>JAEIFG010001638.1:8125000-8750000 GCA_018901795.1 Drosophila sp. st01m
ACTACAAACAATACATATCAGGTAAAAAACTAGCCTTCATCCAATATCAAACTACCCAACCATAACTTGATTTTGTATACGTTTTAGCCGTCATACCTGGCGTCAGCATCAAGCACATGTGCACACAGATCAAGGATGCCGTCGATAAGGAGCAGGACAAGCTGCTCTGGGTGCCCGTTACAAATGGCTAGCACAAGCGTCTTTAGTTTTTAGTTATTATTAGAGAGTATGTCGAGAGGTACCCTTGCCCAGGGTATTTATATTATTATCAATATTATTGTACAAGTTCTGTATTCATTTTGCTTAACGCAGAGTATTCAATTGTCGTCTACGCTAAAGCACATTATTTATTGTTAATTGCATTTAAGGCGCGGTATTTACTTTTTGTTTGTTTCATTGTCGCTTGTCTATGTTAATTTATGTAATTGTCATCGCTCGTCTGTGTGAGAGTTTCAGAAATTCTCGATAAAATTAAAGTCCATTTATTGTAAACACTGTTTAAAACATTCTGGCTTCAAAATATTTGTTATTTATTTCAAATGTTTACTGTGAAAATATTTCAAGAATTTTTCGAAATTTGTAGAAACGAGCTTTATAAAAATTAAGTGCCTTTTTCAAAACTGAAAATATGCAAAATACATAGTAACTTGGTTGTCATTATGCAACATTAAACATATAAATCTTTATTCGATGAACAGAATATGTATTGAACAATAAATGCTATTACTTTTACAATTATCTAAGCCTTAAATTATAAATAAAAAAATTGCAAGAAACACGAAATGCCTTCAGCAATAATAATCAATTAATTACACATACAGAAGTTATGTAAACGTATTAAATACATTAAATTCTATTTTATACATATTTATGTAAGCATTTTATATACAACAATAACTACACGTATATATTAAAAATTATATAAATAATATTGTATAAATATCAATATTTTTGCAATAAATAAATATGTATTTTTTCCAAATTGTTTTTACCTTTTATTTACAATGTTCTTTAAAAATATTTTAATAGTTTATGGCCACAGTTGAGTCGTTAGATATTTATTACGATTTAATTATGAACTAATACTATTTATTAAACGTCGCTGCCACAAATTCGTTTAATAAATATTTCAAGGTACATTCGCTCTTTAAGATTGTCGCTGGGTAAGACATTGTGTTCAGCTATATTTACAATAACACAATGTCTTTTGTTTAATTATAATTATGTGATATACATTAAATAAGAGGGAAATTCCTAACGCTGATGTGCTTTAAAGAACTCAAGATTTAATAGAAAACCAATTGAATTTTTTTAAATGACTTTATGAGCATTGATAAACGAACATCCAAGCACTGGGTTGGGGAAATCGAGTTTGAAAGGTATAGAAGAATTCATAGAGGTGTTAAGCGGACATAGTCTATGCTTTCTTCTTGAGTTCTCCCTAAAAAGTTGTAAGCTAATTGGTAAAATTTAAGCAAAGTAAAAAGCTGATTACTTCAGTACTATTCAATATTAACTATAATAACTGTACACATACAAGGGACTAGGACTGTCCAAAGCCTCAATCTGATGAGCTTATCCAAAGGAGGGAATGAATTCGGGAGCGGAAGACTAACCCTCAAAGAAGTCGAATTCATCGCGTGGTCGATACCATTGATCTGTCGCATGCTCGTAGATCGCACGTTGAACCTCCGCCTCGGCAGCTCCAACGGGATCCGACTGGCAGGGATTGTGGTGCATCGAAGCTGCTATCGGAGCGTGGACTTCTCGATGTGGCACGAAAATCCATGGGTATGTTGTAGCACTTGCAAATGCAGCTGGAGGGAAAGCGGAACCAATCGGAGAAAATACCACGACATTCGTTGTGCGGATCATAGGCCAACAAACGATGCAATCGATACTGTTGCTCACAACGGCAGCCATCGCGACAGAACATCTGCTTGAACTCGTGGGTGCACTTCTCCCAATGCACGTACTGCTCGAAGGGATAGAGATTGAGCAGGGCCAAGACCTCGCCGCGTGTGTTGTTCGCCCAGAAGGGGGCAACCACCTCGTCCTTTACAGGACAAGCGTTGCTGGAAAGATGGATTGAAAATTAAGCCATAAATTAATCTGATTATTCGTCTGCAGGAGAATGGGAATAAAAGTATATATACTTACACCCCTCGCATGTTGCTGCTCACCGCCATCGGCTCCTGCTTCATGGCGTCCTGGAAGAGCTGTCCTCCCTCCCGCAACAGGCCTGGCTTTGTGGAGCTCATGAATGGTGGCGGTGGCGGTGGTGGTGGTGCAGTGGTGCTGGTGGTCAACGGTCGTCGTTGTTTGTCCGCGTTTAAGGCCGTGAACGTGGAGGAGAAGAGGGAGGCGAAACTCACAGGCGTGGTGCTGCCCAGCGTCGTCTTGGTGGCATTTCGGCGGGTCAGCAATGTAGCTGTGGTGGTGCTAGTGGTGCCAACACTGCTGATTACGGCTGCAGTTGCTCCTGATGCTGTTGCTGCTGTGGTTGTTGTAGCGGCTTTAGATGCTGCCTTAATGGGAGTGGGAGTTGTTGCTGTGGGCGTGGCACTCTTGCGACTGGGCATCGTTGTGGTGCGTTTAGCTGCCACCACTGTGGTGGCTTTAGCCACTGTGGCAAGTGTTGCAGGCACAGCTGCAATGCTCAAATTGCGAAGGCTTCCCTCGACTCCCTTTGGAGATCCCCCCAGCTGTGGTGAGTCAATAATTTGTATGTTATCACCAGCTTTCTCTGTGGGCTGTGGGCGAGTGGTGCTGGTGGTTGTAGTGCTGCTGCCAGGCGACTCGTAAACACTGTTCGACTCCAAACTGTGCCGCTCACCGTCTGACTCCTTCTCCCTCTCCCTTTCCCTCTGTGTGTCCCTCTGCCTCTCTGGCTCTGCAACTGCAACAGCTGGTGGTGCAACTGTTGTCGTTGAGCTCGTGGCACTTGTCGTAGTGGGCGTTGTTGTGGTTGTTGTGCTCTGTGTGGTTGTTGTGGTGGACACTGGTCGGAAATGTGGCTCCATGAGCACATCATTTCCCTTGTAGTTGCCAAAATCCTCACGATCTGCATCCCTGCCATGCAACATATACTTGGCACCACGTGGCATCTTCGAGTAACGATCAGCCGTATCCACCATGTCATCCTCATCGGCCACCTCATTGTTTTGTATCTCATCTCGCAGTATGGAAATGTGTCTCACATCTCCGTACATTCGCTTCATCAGCCCCTGATTCTCATGGACAAAGCGACGAACCGCGTGCCACGGATAAATCGATCCGGGCAGATGACAAAAGGGTTGCTTGGCCAGATCACATGGTATGGCTGCCAACATCTGGGCACGTCCACGTCTCGACATTTTGCCATTGGGACTACAAGAATTCGCCGAATCGAAGCCAAAGTTGGCTGTGCTGTCGGAGAAATCCAGGAGAGAAACGAGGACTAGAATAACCAGGGCATTGCACTGAAATATATATAGATGTAGTTATAGATATAAATATGAGAGTAAATATTTAATGAATTAGTAGATCGAGTTTTAAATATAGTAGATGTAGACTGAGAAATAATTGTAGTTATAAATAGATAAATAATTGTAGTTATAAATTACGGAAGTTTGAAGTTTACGGATGGAAATATATATAAATGTTTAGAGAATTCTACCTTTATTTACACATTAGAATTTCTATTTTTCTTTGATTACGAAGTATTTATTTAATTCGTTTCCCCATTTTAATCGTAAGAAGTGTTGGATAATTTTTAAAATTTATATTTTATCTGCCATTTGTTAAAAGAATATTCTATAAAATTGAAAACATGATTAAATACTCGTAATGCAAATAAAGTAAAAGACAGACTAATCTCTCTCTT
Organism: Drosophila sp. st01m; assembly: GCA_018901795.1. Lineage (NCBI taxonomy): Eukaryota > Metazoa > Arthropoda > Insecta > Diptera > Drosophilidae > Drosophila > Drosophila sp. st01m. The sequence goes on from JAEIFG010001638.1 coordinate 8,128,866, forward strand.
TTCCAGCTTTAATCCACAATTGAAATCAAGTGGTTAAAAATTCGACTACACTTCACTGATGAGCAAATGTCGTGAGTTGCAGCTGCAACGATTGTTAATGGTAAGAGAGAATGGAAATGTAAATGGGAATGCGATGGGATGGGATGGCATGGGGCATGAGGATTGAGAAATGGGACTGGCTGCAGTTGTTGGCTCTCACTCGAACAAACAATTTGTCGCCAGCGTGACGAGGCACAAAGCATTGAAAAAAGGCAACACAAAAACGGGACGGCCAAAACAAACCAAAGACACTTGGCTAATGTTGCGCCCACTCTCTTTGCTCGCTGTCTCTTTTACACTCTTTCGCACTCTCTCTCTCTCTCTCTCTCTTTGTCTCTCACTCGCTCAGTCTATGGCTGTCTCTGTCGCTTAATGAACCGGCATAAAATCAAAATTTTACTTTCACACTGCACAATCACAAGTCATGAAGATGATCGATGTGCATTTGCATGCGGCCAAAGCGAAATAGAGATAGACAGTGATAGAGAGGAAGAGAGTGGGGAAGGGGGAGTGGGGGAAATGGCCGCAATTACCTTGCTGCACATGTGTGTGGGGCGACCACCGGGCATCGGCATCGAACCGTCACAAAGTGAAATGCAGAGAGCAATTAAAAGCGAAATGGGTTAGCCGAGTAAAAGTAAATTGCGGCACAGGCAGTGGTAAAAGTGCCACCGATCGACAAACCGATGCAGCGAACCACCAAACCACCAAACCACCAATTTTTGGAGAGGCCCTTTTCAACTTTCCTTTTCTGTTGCACAATCGAACCACGACGCAACCAAGGAGCACATGCCTCGCACACAGCCAACACAAGCTTCATCCTCTCTTCATACACGTACCTTCTTCAGACCCCAAAACGTGTCTGTTCTCTCTTTCTCTTTCTCTGACTCTTTCTCTTTCTCGTGCTGAACTGGTTTGCTTATGGGTTCCCAAATTTGATATCAATTTAGTTATCATTTGGTTTTCTTTATAGTTTCGTATGATTCACCTTTATTCATTGCGTCGCTCCTCGATGTTGAAAAGAAAGTGTTAAACTCATATTGAGCTAAATGTGACAGTGTGTGTGTGTGTGTACGTGTTTTATTAAACTAACTCGCATTGATTAGGTAATGCTGTGTAACCCCGTTATGGATTTGTAACTTCTCGGAAATTCATTATTTATTCATTAGCATAGGCAAAAGTAGTGGAATGAGTGTAAGGTTAAGAAAACAGAAGAAACATTGTAGATATAATTTACTCTTATAATATTAAGTAAACATTTGAATTCCAATCATTCGTTACCCAATTTGAATTCAGATTATGCAGACAAAAGTTGAATAAAACAATAATCAACTCTAAGAAAATGTTAAAAATATAATATTACTTATTTAAAGTACATATTAAAGGACATTCACTAGAATCGCAAGTTACCTCATCATCTGAATTTGTATATATCTTTCATTATAAAATACCATGCATTGTTTAAAATTGTTTACTAACTCAAAAACTTGTATTTATTCTGTTAGAGACTGAAATTCAATTTGCCAGTCAACTCAAAAGTCCAAAAGTTATTAAATATAATTTACTGAATCATTTTTTTTAGATAATAATTTAAAGATGATTTAAAAAGACTAAAATAAAAATTCCCATTGAAAGCTATTTTCTAAAATTAAAAAAAATTGTAAATTCATTCACTTTTATCTTTCAATCGAAACCCTAAATTCCAAACCATTCATTTCAATTAGCGATATTTGAAATCACCAAACGACTCAGCACTCCATTAAATCCATCAAGAACACTCAAGTGCTTTGCGCTAAGATTACAATTAAGCTGAGCATTATGTGAATGTTGATCTGGCGCCGTGGGGTAAAAGTAAACCGCAGAATGGATGATGAGACAACGAATGACTTAGGCAACGAACTTGCTTTCAAACCAATGTTATTTATTTATTTTTTGTATTTTTGTGTACAGAATCGAATCAGGTCAAAGCAGAGCGGAGCAGAGCATAGCAAACCGCAGAACCTGAAATGGAAAGCAAAATTACTTTCGCTTTGTTTGGCGCCAATTCAAGTCGATCTTTATCTACATACACATTTACTATAATGATTTATTTGTATACATGTAGAGTATCAATAAATGAATATGATGAAGACAATTAAATTGTAACGTTTCGTATGGAGTGTCATATTTCTTGGTAAGTCTAGAAAAAGGCATGAGGAAATTGGAGCAGCAGTCGGGCTGCTTGTCTGCCCGTCTGATTGTCTGTCTGCCTGTCTGTTTGTCTGGCAGGCGGCTGTCAACATAGAAGCAACAAATCAATATGTTCAATGTCCAAATGGGCATTAAGTCAACTTGCATCGAGGAAGACATTTGTCACTCTGCAGCTGTTGCAAGTTAGCAACACTTTAATGTGTCAGTGCGACTTTCTATGAAGTGTGCAACACAGAACCACAGCCACCATCTGACAGCCACCGTCTGATTGGCCAGCTGACCAGTCGCATATGTCTTCATTTCCTAAATACTCGATACACACACGCACACACACGTTCACACGCACACACACTTTGTTGCTGTCGTGCAACATGTGGTGCTGGTGGTGCAGCATAGAATGAATTATTTATCAATTCAATTGGCAACTGCAAATGAAGTTGATGTTACATTTAACCAAATTTGGTTTTGCCTCTTTGCCGTTTCTGTGCTTTGCTAATTGCCATTGCCAGCAGCAGCAGCAGCAGCAGCAACAGAAACAGCAACAGCAGCTGGTGAAACTTGCAACGCGATGCGACGCAAAAAAAAGACTCAGGCGACAAACTCGACATGCAAGTCCATGCAAATATGTTAGCGTTCGCCTGAACTTCAAAGTGCTCAAATAATGCATATTCATTGGCATTGTTTTGGGCCAACAAAAAAAAAAAATTAATGAGAAAAAAGCTGATTGTTAAATGTTCGACTGTTTGAGTCTCTGGTTTCACTTGCCCCAAGCTCACCGGAAAAAGCCAGACCAAATTTGCAGCAACTTTTCTCCCAATTTGGTGACTGATTTAGTCCTTTTCTGTTTCTGTTTATCGTTTATCGTTTGTCTCTTGAACTATTCAAATTCGGTTGCCAAAACTAAAAAATCATTTCCAGCCGGCAGCGCCTCGAAGAAAGTGAAACTTTTTTATTTTATCTTTATTTTCGTATCTCTTAAAGCGGCAAGAAAACGACAAAAGCAACAGCTGAGTGTTTTTTTACTTCGTTTTTCGCTTTGTTTATGCTATTTGGTTGTGTTTGTGCAGACGTGTAGCTATGTATGCATGTGTGTGATATTTAGTGAGCTGTTAATATGCATAAAGCTTCGATCGCTTATCGATTTCAACACATGTTGTAAGCATTTGCCACTGAAACTCAAATTGGTCGTCAAAATCGAAATCGTACACAAATTGCGTTTTCATTTTCATTTCTATTAGATTTGCTGTGACTGGAATGCGTGTTAAAGTTGACACCAACCTAAACTGTTAACGTCTTTTGGCTATAATCTTTCCTATTAAATCTTAGGTTCAGTAGGTTTGTCGAAGAACTCGACTCAAGGGTCGAATTACCTGAAATTGCTGAAGTAACCCATGCATCTAACTGTAACGACCTCTGCGGTAATAACTGGAGGCTTAAACTTGTCGTAACGCTAAGAAAATAGTTTTGATTTTTCACTCGTTACTTAATAAACTTTAAGAAGAGGTATAGTCTCTAATCAATATGTGCACCGATCAATAACTCCTTTCTGCTATTATATCCAAACATTAATTTAATTATCTACTAGAAGAATCAGCTGAAATTTGAGTATATCAAACTGAAAATATCAAAATAAATAATTTAATATAATAGTTTCTTTCTTAATTTGTATTTGATCACATTTCTTGGTTAGATTAAATTAAAAAATTGTCTGTAAGTATTTTCTTTAATTTATCGGACTTTAAATGAAATCATCAAAAAAAATTATATCTTTCTGTGTTTGAAAGTATTTTTTAAAAATCATAGTTGGAAGTTGATTGTAAATAGAAATAAAATAAAAGGTACTGATTATGTTTGTTTTCTGACAGCGTCATCTATAATATTTCCTAAATGTTGATAACAAGCAAATCCATTGAAATGGGGCTTTAAGAGAGTGTGTCAAGACTGTGGTATTATGTGATGATAGTTAACACTCTCGTTGGCATTTACCGTTATTAGTTTTGTCACTCGCAATCCGGAAATTCGCCTATCCATTTTCGTAAGCTTCATTGTTTACTTTCACTCTGTTTGGCACACTCACGAACACAATCAATGCAAAAATGTGCAAATAGAAATTTTGTCAAAGGATTTCGCAATATTTCGCTTGTATTTTTGGGTTTTTATTTTTTGTTTGGAGGGGCCTTGGCCCCTTAAAGCCCTCTACTTCGATATAGGGGCTGTCAGTTTGGGTTTATTGACTGTGTGGTTCACACGTATTTGGTTCGAATAATAAGTTCGAATTTAATTGACGTTTTTCATTCACATAACTGTAACTTTTCGTAAAATTCATATTTTCATTTAGTTTTTTGCACTAGCGATGTCAGGGACTTTTTTAGCCAAATGTCCCGCTGGGATAACAGGCGCACTTTGAAACAATATATACTAGAAAGAACCCCAAATCCCAAGCCGAATATCCAAATCACGTTTACACGCTTCGCACTCACGTTTGCAACTGCGGCGAGAGCTGCGCAACAGCGCCACAGCGCCAGAGACACAGACAAAGTCAGAGTCGGCAGCGGCGTCGACAGCAACAACAACAACAGCGACAGCCTCGTCACCCCGCTCTCATCCACACAACCAGGGCTCACGACAGAGACAGAGAGACGGCTGGCCGAATGGCTCAACTGCGGCGCAAGCGAAAACGATTTTTGTACTCTTTACATATACACAAAAGGGGTATATTGGTAAGAATATTTCAACTCTCTCATGTCAGACAGTTGCGGTTTGGGTTGCGTATGAGTTCCTTTAAATAAAATTTAATATTTATTAAGTTGCTGATTATATTATTTAAAAACACAAAGAACAAAAAAAATAATAATGAACATATATTTTTATCAAAGCCCTTTCTTGACTAACAGTATGTTTACTTACTTAAATGTAGATCAAGTTTTTAATGTCAAGTATTTGTTGTTACCAGCTAATAAATAGTTGTGATAAAATTATAATAATGACATTAGCTTACGGCTTCTCTTCTTAAACTGCTTACAGGTCATCTAATAGTCTATAACTCATGATCAGTTTAATTTTACTTGTTATTTTTTACGGCTCCTCTTGGTGTTTTTTTTGCGTTTGCAGGAAAACTTTTTCTTATTTATTATTCGAAGCGGCAGCGTCAGGCGGGCACAACAAAAACACAAACATTGAAAAACGAGCAAGCGCAGCAGCAGCAACAACAACAGCGACAGCAGAAACAACAACAAAAGCGACAGCAGCGCAAAAAGAACAACAACTAACCGCAAACACAAAAAGCGCCACACGCAACGACACGACGATGAGAGAGCAAAGCGCGAAACACGAAGATGAAGATGGTTTCCCGAGACGAAACGAAGACACGATTTGCTTCTGTTGTTGTTGTTGATTGTCGCTGCTGGTGGGAGAGTGGGAGAGCTTCGCTAAGCAGCGACGCTGACGTCGACGCCTGTTTAGTAGGTCAGTAGTGGCCTTTAACTTTGTTGTTGCTCTGGTGGATGTTGTTGATAATATTGTTGTTGTTGCTGCTCTTGCTGCTTCTGCTGCTGCGGCGGCGCGGCTGTTGTTGTTGTTGTTATTTTCCTGCGTTGCATGTTTGTTGCAACTTGTACGTAAACAGTGAAAACTTGACTTTGTGCTGTGCGTTTTCTGCCTGTCTAAAGATACAGCTGTTTGCTGAATAAACATGCAAAAATAAACTATTGTTTCACGTTATTTATAAACAGTAATGAAAATATAATTAATATGGAGTATTACTAATAATAAAAATACAAAATTTATTTTGTCATTATTTATAATTAAAAATTATAGATTTAAAAATAAAATTATTGAATTTAAGTTAATTGTTAAATTGAGTACTATATAAACATAGTTTGTGCTTGTTTAAATTCATTTTTAATATTACTATTTTTGTGTGTGTAGCTTTTTTTTAATAAAGGCAAATATTTGTTTTATTGTAAATATTTTGTTTTTAATGAAATATTAAATTTAATTTTTAAATATATTAGCATATATTTTTTATTTATTACAAGTAGACTTAGTCAGTGTTTACTGTAAGTCTGACCCCTGCTTCCAACTGGGCAGAACTGTTACAACTTAAAAACTAAAAATTTAATTGCCTTGGTGCGTCCTACGTCTTCTCATGACTTTTCCAGCATCGTCCTCATCTTCATCTCCATTCTTATTCCATTCCGCCCTCGGTGCGATGACAGGCAAATGATTTGTTTTTTTTGTATTAACCCATTACTCGGCGCGATACTCGAAGAAGACAGAGACCATTTCCATTGAGTAAATCTCTGCCTCGCATGTCAATGACTTCCGCTAGGAGGGAACAGGGTGGACCGCCGAGTTGGCCAAAAAGGAGTTGCAGCCAAAGTTGGACCACGCCATATGCATGTTATGGTGGAAGATCCACAGTCAACGCTTGGGTGGGTGGTCTCTGCATTACTTTATCTTTCTCCCTCTCTCTCTCTCTCTCTCTGTCAGTCATTTCAATTTAGTTTTCTTTATTTCTTTGCTTCTTTTACATATAGTTGCCGAATTTTTTGTTGTTTGCTTGTCTCGTTTTCTGGAGCCACAAACTGGTTGTAAGTTTCCTGTTGCCGTTTTTGTTAGCAAGATGATTGCGAAATAAATACAAATGTGCAACATATGTATGTGTCTTAGCTTGAAACACTTTGGTACAGGAAGTACCACGTAAATGTGTAAAATATAACGGGTTGGTTTATTTTAGAGGATGCGGGATCATACACTTAAATATATTTAATAGATTAAATGTATTCATTATAATAGATGTAAGAGTTTGTTTATTCATATATTTTAAATATTTATATAGGGTATTTTCCAGTCCAGTTAAAGTCTGCAGAGGGCGCTTACTGATTTCGCATGTATTGCTGCAATTTATATCAATATTTGAGGTAAAGCAAGTGAAAGTGTGGAAATAATAATAATAAGGCTTAACTGAGGTGGGAAACTTAAGAGACCACAGATACAAATCTTTCCAGGTTTAAAGACTTTGCCCTTTATTCTGGCAATCTTTCAATTAACGTGCTTAGAAACTGAAGAAAAACTCGGAACGTAAATAACTAAAAAGTGAAATCTGAAAATTAAAGGTAGTTACTTTTTTTGATTCTAGTGTTTGCTTTGAGTAATTTCATTCTAAATTTTAAAGCTGAATAAAATCTTACATTTTTACAAAGTAATTGTAGTAAAGAGGTTTCGAGTATTAATCATCTTTAGCTATTAAGTTTAATACTGAAAAAGATCACAAGTTATACTCATGTAATAAGAACAATCCAATTGGTTGCCATATACATATATAACCCGTTTAAAGCAGGTGGAGCGGTCTGTGTTTCGCGATTACAGCGACAACATGAACGTCTCGACGTCGAAGACGACGTCCATGTCGATGGCGACGCCGAACTGTCTGAGGCAAGATCAGCTTCAGCCTCTAGGCGAGATGAAAGTGCGCCACTGGATGGTTTGCTTCCCATGCAACAGCAACTCAAGTTCATTAGCGTCATCATTGCGAGTGTCGTGCAACTGGTCGGGGAGCGGAAAGTGCGTAGCTTACAAGAAGATGTGTGGACCGACTTACAGATTATATGTTTTAAATTTTAGCAAACAGACAAATAAATGTTCTACTTTCACCAGTGCAACTACTGCAGAATCAAACGAATCACACTGTGTATCATGGGAACTGCCAAAAGCAGATTAACTTCTGAATCATAATAAGAGATAAAATGGACAATATAATTTTAATATTTTTGTTTTACGCGATCTTATGTATTTAAATTTATTTAAATCTGAATTTGTAACGGAAACCCATCAATTGTCTGTTGAATATAGCAGTCAGCTTTGTGTTAGATAATATTGTATCGTCCGACCGCCACAATAGGTCGATTTCCAGCTCAAATTGCTGAATAAGTTCAACTCGTTCATTTTAATCATCCGTTCATTATAACTAACGAAATCATATATATTTTTACAAAAGAATAACAAATTGATATACAATGGATTTTTCTGATAAAATGGGTATTGAAAATGAACGTGTGTTAAAGTTGATATTTCCAGATGGTGTTCCAGGTATCTTTTAGTCTGATAACTCTTTTTAAAGCTGCTTTAATTAAGATTTTGTGGCATTCAGATAATCTGCGTGGCAATCCGGAGCTGGACAATTATTTGGCCAAATTAGGAACATGCAAGGTGGAACAACTGAAGAAAGAGCAAACAAGATTAGCAGATGAAACCAAGCGCATATTGGAGCAAACACAAGAGTTGGCCATTTCCAATTACAAAACGTTTATCACTACAGCAGAGAATTCACGTTCAATATTCCATGAGTTTCAGAAGGCAGAGGAGCAGGTGGACACATTGATTGGCAAGCTGCCCACGTTTAGTGACAAGTGCGAGCAGTTTCTTAAGGATTCAGCAGAGCTGACCGAGCAGCGTCGCGTGAACAGCACAACGCTGCATAAGAATGCTCAGCTGTTGGAGATACTCGAGCTGCCGCAGCTTATGGAGCGTTGCATTCGAGAGGGACGCTACGAAGAGGCCCTGGAACTGGCCAGCTATGTACAGAGACTAGGTCAACACCAGGGCCATCTTATACCCGTGGTGCATGTGAGTAGCCGACTGGAACTTATACATTTATTTTGGCTAATACGATTTGCTATTCCAGAGCATTGTGCGTTCCGTGGAGGCATTGTGGCATACGATGCTTGTGCAGCTGGTAGCACAGTTACGTATGGATCTGCAGCTGCCCAAGTGCCTCCAGATTGTTGGCTATCTGCGTCGCATGCAAGCTTTTGGGGATAACGAGCTTAAATTGAAGTTTCTGCAGGCGCGCAATGCTTGGTTGACTTCCTGTTTGGAGGCGATTCCTACAAAAGATGGTAAACTGATTTATCTGATTTTTAAATATAAATTAAACTATTTTAGTGTTATTTGTTTTTAAATATTATTTTTGCAGCCCAACAGCATCTGACAAAGACGATTGAAATCACACGTATTAATTTGTTTAACATTATTACTCAGTATCGTGCCATATTTCCGGAGGAGGAAAATGTGGGCAAGTCAACTACATTGAAGCCTCTGCAAGGAGTGAGCTGCAATGGTGATCGGTTGTTTCAGGCCTGGCTGCACAACAAGGTGAGCATTAAAGATAACTTGCTTATGTTTCCGAACTCATAAGAGCTTCTCTTTTAGATCAATGGTTTTCTTTTGACCCTTGAGATGGATCTGGAGCGTGGCGTAAATTCTATTGAAACGGTGCTGGGACAATGCATGTACTTTGGCTTGTCCTTCAGTCGTGTCGGTGCCGATTTCCGAGCATTGATAGCGCCCATCTTTGTGTGTATGGTGCGACAGAAGTTCGAGACAAGCATTAGCCAAGTCAATGATCACTTTGAGCAGGAGCTGGAAAAGTTTACACTAATCAACAAGGTGACACTGCATAGCCGTAAGCAGCTTGATACGGCAGCTTTGTCTTCCAGCGAACAAAAGTCGGAGTCTTACGCACCGCCTGAGACATTGCTTGACTTTTATCCACTTGCTGCTCTGTGTAATGGCTACCTGAATGCGCTGAATGAGCTGCGTCTTTGTGCACCGTTTGCAGTGGCAACCGATGTGACCAGCTGCTTGCAACAATCGCTTCAGTTGGTGGCACATTGTGTGCTAGCCTTTTATCGGCAGGAACAGCAGGCATTCACGGGCAATGAACGCGAGACATTCGTTAAGTTGTGCTCCTGTCTCGCCTACGATCTCGTGCCCTACGTGCAACGCTGCATTCATGGCGTCTTTCCACCTCAGTCGATTTCCGTGCATCTTGGCATTAGCTTGCTACAACTGGAGCAACAGCAGCTCACATTCTTGCAACAGCAACAGATCCTGGAACCGTTGAAGCATCTGCTGCCTTCAAAAGTGCTCATCCAGCCATCGACAGTGCCAGCTGTGGAACCCACAAATGTTCCTATTCCAGCCGAAGGCTGAATGTTTAAAGTGATAGTTGTATTCCAAGCATTAACTTATATATAACGAATTAAACTGTGCTTAACATATTATACATATATGCATAAATTTTCTTAGCTAGTTATTTAGTCTTATGAGTTTTGGAAATTAAAAGCTTTATAAAATTGTATTATTAAGATACTTTAAAAAATACTTGTGAATTAAACAAAACATTCAGCTTTTTGTTTATACACAGTATAATCAGTTAACAACTTAATGAACTCAATACCCATTAAACTTTTCGGCAATTGTTCAGTTAATCTATTGTCTGGCCATGTTGCGAGTTGCCTATATAAAGCGAAATGCATTACAGTTGAATCTAGTAGAAGTTCAATATGAAACTGATAACAGTTCTCTTGCTCGTCGTAGTGGTTCTCTATGTGGCACATTCCGTAAATGCACAACGTGGTAGGGGTCCTGGTAGAGCCCCGGGTAGGCCTGGAAGACCGCCAGGTAGACCGGGAAGACCACCAGGTAGACCTTCTACTCCTCCCAGGCGGACAACAAGACGTACAACGAGAGCCACAACAAGAAGAACCACCGGACGCACCACAAGGCCAACTACAAGACGTACAACAGGACGTACAACAAGACGCACAACAGGACGTACAACAAGACGCACAACTAGACGAACCACCAGGCGTACCACCAGACGCACTACCAGGCGTACTACAAGACGTACTACTAGAAGGCCTAACTGCCCAACAACATGTCCACAAAATATTGAACCTGTTTGTGGTACTGTCGTTCGCGACGGAAGGACTATCAACTGTAACTTCAGCAATCCATGTCATGTCCTTACCCACATGTGCAGAAAGCGGGAGGGTAAGTACAATAAGTTTAATTTTGTAAGCTGATTTAAACAAATAAATATTTCTCTTTTACAGTTTGGACATGGGCTAATGGTGGCTGTGCTCAGAAGTCCAGAAGCAGAGACTGTAACTAAGCAGAAGACACATTTGAATAAAATATTATTAACGGACATTAACGAGAATACTTCTGACAAACTTATGACAAAATTATATTGAAAATATACAAAAAATATACGTTTTTAAGAAATATATACATTGAATGTTATTACTATTTTCTTTATGTTGATCCAATCGAAAAGAGAAGACAGAGTAAGAACAGTCCACAGAGAAATGATAACTAATATTATTTATAAAGTACATTACCCTACAGGACTTGGAAATTAAATGGTGAATTTATTAGAAAACTGACAGAAAACTATTCTCTGTTTTTAAAGTGGTGCAAGATCGGAGTCTTACCAAATGGTATCAAATATAGAAAAAAATATTTAATTTGGGAATAAAGGCCTTTAATAATGTAGTTTTTAAAAGAATACGTTTCTTTTGAAACATAAACAAAAGCTCAAAGTCTTTGTAGTATATTTTTTAAACAGTTATATACTTACTATCTGTTTGTGATTTCAATTAATCTTTGTTTGTTCATACCTCGACGAGCCTATATAAGGCGATGAAGTATCTCAGTTGGATTAAGTGGAAGCTCAATATGAAACTAGTTACAGTTCTGTTGCTCGTCGTAGTGGTTCTCTATGTGGCCCATTCGGTAAATGCACAACGTGGTAGACCTGGCAGCCCACCAAGTACAACTACGAGACGTGTAACAACGAGTACTACAAGACGACGGACAACAATAAGATCAACAAGACGCACAACTAGAAGACCGCGATGCCCAGATCATTGTGCAGGGGTATCTGGACCTGTTTGTGGTACCGTCATTCGCAATGGAAGGACTATCAACTGTAATTTTAGCCATCGTTGCCGACTAGTTCTCCATATGTGCAGAAAGCAGGAAGGTGAGTACAAAGAGCTTAGGTTGTTGATCTAATTTTAAAAATTATTTCCTTATTACAGTTTGGTCTTCGACAAGGGGTTATTGCGCCCAGAAGTCCAGCGACAGGGACTGTAGCTAAACCGAGAAGACACGATTGAGTTGGAAAGAGAAGCGTACATTAACGAGAATTTTTCTGAAACACAAATAATAAAATTATATAAAATAAATAAAAATATATTTGAATTTTAAGGTACATATTCATTGTATGGTATTACTTATGGGTTATTAGCATACAGTAAAAATGGGTCCAGACTAGGTATCCAATAATTTAGAAACAGATCAATAATTAATTATCATATTATGTTTAAACATCCTTCTGACACCACTTGGGATATAGGATAATTAGTTTATTTATGTATGTATATAAGGGTAATTTCAATAATATTATTACACGTATACCAAATATTAGTGATATATGAAAAGAAAGCATCTCAGACTTAACAAGGAGTATTTAATATTTAATAAGACAAAGGCACATTAAAATTAGTGACCTCTCATTGTTTTGAAATTTGAATTATAAAGTGTTGAGTTATATTTAACAACAACACCATACGTTGATGTATTTGCCTGTTGCACCATTCATTACGGTGTAATTTAAGTTTAAGATTAAGAACAGAAAAATAATACAAATGAAAATATTTGGTGTAAATAAATATGTGTAACTAATAATAAGTTTTAACCATTGTCTTTTTACCGTCTGTTTGTGATTCCATTAATTGTTCTGTTAATCTTTTGTTTGATTTTGTGCCGAGTTTCCTATATAAGGCGATGAAGTTAAACAGTTAAAAACAGTTATTACACATCTTCACTATGAAACTAGTTACAGTTCTGTTGCTCGTTGTAGTGGTTCTTTATGTGGCCGGTTCAGTCAATGCTCAACGTGGCAGGGCTACTGGATCACCGGGTAGTGTTGACAGTCCTACTCCCCAAACTACCAGACGTACTAAACCTACAACTAGAAGCCCTACAAGACGTACCACAAGACGTACCACCAGACGTACCACCAGACGTACCACCAGGCGTACCACGAGGCGTTCCACCAGGCGTCCTACGAGACGAACTACTTTAAGACCGAGCTGCTTTGACGCTTGTCCAGCTGTCCATCGTCCTGTTTGTGGCACCGTTTTTCGTGGTAGAAGGTTCATCAATTGCAATTTCAGTAATCAATGCCAACTCGATAATCACAGTTGCAGAAAGCGTGAAGGTAAGCCCAACAAGTCTTAAAACTAACTCCGATTATTATAAAATGAATTTTAAAATAATAATCAATTATTTATATTTACAGTATGGCTGTCGACTAGTGGTGAGTGCCTGCAAAAGTCCAGTAACAGGGACTGTAGCTAAGCTGAGAAAGCACCTGTGACTTGTACTAGAAGACTTCTGGAATACAAGAATTTATAATAAAAGAGTATGAAAATAAATAAAATACAATTGATTTATTCAAAAAACATCAGTTTTGTTCTTTTTTAATTGGACAATATAGTTGTTTTGATTCTATTGTCTTTATTGACTTAATCAGTTTTCTGATCTGTCGAGATAGTGAATTTAAATTATGTCTGCATTACATGGAAGTTACAATCTTCTAGTAACTATATTATATGCTTTCTGGGCCATCTTTTGCCTTTCTGGCTTCTACCATAGTCTTAATAACACCAACCTATAATCCTGTGGTATAACTAATAATGAAAATATATAAAAATGTAAATTGATTTATTACAAATGTTATTAAATATCTTTTTTGTTAGGATTGGGAGGCTTATATTTAAGATTAAATTTGTAAGAATTATAAATGGATTTAAAACTTTTGCAATAGAAATCGCAATAACATACGATTATAATTAGTAACAAAAAATATTTATTAATAGAATTCGCATGTGTATTAAAGTAAATCGTTCTGAAACGATTTTTATGGAAAACAAAAACTCACCCTTCAAGTGTAATGAAATATAAACAATATTATACTTTTAACATACTTTTGTAGCACATACACAGCTGAAAAGTCTTTGTTTGTAAGTAAGTAGTCCTAAATTTAAAATAAAAGTCTTTGTTTAGAAGTAGTTTAATCAATTACCTACTTATTGTTTTACTTGTTTTAAACAATCATTCTGTTAATCCCTTGTCTGATTTTGGGACCATGCGCCTATATAAGGCGATAAATTATCACAGTAGGATAAAGTTGCACTTCAACATGAAACTAGTTACAGTTCTGTTGCTCGTCGTAGTCGTTCTCTATGTGGCACATTCGGTAAATGCACAACGTGGTAGGGGTCCTGGTAGAGCCCCGGGTAGACCTGGAAGACCGCCGGGTAGACCACCAGGTAGACCTACTTCTCCTCCCAGACGAACAACAAGACGTACTACCAGACGTACCACCAGACGTACCACCAGACGTACCACCAGGCGAACTACTAGACGTACAACTACTAGACGTACTCGTTGTTTAGATATTTGTCCAGCTGTCGAGGATCCCGTTTGTGGTACCGTCTTCCGAAATGGAAGGTTTATCCATTGCAATTTCAGCAATTCATGCCGACTTATCTATCACAGTTGCATAAAACGAGAGAGTAAGTAACTTTACAAATTTATTCTTTTTAAAATATCTCATTGATTATAAATGTTATGTTCTTATTTACAGTATGGGTACCAACTAGGGGTAACTGTGTCTCAAAAGTCCAGCAGCAGGGATTGTCGCTAAGTTGAGAAGAAAACACACACGAGAAGACTGCTGGAACACCTTATCTGATAAATGCAAGCAAAAAACTATAAAAAATAAAAAAAATTATGCAAATTAATTATATTTAATGCTTTGATTTTTTTAAATCAATGAGTAAAAGTGTTACTACATGCAAGTGTAATCAGTTTGATTTTTAATTTATTCAATATTTGTTTCTACTTTTTTCTACTTTTATCTGCCTGTAACAACTGGCGCTGTCTTATATACGTGCTCGAAATTGAAGTCTTTTTTAAACTATTGTATTCATTGAAATCATGGCAGGAACTCTTTTTGTTGTGTTATGAATGGAATGCTCTAAAAATACTTATTAAGTTTTTGTTTAATTTTTTTTGTACAGTGAACCGTTTTGTTAATCTTTTTCAATCCCTGCCTCATACTGTCTATATAAGGCGATAAGGCAACAGATCATGTCATAGAGAATCTTAAATATCTGCTCGATCAATATGAAACTTTTAACTTTGTTGCTCATATTTGTCTTGGTTATTGACAGTTCGGTTGACTCCCGACGCATTGGAATACCTCGTAGAAATAGACCTCGTAGAACAAGACCTCCTTGCACTATCAATGTAAACTGCCCGATTCAGGATGTTCCGGTTTGTGGTACCGTCAATCGTCGTGGAAGGATCATAAACTGTAATTTCAGTAATCAATGCATATTTAATAATCACAAATGCAGAAAACGTGAAAGTAAGTAAAATATTATAGAAGAGAAAAACTGATTAATTAAATAAATATTTTCTGAAAACAGACTGGACATCCAAGAGGGGTAGGTGCTCTCAGCAATCGAGCAACAGTGAGTGCAGCTAATTCAAGATAGTACACTGAAGTAAGAAATATATTATTATATATATATGTATAAAGAAAATCAGAATAAATTATTTATTCAAGAAGATAAATTCAATTTTTATAAAAAAGTATCTTTCTTAGTAAAATAATAGTCTCCATCAGGAATGCATTGAATTATATAAAATATTTTGTACAATGGAATAAATCTATAAATACTTTTGAAATATATATAATTGTTTTCTTTTGTGAATTCTTTTGTTACTGTAGATATACGGTACTCACACTGGGTATATAAACCGGTGTAAAATCAGAGTATTCCAGACAAGCTTAACATATGTGTTCAATCAATATGAGACTGAATACTGTCCTACTGCTGTTTATCGGGATTTTGTGTGTGGCAAGCTTTGTAGACGCACAACGTAGAACCACTCGAAGATTTCGCAACAGAACTAGTAGACCGCGTGTAACTACCTGCATTAGAGAATGTACAAATAACTACGATCCGGTTTGTGGAACCGCCACACGAAATGGAAGGACCATTAATTGTAATTTCAGAAATCAATGCCAATTCACCAATCACAAATGCAGAAGACGTGAAAGTAAGTAAAATTCTAGACAGGTGAATTATTCAAGAAAATTAATAATTCTTTATTAACAGGATGGACATCAAGCAGAGGTAACTGCGCCCAGAAGTCAAGTCCCAGACACTGTCCCATAGACACATAATTCGAGAATTAATGGGAGACGTCAGAAAACCAAACAAATAAAAATAAACAACAAAATTATTATGATAAAAAGTGAATTGTTTGTGAAAGAGTTTAATATACAACGGCAGTGCTTGCAGTTGTTTCTATTTTTGGAATAAGGGGTGTGTTTATTTATTTCGTTTGTAGACTGGACTTCGAAGAGAGGTTACTGCTCTTCAACTTCGTTTCGAAGACACTGTCTTTAAGCAGACAATAACCGCCAATAAATTTCTTTATATTACAATAAGTTTGTATCTAAAAGTAGAAGTCGGAAAAAAAAATTACTATATTTGTATAATATTTTTTGGACGTATGCAATTTTATTCTCAATGTAGGTTAAAATTGAATTAAACGAACTTAAATTACCTGTCTTAGAATTTCAACTTAACTTTGCCTAATAACTCTCTGTTTTTAAATTCTGTTATTTCTAATATAAAAAAGTAATTACAAATTAATTACAAAATGAAAGATAATTAATTAAATATGATATGTCTATATTCGAGATGAACATGAAATTAGTTTCAGGAACAAGTTATTGGACTCAACGCGTAGACACATATTTAAATGTGGATACTTGTTAGTTTACAAGCGACTAAACTCGCGATTGGGCACAAAGGCCACCAAGGGAGGCGTGGAGGGTCAAGGGTTAACAGTAGTGGGTGATGAATAGGTCGGAGGTTGGGTTTAGTTTTTGTTGGGGCCATGTTGAGGCCGCGTGAGTGCAATAATATTTTTACGCCAGTCCGCGAACGATCAAAAAGCGGCTCGCTGCGGTTTTAGAACCGCCAAAGCCAGAATGGGTGATACAATGGGCTGCAAGTGAGGGAGAGGAGGGAAAGGGAGAGGGAGAGGGAGGAGAAGATAGTGTGCAGTAGCTAACGCGTCGACATGGCAGGTCAGATTGAGTGCGGTCAGAGTGAGGGAAGCGGGTGGATGGATGGCAGCGTTTATAAGCAATTTCGCGAACAATGACTAAATTTCGAGAAAGCCGTGCGAGTATTTTTCTTTGTTGTTGCTCTCGGCCGAATCCTGAATCCCGAATGCGATGCACAGTGTTGAAAATTGGAAAACATGGCAACTGAATGAACAACGATATAAAGAGTACGGACAACGAAGTGCATGTGGATGTGAATGTGAATGTGAATACGAATGCGAATGTGGATGCGGATGTGAATGTGAATGTGGCGTCGGCTTATCGTTCAACGTCAGAGGCCCGGACGCATTGGCGACCACCGCATGGGCCTTTGTGGGATGCGTTTTTGGGCGTTTCTGTATTTTTAAGTCCACCACTAAATACAAACGAAAGCACTCAAGCACAAGTTGGTCACGATTGGGGAACTAACCACCGTCCGGACAACGGGTGAAATGCCAAAATGGACGGGGCAACGGCAACGGACAGCTGTGCCACCTTTTGGGGCAACGGCAACGGCAGCGGCAGCGGCTAAAGCAAAAGCGGCCTACAAATGGAAGTTGGGATTTTGATTGCGAATCGAAATAGATTTTGTGGTATTTGGAAAGCAGTGCGAAACAACCAAAGACTCAGTCAGTGTATGAGTGTGTGTGTGTGTGTGTGTGTGTGTGTGTCTTGTGTGCATGTGTTCATTTGTAACTTGGTGCAGCATAGACAACATTGCGTATACGCGTTTTGTTCGTTTGTTGATTGATTGAGAGTAGCGGCTGCAAAAGCAGTTGTTACTAGACACTGTGCACCAGGAGAGGGGCAAAGTAGGGCTTAAGGGAGAGGGGTCTTTTACACGCTCGATGGTTTCGTTTTGAAAACTGTTCGTTTATTTTGCAATTTGCATTGACGTGCGACCAACTCCCATCTCCCAGCTCCCATTTCCCATTGCCCATTTAGAAATCTCCCATATTTCCATATGGTCTTGTTTTTGCTGTATCTTTTCAATTTGCCAGCAACGTTTATCTGTTAACCAGAGAAGCCGATTTTCCACTAACGCCAAAGTGCAACGAATATGAATCAAATAAAATACATACAAACTGCGAGAATTTAATATAAATTAAAGTCATATAATAAATTAAGAGCAGGGAATTTTCAAGCAAAGTATTTTTCATTGAAATTATTTATATGATATGAGGTAACAATATTATTTATTATAATAATATTATTTCTTTCATGTGTTTTCTACAAATATATAATAATATCGGCAATATATCTAAACCTTCAGTCAGCTAAACTACTTAAATTGTTTCAAAATATGTTTTTAGTGTCGCATTTTCTTAAAACGCTACAACATGTCTCATTTGAGTTGCTGAGAAGATTTCGTTTTCAGATTTGCGAATAACTGACAGTCTCTCTTGTGATTGCAGTGAGTTTATTGGGACAAATTCAAGTGCCAGATCAAGCTATGAAAGTATCTAACTATCTATCTATTTAACTATCTATCTATCTATCTATCGTAGCATGCCTGTTAGCAATCAAACTTGGTATGTGGACTCTGATTATGGTCGCAATGAGTATATAGGGATGTGTATCGTATACATAAGTATATGTACGAGTATTTATGTGTGAGTACTCGTATTTAACGCTCTAAATGAGAATAAATTCAAGTCCATGCTCGTCTAGCTGTGGTGTTTTCTCTTCCCTCTCCCCTCTCCTCTTTCGGGATCATTTAGAGAACTGGCTCGGACTGCGGCTCTAACTGTATCTGTGGCTCATTGTATGGCGGCTAATTTATTGGGATAATTGCCAAATGAGCAAATGGGGAGTTTTATTACACCAGGTTCAGAAATGATGAGCCAAGCAGAAAACTGCCCGACTATTCGCAACTGTCCACTGTTAGAAGTTTCCTCCCCCACCCCCCTCTCTCTCTATCTCTTCTTCTCCCCACCCCCTTGCCACACACACAATTCTATTGCCAGAGTAATTGTGAGCCACCCCCTTTGCGGAGTTGAACTGGACACTGAATGTGGCACGTTGACTAATTCACGATTCTTCCAGCTTTTCCTGATTTTCCTGCTGTTACTATTTCTATGTCGATTTCTTTTGCTTTGCTTTTTAATTGTAATTTCTAAATGACATTATCTACAGCGCGAGGGTTGACAAATAATTACAGGGTATCAGCAAAATGAGAAAAAATTGAATTTGCCACTTAACGACCCTAAGTGCGTGGTTAAAGCTGCTGGGAATCTGTTACAGTTTCCATCTCATAGCGATAGACACGCTTCGATGCTGAGAAGATTCAATTTGGATACATTTACTTATACGTTATGTAAAATTATTGACACAACGGATTCAATATTGGCAGCCTGACGATGACGATGACGATGACGATGCTTTTGGGGCTGCTCAACGAGTTGGAAAACATCCAGGGATTTGGATTACAGCCGGTATGGAGACGGGAGTAGAATGGTATGGGGTGTGGTAAAAACCTGTATATACGGATATGTAAATTCGCATACAAATCACTTGTGCGCTCGCCAAATGCCCTTAGGGGAATCCTTTAGTTATCCTTTAGCGATTTTTCAAATAAACACGCAACATATACAATTTTTTGTTTCCTTGCCTGTGGCAACAAAGTTTGACGCGCATCTTGTCGCCGAAAAAAGTATCTGATTTCCTCAAACTTCACTTCGGTTCTGGGGGAATTGATAAAATTTCTTTCTTCCTTTTTTTTTTTTTGCTTTTGTTCGACTGATTTGGGTTTATTGTCAGTGTCGATTCGCGTTGATTTTATAAGGACAATGCCAATGTTTGTGACTTGAGGACATTCTCCATGACATGTGCCAGTTATCCCCATATGGGGCTCAACTAATGTGCTCCAGTTACTTTCCAGCTGCGGGCCTAAATGCGCGTGACTTTGACGGATTTTGTCAAAAATGTTTGCCAGATTTGCCTGATTAGCTTCCTCAGGAACGCTGTCAGCTTAGACTAGGTGAGTGTGCAGAAATGTCTACAGGATGTTTCAAAAATTGCACCTTAACTAGCATTTATTAAATTGACTTGGAAAATCCTTCCAGCGTACTTAGAATTTAATGTATAGCTGGAAAGCTTTGCTGTTTTACTGGAATTTTCCCAATTCTTTATTCTATTCTTGAATACCTTATGTACTCCCAGAACTACCCCATTCTTGGCTGTTGATAAAGCTCACAATTTCATGACTTAATTAGCCAATTTTGTGACAGCGTTGCGTTTCAAGGCGTCAGGCAAAGTGTAGAGACAGAAACGAAGCTGCAATCAATATCCAAGTGCAACGCCCAGGAATGTGCGTCATTATGACAATCTCAGCCACCTTGGCTTCATCCGTTTCCATATCTTCCTCTTACACCTACATTTTCTTCATTTCCTTCTGCTTCTCTTGCTCCTTTGCCACTGAGCACCCAATTTATTCCATCCAATCCAGTGAAGTGGACACTGAGAGAAAACGCAGCAAAAATGTCGCGTTGCAACAAAGTTGTGAAATATCTTCTACCCCACCTTCAATTCTTCCTCCCTCTTCGTTCACCATCCTTGCATTTTCCCTCGACACTCAAGTAACCCCCCTCCGTCCGTCTTCATCTCTGCTCCTTTCTCTCTTGCCATTCCTCTTCGGGCTGTTCAATTTTTTTGCACGTTCACTTGCCAGCAGCTGTCTTCCTTTTTTCCTCTTAATACCCCGTATTAAAATGAGTCCTATAAGGAGTATTAAAAGCTATTATAAAAGAAAAATAAGTGAATATGTTTAGATATAATGACATTATTGTGAGTTACTATTTCGGTGCATCAAAAGTTCTTAAGATTTGTTAAACTCCAAGCGATTCTCGAGATTTATATGATAGACCCTATTTAATAAAAATAATTTGAATAATTATGATCTAGAAAATCCACTAAGATAATACTGTAGCTTTTTCTTTTATTTAAATTCCTTTTTTTATAATTTGTTTGTAATTTTATTCAACAAGGATATAGATAAATATAGAACGTGAAACTAGACTGTGAATTAGATTAAGATGTTCGAGTTTCTGAGTTGCAGACGGAATACTTTAAGCAGGATCATAATTAATTGAAGTTCTTCGGATATATAAGAAGACTCCTTTTACCACGTAGTTGCTTCCTTCTGAAAGAACTTGCCACGTGGTATCTTTCAACTGGATTATGCTCTGCTTTTGGTTTTTTCCCTTGATATTTTTTATTTTACAATTTTTATATCATACATAAGTGTGGGTATGAGTGTGTGTGAGTCTGTATGTTTGTGGCAATGTGTATGTATATTATATGTATTATTGCAACGCGAACCAATAACGATTGACCGGGCAGCGCGTTTCAGCTTGCCATTGGTTTGTCCTCGTCCTCCAGCTGCCTTCCAGTCTCCTAAGTTTCGACTCAGCCTCAGTCTGGCATCTGTGTGTGTGTGCGTGTGTGTGTGAGAGAGTGTGTGTGTGGGTGTGTGTGTGTGTGGGGTAGCACAATAGCTGACCGCTTCCCTCGCTTCCCTCGCTGACCCGATTCACCTGCCACAAATTTTATTCTCGCTCGCCATTCTCTTTGTATTGTGGTTATGATAGCCGAGGTGCCAGCAAGTCGAGCCACAACTTGAAAGAAGCCCAACCCCAACCCCCAACATTCGGCTGCAACCCAGACAAGACCCTCGGCCCCTCTACACAGCTGGAGAACCTTCCATTTTTATACGATGCGACCAAGCAATATAATTTATTGAAGTTCTGGCATTTTTCAAAATGAAATTCTTTTTAACGATGATTGAACTACGTACGTGTGTTTGTTTGCCATGTAGCTGTATCTCTAGCTGTAGCTGTGTGTATCTATATCTGTATCTGTATCTGTATCCGTATCTTGATCTGCAGCTACTGTAGTTGTATCTCTGGGTGTGTGTCTGGCCATTGTTATGGGTCCAGGTTGCGCACGTTTGGCCTGTCCATTGAACGCCATATTATTGGTCGATTGAAAAGTAAAACATTTTTTATTATCCGCACGTGTGCAGCATCCCTCCTACACCCCTTCTCCCTGGGTTACCCCTCCTCTCTCTCTCCAGCACTTACACAATGTGCCATTTTATGACTACAAAAAAAGAATATATATATATATATACATATATACATTTATATATATTCGCTGTAAGTTATATAGGAGTGGGTGACCTTTGGGTGGCATAGTTGTGGGTCGCTTGACCGCCCACCTGTCGTTGGCCATAAAACTTTGGACTTAACTACCCTTAGGTGCGGCATGCAACACTAGGTGAGCTCATGGCTTTTATGATGCCCGATGCCCGCAGCGTGGAGCGTGTGGCATGTGGCATGTGGTGGTGGCATGTGGTGTGTGGTGTGTGGTGTGTGGCATGTGGTGTGTGGTGCGACCCACTTTGTGCGCTCCTTCATATTTGATAAGCAAGTTTTTCTCTGCTTCTTCAGCTGCCGCCTATTTTTTTGCTGCTTGCTTTTACTGTTGCACGCCATCAATATTCTTCATTTGCCTCTCTCTCTCTCTTTATCTCGCTCTCGCTCTCTTGCTTCCGCTCTGTATTCTTTCTCTCTCTCTCTCATTCGCTCTGTCTCGCAACAGCATGCTACTTTTCTCTCTCTCTTCCTTTCTTTTGGTTATAAAAATATTTCATTCAATTTTTTATTTGTGCCGTGCGCTTCTCGTTGGCTCTCGCTCTGTGGCACGTGTGTCTTTCGTGGCTGCCAGAGAGATGAGGTGAGAGGAACAGAGGAGGGGGGTTACTGGAGGTGCTGTCTTCCCTTTTTGCTGAGCTGCTATTTCGCTTGCACTCGGTTTTTATGTCCAGCGATTTATTTGCCCAAGCCAACGGACCACACGGTTTCTCATTTTTATCTTATTTTTTTCAAGGTTTTATTTTCTCCATCTTTTTTTCTGCCAGCGGCTACGGGTCGGCGACGCCATCGCCATCGCCATCTTCCTCGTTCTCGACATCGTTTTCTTCGCTTTTCTCCTAGCTCTCGTCGAGTTGAGCTTCATAATTTCTCGCCCTGTTCTCTATTTCTCTCTCGCTCGCTTTGGATTTGTGGGTTGAGCTCACTTCCTTTTCGAATGTGTCTGCGGCATCTCAAGTCCTGGCGTCGACGACTGAGCATTGGTCAAGTCCGAGCGAGGTTAGTTACTCTCCTTCACTTTCTTGCTCTCTTCTCCCTGTTTGGTCGTGTGTTTGTTTGCACTTTTATAACAATGTTAGCGATTTGGGGGGACAACGACCGACTGGACACCCCATCACTGTGTCCTGTGTCGTGCTGCGACTTTTCCTGCTGGGGTGTTGACTCTGCGGTTGCGTCTTAATTATGATGTCATGCTTTTTTATATCTAATTCGATTTCTTTATCGAACACATCGATGTGGTCATTAATTAAGTTATATACACATGGTCAGTTGTTCATATATGTTTAGATAGTACATATCATAATACATATTGTACACTTTATATATTATTTACTATTATATTATTATATAATAGTTATTATATAATATTATCAGTTTTCAACTTAAAAATAAAACTTTGAAGATATCGGCTTAGATACTCAAGTGCTTGCACTTACAATTCATTGATTAATTCATAATCTTACAGGTTTTAAATAATCCCAAATTACAATATGAATTATAGCCAGAGCCACTATAGGTTGTTTAATGAATTTGAAAATTTAAAATTTTAAATATTTAAAAGGCAAAGTGATAAGATATATTTATTTAATGTATTGCATACTTTTGGGCATCTACGCTAATGTTAATTTGAATATAACGAATTGATACAAATATTATTTGATAATACAATTGCACAACTTGTACAATACAAAAAAATATTGCATTGAAAGACTATTTTTAATTCACTGTTATAACAATTTTTTGAAACTTATATTCATTGATAATTTTTTGGTGCATACTTTTCTGCGCACAACGATATTCTGTCCAATTCCAAATTCTTAAATATAATAATAAAAACTAAAGCATACATTTGAGCGCATGTGTTGGTTACTCTAGAAATACAATTTAGTCCATTTCGTTTTGGGCCCAGTTTTGGGCCAATTTATTTGTGCCATTAAAATTGTATGATAAACCGAGGGCCATTAATTGTGTTGCTTAATTTTCGTTTTAACGCATTTTATCAAGCAGAGCCCAACAACAAGGAGCGGACTCGAAGGACTATGAACTGAGAACTGAGGATTACCTTGGCGTTCGCTTGTAACTTTGTAAGTGAGTGTGTGAATGTGTAGTAAGGGCGTCTTTCGAATTGCTTTTCAGCTGACCCTCCGCCACCTTCTAACTAGTAGTGGATGATGTTCAGTTCGCTATAATGTGTTTTTATTTGTGGAAAATGCGCAAAAAATCAATGGATAGACATGGGAACTAGGAATTGAGAGCTGAGAATCGAGACCTGGACAGTGGTCAGGCGCTGACATAGACTGTGCATTGTTTGTTGTCGTAATTGCCATATATTTCGAGGGACAATCGATAAGTTTTAAGCTCAATAAAGAGTATCTTTTATAATATTAAAATATTTATGAACAGTACACACTGTTTATGGGAAAAATTAACTAGACCGATTATAAATAGAATTTATTGAAACTAATTTTATAATCAAATATATTTTTAATATATTTGTATTTATTTATGCGAATAGTAATAAGAATTTACATAGAATAAATACACATTTTAATTTTATGAATGAAGGAATGAAATGCAGTTAACAAATAATCACATTATATAAAAACATAATGCAATTTCAAAATGTTTTAAATAATAACGAAATTTTTAACATCAAGTAATGATGATATTTTTCTGTTAAAATATTTAATTTATATAAATTATATTTTAAATGAAATAAATTTTGTTTATGATATTTTAACTTGTTGTATATTTCAAATAAATTATATATAACAAATTATGATTATAATGAGAATTATAGTTAATAGTCACAGTTAAATACAATTTTTAGATATTTAGTGTAACTTCTCTAACAGCCCTCGCACATAATAAGGTATAAGGCGGAGTGGACACAGCTATCTAACATAAATTGAATTTCATAAAGGATACTTTTCTGACCATTATGTATTTATATACACACGCACACACACATCCAGTCACACACACACTGATGCATGCAGATATAATGTGGCATTTTGCCATGGTCTAATGGGGGAAGGAACATGTCCAGCATATAAGCATGGAGTTCGTATGACGGAAGGACGAGGAGATTGAAAAAGCAGTTCGACTACGTTGTGTGTTGTGTGTGTGTGTGTATATGTGTGTGTGTGTCTGTCTGTCTGTATTCCTTCGGGGCGCTCATATCTTAACATCCTGCGTTTACGTTCATATAAGTATATAACATAATACATGTGGCTATGTGTGTGTGTGTGTGTGAGTGTGCACGTGCGTTTAGTGCTAGTTGGATGGGGAGGGGACGGCATTAAAGTAAGTTGGCTGTGGAGCACGGGTACGAGTATATATGATTTTTATTGTTATTGTTTTGTCCTTTTTATATGTACATTTATATGTAAGTGTACACATATATTTATTTGAGGAAAATCGAAGGAAAAAATGGAAAAAATGAAACAATAACAAAGCGACCACCGCAACAGACTGACGAACCGACAGACAGACAGCCGGAAAGTAGTCTGAGCTGGAGTGGAAATCGTTTCTCGAATGAGCTTTCTCTCCCTCTCCTCTCTCTCTCTGCTACCACCACCCCTCCTGCACCCTCAAGCAGTCACACTCACACACCCACACACACACACAGTGTGTGTATATGGTTATAATTGGGTGGCATTGACGTCGCAAGGGTGCCGCTAAGGGTGGCACACGTCGCGTTCTGTGTCGGATTTCACCCCCCAAAAGGCGTCGCATTTTTCTTTGCCCTCTTTTGTTGATTTAAGCGCCCCCCACACAACAGTCTTCGTGTGTGTGTGTGTGTGTAGATGTGGTGTATTGGTGTTAGTTTTTAAGGGCTGCTCTTGTTTGCTGACGAGTTTACTTTTCATATCCCCTTTTTGGCGTTGCCGCTACAACTGCCAGCGATTTCCTTGTGTTTGTGGTTGTAATTTTCCAGCCAACTGCAATAACAACAGCAACACCGTCGATAGCACATATATATTAGGTCATTGTTGTTTCTCGCTCTGACTTTTATATGAAACGTTATGGATTATGATATACATAACTTTATGTAATAAGTGTGCACCACTTCCGTTTTGTGGTGGGCGTGTTGCCCGTTTTCCATCTAGCTGCCCTCGCATTGGCCCAAAGTCCGACGCAGTCGCGTGTCTCGACAATATCATAATTTTTGTGGTTAGTTTCATAATTTTGTATATGAAATATCAAAATGGCGCCCAGCGTTGCGTATGCGCAATATTTGGTAGCCGAAAAGTTCAGAGTGGAAAACTGAGGAATAGACAAAATATTTATAGCACTTTATTGATATTTATAACTCCGATCTGACGTTCTATAAAAATTTGCATTTAATATTATTATAACTCAATGATCTATATATTTTTTTATTATTTACTATTAATCTTTAATACTTATAAGTAACTGAATATAACTTAACTGACATTAATATAATTCATTAAATTTAGACATTTTATTTTATTATTTTTTATGGTATATTTTGAATCAGTACTTATTCTTTAAACTTGTATATATATTTTTAATGCATATAAGTTGGTTCTCCTTTCTATATTTAGCTAAGTTTTTTTCCTTTGCCTTATTTTCTTTCTTCACTCATTGTTTGCTTTGAGCTGGACATTGATTACTTACACCATGTGCGTGTGGTTGTGTGTATCTGTTGTCGTCTGTGTATGTATGCCAATGTGTGTGTGACTGTGCGTATTTTCTTTTTATTTGACGAGACATCCGGTAGTTTTTCAACATTTTCTACAAAAAGTAAATTTATTATACGCGCCACTCACAGCGACTTACCGCGAGAGAGAGGGTGAGAGGGAGAGAGAGAGAGAGAGAGAGAGGGAGGGGAGGAGGAAAATATAAAGAGAATGTGAAGGAGAAATATAGAAAAGCTGAAAAGTTGTCTACATGACGGTGCACACACATTGAAAACCTGCTCAGGTTTGTCTGTGCTGTGTGTGTGAGTGTGTGTGTGTGTGTGTGAGTGTGTGTGGTAAGTATACATTCAGGTGTTGGTAGCACAGGTACATACATGTTCTCAAGTGTGACTGAGCTGACTTACGCCAAGTGAACAAACCGAAGAGCTTGAAAAAATCTATATATATAATCAAGACAGTTTATAAAGAAAAATTAAAAATATATAAATATTTATTATGGAAAATAGTTAAGATAAGACTCGCAATAAATCCCAATAAGTTGCTGACTTCAGCGTATTTTCTCAAAATTTATTGCATACTTTTCGGGATCGAATTAAATAAATACATATATCAAACTTTATTCGTTTGATACACACACACACCTGTATGTCATACATGCTTGACTGTGTGAGCAGTAATTTTATTTCATTCCTTTGGAAAAAGGGCAGCTCGACGCTTACAGGTGAGTTAAATATTTTTATACCATTTTTATTTGTCCGCAATTTCTTTGGTGTTGCTTTTGCTCCTTTATTTTTATTTTACTTTATTTTTCCTTTACAATTTTTCACATTTTTATTGACAAAGAAGGAGCACAAGGAGTCGTCTCCTGTTGCAAAAATAAATTCGCCGCAAACTAAATGGGTTTGTGGTGTTTGATAGCGTCAGCAGCGGGCCGCGACCCACCAGCGACCCACCTCTGACCCACCTGGCCACCCACCAAACAAGGTGAGAATGAGAAACGCGACGAAATAAACGGAACGAAAGTAAATGAAAAAAGTGGGGAAAAAAAATTAATTTTATCCTTTCCATTTCCGTTGCACTGCTTCTTCATGTTCAACTGTCTCTGTATGGGTGAGACTTTGAGTATGTGTGTGTGTGTGTGTGTGTGTGTGAGGGAGAGAAAGAGTTGTGTTTTTCCTATCATACTTGTATGTGGCTATTCTGGTTTCCTTTTCTCCCCATTCTATTCGACACTATTTCTCCCATTCTTTGTTTGCCTTTTGCGTTATTTCATCGAGTATTTTCTCATTTTTTGCTGTGTCTTTTGCTATGAATCTTGAGGTTGAGCCCTGACTGGACGCCATTTTTTATTTTTCACCTCCAGACCGTTCGTGCAACGGTCTCGGCACCACGACGAAGCGTCGCTTATTTTTCAATACTGTCAGTTCTTTGGTCAGAGCCAAAGTCGCTGGGGACTGGACATCAGACTCAAATCGTATTGCAAAAGGGGTAGCGGGGGGAAAGGTGAAGGGAAGGGAAGGGAAGGGTTCGGTTTTGGAACTGGGAATGGAAATGGGTTTCGGGTGGCCATATAAGTTTTATCTGTGAAATAATTTATAGAAATGGACAGCGCTAAAAGGGTTTTTTCTCCAGTAGTTTTTCATTTCAGATATTTGTGCCTTTGCACAATTGCTATTGTGGAAATTTGATAAGGATGCTTGGCGGTGGGGAATTGGAAACGAGTATTGAGACAAAAGTCCAGCTGAACTGACAATAACTGCCGAATAAACAACTGCGAGGTGGCAACGCCGTCGTTCCGTCATGCCACTTTTCGAAGTAGCGCTGCCAACACGACAACCGTAAAAATAAGAAAACGTAGCGCATTTTCGTTCTAGTCCAATTTTAATTAATAAATTTAGTATGCAGCTAGATCTGAAGCTGAGTTTATCAATTGTTATATGGTTTGCTTAGAACATTTTCCACAGTTAGCTGTCAACTCAGTCAACATCATCTTCGTTACTAACATTTTCCGGTTGGAAAAGTTTTCCTTTTGTCTTGTGTCTTCATTTGTTTGACTGACAGTTGAGATGGTCCCAGTCATTAATCCGTTTTAATGGAAAGATTGCTTAGAGGTATAAAATGATGTGCACAATGGTAAAATTTTAATTTCACATAAGCGTCTCTATATTTCAACATAATCAGGCATTTTGCTCATTTCCATGCCAGCATTTTCTTAATTTCCCGCCACTTTTTCCATTTGCCTAAGCGTGTCTGATTCGGAAACCGCTTTGCTTGCGCTCCGTCGCTATTTGACGCCTACCACTTTGAGTCCTTTAACCCAACCCTTCAGGCCCAACCCACAACCACTTGGCAGGCAAGCAGGCAGGTTTCCTTATCGCGACTGAGACATCTACTGAAGGCAGCCAGCAGGCATTTTTTGGCAAATGCCAAAATTACATCAAAAAGTGCTAAAGGAATGTTAGACAGACAGACAGACAGTGAGATAGACAGACATTGAGACGGACTGAGTGAATAAAAGAGTGAAGAAGTTAACGGATGGATGGATGAGCAACGATGGGCATAGGCAAATGAAAGGAATGAATGCCTGAACGTCGTCTACAGTTGTGTACACAAATGTCTAGATTCCAGTATAATTGCTGGTATATTTTAAAGAAGGGGGACAACTCAAACTGAGCGGTTGTTATATCTTCATAATGACTTTCAAGTGTCAAACCATTCTCGAAAATTATCAGCAAAGGTGAAATTAAAATGTAACTTAGTCTTTGACTGATGTCAACGAGCTGATATAATTTATAATTTAATTGAATTTAAATTGCTTTGACAGCTATGAGATAAAGGTGAACTCCATCTTCAGTTATCTGAAAGTTTGCCAAATTGAGACTTCTCTCTCTTCAGGCCTTATAAGTAACATAAGTCAATAAAAAAAACATTCTTGTCTACATTCAAGAACACAAAACTATGCGACATCACTCAGTTACTCAAACTCTACCTAAAAAATGAAATAAGTAAGGACAAAAAAAACTATTCTGAGGGTTGCCATAAACCCAAGTATGAAATGGCAATACGAGTATGTGTTAAAACTACAAAAACTAAAAAATAAATAGAGTAAGAGTAGAACTTTTGCCATGTCCGAGTAAAATCAATTTAATTTTTACTCATGTTCACAAGCTGCTTTTGCCCTCGAGCTGCAAAATTTCACTTAAGTCACTTTGAACTTTTCGTAGAAGATGCGGAGAAAGTTAGTAACGGAGTCACTGGCTAGTTTCTCCCTTTCTCTCGCTCTCTCCCCAAGGGAGTGGCCATTAGAAGCTATATTTACATTTCCTCCATTTGTGTGTGATGTGGCGACATTACAACAACTGGTCAACTCTCCAAGTGGCCAACTGTCCACGTACCACGGACCAAGTCGAACCCCAAAAAAGAACCCAACCTGTCAGTTGTCTTGTCTTGGGCCACAACAAAGTTGAAATGAATTTTTGATAGCTTTCTGGCAAGTATTTCCATTTAGCATGTGTGTAGCTGAAAAATTGCGGGTTATCAATGTGTAGGAAAGTGGGAGAAAACAAAAACCGGAACGTTGCTGGTCCTTTTATTTATGAAGAGCTGTCGGATTGAAGAACTTTAGCGAAATTGCTGAGAAATTGAAATTCAGACTGTTCATCTTGGTAGAGTTTTCTAAATTAAGGTACAGTAGGTCAAGTAGTTATTTTACTATACAAAAATTTACAATTTATTTAGAAAATAAGACTTGTTTTGATTTTGAATACTTATTTTTATACTAATTGTTTTTACTTAATTTGGGTTCTTAGAAGTAATTAAATAACAAAGAAATAACGAAATCCTTAGGAAAATAAAAACGAGAAAAAACAATTACTTGATTATAACCATACTGAAAATCAGAATGATACTCTTAAATAAGGACTTCTACAAATTTGAAGAAAGTGTGCGTTTTCTAAACTTTTCAGTCAACTCATATTTAATTTGAAGTTTTTATTTTCCCTGAGCTGCAGCTGATGATACGAGTATACGTCCAGCGAATTTTACAGAACTTTGCAGAAAATCATAAGAGAAAAACCAAGTGGGACACTTGTTGTGGAGCGAAATTGAAAAAGCCGAACAATGAAGCTGGGGATGGTCTTCAAGGGGGAATGACATGGAGGGAGGACACTTACATGACATGACAATAACTTTGACTTGACCATTCGACCGTTAGTCATATTCTGAACATACTCGAGTCTTGTACAGGGAAACAGTCCTGTTTGTACGTCCATGAGTCCATCTGTCTACGGAGTCTCTCTGCTTGTTTGTTTGTTTGTACTACTCGTATAGCCTGGTCAGCTGGGACGGAATATGTGCATCTTCATTTTTAGCTCAGTTCAGTGTTAAACAAAGGGAAATATTTATGTGTTGACCGGTTCCAACTACAAGCCTGAGGGGCCAAGGCATTGCTGGAAAGCCAAAATTCCAAATTCAAATCCAATTCGAAATCAAAGCCAGGACCAGCCACCACTTTATGATGAAAAATGTCCAAGATTCCATCTGCCATTCTGTGTCCAATTGGCATTGGTGGAGTGCATAGGAGTGTCTATCCCTCTCTCTCTCTCTCTTTCTCTCTGTCTCTGTCTCTGTCCTATGTCTCTGTGTGTGTTGTGCAGACACATGTTGACCTTTTTGGACTAACATCGAAAGGGTCAGTCCGAGACAGGTCGACTTGAGTTCTGCATTAATATTTAATATTACGAATTGCTGATTGAAGCATTTAGAATTTTCTATGGCCAACAACAACAATATCAACAACATCAACAACAATTTGTTCATTTTACTGCTGTTTGTTCATGTCGAATGTGGCCTGTACAATACTCGTACATGTTCATGTCCCAATTCACCAGTTACATACAGCTTTGATTTTATTTGTTTATTGGAAATTGTATTGGGAATAATTTAGTAGCCGCCTACGTTGACCATATGAAAAGAACTCTCCGAGAAAAATTCAAATTAATTTATGTAAGTTTATAAGAACGAGGTAAATTGTATTTATGTTAGCTTACCTTTTCTTTTAGATATCAGTACTCTTTTTTTATAAAAATTAAATTTCAGCTGAAGAAAAGAGAAAACAGATTTGGTATAAAATAAATAAACTGACAGTTTCATAACTTACATTGATAGGATAAATAATATTGTTCAATATATAAATATGTATTTATCTTTAGTTGCACTTGAAAATTTAGCAAAATGCTAAATACAAGCTCGATTCTATTCATGTAAAATCGACCTGGTAATGACAATGAAACCAACATTGAAATTTGCAGCATTTTGGGGTAACATGCATTTTGTGTGCTTCCTTTATTGCGAATTCTATTCAAATGATTCACTAAAAATATGGCCACGTAATTATCGCCGACTAATTCAAATGGAAGGATACACTCAGACCACAAATTTGGATTAGGTGTGCGCAAAATGCCGAAACAAAGAAGCACAAATGTTGCTCCATGTTTATGGAGATGCAAATGGAAAATGGGAAAATAGGAAAATTGGGAAATTGGGAAATGGCGATAATAGGAGTAATACATGCATCAACATGCAGTCGTTGTTGCAGTTTGTTTTTGCCCATGCTTTTGGTTGTGGTTCGAGTTCGGTGGCTGGTTGTGCTCTATCAGCGATAACGAAAACCTTTCACAGCCAACAACAATAAGCAATTGCTGTCAGAGACACAAATATACAAACAAAAATTCTCAAAGTAATGAACACACACACGGGAATGTAAAAAAGGAATTATTGCCATTAAAAACTCACGTGATATTCACAAATTTTTAAGAAATTATAAATTTTCGAATAGGTACAAACTCTTATTATAATTATGCATTTATTTTTATATCAATCTTGATAAAATTAATTGATTGTCGCTATATAATTATGTATTCTTATTTATTTCAATCGTTTTAACTATTCAAATCTAAGTATGTCCCAAAAGTATTCTACACTTTCAACAATTATTTGTAGTTTACCAATCTTTTTTTAGACCTGGAACAAATGCAATATAATGGATATTCCATTGAATTTTTCACAACACAACATTCTGGCATTTATAAAAATATTTAGATTACGTATACGCCCATAGATCTAAAGAAATTCTGTGTTCGGCTTACTCGCGATTGAACCTTCAATGTACATCGATTATATACATTGTAAGTTGACAATGCTGGATTGGGAGACCTTTCCAGGACATGGAATGCTGGCATAATTGGCCCTACGTGCTACGCACACAAGGACAGATCGGAAGAGGAGCGAAATGTGGTGAGTGTGACCAAGATGCGAACCGAAAGAGAAGCAGGCAACGTGCGTTATTTTTTCATTTGTTAACTTCCGGCTGTCGCCTGGGCATATACTCGTAATTCCAGGACCTGGGGGCTGCCTGACGTTATTTTAATAACGTGCATGCTGCGCATTTAGGATAACATCTGAATTTATGTAACGGCGCACAAACAAAGATGGCAGGCACGTTGCAAACTGGGACGTGGACGTGGACGTCGACGTCGACGTGGATGTACGAAAGACGAAGGACGATGGCAGCAGGAGCAGAGGGATGAGGCGACGATGTCGAAGTCGATGTCCTGGGGTTGCTGACAGGGCAAAACGTTTCCAGCTAGCTCGGCGTGCCGCACCGTGCCGTGCCCCAGTACTAAGATTCAAATGAAAACTGATGCGGATTAGTATTTAAAATAATGTCCTGCAGGGATATAATTTTTTTCCGTCGTTCAGCAACAATTCTGTCGCAGTCACTTGGCTTTATTTGGTTTCTTTGTGTTGCTTTTTTGTTTTTCTTCTCACTTTATTTATTTATTTTGCATCTTATTTTTTTCATTGTCGCGTTGTTTTAATTCCTACGCTCTTCTGGGGAATGTTTCATAAAATTTATATTTGCAGATACGCGCGGATACGCGTATAGCTGCCACAGGGTCCAGGACATTTTTATTACAAGACAATTTACATATTTTCCTTGTAAAAATTCCAACTTCAAGTCGTTCTCGAATTGTCATATGAATGTTGCCCCATCTCATTCTCTGAATTAATGTTAATTTTTATTCCACTTACATTGTCTCAATCACCATCGAGTCCTAGCTAAGCTCATTTCAATTCAAGTTGGCAAATGTCAATGGCTGAAAATGTTAATAATAGAACAACAAACTTGAATCGAAAAATAATAAAAATACATCGAAATCTAACGTCCATCTCGACAATCCAGCCTCAACCTGTGTCCTCCCTTGTTTGGACTCATTAGGTATTCGTTCGGCGAATTCCATTAATTATCGTTATGTCCTTTTGATGGGTGATTGGAATGCTTCCTGCTGTTTTCTAAGCGCTGAAATGTCGGAACTTTGCTATTAATACAATTTGCATGGGATTTTCTTTTTCATTCTAATTTTTTGTTGTATTTTAATTAATTAAGTTTGTTATTAGAATCATTGGTTAGCATGAAGTTCAATTTGCATGCAAGTCAATATTGAAATACTTTAATAAGACATAGATTATTATTGCAGTGATTTTGAGAGCAATTTAAATTAGTTTTTTTAATATTCATATGAAATAGTTAATCAGTTTAGATCTAACTATGATTCGTGCGAATATTGTTTAATAATTTCAGGTCTATCTAAATTGAAATATATCATGATATTCCACATTAAAATCTCAAACTCCAAATAAGAATTTGAGAGTATATTAATTCCTCTGGGACTGACTGACAAATTTATTTGCTGCACTGTTTTGAAATTCCAAATTAAAATCCTTCAACAAAAGTTATTACAATTCATTTAAAACTCGTTGTACAACTTAGGCACATCATAATTAATCCCCTTCCATATTCTCAATGTATCTGTGTATGTGTATCTGTGGGTAGATGCGTAGATATGTTGTCTGGCATTTTCATATAAATTCCATAATACGACGTAATTAAATTTGCTCTACACTAACGTCATGCGTAACGATGCGACGTATACGTAACGACGTAAAGCTTTCGCATAATTGAGTTCCGCATATGAGCAACAGACCTTAGACTCCATCTCTTGAACTCTGTTTGGGGTTGTTTTAGCCTTATTTTAGAATATTTAGAATGGTATATGAAGTCATAAACTAAGTGCGTAATTAAGCTGGATATACGCTTAGTCTAAGGGTAGAACTCTCTCTCTAAGCTGTTGGTATTTTAAAATGTAATTTATCACGTTTACTTCTTTGCTTTTTGTTTGTTTTTTTTTCAAAAGGTTTTTAAAATTTTATTGGTTATAATTTAAAACGCGTCGCAGAACACGCCGATTGCCCACACTTTCCAGAGAGAGTGGGAGTTGGACATGGCAACCTTTTTTTTTTTTTTGGTTCCCCTTTCGTCCCAGGGACTGACCAGGGCCGTCACGGCGGATCTCATTACGGAATGTTCCGAGCAGCACCGACGACTGTCAGTTCCACATGAAAATTGCACAACTTTTGCCTTATTACAGAAAATTTACAGCGCAAATCTTCGGACATCGCAAAGCTCCGTTGAAGCTGCCTTGTAATTTTTTTGCCATCTGTTTTTTTTTTTATATATATATATATATGTATTTTGTAGATATTTCCTCTCATTGCTTGCTTCATTTTAATTTTGTGCTCCGCTTTTCGTGCTTCTCTTTATTCTAATTAAATTTTTTTAAGCTTTGTGAAAGGCCTCAGTCGACGTGGCGACTTGGCGGACATGGTTTCTGGGGTTCCTGTGGAAAACAAGGCAAATTTATTCTTTTGTAAAAACAAGAAAAATTGCGCTAAATAAATAAATTTACATAAGCTGGCAGCAGGCAGTTGGAGAAAAAATGCTACATAACAATAAATAAAATTGCATTTTCATTTTCATTTACTTTTTTATGTTGCTTTCTTTATTTTTTCTGGCCCTTTTTAGCAAAGAAAGCCAAGAAAAGGGTTTCACAATAAGTTCGTCTGGTATTTGTTTGTTATTTGAAAGTAATTAAAATAAGTAAACCTTTAAGCTTCCGATCCCAAGCAATATTCACATTTTACAACACACATTTCTAGTGATGTGAGAGAAACTAATTACCAAGATAATTAAAAAATGTATCTTATATTAACTGCAATAATTTATTTTATTTAAATATACAAATACATTGTTTAAAAATATTCTACTCAATTTGGTTTATTTTAATAGTTGTAATTATTGTTGTGCCCAAAAGTATGCAACTCAACTTCTACTTAGTCAATCCACGTATGTGGACACATAAATAGAATTTGTATTTGTTAATTTCGAATTTAATTACTTACTCTACGCTTTTTATTTTAGACTTATTCATTGTGCATGCTGTACTTGCAGTGATGGCTAATGGAGGAGAGATATAAAATAAAGGCACATTTCTAGAAAATTCAGCAATAAGTGGCATAATGAAGGAATTAATGAACGGACAATTGTCGAGTTGACTGGCCAACTGGCAACTGGCAAGTGGCAACTGGCACAACTTATGCAAATGCAAATGAAAATTAATTTAATCCACAGTACGAGTAAATTTTCCATTTTAATTTAATTACA
This sequence comes from Drosophila sp. st01m, assembly GCA_018901795.1. NCBI lineage: Eukaryota > Metazoa > Arthropoda > Insecta > Diptera > Drosophilidae > Drosophila > Drosophila sp. st01m. The sequence goes on from JAEIFG010001638.1 coordinate 8,165,526, forward strand.
TGGACGCTGCCTACGTGAGCGACAGCTAACCAAAAAAAACGGACACTTCCGAGTGGCCATTTTTTTGTTTTTCAGATGTTCCTGTTTCTGTCCCTGCTTCTTTCCCCGACTCCTTTCCTATCTGCTCGTTGGGGTTCGTTTAGTCCCCGGAAAGTGACAACGGCTCCTAACTATCTGACGTTCTTTTGTGTGAATTTTAAGCCAAGTTGGCAATTATTTTAAGCCACATCTAGGAAATTATGAAGGTTCACTGTGGGTCCTGTGGTCCTGGGTATCATAATGAGCCACCGCTCACAATTGTAGCTGTAGCTTCCAGCTGGCAATTAGTTTAAAGAGCTTTCTTAGGGCCTTCTCTATAATAGTCGCTTATGAAATTAAAATGCAATTTCCATTCATTTCATTTTCGTTGCCTCTCCTTTCCATTTTCCAATTTCCCATTCTTTTTCTTTTTTTTTTTTTTTTAATTATTTTCTGCTTTATTTAATTATCCATTTTGTGCCTAGGAATGGCGAGAACTCGTCCTTAATAGCAAAATAAGCTTGAGCACGGACGAAATAAAAGAAATCAGCCCAAAGAACACTTCTCAGCCAGATGAAGACTAAGTCAAAATAACAAATTAATTAGCAAAAAAGCAATTATTCGAACTCTGTTTTGTGTCCCAGCTCAAGATCCATTTGACTTGAAGGGTCCAGCAATTGAAATTTACTTTTTAAATTAAGCTAACAAATTTATGGTCCATCTGGCGATTAGAAAAATCGACGACAATTAACGGATTACAGTTATTTCAATGCGACAAATCTCAAATTTGACTTTAACATGACAAAGGAATGGTTTTCAAATCAAAATTAAGGAACATTCGAGTCCTGAAATAAAATATGGAAATTATTCTACAAATCCTGTTCATATATGAATATATATTTTATTCTGCTGAAAATATGAGCAATGGATTTCAGATATTAGTCGCCTGACATCTACATAACTTGATGCTACCCTTGCTAATGAACTTTATGGCTACAGGGTATACAAGTGATGGGCCGAAAGGTGAGCAGAGCCCACAGCCCGACTGTTCATTTACACATACTATAAGTCCATAACCATATAAACATATACACATTGAAGTGGGCAATGAAACTCCATAATGCTCACTCTCACGTTTAGGTTTTTGCAACCCTTTTTATGCTATCTAATGTGAATATGTGAATTTCTGGTCATCGACTGAGGGAAATGTGGAAAAGGTGGGGGTGGTGGGGGAGGGACCAATTGGAAAGTGGCAGCGTTGGTAACGTTATATAAGAAAAATGCTAAATAAGCGCTTAATGCATAATCTGTACGAGGTACAATGTGTACATCAAATGTAGGGTTATGTTTGCTCCAACCCTTCGGAAGAACTCATCCCCTAAGATCCCTTACCGCCCCCTCCCAGGGCTGGACAATGGACCGTGGATAGTGGACAATGGACAGTGGACAACGAGCAGATATGGACATAATGTATGACTGCCATTTTATATGCTCCTTTGAAAAATGTGCTGACACTTCGAGGCCGGAGCATAAGCTTGAGGCAGGAATGATGGCATCCGTGCGAAAGGGTTGACCCCAAGCGCAATTGACCACGTGTGCGTGTCCGTTTTGTGGGGGCGTTGAAATCCTTTTATCATTTAAATGGCATATGGCAAACGGCAGGTTTTATTTTTATAACCCACCCCATTCTCTGCCCCAACCCCTTACTGTCGGGCCACAAGGACTCTGCCGGCCGCGTGAAGACGTCACGGAAGTTGTGGCAACAACGACGAACTCAACGAAACAAATCACACGAAATTTGTAAATGTCCTTCGTGGAAACGTTGGCCTTTCACGTCTCGCTGCCAGTTCAGTCTGTTTATTAATTTGCCTAGAATAATTTCTGTAAACTTCCCAAGTCCCCCTCTTTTGTCCCTACCGAAACTGCAATGTCATGTAGTGTCCTTCCACATCGTAATCGTAATCCTCTGTCGAGTTCTGAACCTAACACAGCAGGTACAACTCAACCCACAGGGGGAATCGGAATTTGCAGTGGAGATTGGGTACAGGACACTGTCACAGGACATGGCATCCTGTGGCGGCAATTTTGTGACTCTTTTTGCCGTCATTTAAGACCTCGCATTGATTGGCGTCCATTAAAAATTTTAATGCGTGTCCTGCCGGTCATGTGATTGATGGTCTGCACATGATCCTGCTGCAATATTTGACTAAAGTCTTATGGATTTTATTATAAACTTGTCAAAGGGGTGAAATTCTTTTTTAAATTGAAAATTAATTTCGGGGCTTTAAAGTAATTCCTGTCAATCATTATATAGATTAAGTTCTTACCCTTTACACTGATTTTGTTATTAGAGTTGCACTGATAGATTTCTAAGTAATTGGTTCAGTTCTAATTTTAATAGTATTGAAGTGGATTTAGTGACTTACAATAAATAGTTTCCCTAAAATAAGCAAACATCATTTTATTTAATTTTGTATTGTATTATTTATAATTCCAAGGTGAAAGAAGTGTATATTTATTTTAATTAAACTGCACGAAGTGAGTGTTTCATGCAGTTTTTAAAACTCCCTCATATTATGTCTTTGGTATTCTTTTTAAGTGCTAAATGGAATGCAGCTCGTAATGTTTGTCCTACAACATTCGTTGGTTGTAATCATAAATCAAAATCTCTTTCATTTGACGCCCACTTTTAGCCCAAGAAACGCGAACACAACGCAACATTGTCAATTGTCTGTGTCATGTTGCGAAACCCTTTCACTGGCCCTCAGTTAAGGAGACAAAAATATCAAAACAGATGCTGCACATGCACCTTGCCACAGCCAATTCCATGACTAATGATGTGCCAACAAATTTAACGCAACCGGTTAGATATTTCATCCAAACCCAACATACCAGTTGACTCCTCGCTCGGAATACTCAATAAAATGACAAAGCGTCTAATTCACTTAAGAGTAACTACAACAACATGCAACAAATTTGACAATGGAAATCATATGTCATCATTATTAACAGTAAAATGATTTCATTTTCCAGAAGAATGGGTTCCGGACATATGCGTGAAACTAAGCGGATAATTTCGGAATAATATCATAATCATAAGCATCGCATCTCTCAGTGTTATTTCAACCCTCTAGGGTTGCAACAACATCAAAACCCAACCCCTACCCTTCGTGTGACCCGCCTGAAAGTCAACCTGCCGACTGCGTTTGAAATTGCGCACTTGGCGCGCATTTGTGCCACCTTGTGGCATGCAACACCCCCGAGGCAGGGCTTTAAAATCTCCACAATGGCAACGGAGAAAATTATGGTAAGTGTGGAAGTGAAAATGAAAATATGTCAAAATGTCTGTTAACCCTCGTACATTTCGGAACGTCCCCCTTTTTGCATATTAAATTAAAATAATGTAATTTTGAAACGCTTTCGACGAGTTGTTTGTTGTCAATGTTGTTGTTTACATTGTACGATAATAAAGGAACTCGACGGAAAATAACCTCCCCGAGTTCGTCGCATATACCATAAAACAAAGCAATTGGAAAATTATGCACTTGTTCGCCCTGAAGTATGCTTTTAATAATCAGCAAAGTGTTGACTCGGCTTTTAGGGTGCAGATGGGCGTGGTCGCACTTCTGCTCTTTCCGCCGGCATCTCCTCGGGGGTAGAGATCTGCATAAGCTGGAATTATGGACTGAGCATATTTTTTGGCATACGATTTTCGGGGGATTAAAGAGAAAAGCAAACGAACGATTTTCAATTTCAAACTAGACATTATTCCATTTAACTTAACATCTTTTGGGAATTTTGATTTGATTTCGGAATGGGGTTTGTCAATTTACATATTTTGGTGATAATGTAATAGTAAAAACTTTCTATTCAATAATCCAAATAGTTAATATCCCAATATAGAATATGATCTCTGATAGATTAAAAAATGAATGATGTTCGAAACTGAATTTATATCAAAATAAATATTATGGAGCGTAAAACAAAATAATTTAAATGCAGAGTTAAATTTAAGGCAAAATGAAAATAAAATAAATACATATTTTAATTTATCAGCTTTTATTATAAATGCCTAAAAATAATAATAGTAGTGTATGTCTTTCTGACTAAAATAATTATGATAATGTTGATAGTCTTACTTATCAAATGCATCAGATGGATTTTTGTGTACATAAGTTAGCTATAGTAAACCCTGTAATATATACAGTTAATGCCATCTGTGATAACTTTTTGCATAAAGTATGAATAGAATTGTCAAATGTATCCGCCCCAAAAAGGCAATGCACGTGATGGTCTATCATTTGATTAACTTAAAGCCCAAATTATTCCATTAGGGCCAGGCCTGCGGCCAAAACATGAGCTGGAAATTGGTAGAGAAATGGAAACCCGCCCCCCTTCATATGATGACAGTGTTCGTATTTTAAAACTGCACTTGTCGAAATTCCCAAATGTCTACTTTTCAACGCGCTTACGATTTTTAAGCTGCTTTTAATAAATTCGACACAAAATTGAATTTTCATAACGGTTTGTCCTGCCACTTGTCCTTTTGACACCACCACGTTCCTTACCAAGTCTTTTTTTCCTGCCTTCGGGGAGTGAGCAACGTGTGCGACACTCACTTAAAATGTGATTCATTGACAAAGTCACCCCCGGTAAGCGGGTCATTGGACAGGGGACAATATACTACTCAAATGTTTGTAGACTCGGCTGTTTTCTGTTTCTGTTTTCTGTTTTCTGTTTTAGCTATTTTGTTTGTTTTCACAATGTGTGTGACGATGAGGGGTATGAAATCTGTAGACTATAGTGAGAATCAGCTGAGAAAGAACAAGTTATTGTATCCTCTATTTAATAAATATTTCTTAATTTTCTTATATTTAAAAAAAAATTAGTGAAAATATTATGGAAATCAAGAAAATCTAAAGCCATGCATGTAATCATTATTAAGATTATGGAAGACAGGAATATATAGGATAGATGATGATTTTTAAAAGTATTAATGCTAAAATAGAAAAAGAAAGAAATCTTCTATAAATATATATATTTTTTTTGTCAATTATCGTTCAGAATTAAGTTGAAAATTGTTTTAAATTAAACAGATTTCAGGAAAGAGCCTTCAAAATAGACACAGATTCTTGCGGTCCATTTTTATTCTCCGAAATTAACTTTCCAGAACACTGTCTAAATTTTACACATATATATCTACATAGACAATTTGTTTAATTTATTGTATTATTACTCGGTATAATCAAAAGAAGTCCATCAATTTGATTTATTTTCATAAAATTCCAGCTCAAAACTCCAGAATTGTTAGATCTGAGTGGTTCACGGGGTGTGTGGATTAAGTATTAACCTTTCACGCACATATCCGCTTCCATAGACGGTGTTTAATTCAGCCCCATGGCCATGTCTGTGAAGAAAAGCAACCCTTAAGCCGAACAGCAGGTTGTTAACCGCGAATTTTAGGGTTAAATTCGATAATGATGCCCTGGAAAGTCGCTAAATTCGATTAAAATTGAATAATTGCAATTGCTTTGAACTCGATATATGAGAGGTAAACGACATTTCATCGAATATGTATTTGAAAATTGTAGATTGAGATAATCCGTTTTTATTAAAAATTTGTTACTAAAGAATTATAAAACATTCAATAATGAAATACAGAAAAGTTGATATTTGATATACATTTAAACAATTTATATTCCTGACTTGAATATCATTTTATGAGGACTTCAACTTTCTTATAAAGCTAAACAAATCATCAGTATATATCAAACTGACTTGTAAAATTCTCCATATTTAAATTGAGCATATCAAAAACATCAAACACAAACATTGAATGCCATCAATCTACTTGTGTGAATTTCAAAAGACTGATGCCCTTTCCAAGACGCCGTACATCTTATAGATTGTATTGTATTTCCATTCGAAAGGCAATCGCACAAAAAATTAATGGCAATGAGTGAGAGTAACGCTTATAATGATTTCGACCCCAATTTATCAAGCGATTTTCCAAAACGAAACTCGGCGAAAGTGAAAAGTCGCTGTGCCTGTGAATACAACCCCCTTTCAAAGCAAACGAAAATGAAAATAAAGTTTGGAATATATATAAAGCACGAGTAATCAAACAATGATGATGCGCAAGAATTCACATTTTCAAAATGGATGGATGGGCAAATGAATGAATTATATGGAAATATGCGCCAAGTTTAGATGGGAGGGAAAGAGGCAGGGGGAAATGAAGGAAGATGGGAGACTGTAGCAAAGCGCGTCATGTCAAAAAGTTTCTGACTTCAGGACTTGAGGCATGTTTGTTATCATTATCATTAGCCTCGGCGAGGCAGCACATTTTTCACAGTGTCTACCACAGGATGACACGGCAATGGAATGGTAGGGGGCGACTGTGGGGCGTGGGGCGTGGGGCAAGGGGCGTGGCCAATGGGAGTGCTCTACTTTGCATAGATGCCTGAAAGCGGTCTCACAGACGGCCATGAATTATGGCTGTCAGTTTTTCTTAAGGTGGTCTTCCATACCCGAAACGAGGCACTTTCATTAGCTTTAATTTTCTGGAAATATTTTGCAGCCCTCGCCCACTTTGGGCCACTCTGGGTCTGCTTTTTTGTTTTTTCCTTTTCTTCTTGGAGGGATCTTTGCTTTGGGTGTTGTTTTTTTCTCTTGAACGCGTCTTAAGTTCTTTTTAATTCGGTTTACAGATTATTAGCTGCTCATCGCTTAATGCAAATTTGATTAAGGAATGCGCCGAGGTGTTTGAACAGCATTCCAATTATTTTTATTTGTCTGAACACCCTCTAATCATAAAACAAACAGGAAAGGAATGCAAAAGATTTGATGTTTAGTAACAGGATTAATTTAATTGAGCTTCTCTCGTCTTTAGCAAGTAATTATATATTATCGATAGATAAGATTGGATTCTAAGAATTTCCAATCAAAGAGATTACAAATAATAAAAATGACATCTAAATTTCTATATGTATACAGGGTATTTGTACGTAGTATATATCTATTGCCTTGTTATTTTTTCAAAATTTATGTAATTTCATTTTAATTTTTGAAACATTCACGACATTTTAATGCCGTTCCCCCACTCGATCACCTACGTGTGATTTACAGGGTGCGATAGTCGAGCAGTCGACCATATTCGTTCAAAGGTCTGCACGTCATATTTATACAGATTTGTACATACATGTGTACTCACATGTATGACTGGCCCAAGTCAAGTCCCGCGCGTGCTGAGCTGTGATTCTTAGAAGAACAAGTCCAACTGCTTCGGTATGGAACGTGTTCAGGTCGAGTCGAGAACAGGGAAACTAAACTTAACTAAACTGAGTCGCACTTATGACAAGTTACATGTACATTAACCGTGTTCCACATACGACATACACATGTCCAAATATGGAGGTACATGCCACAAGAGTGGCGGTGTGGTGGTGAGGGGGAGGGGAGTGAGGGGCACTGGTACACGCACAAACTCGTTAAAAATTTTCATAATTTTATCGCTTTTCTTATAAACGTCGCTGGTTTATGGCGCACGTTCAGCGGGTTCACTTCGGACTCACCTGGGAAATTATTATGAGAAATACCCATAAAAATTGTAACCTTATCAGTTAGCTGGATTTGTTTTTTTTATTTTATGACTTGAATGCATAAATTTGCTACCAACGCACTTACTAATGTTTATTGTTGTTTATACCAACAACTCGAGCGTGTTGATAAGTCTGCAAGGTAGAATTACCTAACCAAAACTTTTGATGTTCCCCACATTCTATCGCATATATAATTAATGTTACATTTACTATTAACAATCTACTTAGCGTATTCATTATGAAACCAAGGCGAAACTCGCTATAGTTACTTTTAATTTACTTATCAGTCATGAGTTTTTTAGGGCACATATCATAAAAAGTAAGTGAAAAAGAAATTGCATTTTTTTTAATGAATATAGACAAATCGTTATATATTTTAAAGTCAAAACGGAAGCACAAAGTTACCTTGTTGAAGTACATTATGGTACTTAAATAATTTTCATATTTTTTTGATAGTTTGACTAAAATTAACTTTGCAAAATGTATGCATTAAGTTATCCTATTTTAAGTCTGTTTTTGCTATCTTTTTATTTGAGATTTGTAATACATTCGACTAAAGTAATTTCTAATATAAAAAGTATTTGAATTCCAGTTAGATTAAAAGCTGTAATGATTGAAAAATATAAATACTATATAATACTATAAATACTATATTATATTTGCTGTACTTAAACCATTGAGTTATAAGTGTGAAAAATAAAATATAATAAATCTGCTCTAGTTGACAATTATGCTAAAGTTTCAATAAGATTTTACAGACCAAATAGTGTTGTTTTCTGTTTTAGTTAGTACTACAAGTTAATGTCGGAACTGATTTTTAGAAGAATCGAAGGAAGGAAATTCCCTGTAATCTACTATGGAACCGGTTTGCCATGGCTTTGGGATTCACTGATTGATAATGCTTGGAAAGAGACCTCTGGATTTGCCAAGCGGACTCACTACTGTGGTGCAGTCAACCCACTGGCTAATTGGAGGCACAAAGGCGCATTTTCTTTGGCAGTTGAAAGTCCAAGGACCACACACACACTGTGCTGAAAGTGACGGGCAGAGTGATGCAAGGCAACGGGCCTTTTGTAATGCTCTCGGCACGTTGCATGCCACCTCGAGGGAGTTGGCGTCGATACCCAAATTATATGTCAACCCGGGCAGCAATCAGTCGCTTACCACGCGCAGAATGAAGCGTCGCTTTGATTAGCCAATTTATGGCACGTTCCGCTCGCTATGGTGCGAGCGGTGGCAAGGTGGCATGGTGGCAAGGTGGTGTGGCGACTCAGCAGCTGGCAACTGGCAAGAATTTGGAGCGACTTGTCGGCGCAGCGCATGACCATAAAGTGCAACTGCAACTGGCGGCAAATTGCGGCAAGAATGCCGGCGCAGGCCAAAAGCAGCGACGCGGCAGAGAGACAGAAATTATTTCATACATGTCTACACTCTCCTCTTCTCCCGCACCATTCCCTCGCCCCTCGCCCCTCACCCCTTTGGGCCGCCTGTTGCCCGGCGCATGTCAACATGAGTTTCATAAATGGCAGCGTCGTTCAGCGTATTGTCAATGCGTTATGTTCTCTTGTTGTTGTTGTTGTTGTTGTCGCTTGTTGTTATTACCGATTGTTGTTGCTGCTTATGTCGCTTTTGCCTTTTTGTGTCGCTTCGGTATTCAGTTCAATTTTTTTGCTCAATTTTATTTATTTAATTTCAATTTCAGTTTCTGTTTCGATTTGTGCTTCTGTTTCTGTTTTTGATTTTGATTTGATTTTTCCCGTACTCCTCTGGCACCTCTCATTTTTTGTTGCTCCATTTTTGGCAACTGGTTATGAAGTCTCATTTTCGTATTTCTCTTAATTAAAAACTGCACTAATTTTTAATTACACGCGTTTATATAATGAAAAGCCGTTTGGCAACACCAAATCAAAATCGAAAACAAATATGTATACACTTAATTGGCTGCCTGTCATTAACCATTTATCCATTTATCATTTACCATTATGACTATTCATTATCTGGTAATAACTTGCCAGCTTGTTCACATCTCTCTCTCCCTTCCCTCCTCTTTCTCTCTCTTTCTCAACCGGTCCGACAGCAGTTCGCCAAGCGGACATTCAGAGTTGGACATGACCAAGTCCATCTATCTATCTATAGGCTTTTCACATATACAACGTATCTATATTAGAGTTTAATGTATTCAGCGTCTTTTGATATGACATACATAATTATTTAAAGTCAAATACTCTGATAAGAAACAACTTAATGAAGTTTTAATTGAGGTACCTGAGTCTGACTCGGCACTCTGAACAGGAAGTGATAAGTATCCGCAATAGTTGCTGCATTTCCGGATTTATTTTAGGAATATAGTATTCCCAAACTCTGCGGAATTTTGACAACTACGATATTTGTTGTAAACTAGTTTAATTTTTATAATTAGTGATAACGATTTGTTAAACAGCTTATCATTACTGCAAACTATAGAATTACGACTAATTCTAATTATCAAATCAATTATTTTTACGTATTTAATAAATGCTGTGAATTTCACTCTTTTAATTCTTCAAATTTTAGATTGGAATAAAATAAAAGTGTTTTTATTTATATTAAAAAACATTCTGAAATCAATATTTGAAGTTCCACTTGGAATGCAATATAATTAATTATAAAATAGTTTATTTAATCCAACTCTTGCAACAAGTCTATCTAAGTTTAGTATTATTAATTTATTTATATATTTTTAATTATCACGTTTAAAAGCTTGTGCGTTTGTATGTTTTCTTGATTCGCTGAGTTTTGGCCGAAGGAATGTTCAAATAAATACTCGTAAAATTAAAAGAAAAAAAATGAAAATTAATCAAAGAAGACATAAATTCAAATGGAATTCAACTGTTGAAGCTTAAAAATTGAAACATTAAGAAAGAGACCTAATCGTTTGTGTGTATCCAACCGAAATATTTTATAGAGCTAATAAAATCGAACAATAACAAGCAAATGGCAATGCAAATGGCCAACGAAGGCGATTTGAATGACAAAAAAGACAAACGGCAGAGAGAATAAAGACTCGGTTATATTCAGAAATCAGGTGGGAGACTGAGAGAGATATGGTTTATTTTATTTGGCCGATTAGTCGCTGCCAAATACTGTTAAAATACGCATTAAGATGTTAATGAAATTAACTTCCGTTTTGTGTTCGAATTGTGGGCGGTCAGTTAGATAAGTTAGAGGAGAGTAGATGTGAAATACTTACCATATGTGAGTGCCAATGGGTTAAGATAATCATAAGTGATCATTTTAAATTCGCTTGATTCGAAATTGATTCATTTTCGATTCATATGCAGCGCGTGCTGTACGCAATTTAACCAAATAAGTCGCAACGCGGCGTATACGCAATGTTGCAATGTCGAACGGGGCGACACGACGATATAAATCATGTTTCCATAAATACTGAAACAGCAATGCAATTTCCCTAATAATAGTCAAATGTGCTCAATAAAATGATCACGTACGAGGCGATCTCCGAGCTGTTGTCGCCAATTTAAAAGTTTAAATGTGCTGCTCACATTAATCGATCGATTGCCGATCGTATTGGAATGGATTGGAATGGACCGATTGGATCGCAACGGAGGTGACACAAATTTTGAACTTGTTTTTGATTTATTGCCAAGCTGACCGAATTGGTTCGCTTTGACCGTTTGCGGTCGTCTAATTTAATAAAGTCAAATCGGTGCATAAAACTTTGCATCATTTACAGATACCATATACCAGATACGAGATACGAGATACGAGATACGCGATACTAGACACCAGATACATCCAACTGCTAAGTAATCCCAGCTATGCATCCATGTCAGTATTGTCACGCCGGCCGCACCCGAGTTGTTGTTGTTGCTGTTGTGGCAGTTGATGTTGCAGTTGCACTCGCCGTGGCATTTCCATTTCGGCGAGACAGCCGTCAATCAATTTGTAAGCTTCGTCATCTGTAAGCGCGTTGTAGACTGTCATTAAACAAATGACGGCTGATTTCCTAATTTGTTTGAGTAATTTTGCTTAATTTGTAATATTTCGTGTTCAAAGTGCGGCTGCTGCCATGAAATCATTGCTAAGCACACATAGATCACACACACACACACACACACTAGCATCTAATCGTGTCACAGTTGATGCAACTAAATAATATATTTTTGATAATTACAATCACTTTGGTATTTACATTAAAGTTGATCACTTGATTAAAGCAACTACATTTTTTGTAAGTATTCACGTATGTATATTATATAGATATTGTAAATGAATTATAAATAAATATATATACCATATATATATATAGGAAGATGGTGACCTTGTTTTAGGGTTACCCTCTTCTGCTTTTACAAATAGTATTTTAGTAAATCTGATTATTATATAAAACTAATCAACTTACAATTGTTTATTTTCAATCACCTGCAAAATATTAATTTTACTATTAAAATTAATATTATAGATCACTTAATTATTAATTGCTTAGTTAATATACTATGATAAGATGACAACGAACTTCTTTATCCAAAATAAATATAATTTAAACACAAAAGAATTATTGCTTTAAAAAAGTACAATGTTTAAAAATTGCATAGTAGCTAAGGTATTTCAAAAATGTATTCTGGGAAACTTAAATATGATGCTCAAGCTTAATGATTAAAATGTATTATTCAGGTTTAAATTTATTTGCAATTGAGTTCGTTCTATGATTTCACCTGGTTCAGCATTAACAACAGAATTAAATCCGTCAACTCGAGCGGAGTTGGTAACAATGTTTGGTCCTTTGACTACTTAAGTTCTGGCCAAACAGACAATGGCGTCTGCAAGGCAAGGGAAAATTAATTTTAATTGCAGGAGGTGTTTGGGGAGGGGAAATAATTGGCAAAGGACAAGCTCAAGGAGCCGTCGCAGGACAATTGCCGGTAGACAAAGAAAGATGACACTTGAGACGGCGCACATAATTCCCCCCTCAAAAGTGCAGAACTTTGTTAAATAATTTAAAAAGTTTTGTGCAGTCGCTGCAAGGCGGCCATAATTGAATTGGGAATAAAGGAGGGTTATAGAAGTGGGCGGGGAGGTGGGTTGGGGTCACATCAAAACAAGTGTTAGAGCGGAAACGGATGTGGTGCCGAGCGCTGACAGGCAAAAGATTTCAATAAGAATTTGATTTAGCTAAGACCAGGCCGCAATGAAGAATGGATGAAGGTAGGGGAAGAGCAGGGGAGGGGCAGAGGAGGGGCTGGGCAGGGTTACAAAGGGAGGGGTAACTCGAAGAACTACAACCACAAGGTTTTTCAAACTTTACTCATTTTCAAAATTACAATGTTGCCACAAGCGTGGCGCTTACCGCAGCAGAAGAGAGCGAGAGAGAGAGAGAGAGAGAGAGGAGAGGCGGGGAGGGAGGCAGCAATGAAGCTAGAAAAATCTAAACGTAAGCAAAGTCAATCGGAAAAGTTGTTGACGCCACCACCAACAGCAGCAGCAGCAGCAGCAGCAGCAACATCGGCGGCAGCTTCTTTGATGAAGACCACGATGTGGGGCAGACAGATAAGTAAAAGAAGAAAACAAAGATGAAGCAGAAGGAAGACAGCCAAAGGATGCCGTTGCCGCATCCACAAGATGCCTTTGCAGCTGCTCGTCCTTAGCAGACATTTTTCTGCTTTTGCGAAAAGTTTCTGTTGGAGCAACCACTTGACGCTCGCTTCGGTTACCTACCCTTTATCCCCACGTGCCACATGGCCCCACTGCCATCCCTTGCCCCTGGCTTGGTGAAAAATATTGCACGCATTTGCCAGCCACATTGAACTTGTTCAGAAGGCGCTGCGGCATCTGCGGCAAATCAATTTCTGCAAATGAGATTTTTCAATTATAAATCAATTTTCGATTAAAATTACTTTTACGCATTTTCCTTTATGCCCCAACAGCTCCGACTTTGGCTGCTTTGTGTGTGGCTCAAAGTTTATGCGGCAATTGAGGCCAACATCCTTCTAAGGGCAAATGATTCAAACTTTGCCTCAAAGTTGAATGTTATGACATTATAGCGATCCTTTCCTCGAACCATCTCAAGCAGAACAATCACTTACCACAAGAGATTGAAGTTAATTGTTGTAAGCTTTGAAGTAAGAAAATTAAAAAATTATAAATAGCTTAAGAAAGAGTGCAAAATTTGTTGGTAATTTCAGTCAGTCTCTATTAATGGATTACATTGTATTCAATTTATGTAAGTATTGAATGCATTAAAAATAAGACAGTGAGTTAAAAAAAATTATATTTTTTAATGCAATTAATGCATAATAAAATTGGAGACCAAATAATGACAACATTTTTATTCCGCATAGAAATCGGCTAACATTTGAAAAGTTATGACAATTTGAAGATTTTAAATAAGCGTCAATAGGAAAGTATAGGAACTATGGGAACTAAATGAATTTAATTGCCACCCAAGTAGTGGAGGAAATTTACAATCGAGGAATTACTTATATTTAAAAGAGCTTTAAATTGATATTGTTTAGCTGGAGGTCATTCGAATTCAAAGCATTCTTTGATTTGAATCCTCCTTCCACTTAAAAAGAACTCAGCTAACTTGACCCTTGTTAGCCAATTTCTGATTATAGCGCATAAAAGCATTTTTTGTCGATGTCGCATGTAAATTGTCATTCAATCTGGCAGAGTGAGAATGACCCGAAACGATATTTGATACAACCTGAATTTGTGGCACGATTTTGATGTGGTTGATGCGTCAAAGACGTGCGATAAACCGTTGAAGGATGGGTGAAAGAAGAGCTGCACTTGGCTTTATTTGCGACTCTTAATTAAATTGTGAGTTATGGCCATCGATTTGGCAAATGCCATAAAGGCCACAAAAATATGAGTTGGTCGCTGGTCGCTGGTCGCCGGTCGGAAGAGTGCAAACTGCAACTCTAGCGGACCATAAAGTTGGCAACGAGGCGAGCATAAAGTTTTACGATGACCAAGTGTCCCAGTGCAGCGTCTGCCCAGCGAACCATCTATCCAAGCAGTCATCCATCGATCCAGTCACCCATTCAACCAGTCATCCATACATCCATCAAAGCGAAGCGATACCAACACCGGCCGTTATTAAATTATAAATGAATGAATGCAGTAAATGGCACAGCACAGTTTGAGTTTGAGTTTGAGTTTTGACGCTGAAGCTGGAATTGTATCTGCAGTTGGAGTGTGGACGGGTTGTCGTCAAGACAATTGGCAATGGGTAAAACACTGCTCCACATAAGTTTGCGAACAGGTAGATAACTGAGCACAAACACGGACAAAGAAGACAAATGCAGTTTAATCGATTTGGCGTGTGATTGCCAATTCTCTGAGCCAACTCTTCTCTGAGTTATGAGTGTGCCACAAAATATAATGCGATGCGATTGTCAAAGAGACACAGCTACACAGAAAAAAGAGTGAGAGAGAGAGAGAGGTCAGCACATAAATGGAGATTGAAACGCTGCATGTGGCACTGGACGACACTCGCCATACGTCATAAACTGGCCACAACTATTTATGATGCTGGGCAATTAATAAATTTGTGGCTAGTTGAAAATAAATCTCAAAAACGGCCAATCAAATTCTTTATGGCCAAGATTCCCAGTCAAGTCTCAACTGAAGTGAACCACGTCCAAGGATTTTTATGGCAACAACAATCAGCAGTCGCTGTAAATTGGCAACAAGAAATCGCGCTTGTGTTCTAGGCAATAAGCCAACCTTGAGCCATGATTGATTCCCTTCAATAAAAATGGTGTGCAACCGCACTCCAAATAAGAAATGAAATAAAAAGGGTTTCGATTTTCCAAGTCTATGTAAGGCGCTCGCAACTGCGGTTTGATTCGGGTGCAAAGGTCAAACGGAGTTGGGCTGCTCATAAATTATCGCTATATGTTTATGCACCTCAATTTCAGCTACACTTTCAGTCCCCCCCTCTCTCTTCCATTCTGTCCGTCACACTTGCCAGCCGATCAATCACATTTCGAGTATTTTAAAGTTTCATTATTTATGCTTTCTTTATTTCCGTTCCTTTTCGATACCCTGGCAAAGAGTATGTACTTTTTAGAGTACAGCTTGTAACCTAATGATAGATAATAATATAATTGTCAGTATAAGTGAAGGTATTTTTCCATATTTTAACAATTACATTTTATTTCTAAATTGTAATTGTTTTATTTAAAATTTTCTGTGTTTACTTACAATAAATCAGGTCGCAGTATTATTTATAAGGATATTCAATATTCGTCAACTCAGTAGTAGACGCTGTTTCTTGATTTTTTGATAAATGTCACACGCCGCGTGCCAAATGTTTTTTCAGCTTCCCTCCACAAAAGTGAAAACTGTCGCATTTTCTTGGAATTTCATTCTGACTGCAGCAGCGGCAGCGACTGCGGCAGAGGCAGAGGGAGAGAGATGGGCAGTGGCAGCGGCAACAGTCTCCCAAGGATACGGCATTACAGTGAGAGCCAAAGTGTCCTGTCTGCTTTTGGAGCTGTCATTGTCCCCGAGCGATTTTTCGTTATAATTCTCCCCCGAAATGTATATCTCATGTGTCGCTCTATTTCGTTGTATGCTCGGGAAAGAGGAGAAAATAGAGAAAACAGAGAGTGTGGAGACTCGACTTCCCCGACAAGCCTTTAATTTATGCAGCCCTGGGGAGATTTTGATTTTTTCAGCATTTTTTTAAAAGCGGGAAACGCTAAACAATTGCCTGTAATTAGACAAAATAATGTAGTTCCAAGAGGCTGCAGTGTAATGGAGATCTGTGAGAGCAGGATATTGTCTCAAATTAAATGTGGAAAGGGAATGGATAAAAAGCAGAGAAGAATAGTCACATTAAAAAACATGTAAGAGTATCGACAATTGGCGGAAAATTAAATTCAAGTATAATTATAAAATTTATTTATCTAAATAATATGCAAGTGAAATATTCATTGTTCGCTGACAAATTTAAAATTACTCCAATTTTTATGAGTACATATTTAATATTAAAACTATTTTCAATTATTTTTTTTATCAATTTCTTTTTTTTTAATATGAGTAACTGTAAGAATAAAATGTAAATTTCATTCATTATACAATTTATTCTTATATTGCTAACTTAAAGTAATATAAAGTAATAATTAAAAGTAATATTATATTAATAATAATATTAATAATATGTGTGATGAATAATTACAACGATTATAATCATAATATTATAAAGAGTAATTTGTTAGCATAAATTGATATAAATTTTCTATGTGACCTAAGCTCAACTTTCAGTTATTTTAAGGTTCTCCTTTTTTTTGCGAATTTTCTACGAAAGTGGAGTTTGGAACAGGATGGATTCCTTTTTTTTTTTTGCGTACTTCACGTACAACTCACATTTGTAATATAAATTCCCGGAATCTCGTAACTACGATATGCACTATGTCGAATTTCACACACACACACCCAAACACACACACCTACACCCACACTCACAGAGCATTCGTCACTGGCTGTCACATTAACACATCATTCATAAGGACATGTGCCAATGGCTTTTGGAAATATTTGCAGCACAGGAACCGGAACGGCACCGAGAACGGAAAGGGAAAGGGGAAAGGGAACGGAAGCTGGGAATGGTAACAAAGAGAAGAGAGAGAGAGAGAGAGAGAGAAAAGAGACTGGGAACGACGAGCTCCCTAGCGATTTGGCGTCCTCCTGTCGCTATTTCAGATTTGGATTTGCGTTTGCCAAAATGTCAATAAACACGGACAGATGGAGAGACCGGCGGACGGACAGTACTATTGACATTTATTTTTATTTTATTTTATTTTATTTTTATTTTTTTATCTTATTCGATATTGTGATGCGAAAGTTTCTTATTTTATTTTGTATGCCGAATTTGCTTTTATTTCATGTTGTCACATGCCGCTGACAAAATTTTATGCGAATTGGTTTCGCATTTTGAAATAGTTTCATAAAAAGCAAATGCCAATGCACCCCACCCCCCACACCGGAGTCGCAGAGGGTGTGTGTGTGTGTAGAAGTGTGTGTGTGTGTGTGTGTGTTGGCAATGCGAGTGATTTCCATTTGACATTGATGATGTTTATTTATTTTGGTGAAAATGGAAAATATACAAAATATACTCACTTGTGTATGAACATGAGTTTCGTGTGTGTGTGTGTGTGTGCATGTGTGTATATTGGTACTTGTATAATTTTTCTCTGCTCTGCTGGATTCCCCTTGTTTGTTTTTGTAGTCTTTCGTTTCGTTTTGTTTTCTTTTCATTCTTCTCAACATATTTTTTTTTATTCACGACATTTTATATATGTGCATATATTTTTTTTTTTTGGCAGCCAGGAGACATTGATGGGAATTGAAGCTTAGCCTGTAGTTTTTGGTTGGCTGCACGGATTTCTGGTTTTTGGGTTCCTCATCTTTTATCTGAATACGGCTGGCGTTTTGGATTTCATTTTTTGCGACAATTTGACTTATATGAAAAAGAGATTGATTACCCATAGAGTTTCTGTCGAGTGCTGAGTGGATTTGCATGTTTAAAATGAAACAATTTTTACGTGTTGCATCTGTGGGTGTGTGTGTGTGTGTGTGAGTGTGTTGTTGAAATTGGGAAATTGTTAGGTGCCTTTGTGGGCTTGTGAAAATATTTAAATTCGAAATTGCAACCAATCAAACAATTTTCCAATCAAAAGCTTCTATTTTGGCAATTTTGAGTCGACTTGTGCAACTTTTAAGTTGCATAATTCAACAAAGAACGTCAAACGCATCCACAAAACACACACACGCGCATACATAGACGCACACACACATGGACAGTGGACTCTTTTTACATTTGCACCTGTGTGTAGGCAAACAGTGAGGCCTTCTCCTCCTCCTCGGCCTCCTCATCATCATCATCCTTTCATTTGGACTACGCAATTACCATGAACAACAACGTTGGGGCAAATGAGATGGGGAGTGGGAGGGGAGGGGGTAGGGACAGTTGGTAGGGACGTGAACGGTGCCTCGTCGGAAAAGTCGTAAATATTCCAAATGTCATTTTGAAATCCTAATTTACGCTTCGTCGATCTAAAATGCACATTTGCCCAGTGTCCAAAAACACACATGGACACGAAATCCAACGCACAGTGCACGCACTGCAATTTGGAGTGTCCTTCTTGTCCCTAACTCCATCTCCATTTCCATTTCTCGCCCTTCCCTTCTTCTCCTAGTTCCCTTGGCCCAAACTGTGGGGCAATCTTCAGCGAATGACTCGTCGTACTCATCGTCAACGGGATTGGCATGCCTCACCACCATCACCATCACCACCATCATCATCATCAGCATCATCAGCATCATCATGACTATCGTCATCATCATCTTCACTGTGAGGAGCAGCATCAGCAGCAGCAGAAACATTCGCTTTGCCAGCGCCATTTTGTATCGAAACATGCAATCAAAATTTTCAAATTTTCTCTGTGTGTGCAACGCACAAGTTGCAACGGAGGCGTGGAGGGTGGAGGGGGAAAGGGGAAAGGGGTGTGCACTGTGTGCACTCTTCAAACAGACACACGCACCGAATGAATTACAATCAGCACACAATTCAACGAAAAATGCCGTCCAATTTCTAAATTGTGAGCTGGACTCGAACTCGAACTCGGGCTCCTACTCCTACTCCTACTCCTACTCCTTCTCCTGTTCCGGCGCCTGCTCCTGTTTGGGACTCATCCTCGTGCCGAATCCCTTGCACGTGCCCCATGGGGCGCGTTAGGAAAATTAGTGCATTTTGGGCCCAAAAACAATATGTTTTCCAAACGGCATTTCCCATTTATGTTGCATGTTGCGCACACATTTCCGCAAATGCAACTCCCTAATCCCCAGTTGCCAATCTGCAGTCCCCTTCCATTCTTCGGGAACGCCTACAAGCGACCTCTCGACTACACCATTCGCACATATTTGCACATGTGTTCGTCGGACGATGAAGGGAAGAGGGATTGGGATCGGAAGGGGAATGGGGTCTTTTTGTAGTGGGTACACTTTGGGATTGCATTGGGAGTTGGGTGCCACCTCCCAGCTCATTGCCTATTCCGTTTCTGTGGTCCTAGATTGCAACTTTTCTCCCAGTTTGATGGCTGGCCAAACTTTAGAACTGATCGAGTCGCAGGCTTATCGCTATTCTGTCTGTCATTTTGCAAGTGATTTATGCAATTAAATGGGGACTTGGGAGATACTTAGAGTGGGGAAATACCTCTGGTTTTCGATCAAGATCGTAAGTGGAAATAACAAAAACTATTGTGTAAAAATTGAAACTCTTATGCATAAGCTTGGGGAATAAATCAACAAATCAATCGAAAAAAGTATAAATTTTAATTCAGGTTATTGATTCTTATTGTAGAGTGGAATTTTGGAATTCACTCAAACTAAATGGTCACTCTATTTTAACGTTAAGCTAACTGAAAGTCAGCATTTAATTAGTTTGTTAGTCACCCTATCTCATATAGGCTATAAAAATCAAAGTTTCACAGCTTTCTGGCAAAGTGTCAAATGGAAATCTATTTAAAACATTCCCCCAACAAAACTCACATAAACAACAGCTAAAGAAAAGTTACTTCTGTCAATTTAAAGTTACATTTGGTATCGGTTTGAAAATTCCTTAACATCGAATGAAGCGATACGATTCGAGTTTATCTAACACCATTTTCGGTTAATAATTAACCAGGGGTAATAAAATTAAAAATACATTTACCAAATATTGAATTTCAATGTAAATAAATTAAGAAAATAAAACCTGAGCGACAACGAAAAAATTCGCTTGAAATCATAAAAAACAAAATTTTGATGGCTTCGTTTCCAGATGCCTCAAGATGTTGAAGTCCCCAAAGATGCGACGATCTAACCAAGTGAGTGCTGTTGTAACCAAGTTAAGGAACGACTGAGTGAAAGAAAAACTCGAATAATGATGAATTAATTGAGTATAAAATGTTGAAAGCAACGCGCGACTAATAAAAAATAAAGAAAGAAAATATAAAAACAAAAGCCACATGAAAATAAAACAACACTCGCACAATATCATAAAAATTATACAGTAAGCGATCGAGAAACTCAACTTCAGAGATACTCAGCTTTCACAAGCCGCCTGTCGCTTGGTCAGCGCCGTAAATCGATGGAGAATCGACAGAGAATCGGAGAGTCGAAGAATCGAGAGATTCTTGGAATACGCATAAGAACTTTTATGCTAATGAGCCGAGTGACGGGTTCAGTACTAAATCATGCTAATGGCCAGCCCACGTTGATCGTTACCCCCAAGTAACTCCCCCTCTTTTCTTCTTCTTCTTCTTTTTCTTCTTCTTTGTTCTTTAACTCTTATATTGTTCTCTTTTGGACTCCTCCCTTTATCCATGTAACAGATTAAATTGATTAATTCCATGTTGCCGAGTCGCGGGCATATTTTCGCTTAATTTCATTTCCGCTTCACAGCGTTTCCCCTACCCTACCCCTACCCCTTGCCCCTTGCCCCTTTTCCCACCCCCCTGCTGCACCCAACACTTGTTCGTTCCGCTCGCCCTCGAGTAGCGCAATTTTGTACGCCGTTTCGAATTCATTTTGCCAAAAGGGTTGCAAAAAAAAAGATACTTGTTAAAAAAAGATACTCGCAAAAAACAGCAAGTTTTACGCTTTATTTGGTTTTTTGCTTGAACTGTCAGCAATTTCACTTTGGGGTTGCATCCATTGCGACCTTATAGATGACATGAGCAGACCAAGTTATTGATCTGAATGTTGTGTTGTCAATCTGCTTTGATGCATCACATATGAAATACATGAGTGTATATGACTCTCAATTTGACAATCGCCAAAGGGTTTTCCCCTCATTTTCCGCTTTGACATGGCTCTACTTAAACAACGGTATTTACTTGTTAGCTACCGTTAGCATCTCTGACGGGAAAAGTGTTGTCATCGCGTGATAAAAGCGAATTTTCATGTCAACTGTCAAAGGATTTGATGCGCCTTTTTTACTTAGGACTCTTCTTATGGATTTCAACGAATTTTTCGCACTGCTTTTATAATAATTGGGCAACTGTTTCTCTGGAGTAAACTTGGAAAATATGTGAAATTTTCTATCTATATTAAGAGTATATTTTAAATTTAGATTCCGTTTAATCTGCTTAAAAGTATTTCGAGCATTTTTACTGTAATTTGAATTTTTGTTTAGTGTTTAGATATATTTAGATATTATATTGTTCTTTAATGTTAAAACGGATACTCCTGGTTATGAACACAAAGTTTGTTTATTTAAATCAATTATTAATTCTTCTTTTATCCCTTTACTATTTACTTTACTTTCCAATTATTATGTAGCGATTTGCAGTGTAAAAACATATTGATAATAAATGTCGACAATATAAACATTTTCTTAATAAATTTTAAAAACATTTCGAATACATCTAAAAACTGTAACACATTTCTCAATTGCAATGTTGTCATAGGTTATGTTCTGAGTGCTGTAAATTGAAATTGTCAAATGTATTTGTGTATTCAAGTGATTTAGTTAGGCAGTCAATTGACTGAATGAGTCGAGTTGAGGCCCTCGTCTTTCATAAGATTCATAAATTGTTGGCATCCACTTGAGACACAGACTGTGACAGAGCCAAAAGACTTGTCCTCTCTCTCTGTCACTCTCTCTCTCTTTCTATCTGTCTTTCTCTCATAAGTTTCCAGTTGTTTAGACTCAACACATTTGTAACAATATTTGGGAACTAATTTTAGAAAAACGCAGTCTTCGATCTGCGGGGTCGATGCAAGGCAAATTGACAGCTCAAATATTTCAGGACAGATTTTTGACGTGCGTTCGTGATTTGTCATTGACATCGTTACAGAGCGAGGGAAGGGCAGGGGGAAGGCGGTAGGGAGGGTGTGTGGGCCTCCCTCGTATTTGTGGCAGACAATCGGGCTGCAACACTTCAACGGGGAATCGCGACGCAGACGCTGCACTTCATTTGTGCCGCTTGAATAAACAGCAGAGGAGCTGCAGCTCTGGAAGTGGAAGAATCCGAATCGGAATCGAAGTAGGAAGAGCAAAAGCAAGATCAAGTTAAGCTGATGGGTCTGAGGACTCCGTCACTCCGTCTGTGGTTCCATCCCATCAGCCGCCTCGTCATGCGCCATGCGTCGCCACATTTTCTAATTGATTTTCAAATGTTTCACTTTGTATAAATAATTGCGTTTTTGACATTCTCATGCCGTTCCGTTTATTCCATATTTGCCGCCACAATATCGATATAGAATCGTATGGGGCCCCTCGCTTTTGGGGAAGGGGAGGGGGGAAGGGAGGGTGACGTCTTTGGGGACTTTAGTTAATTGCACAGCAGACGCGAGGCGACACTTTGGTTCATTTGGGAAGCTTACACAGAATTCAATATTACAATAATTTAATTTATGTTTGCCATTTATTATTTTCTAAATTGTTTTGGAACGTGCCGCTGCCAGTTTGTCCGCCCCCTCCCTCCCTTCGTTCCACCCTCCAATCCCTCTCTGCCTCAGCCCGCTCGTCTCTCATAAATTTCGGCAACTAATGATGACTATTTTTGTGTTTTAAATTTAAAAATGCATCTCATAGATGCACTGCATCTGCATCTGCATCCACATCCGCCGCATTGTAATCCACGCTAATGATTCTCGGCTGCCCCCAAGAACAACATTAAAAACTAATCCTTTGTCTACAACTCAAATGGGAACTCTACGTGATAAACTCATAATGAAAGCCAATTAATTCAACTCTAGCTCGGATATTTTGGCTTATGATGTGACTATAAATGTGACTAATTCGTGGCTTGAGTTATGGAAATGACTAATGGACGGTTTTTAAAGGCAACCCTTGTAGTTCCTGGGATAAATACATATCTTTAAAATACATTTTCATAAGCTTTGGTTAGTTGTATTGTTGTCTTTGCTGTTTTGATGATGCGATGTAAACAGATGCAGATACTTAAATTTGTAAAGTAAATAAAGAGAATTATTACTTATGTAGGATATTTGTGTGAGACAATACACCAATGTTTTTGAAAATAGTTTTTGAAACATTTCTAAAAGATAAAAAGATTTGAAATTATATACAGATAATGAATGACAAAATATATTTTTCAATTTTAATGCAGAATCAAATTAGAAGCTAAATAATGAATGAATTTACATTTCACACGATTATCGGCTAAGATTTGCCAAAGTTATGACAATTTCTAAAAAGTATCGAACGAAAAAGCAAAACCCGATGTAAATAATCGAGCTAAGGTTGTTGAAAATCTCTTTCGAGATGCCGTTTTTTAAATGCATATTTCCAGCATTAACTTAAATCTCTGTCAACTTTAATTCATATACTCCAAGATCATACTAATTGATTAAATAAATTAAATAAGGAAATATTAAACAAATTTAGTAATCTAATACATTCAAGTATATTTATATACACATATTTCAATATCTACAAACATAAATACATTCACCAGCTTCCAGAGCTATAATAACTTCAAGAAGGGTGTTAAGATGATATCATTTGTTTACATAATCTGCGATTGGAACAGTTTCATCCTTAGGGCAGTTCGAGGCTTTTATGTTGAACACATCCTGCGAACTCGTCAATATGTAAGCCATCAACCCGTTTCCGTTTATGGATAGATGTCGGGTCATTATTTAATGTAAACTCATGCAACGATATCATGACGGGTTCCGGAAAACGAAATCATCTTTGCGTCAGCCATACTGGCGATGACAGGATAAGAGGCAGACAGGATACGGGGAACGGACAGACAGACAGATATACAGATAGTTGGAGGAGGTGGAGGAGGAGCGTGAGGAATATGTTCGCAGGATAATAGACGCTAAATAGCGACACGCGGCGCACATTTTCCGGCTGCGCAGAGAGGCGAGAATATGGAAACTGGAATGGCAACGAAATTGGAATCGAAAGCGACAACAATATGTTGACTTTGTGTTCGAGGTTCGAGGGGTGAAAGGCGACACACGCTCATTATGGAAAATAATTTCATAACTCGTGGGGCTGCCACACGCCCTGCGAACAAATGTGCGAACAGGCGGCGTCGCGACGTTGCATGAACAACTTGCAACACGCAATCGGTTTGCCAGCGGACTGCCACCGTTGGTGTTGCTATAATTTTATGAGCGATTTCATTATTAATATGTTACACAGTGTAAGCAAAAGGATCTGGATAAGAACAGTGAAACCGAGTGGAATAGAGACGAAGGCGAAGGGAGTTGCCACCGGCGGCGTCGTGTCGCCACGGCACGTGGCAGGAAGGCGTTATGTTTACATAAAGCACTTGCCCCGCTGCCACTGGGCGTTGCACAGGATTTAATGAAATGATTTCGTGGCTAATGTAAATATTGACCTGGACTCCAACTCCGATTTCGACTCCGACTTCGAGTCCGACTTCGAGTCCTGTTGCTGGAAAGGATTCGTTCACACATTAATGCACAATTATGAAAGGAGATGTGGAGAAATCCTTTGAGCGCTGATTTATGGTTGATCCGAAAAGCGGAAGCAATAACTTGCCCCACGCCACATGCCACATGCCGCATGCCACACGCCGGCGACAAATCAAATTGAGTGCAAAAGTAGTCCCCAAAAAAAAGTTGTAGAACGTAAGTGAAATGTGAGTGTCTCTTTCCCTCCCTACCTCCCTCCCTCCCGCTCCGCGTATCTCTCGCTTGCCACAATGTGGGGCAAGTACCGTCTAATGTGGCAGCCGGCAACGCATCTGTTGGCGTTCCATTTCGAATTTCGAATTCATTTCATTCAAGTGCTTTTACTTTCTATTTCACTTTCGCTTTGGCTGCAGCAAGGCTCAAGCCAAACTCTCCCTCTCCTCCCCCCTCTCCCGCTCAGTACAGTCATGCCCCCTCTTGTGGCATGTAAACAGGGAAGCGTGGTGTAAAATGTCGCTGGTGCCAATTGAACCTTCTCAAATGCCTTCACTCTGCTGCACCCGAAACTGAAACTGAAACTGAAACTGAAGCTGATTCAGAATGAGAATCAGAATCAGAAGCTGTGGCAGGAGCTGGGTCAACAAACTGTATGCCACACTTGCCCCTCATCGCCGCCTGCCTGTCTTCATCCCCCAAAAACAAAGTCCAAGGCGAATCGATGCTTTCGTCGATGTTGTTCCTACGATTTCCCTGCTCCTGAAAAACAAGCAAATGTTTAAATTCCAGCAACAGTGTCTGTGTGTGAGTGTTTGTGGCAAGGATATTTAGAAGTGAAGCAAGTTAAAAAATCGAAATATACAAATCGAATGGAGTTATCGTCGATTTATTTAAAGATCTAAAGAGGAAAGGATGAAGAAAAGTGGATAATGATGGGAAGAAAATTGTATTTTCCAATTCTTTATGCAGAATTAAATTAGAGTCCAGACTATTGACAAAGTTATGACAGTTTTAAGTATCTGAAAAATGACACTTACCAATTTTTAAATATAAAATTAAACATATCTGCATACCTTCACACATTTACAACAGAGAAATGACCTCGAGGAGCTGCTTTATCGCTTTTCCTGCTGTACTTCGTCCTTGAGGAGAATGTGTCGACTCCTTTGCTTAACCAGCTCCGCACAAGGACTCGTAGTTTCACGAATTTCACGCTCAAATATTGAAAAATGATGTACGTCAATATTTGCATATCAGTTTGGAGAAACAACAACTGGAAATATCGAGTGAAGCGTGACGACATTGATATGCCGATGGAAATTCTGAGGAAACTGGACAAACGCAACGCCCACTGAGGAAATCCTTTGGCAACAAAAGGGTAATGTCTGCAAATCCGTAACGCTATATGCAAATGCCTATATAGTCTGAGTCCTGGCTCGATGTCTAGTCCGGCTTAAGCCGTGCTTAATTAGTACGCAAAATATTTGCCTTAATTGCCGCACAAACAAGGCGACTGACAAAGGCGGAAGGGGAAGGACGAAGGATCGCCGTTGGCAGGAATTATAATCCCTTCGATCGGATTTTCCGGTCAGCGAGCGGTCAAACTGTGGACTACCTGATGGACAAATCTGCACTAATTTTCGCGCATGATCCGCAGGATCTGCACTCTGTGTGCAGTGTCCTGGTTGATTGATCCTGTTTGCGGGATATTTGCCAAGATGCGGTGAGGCGGCTCTAAAGGCAACAAAGGCCACCGCCCCGCTCTGCTCTCTACACTCTTTATACTCTATACTCTATACTCTATACTCTCTATACTCTATCGATACTTTGTTTTAGTCCTGCTTCCAACCGGGTTAGATCCAGCTGTGTCCGAGTCTAAGGATTAACAGAAGTACCGGACAGGAGACCTTTGTAGGCGTTGCTATTGAGACAGTTTACACAGTATTTAGCTCGGCTTAAACCGTCTTTAGTTTCCCATCTTATGTCGATTCCTCTGGTCTTCTCTTCTCTCCCTTCTCTCTATCTCTCGCTCTCAGTCTCTTCAGCTGAATGCGCGATTGATTTGTCAAAAACCGCACTAAATGCTCAAGTATTTCATTGACCACCTACCTACCTGAACCACCAGGGCGGTAGTCCAGCATCCTGGCAAGAATCCAACCTCTAGCTTCTTTGCTTCTTTGCTTGACAACTTCCCCGAAATAAATCAATCAATTAAATTTTTATAAACTGCTTTTGCAGTCAAATGCCGCATGGAAAATATGCGACTCCTGTGCCACAAAAAATATAAAATACAGGAGAAAGAAAAAGCAAAAGTCCTCCGTCTGTAATTAAAATTTCAGCTAATATATCTCCCGGCGATCGCGTTCAGTATTTTCAGTTTTGTTTTTGTTGTGTGGCAACTGTGGCGAGCGTGCGACAGGCATATGACAGTTTGACAAACCGACGCTGACAAGTTGCCCCAAAGAGTTGCAACAGCTCCTCCAGCAGTCGTAGCATTAAATGATGCGTTTTGGAATTTGGCGTATGTCCGCTGCTTGGGGACAAAAATCATATTAAGACGGCCACATTATAAAACGACATGGAACTCGAAGTTGGAAGTTGGAAGTTGGAAGCTGGAAGCTGGAAGCTGGATCTGTGGCACTGTGTTGCACTGTGGCCTGCGGGGCGCATAACTTATTAAAAACCAGTAAAAAAATCACCCAAAAATTGGGCCTGAGAAATGCCCAAAATGGTATTCGGCCAGTCAACCGTCTAAGCGCCACTTAAACAACGGGTTTGTCGAATGCCACAAGGGGTGGAAACGGTGAGACGGTGAAGCGAGGAAGCGGTGAAGGGGGGAGTAAAGGAAGTCGAAGACGGCGCCATTCATCGTCTCCACATTCAGATGCTGCATTCTGACCGGAATTGTCATTGAACTTTTCTCAAAACATTCCTCCCAAAGTAGATCACTTTTATGCCGCGATCAGGCGATCATTTAACTCCACTCTGGATGATCTTTAAGTACTTATTTATAAAGGCAGGAACACTAACAGCACCTGGACTCACTAAAAGAACCTTAAGAATGTCTTTGCATTACAAAAGGTCGTTGCTTCTCATATAATGACTTATTTTTAATATCATTAAAAAATTAACTAAGCGGAATTTGGATTAAAATTCAAAAATTTCTGCACTCGTTCTGTAGAAATTAATAACATCACAAAAAAGTGACGCTCGTCATTAATACAAGTTAGGAATAAAATATATTATATTTTTACTCGAGAGTAATTACTTTTAGCCAAAGAATTACGGAAATAACTCTGCGTAAGATGAATTATTTCAAATGCTGAATTTTAAAGCATTGTAAATTATGTTATACGTAATGTATATATTTTTGAATTATGGTGAACTTTTTCATAAATAAAGGAAATGTCGTCTTAAAGAATTCATTTAATCAAATGCTCAGTCATTTAGATTTGAACTTTAAGCGTTCCATTTATAATTTTATTCAATAAACTATTTAACCGAATTCCTTGTAACTAAATCAAATAAAATATGATCATTATCATTATCCCAAAGTAAATTCCAGATGCACATTGAAATAGCGAGTGTTTTCCACACAAATGCCATAAATATTGTGGCTGATCGAGCATATGATGATGACAGGAAAATGAGGGGGATCCGTGCCACATTTTGTGGCACCACAAGGCGTAAGGTAATAAAAATTTTCAAAAATATCATAATTTTTGATTCCAATGAATAACAGGCCACGTTTGGGCCATTAAAGGGTTCAAATGAAGCCGTTAAATGTAACAATAAATTATGCTAAAACCAACATCAATTACAAGTCGTAAAGCCCGGACTGGGGGCAAGGTGAACCGTGCAACTGCAACGGCAGCTCGAGGATCAACAGGGGGGAAAGCCGCAATAAAACCAAAAATGAATACTCGAAATAGATCGAATCGCATCATCGGTTGATTCCAGATAGATAGATATATCGAACTCACACAGAGTCGCCCCCAGAGTTGTCTCATCATCACTGTCATTGTTTCAATAGAAAACGCATAAAACTTGAGAAAATTGAAACAAATTTTACAGAAGAATAACAAAATGCACGCGTCTCGTATAATAGGAAAAATCTTGATGAAAAGCGCATGCATTTTATGGATATTTGTTTTTCGCTGGTAATAATGCCACTAGTGCTACAACAGAGAGAGAGAGAGAGAGAAGGAGAGAGAGAGAGGGAGAGGGAGAGCGAGAGAGAGAGAGAGAGGGTTGCACTTTTATGGCTTTTCAAATGTTTCCGCAACGAGACCTGAAAGAAAGAAATTTCTGTTACACGATAATAAAATTTTGATTTTTCCATAGAG
This sequence comes from Drosophila sp. st01m, assembly GCA_018901795.1. NCBI lineage: Eukaryota > Metazoa > Arthropoda > Insecta > Diptera > Drosophilidae > Drosophila > Drosophila sp. st01m. The sequence goes on from JAEIFG010001638.1 coordinate 8,194,900, forward strand.
AGTCGCGAGCTCATCCTTGGCCTTGGAACAGACGGACGGACAGACAGACAGTGGGACAGAGGGACAGAGGGACAGTCGGGCGGGCATGTTTACCAATAATAGAAGATAAATCGTCTGGTTTACATTTAGAGCAGACATCACAATGCACGATCAGCGACCCGACGAGGCCATAAACATAAACATCAGGTTTATTGCTCCTTTGCCCAAATCCTTTCGTCGAATGTGAATGCCAGCCAGGATGCAAGAGTATTGTGGGATGATGGGTTGATGGGTTGATGGGATGGTTGCTTAGGATATTTGAACTAACGTTACCTGGTTGCGCCCATCAAGTGTCTGCACTTTCCCTTCACACATCTCTCCTCCTCCGTCTTCGTCTCCGTCTCCGCCTCTCCTCTCACCACTGCTCTCCTCTCGCTCCTTCTTGACACGCGCTCGTAAAACTCTCTCGATCTGTGACCTTTTCGATATATGCTACAATTTAAAACTAATTATAGAAACCCTTTACATTTCTCAACTCAAGCCTTATCTATGGCTCTTAAAATTTCATTCTAATTGCAACTAATTGTCTTCATCTAATTTCCAGTTTAATTACTTTTAGACGGCCATCAAACATATTCAAGCTACTGTCGATAAAAAGTACAGAAGTTCGTTAGTTTATTACCATTTTTAATGATATTATATCGCCTATATGATTTCTGGGAATACTCGATCCATTGATTATACATTTGTTGAGTTCTTGGTATGAAAACAAATAAGTCTAAGCTTCAATGGAAACTAAATTTAAATATAATTCTAATGTGATTTTTTTATGATGATTTAATTTACAATACAGCATTTATTTCTTTTCTCTACAACAACATTTATGTAAACTTATTTAAGTGATATTTTCAGATTGTTTTATTTAATAGAATAAATTTTCTGATTATTTTATTTACTAGAAATAAATTTAATAGTTGGAATTACTTGTTTCAATGATTATAAATTTATAGAGCTCTTAGAATAGAATGGAAATTAAATTTAAAAATTTTGTAATGTGCTTTTTATTTGAATTATAGTATATATTCAAAAAAAATGTACACCTAATTTTTATATTCTTTAGCATTTATTTATTAGAGATGTTTTTACAATGTTCATCATATATGTTTTATCAGCATCACGAAGGTGTATAATAAATTTACGATAGATAACTAGTTAAAAATTGTTATTTTAATATCTAAGTGAATGTTTATGCACTTTGAAATTAGTTGTTTAATTTCCAAAAATACTAAATATTTCCCCTCTCAATAATTTGTGTTCTAATAAATTTTTGGGTTGAATTTAAAGTCTAATAAAGTAATTTAAATAAAATTTGTAGTAATATTTTCAACGGATATACACTGCAACTATTAAAAATATTTCCCCCCTTCTCGAATATGTTTTCCCCTAATGAAAAGCCCTTAACTTGGTGCTAAAGTTAATTTCCAGCATTTTTTTAAGGAGCGCAAATTGCGTGCTGAGTGGACAAATACAAAGTGAGCGGGGGGATGAGATGTGGCATGTTGCCCCAGCCCCTAGGACAACAGTTATTGAAGTGATTTGTGCGGCAAGCCACAAAGGAAGAAGAAGCAGAGGAAGTTGAGGCAACAAATGGAATCGAAATAAACAAGAGAATCGGAAAGAGAAACGCGTTGTCAATCAAAACTCGAGGGACCGTCAGTTGAAAATTGTGCAAATATAATTTTCACAGCAATTTTCAGCAAATAAATAAATGCAACAAATGAGCGAAAGCGTGACGGAGAGGGGAACAAAGAGAGAGAAAGAGAGAGAGAGAGAGGGAGGCGTTAAGTGAGTGCAATTGACAAAGGAAGCGAGCAATGAGAGCGACGATGAGAGTTGATTCAAATTGAGGAGCACTCGAGAAATTATGCGTGCATGAGGAGCAGCAAGAAATCAAGGGAAAAGGGAGGGGTTAAGTGGAGCAGTAGTCATGTGGCAACATTGTCAATGGCAACTTAGAGGCAAGTTGCGGTCGCAAGCCACTCGAAACGCAATTTGATTTGCCAACTAAATTGATTCGATTTGTGGCAAGCAAATTGAGCGCAATGCGACACGCAGGACATGTGGCAGGATACAGATATATAGGCGCCACCTGCAACTGTACAGTTACCTTCTTATCGCCGTGCGAGGAGAGAGTTATGAGCAAAGCGGCGCCACACGATCCGTCCGAGAATCGACCGAGAACCGACCGAGAACCGACGAGAACCGACCGAGATCCGACTGGATCCTGCGTCCTGTTTTACCTGCTGGGAGTGTGGCGCAATTGCAGCATTGATCCTTAACGACACCTTCATAATTTTGTTTATTCTCATTTTTTTGTCGTTATCGTTGTTGTTGTTGTTGTTGTCATTCTCATTTTCATTGAGAGAGTCCGAAATCAGAGCAGGTAAACGGAAAATGTCGCATTGAATTTTCCTTTTTTTCTTTTGATTGCCTTTTTTGTTTCACGTTTGTGTTTGGTTCTTTTCCTTTTTTGTTATTTTTTAATTATTATTGCCAGCGGGGTCAGCGGCAAAAGGAAATCCTTTTTTAATATCGTTTAAACTGCAATGGCAGCTCTCGACTTCAAATTTATGGCCCAGCCTCAAAAAGTTGTTGACATTTTTGTTATCTGCCTTTTGAGTCGTATCCTACGCTCCATCAATGAAATATTGATCGACTCACCTGTGTGTGTTTGTGTGTGTGTGTGTGCACCTCTATGAAGATATCATTATGCATTTTCAACTCTGGAACCCTCACACACTGATTTATGCGTAATTACTTTGGTTCCAGTCTCGTTTACCTGCTCTCCACAAATATTTAAATATTGTCCTATAAACATTTTAATGTCTCGCTCCGAGAATTTCAACAGTTCCCTCAGTTGTAGTTTAAATTTTAGTTTCAATATCAATTTCAGTTTCAGTTTCATTTTCATTTTCCGTTCGTGTTTTAGTTTATTAAAGGACTCTTTGGAACTCCATAAATGTGTTCTTATTTTTTACAACTTCTCTCTTGATTGAAAGATTTATGTCTGTGGTTGTTTTTTAAAAGCATTCGAAGGGCAATTGGTTCGGCTACCGATGAACCTCGCTGATTAATTAACATGATCCACGGTCAACATTCCCCAATGTCTTGTTTTATGTACCTCCAATCATGACTTCATAAAAAATTAACAATGTGAACAAGATTTTACCATTCTTATTTTTCAATCTAATGTTTATTTATTTTATTGACATTTTACTAAACTTCTTTTTTCAATCCTTTAATTCAACTTAAGAGTTGATAGCTTGATAGGTCCGAAAATGAAACCCTTTTAAATAGTTTTTAGCTTGAAACTTGATAAGATTATTTCTTAACTCAAAGTAATAGAAATATATAATTTTACATTTGGAATTTAGGTATGTCATCCTAAGCAAAAGCTGAGATTCTAATAAAAACAAGAGAAAATTTAAGGGTTGCGTATATTCTATACTTATATATTTTTTATTTTTATATATACATTTTTTATTGCTTTTATTAATTTTTTGATTCATTAATATATTTCGCACACTTCTAGTTTCCTGCAAAATCTTTAAACATTGTTTAGACACCATTTGAATTAAAAGTATGAAATTTACTCTCTTCAGACTTTTTAAATTATTTTATTTTGATTGCTATACACAGATTTCCTACTCATTTATAGATTTTAAATAGAGACCAATCTTTAAAGATTAAGTAGTTAGTTTTTAACTAAATTCAGTCTTATATTTATAAATAATTTAATTCCAAATAATTCGTGCATTTCTCACTTCCCAAAACCCTTCTGCCGATAAATATCTTTTGATCTTCGATATGCACTCGACAATTTGAAATGCAGGTCGCACTTGGATCGAGTTATCGACGGGGTAAGTGGAACCAACTGCTCTTTAATAAGCAATTCCGTTGATAGACCCCGACAGGGAAAGGGATGTGGGGGGAGGGGCATTTAAAATGAGGTTCAGCTCATAAAGCAAACATCAAACGCGTTTGTCAGCGATTTAAATGAGTTCGCGTTTTGATAGAAATTTCTGGGCACATGGCTGGAATTTCTAATAGATCTGGTTCTGGTTCTGTTTCTGTTTCTGTTTTGGATTCGGACTTGGGTTCGGTTTCTGGTTGTGGTTCTGGAGCTTGAGCTTCAACTTGGAGAAGAAGGCGGCAAAAATGTTCAACATTAAAATCAAATAAAAATTTGTTATATTTTTAAAATTCTGAAACGTTAGCAATGTGGTCATAAAAGCCACTCCTCCTCCTACTCCTCCCTCTCCTCTCCACTCCTCTCCACTCCTCTGCCGTCCAGCTAAGTGGCACGTCTGGAGAATTGAGGCACGCAACGGAAAAACGAATCCCGGGAAAATTACTTGTTGAATTTTGCCATAATTTTTATGAGGCACGAGGGGCAAGTGTGAAAAACGCTGACGCAAAAAGCGGACAACAACAAACGAAATGGGATTGGAATTGGAAATCCTTCGAGGATCGAGGTTTACTTAGGCCCAAAACTGACCATCATAAAACCCCATACAGGCAATTGATATGCCCGACGCATGCGCTACCCTGCGAACTGGCAATAACTTTTATTTACTTATTTTCTAATTTATATTTTGGTTTTTCTTTTTTTTCATTTTGTTTATTCCATTTGCGATCCTTTGAGACAGGACCGCTCAGCGGAAGCGATTCCGTTCTTTATTTCTACCTCGATTCTTTCCTTTTGTTTTACTTTCCTTTCGTAAATTATTTTACTTTGCTTTCTGGTTTCTTTTGATTTTTAATTAGTTCAACAAAGAGACCGAAAGATCATTTCATTTAAATTCAAAGATCTTTTGATGTTGATAAGAAAATGGAGAGAAAATAGAAAAGGGTATTAAAAATGGGGTGACAAAATCAGGCTGCCAGATTGCATATTGATTAAGGATGTGACACAGAAAAACAAAGAGAAAGAGAGATAAAGATAAAGGCAAGCTGTTTAATAGATATCAAAAATAGTTGAGAACATGTTTCTATGACACTAAGAGTCATGTTAAATCAATATAAAAATGCCAGTACAATTTTCTATTTATTTTTATTATTAATTTCTATATAGTTTTAATTTAAAAATTATTACAGATGAAAATATTTAAGAGTATTTTAAGCTTAGTTTTATTTTTTGTTTTTTAAATAAGCTTAAAGCACATTAAAAGTATTTCAAGATCTAATCTAATATATATACAGCATTTTAGACAATATTTTAAATTAGTAATTCAGCAAATTTTTGATGGTTAATTTTAAGTTTATCGACTTAGAGAATAAAATTAAAATTTGTAAAGATCATCCGCATTAAAAATTGTGAGGCCTGCTTATTTATTTATTTTTTTTTGTTATTTTAGCTAATTAAAATTTTTATTGCCGCCATTTTTAAGGTCTCTAGGCAAATAAAAAAATCACTCAATTGTTTATGGTTATGAGCTAATGGAATTTTTAAAAATGGACATGCAAAATATACGAAAATGTTTGTGAATTTTTATACCTATTAAAAATATATACATATTAAAAATATATAAACTTGCTTGAGTCACTGTTGCCAACTTAGCTACTTAATAGCTAGAAAAGTTTTGAATTAAGCTATTAGCCGGATATCTGGTTTTTTTAGATGCATGTCAGGTATACAATTTATTAATATGGAAGGAACATTTGTATAAAATATTTTCTTATTAAAATAATAAAAATAATAATAATAAATATTTACTATTTAAATATATATATTAAGTATTTTAACTATTTTTCAGCTATTTTTCGGAACTTGCCGCCACAAACAGCAATTTTTTGCACATAAAAATTGGCAACAGTTAACATAATTTTATATATGGCGGGGTAACGCTGCTAACAGTCGAAGTTTGCTAACATTTTCGAGCAAGCATGCAGTTAACAGCGTATAAGACTGACTGCTAACAGCGCATGACACTGAGAGCGCGACAGTGACAGAAACAGCAGACATTTCGAAAATGTGCGCTGTCGCTGCGCTGCTGCTGTTGCGCTACAGCGCAAGCAGGCGAGTGCATGTGTGTGCGTGAGAGTGAGAGTGAGAGAGCGCGAAAGAGAGAGGCAAGCAACCTGTAAGAATTCAATTGTTGTTGTTGCTGCTGCTGCTGCTGCTGCTGCTATGTGCTATGTGTTGGTGTTGTTTTCGTTATGATTATGAGAGTCTATCAAAAACTTGATGCGTGTGTGTGTGTGTGTGTGTGTGTGTGTGTGCCTCGTTACTGTATTGGCGTATCAGTTGGAATATGATGGCAGATATGAAAAGGGCAGCAACATTGAGATACGACGATGCGACGATACGAACGACACTCCCGCTGCCGTCGCCGGCTGCGGCGGTTGGTTATCGGCGACGGCGGCGCAAGATGAGCGAATATGAGCGTTATGAATTATGTATTTGTTGGGTACATAAACAAACCCAAACACAAACATATAAACTTAGTGAAGAGAGAGAGAGAGAGAGAGCGCGAAACTTGGGTTGGAGGCGTATTTGACTCGTCTCATTTATGGTTGCTGTTGTTGTTGCTTTATGAGTGCGCCGTTTTCTGTTGCTGTTGCTGTTTCTGTTTCTGTTTTCTGTTTCTGTTTTCTTACTGGTGCGCAAGGTGGCGATTGGCTTTGGGATTTCTTTTGTTTTTCTTGTTGTTGTTGCTTATACTGCTTCTGCTTCATCTTCTTCGTTATTTTTTTCCCTTGGCTCGCATTGTTTTCCTTCTTTTTTAACATGTATCGTTTCCTGCTCCTTCAGTTTGTGCATTTTATTGGCGCTCTTCTCACTCTTTTCCTTTTACTGTCTCTCTCTCTCTCACTCTCAGACATTTCCTCTCTCCTTGCAGGCACAAATTTATGACAGCGTCCCCCTCCGGCTCCCTTCCCATTCCACCCATTGGACAAGTGGACGAATTTGACTTTTCATTTGGACTTTGCAGCAGCGACGTCAGCAGTGGCAGCGACTGCGGCAGAGCCAGCTTTATGATTGCCTTATGTTATCTTATATATGATTGCCATTTTTCTTATTGGTTACTTCGATTTTTTTCTTTTTGCGTTTTTGTTGTTGTTGTTGTGGATTTCTTCTTAGTTTTTATTTTCATGACGATTCATGCTGAAATTAAACGATGAATGTTATTTTTAGTTCGAATGATAAAATCATATTAAATCGAGTATAAGTTTTATTAATTTGTTCATTATTTATCTATATTCAAAATACATTTTTTACTTTCCGTCTACGTTAAATAAATAAATACATAACAATCATTAATAATTTAATATGAAATATTTTTATACACACAGATTAAATTTTTAAATGTATAAACAAATGTGGTAATAAATGCAAATACATATAAATGCAATAACATAAATTACATTACATACTTCAGAAATCCGTAAAAAAAATCAAATTTGCCCAAAAAAAATTGTATATTGAATTTTAGTTTTAAATATTCAGAATCTTAACATTTATTTGTTTAAAAACTCAATAGATGGTGTTGCTCTCCAATTTTAAATAAACCATAATGAATATCTTTTATATTTTGAGCAATATAATATATTTTTAATGCAATTAATATCTCAAATTGAAAATTTCATAATCTTTTTGGCAGATTTTAAGAAATATCTTATTTCCCTTTACATGTTTAAAAACTTGTTAAAGTGCATTAAAATGTCAAATGTATCGGGATGATTATTCAAATATCGCGAGAATCACAATTTATTTCACAGATTCTGGGCGAGAATGTAACGGGTTCTGCGATTTGCTAAATTGGGAACACAATTAAAATCACTTCGGGTTGATTTATAACTCAAGAAATGAAGTCGAGTGAATGAAATCAAAAAAAATTTAATGAAATCTTGATTCATTTACGAACAATTAATGTAGGTAAGCAAAAAAGTTATTCAACAATTGTAGCCATAATTATTGACTAATCCAAGGCTTTTTAAAGTTTTTTGGATTTTCCATGAATAAAAAGTGATTATAACCAAAACAGAAGTCACAAAGTAACATTGAGTTATCGCCAGATGTGCGAAATTGAGTCACAATTGAATTTTAAAAAGAGTTTCAAGTACTTGAGAAATTGTGGAGTAAATCGATAGAACCGCAGAAACAATAAAATGTCCCAAAGACAATAGGAAAATAGGAAGAGAAGAAAATGATAAAAGGAAGTGGGAGTTGCCAAAAGTCACAATAAAGCAACAACAAGAAACGAGTAAGAAAACATTTTGATGAATGGCTCATAATATTCAACTCACACACACACACACACACACACACGCACACACACACACGCACACACACGCACGCACGCAATCGAATTGACGAATAAGCGAAGCACCCAAAGCAGACAGACGAATAATGTGCAGAGGGGAGGGGGAGAACAATAGCAAAGAACCGAAAATCTTATAAAACCGAAATTAAAAAAGCAACAACAGCAACGACGCTCATAACTGGCGGGAGGGAGAGAGCGTGAGAGTGAGTGAGAGCCAGCGCGCGAGAGAGGGAGGAGAGAGAGAGAGCGATAGGAGATAGAGAGCGCGCGCGCTCAGGAGGTGGGAAGAGCAAACGCAACACATGGCCGGGGCGCAGGCGTGCGTGCAAGCGAGACGGCAGCTGTAAAAGGGCCGAACATTTTATAAGCGCAGCGAACGAGTGAAAGAAGTGAAGGGGGTGAGTGTGTGGGGGGGGAGGGGAGGGGGAAGAGAGCGGAGTGAGGCAACCAGTTGCCGGCGCATATGAATTATGATAAATTATTAACGAAGAGAGCGCAAGTGCGAGAGAGAGCGCAAGATGGCAGCCGAGAGCAGGAGAACAAATATGCGAAGAATACGGTAACAGCAACAACAACACAGCAACAACAACACAGCTACAACAACAACAACAACAAGAACAAAGGCGCAAAAGGTGAGCGAGCTGCCGATAAGCCACCAAAGCGGAAGGAAGTAACAGCAGCAGCAGCGACAGCAGCAGCGACAGCGACAGCGGCGCCGGCAGCGCAGTCCAGGCGAGAGCCGACACGAAGTGCGCTGCTTTTTTGAGCGTTCGCCGCGCCAAGTCTCTTTGTGTGTGTGTGTGTGTGTGTGTGTGAGTGTGAGTGTCTCATAATTTTTCGAACAAGTTTCATAAATGTCCGTGCTGCAAACAGGTAAGCAGAGGCAGAGGCAGCAGCAGAGACAGAGGCAGAGGCAGAGGCACGCAACAGCAGCAGCAGCAGTGAATGAGCATCCTGCGCTCGCGAGCGCGCGATAGAGAGAGCGAGTGTGAGGGCCGCCAGTTGCGCAGCGGTGAGAGGTCGATGGCAACAGTAACAGTAACAGCAGTCATAACTGGCCAAAGGTGCGAGCGAGACAGCACGAGCACGGCCGACGACTGTCGGCTAAAATTTAATAAAAATTATGATGAGAGGGAAATATGTGTGTGTGTGTGTATTGGAGAGTGGAGGGTGTGTGTGCAAGTGGGAGCGAGAGCGCGCGCACTCACGTATATATATGTATATGAAAAATTATATGAAATGTGAGCGAGTGCGGCGCTGAGAGTGTGTGTGAGTGTGAGTGTGTGTGTGTGTGTGTGTGTGTGTGGTGTGTGTGTGTGTGTGTGAGAGCATAAGGTGGGTTGGTTGACTGAATGTCAGGATATGCCAGCAGTTGTGTTGTTGTTTTGCTGTTGCTGGCAGTAATAATAAAAATGTTGCACACACACACACACACGCACACTCGTACACATGTATGTGCATGTAAAATTATTGGTAGTAAACCGGTCGTCGTCGCTGCCCGAAGCAGCAACAGCAGAAACGACGCTGCGCTCGTGTAGCCCACTGTATAAGCGACTTTGTGTGTGTGTGTGTGTGTGTGCGAGTGTGTGCGCTTGTGTGTGTGTGTCTGAAAGTATCTCAAAGATATTGTTTGTGTTTTGTGTCAGTGTTATTTTGACGCGCGTGCTGAACGTTCGTGCCGCATTGAGAGCAGCGATTCAGACACTAAATTGTTACCGATTCCGATACCGATGCCGATTCCGATTACGTTTCCCGTTTCGCTTCGCTTCGTTCCGTTACAACACAAACACAACATTTTTGGCGAGCGCGCGAGCAATTCCAAAATTCCAATCAGATCGCCTCCAAGTGTCGACAAATCTATCTATAATATATAATATATACATATATCTATATCTATATAAATATGCATGATCAATGTGATGAGTTTTTGAATTTGAAAATGTATCTCAAACGTTGCTAAGCCGACGGCAAAACACACAACGCGTCTGTGAAATCAAATGATCAATTTACTCTAAATAAAAAGAAAAATAAGAAAAGTCAAAGTAAGGAAAATACATAATAATAAAAAGAAAGGCTTAAGAGTGTGACAAGGACAGTGAGACATGGATCGAGAATTGCGCGCATGACAAATGTTCAATATTCTTTGGCCAGGTGGCGCCGAGACAGCGAACACAGATTCTCCAATTCATTCCCCTTCCCCACAACACACACGCAACACGCACAACACACGCAACACAACCAACAAAACACACAACAAGAACACACAACTCAATGTATAATGTTTAAATTGTGCTAAAATAGCAACAAATAAATAACAACAACAACAAACGATCAACAATTCAACATTCTTGATGAAAAATCACTTGTCAAACGTTCTGTGTGCGATGCGTAGTGACTTCAAGGATAATCACCAGGAGACCATCAATAAAATGATACAATTTGGTACCGTCAAATATGGCATTGTCAAACAGCTGAAGGATCGCGCCAGAAGCGCCGATAAAGGTGAGAAAACTATAAAACAATTATATCAAAAGATTAAGTGAAAACATTTGTCAATACTTGAACTAAAGTGACGTTTAACTCTAGCGCTAAAAATAGTTTACTTTCTCAGCCAAAGTTGAGTTTTCAGAGACCAAAATAAATCATCATATACTATAAAATTTTTACGCAAATATTGGTTCATTTATTTTCCTAAATAGTAGTAAAATAATAAATTTTGCTAAGAGTTTTTAAATTCAATTCTAGTGCTTAAAATATTTTACTTCTTTAGACACCGTTGCGTTTTCAGAGTTCATAAATAAATCAACTTATAATTTAAATATTTAAAAGTCAATTTCTTTTCAATTTACACAAAGTTTGGCTAATTTAATTGTCTTAAAAACCGCTTCAATAATGAAAAATTAACTTTATACTTTAATGAGCTGCAAGTCAATTACATTCACTTATTTCCAGTTTAACTGCCTTTAAGTTTTATGCCATTTAAAACTCAAGTCGAATAAAACCATAAAACTACTGTATTTTGTAACTCTAAAGTTTTAATTTCCTACAAAGCTTGGGAAATTGTAAATCGAACTGAAAGATATGTTAAAGTCTCATAAAAATGAGCTATCATTTATGGATGCTTATAATTTTGGAATACAGTGATGCAATTTTATGACTTCCCTTCATAATTTCAAATAGACAGTTACAAAATGATCCGTTAAATCATAAGAAGAAATATATAGTAATTCTGAAAAGGCGAGGCGAAACAGAGAGAAAAAAAGCAACGAAAATTCAATTAATTAATTTGGTGTCAAATTGAATACAATATTCCGAAGCTAAACCGAATCGACTCAATCGACTTTCGATTGGATTCATTTTGTGGCTTTTTGGCGTATGCAAATGGCGGAGCTTTCAAAATCCATTAGATAAACCGATTTGAAAAGGCCCCCAAACTGCTCTCAAATCATTTTCGAGCTTTATGATGAGCCCACACACACACACACACATAGTGTATATTAATATGTACACACTTAAATCATATCGATATTTGATTTGTCATAAAAACTGAGACTGAGACTGAGATGAAGACTGAGAGTTGTTAATAATGCATATTGAATAATCAAGATAAATATGTTATTAGTAACACACTCCAATAAAACAGTTAACGAAGAAGATATAGATAGACACACTTAAAAACTGGAAATGCAAAATCAACAACTGTAGGCGAAAAATATAATTTATATTTGATAATAAAATTGGGGCAGACAGTGGCATAAATTAAAAAAAAGAAAAAAAATGAAAAACCATTTTCTAAATGGCCGGTTCTCTTTGATTTTCAAGTTTTTCCCTTTTATCATAGCTCCAAATACAGTTAAACTATTTACAAAGACCCAAATCAATGTTACAGCTTTAATTTTGAACATAAATTTGTTGAATTTTGTGTCGCTTCATTGGGCAAAAATGACAAATTTGTTAATTAACCGAAACTGGTTCAGTATTTTTACCTCTGCGGAAAATATCTCGAAATTTTCTGTATCAGTTTGTGACTTTCTAATATTGTTAATGTAATTTTATTAAAATATAAATTTATATATTTTACTTCAAAAAATGTGTATATTATTATTTAATATAATTTTATTTTCATAATATAATATTTAACAATTACTTGACAGACTTTTCTTATCTAAAAGTTATATAGGGATAATTTGTTTAGCAATAGGTTTGACAGTAATTACATAATTGATTTCTAGGCTCGTTGAATTTATCTGCTGATCAGAAGTTATTTATACTTTTGTATTTCATATAAGTTTTTATATAAACACATATGTGTATAATATATATATATTCATATCCATCTTTAATTCCGAATGAGCTGGCATATAAATTTAAATTTTTGAATATTGTTGCCCATAAGCTTTTAAAAGGCGATAAACATGATTCTTTTTTCCCTCTCTCAATATACATTTTTTTGCTTTATGTATTTCATTTCTGGCAGTTTTTTGATTCACAAATACAAACACTTATGCATATTCTTACTGTATAACTGAAGCATTTACTAAAATGAGCTGAGCATTAATAAATGTTCACTCATTAGTGCGGCCAATAAATAAAATAAATATCGAAAAATTGGCAGCCGCAAAAAAATGAGAGAAAAAGCGCAGAAAAAATTAAAATCATGAGCTGATTTCCATATGATTTATATGGATTAATTATATGTACATATGCTCAGACTATTTAACTAAACATGCAATATATATTTTAATATAGTTTTTGCCGTTTTTTGTTGTTGTTGTAAGGTTGCTTTAACCCCAACGTAAAAGTCGCTGCGCATAACTTAATGACATTAATTATTTAATTATTTTTATTTATGCGCTTTGTTGAATGTGGTGTTATTTTTTATTTGGTTTTTTATTTTCCAGTTTTGAGTCGCTTCAAGTTCCGTAGGCCAATTCCAATTTTAATGCATTAATTTTTGTGTAGCTTTTGCTACCCTGTATCCACACAGATTGGGTATATAGGTGGGCAGACTAGATAAATGAACGACAAAAGGCAATTTACTGTATTAATCAAATTGCATACGATAATAAATTTGACTTTTGAGTTCAGTTTTACAGGGTAACTTCTGTTGTGCATGCTGTATTTTTCGGCGCTTTTTACCTAGTTATGCATGCTTGAAAAATCGATGTTCATGTACATTCAATTTGCCCTGGGTGTCAATTTATGCCGAACTCGTGGAATTTGTATCGAAATCGAAATCGAAATCGCCGATGGACTTGGATATTATTAAATTATGCGGCTTGATCTTGCCTCTCTTTCTAACTGCCTTTTGGTCTGTTCGACTGTCCGTCTGAATGTCCGACTGTCCTTTGTGACCAGGCTATTGTTGTTATTTTGCATTTTCAAATTCGCTGCACATTTTTATTTTCACCTCCGCAAAACGGCAAAAAACATTGACATGTTGTCCCACTCCCTCCCTCTCTATCTCTATCTCTCTCTATCCCTCTCCCATCCTCTCACGCTCTGTCTCTGTCTCTCTCAGCTCCCCCTGTCAATGCCCCCTCTTGATTTGCATATTGAATATGATGATGGAATAATTGAAACGCTTGCTGAACGCTGCGGAAAGGTAACTAGAGTCAAATGTATGCACCCAGCCCATTCTAAAAGTCATGACAACAATGTCGAAAACGTAAACGACAACAACAGGAACAACAACTAGAACAACAACAGCAACTACGACAACAAAAAACTGAAGACGATGACAAAATATAACGAGTAGCAGTTCATTTTTAGTTTTGCATTAGCTAACAATGCGCATTAGCATTTTGTAATGCATATAAAGTGATGTTATCATGGGTTAATTGCCTCACATTGCTAGCTTAAATAGATACTATCGGTAAAAATAATCGAAAATAGAATAACACATTCAAGTTCCGAATCGAGATGAGCTTTAAACATGAAACAAATAAAAATTGACTAAAGTTAAAATGTGTGCTAAGTTCGTTTTATAAAGTCTAATGCTAGTTACTAACTGTAACAAATTGTTAATAATTTAATGTAATTGCTTTACGAATGAAAAATTGCATTGAGTGGATAATTAACACTTTTATTAGAGATCTATCTAACTAGTATAGCTGATTGACTAAATGCCTATGCTTTAATCGCTCCAAACTAATCATATACAATTGGAAAAGTATTGTATTAAATAATTAAATTATGGTACTGATTTACGCTAATTGATTTTGTTTAAACCAAACGATTTCACATTTCACAAATCATTTTGCGGTGTTGCCTTTTGCTGTTGGCCGATAAAAAATTGATTTGCTGAAAGCTAAACGACCCAAATGGGCGCAACAAATAAAATTTACTAGCCAAAACATCCGACAGATACGAAAAAAGCAAAAAGCAAAAGCAGCAGCAAAAAAGATACAAATAATCAGACTCGTTTCGTCTGATATTTTGACGTGTGAGTGCGTGTGGTGGAAGTGACAATTTAAATGCTAAAAACTTTTATAAATTGTTGCAAACATCATTTGACAATGGCAACAAATAGAAGAAGATGGAAAGCTGCTAATCTAAATGCGAAATGTTGGAAATGCTGAAAATGTTTCATCATTTTGGATAATCTTTAATTGTACAATTTATGCGGATTTATGGACTGTGCTAGGTGTGCGTAAAGATGCGATTGTATTTAAATATGTATGAGATAGCAAAGATACAAGTATATATACATTGTTATAATTCATTTGAATTTACTGCTTGCGGCCCAAATGGATTTATGGCTTGACTTAATCCACCTTTAAACTTGTACAATTCAATTTATAACTTGTAGATACAGCTAATTCTTCCTCTACTCATTTTTGTTTATTTGGAATAACAATGGGAAATATAATTTCCTGTCCACAATATCATATTTATTTATCTGTCAGTTTGGCATAACAAACCACAGTGCGAGAAATAAGTCTTTGAACGGTTCAGCTACTGCTGCAGGTAATAGATACGGACACAGATACAGAAAAAGATACAGCTACATATACAGATACAGATACAGCTATATATCTTGAAATACTTTTCTTTTTAGTAGTTTCCAAAATGTAGAAGAAAATACAAATTAAAATATAAACACAAACCAAAAGACTGAAGAATTTAAAATAAATAAAAATCGAATGGAGTTCGAGTTGAAGTCGGAGAATGTTTTGTTGTCGTGGCCAAGACAATAAACAAGATGCGTTTATTGTTATTGTAAATTTAACAAATTTATTATCAATTGCAAAATGACTTAACAATGTTCGATTGCCCGATTCGATTTAATGGGCATCATAATTCGATTTGCAGTTGCGTTTTTTATGGTCAACTGTCGTGACACGTTGGCAAGAACAAAGCGAACCGACCAGCAATTTAATGCGAATTGCGGCACATTATACTTAATTTTAATTAATTAAAATAACATTCACTTATCAATTATAATTATTATATGGCTGCTAAGAATTTTCGTTGAACTCAAACTGAAACTCAACAAGTTAACGACAATCGGCTAATTCAGAAATAAGATAAATACGCGGCAAATCAAATGGATAATAATTATTAAAATACAAAGAAAATATATATTATATTCTTGTTGGTAAACTCATTGTCATATTTGACTTTAAAACTAATCAAAATAATAATAATATTAATGCGATCGATATGCAAATGGCGCTGATAGCGCAGTCAACAGTCAAACGTAGCTGCTAAATGTATCTACAGCCTGTGGCCTGTATCTTTGTGTCTGTCGCCTTGTAGCCTTACCTCTGTTGGTGCCAAAACTCGCTTGACTCGTTTCGATTTGTGCAGAAATATGCTTTATTATACTCAGCAGGCAACACTCTGTGGCAAGGGGGGCACCCGGGGGTGGAGAGTGGGTAGATTTATCTCGTTGACTTATCATAAATTATGTTTTATGGCTGCGGCGCATGCGAACCAATTTGGCTGCTTTTAAGTACGTATATCTATACAAATATATATATGTATCTTTCGCTATATATGCTCATTTTCATTCGATTTGCCGACGGACACACAAATGTCAGCTGTTTCTTGTTTTCTTGCACTTTTTGGTAGCTTAAAAAACAGCTGGCAACAGGTGAGAATCAGCTGGTCAACAAGAATTGCTAATTGCTAACCAAACAATTGATTGACAATCGAGTGGGGAGGGAGGAGAGAGTGGGACAGAGTGGCTGCCACAAGATGTGTAATTGCAACAGCAACAGCAACAGCAACGAGCTGCATCATCTCAGCAGCAGCAACAATTGCCGGCGATTAAGTCATATATGCGACAATGTTCAACAGTGAAGATCAAAAGACAGAGACGAGGCTGAGACTGGGGAGGAGTAGGTGGTAAGGAGGAAGGGGAGGTAAACTCAACAGAGGCAGTCGGGCAGTGTCTATTATGGTATTCACTGCCAGCAACAACAAGTTGTTGTTGTTGTTGTTCTAGTCAAGACTGCACACTGGGACAAGTGCCGGCAAATATGCATTCAATAAGAATATGGAATAATAAGTTATTAATCTATATTTATTCATCGATTTCCACAAACGAGTAACTTTAATTTATTTAAAACACATTTTCATTAACTTAATTTATTTATATAAAACAATTGGTCTGCTGGTAAATTAGTAAAAAAAACTAGTTCAATTTCAATTAAATAAAAATGAATAATCAATTGCAATTATAACAATATGACTAACTGGCAAAATGTTTAATTTACTCACAGAAGCTTTTCAGTTGTGGCCAAGACAAAACACTTATAAATGAATCGATTTTGATTAAATTTATAAGGTTGCAAATCATTTGCAGAAAGTGCTGCCTATTCAATAAGAAATACGTATTAGAGAAGCAGTCGAATTAATTGCTCCATTCAATTTTATCCGTTGTCTTCACCTTCATTTTGGGTGCAGTGTTGTAAAGTATGTTTGTTTACTCTCTTGCAGATATTTCTAGTGATCACGAGGATAATGGCGCCTGCTCGCCACTGACAACCGCAACGGCGAGCGCCAGTGCCGGGAATAGTCCCAGTCCAAGTCGGAGTCCACAGCGTCACAGCGAGGACGAGGGAGAGGCTGAGAGAGAGGTGGAGGCAGTGTTGGAAAAGGAAGTGAGTAGAGAGCAGCAATTAGTTAATGTAAATGCCCTTGAGGCAATCGAGGCAATCGAGGCAATCGAGGATCACAATCACAACAATCAAAACAACAACAACAAAGTGATCATGACAAAACCACCTGTGGAACACGAACTGAATCACAGTGGCAATTCCAATGCATCCATGCCACATTCACCCACCGCCGCGACATCTGTGACAGAGGAGGCGGCTGCCCAGCCCGCCAACAGCACCGACAAGGAGCTCGATGTGGATGTCGAGATGCAGGAGGAGACGCCGAGACAGACGTCGACAACGCCGCCAGCGTCGCAAGCAGCGAGTTCTGGGACAGCAGCTCCAGTTACCCTGGAGGCGATACAGAATATGCAGATGGCCATAGCACAGTTTGCGGCCAAGACCATTGCGAATGGTGCGTCGGGAGCGGACAACGAGGCGGCCATGAAGCAGCTGGCCTTCCTGCAGCAGACTCTCTTCAATCTGCAGCAGCAGCAGCTCTTCCAGATTCAGTTGATCCAACAACTGCAGTCCCAGCTGGCCCTCAACCAGGTCAAGCCGAACGAGGACGAGGCTGACGAGGAGCTGGAGCTGGGAGGCGGAGGCGGAGGAGCGAGAGGATGGCGAGACAGACACCTACGAGGAGGAGGAGCGCATTGCCGACATGGAGTTGCGTCAGAAGGCCGAGGCACGCATGGCCGAGGCCAAGGCACGACAGCATCTGATCAATGCGGGAGTTCCTCTTCGGGAACGCTCCCGATCCGCCTCACCATCAGCCGAAGGGATCTCCGCGGAGTCCCTGAAGCGCAGGCGGGAGGAGGATGCGTGTGTGAAGCCGCCGAGCTCCAGTTTAAAGCTGAGCGTGGAGCGGGAAAGTGCACAGGATGCGCTGTCCAAGCTCAAGGAGATGGAGAACATGCCGCTGCCTTTTGGCTCCGATTTGGCCTCCAGCATAATCACCCATCACGACGATCTACCCGAGCCCAACTCCCTCGATCTGCTGCAGAAGCGTGCCCAGGAAGTGCTCGACTCCGCCTCCCAGGGGATCCTCGCCAACAACATGGCCGATGACTTTGCTTTCGGTGAGAAATCCGGCGAGGGCAAGAATCGCAATGAGCCTTTCTTCAAGCACCGTTGTCGGTACTGCGGCAAGGTATTTGGTTCCGACTCGGCGCTCCAGATCCACATTCGATCCCACACGGGGGAGCGACCTTTCAAGTGCAATGTGTGCGGCAGCCGCTTCACCACGAAGGGAAACCTTAAGGTTCACTTCCAGCGGCATGCCCAGAAGTTCCCGCATGTGCCCATGAATGCCACGCCCATACCGGAGCACATGGACAAGTTTCATCCGCCGCTCTTGGATCAAATGTCGCCGGACAGTTCACCAACACATTCTCCCGCTCCCGCGTCCAGTCTACCGCCGACTTCGACCTCCGCTCTGAGTCAATCTCAAGCCCAGGCTCAGGCTCAGGCCCAGGCTCAGGTCCAGGCATCCATGGCAATGAACTTCCCCTCGAGTCCCGCTTTCCCGGGATTTCAGGGCCTCTACCGACCGCCCATGGAGCTGCTGAAGTCGCTGGGCGCCGCTGCCGGAAGTGCGGCCGGTCTGCCGCATCCCTTCTTCCCGCAGATGCCTGGACTGGGTGCCGCATTCAAGCACAGTCAGCAGCAGAGCCAGGACATGCCCACGGATCTGCGGAAGTCGTCAGGTCCCAGCTCGCCGCATGAAGAGCAGGAGGATCTGACGATGGGCAAGGTACCCGTCAAAACGGAACTGCTGGAGGAGGAAAAGCCGGAGAATGCGACGCAAGAATCGACGGCAGCTGAACACGCTGAGATGGAGGCCGAACCGGAGCCTGAACCTTTGCCGCTCGAGGTGCGCATCAAGGAGGAGCGCGTCGATGAGGACCAGGAGCAGGAGCAGGAGCAGCAGCAGGAGGAGCAGCAGCAGCTACAGCATCAGCAGGCGTCACAAGCGGATGCGATCACCCGACGCAGTCCATCGCCTCCGCTGTCCAGTGTGAGGCGATCGCCACCGCTGAACCAACGACATCTCCATGCTCCTCATCCACACTCCAGCGCCATGCTGGGCTACCCCCGGTGGTGCAGCCCATGCAACCAGCAGCCAGCATGCATGCCCAATGCTCGCCCGGCTCACAGTCGCATCTGGATCAGCTGCCGACACCCGGACAGCTGCCTCCGACGATGCCGCATCGGGATGACTTCTTTGCGGAGAGATTCCCACTGAACTTCGCCACTAAGACGCTATCACCGGAGCACCACTCGCCCGTAAGATCGCCAGCCGGACATGGCCATGGTCACGCCCATGCTCATGGTCACGCCCACTCCCACGCCCACGCCCACATTCCGCGTTCGCCCTTCTTCAATCCGATCAAGCACGAGATGGCGGCCCTTCTGCCACGCCCACACAGCAACGACAACTCGTGGGAGAACTTCATCGAGGTGTCCAACACCTCGGAGACAATGAAGCTCAAAGAGCTCATGAAGAACAAGAAGATCAGCGATCCCAACCAATGCGTCGTCTGCGATCGCGTCCTCTCCTGCAAGAGTGCCCTCCAGATGCACTACCGCACCCACACGGGCGAGCGGCCCTTCAAGTGCCGCATCTGCGGACGCGCCTTCACCACCAAGGGCAACCTGAAGACGCACATGGCGGTGCACAAGATCCGACCGCCCATGAGGAACTTCCATCAGTGTCCAGTGTGCCACAAGAAGTACTCCAATGCCCTTGTGCTGCAGCAGCACATTCGTCTACACACGGGAGAACCCACCGACCTGACTCCCGAGCAGATCCAGGCGGCCGAGATCCGTGATCCGCCGCCCTCGATGATGCCGGGTCACTTTATGAATCCCTTTGCCGCCGCCGCCTTTCACTTTGGTGCCATGCCAGGCGGAGGCGGTCCTGGAGGTCATCCCGGAGCGGGTGGCATGCACGGAGGTCCTCACAATGGTGCTTTGGGTTCGGAGTCATCACAAGGCGACCTGGACGATAATATGGACTGTGGCGATGTGGATGACTTCGATGATGGCTCCTCGGAGCATCTGTCTAACAACAACGAGTCCGCTGGCGATGATCGTCCGCGTTCCGGAGATGATTTCAAGTCTCTGCTCTTCGAGCAGAAGCTGCGCATCGATCCCACGGGCGTGGTCAACATCAATAGCCATCAGCGTCCACGTTCCGCCGCCAGCAATGCCAACTCCATTGGCTCCGTCTCCGTCTCCGCCTCGGCCTCGCCCTCCGCTCCCACCAGTCCCAGCTCGCAGCCCAAGCCCAGCTGTTCGCCGGTGCGCTCCATCTCGGAGGCATCTCAAGGTGCCCTCGACCTGACGCCCCGTGCCGCTCCCGCCCCCACGCTTGCCACCAGTTCCAGCTCGCGATCTCCGCTGCCGCTGTCGCTGGCCGCCGAGCGCAAGGAGAAGACCATCAGTCCGTTGAGTCAACAGGCGCCGGCGAGGAGTCCCAATGGTCCTGCCTCGCTGCTGTCCTCGCCGCTGCCCCCGTCCGTGGGCATTGACTGCCTGCCCCCGGGATTGCAGCATCATCTGCAGCAGCAGCATCAGCATCTGATGCAGCAACAGGCTGCAGTGGCAGCTGCCGCCGCTGCCCAGCATCATCATCATCAGATGCAGCAACATGCGGCTGCGCTGCATCAGGAGCAACTGCGTCGCGAGGCACAGGAGGTGCAACAGAAGGCGGCAGCTGCCGCAGCGGCTGCAGCCGCCGCAGTCGCCGCCCAGCGTCAGACGTCGCCGCAACCGTCGCCGAGGTCAGGCGAACCTGGTGGAGGTCCTCCCGCTCAGCCCAATCCGATGATTGCGGCTCGTCCGCCCTTTGGCATGTTCCCCAACCTGCCGATCTTCCCGCCGGCAACGACACAGAACATGTGCAATGCCATGAACCAGATTGCGCAGTCCGTGATGCCAGCGGCGCCCTTCAATCCACTGGCGTTGAGTGGCGTCAGGGGCAGCACCACATGCGGCATCTGCTACAAGACATTCCCCTGCCATTCGGCGCTCGAGATTCACTACAGAAGCCACACGAAGGAGCGGCCATTCAAGTGCAACATCTGCGATCGCGGTTTCACAACTAAGGTAAGTCGAAGACACAGGCCAGCGAAGGGCGAAGGGAGAAGGGAGAAGGGGGACGCAAGAACAGCCTCGAAAATTGACCAAACCTAACGCCTATCTCTCTGCTCTTTTCCATACTTCATTTGCAGGGTAACCTCAAGCAGCACATGCTGACACACAAGATACGCGACATGGAGCAGGAGACCTTCAGAAATCGTGCAGTCAAGTATGTAAGTCTTCCAATCACACACATCACTCTACGCAACACTGTTCAACACTACGCAACACACTCTATGCGACGCATGTGCTTATCCAACACTTTTCTTTTTGCTCTTCCCTTTGCAGATGAATGAGTGGAGCGATGATCGCGAATAATGTAATCAGTTATCGATAACAACAATCCAAATATCGGCCAATGGCCGTGCACATAGACTCTCGCAACAATATGATCTCAAGCAGTGTTGTAAAAGCCCGAGTTGAAGCCCAAGAGCGAAGAGAGGCGACTTAGCAGCAATGGGGCTGAAAGAAAGAGAGAGAAGAGAAGAGATGAAGGGATAGAGAGAGAGAGCCAAGTTGCTGCTGTAGGCGAGACAGAGCAAAGAGAGGTGACAACTCCATCTCCCCTTCCCTACCCTTCCCTCCCCTCCCCTCTCCACCCCGCCCCACCCCACAAAACTCACTTCAAGAGCAAAATCAGTGAATGTGAACCATAAAAAGAAAAAAAACAGCGATACGTATACAAAAACTTTTATATTTATAAATTGTTGCCCACAAAATATATTATTTGATTGTTGTTTCACCGCAAGTTCGTGGGCAACAACAACAGCCAGGGGAGATTTTCTTTTCATGATTTCTTTCATAAACATTTTTTTATGAGCCCTGAAAAGGCGAAAGAAATTATTGAAAACAGCAACAAACCAAGAAACCAACACACACAGATATCGAAATGAAATTGGCATGAAATGTATCCAAAGATGCATCAAAAGCAATTTTCCAGCTACAAACTGCTATGGATTGCTTTGAAATGAGACTGATAGCGTTTCAGGCCAACTACCTACTATATTATTACCTTATATGATATATATCTGCAATAGAATCCGATAAAGCAACACATCACAACACAACACGAATCGATAACGAAATCTGCTGAAATTGAAGGCGTAGTAAAATCAAAATTCGAATTTAAAAGCAAACAAAAAAAAAAAACATATATTCAAAAAGAAAAAGATACAGTTCTAAGGTATATGATAATCTAAATCTTAAATTATAGATATTTAGTGTATAAGTATGTAATGCTTATATGTGTGCACGATCCACACATGTTAAAATAATTATACGATATTTCAAAATGTGCAATAATCATATGACACGCTATAAATTTTAGTCTGGCTTTTGTTTCCTATATTCGTAATATCAGCTTTTATTTTTAAACTCTTTCTCTCTCCCTCTGTAAATATCTTTGCAATAAATTCAGGCACACACAAAACAAAAATCCATTTGCTTTGCTTCGAGAAACGATTAAACAAAAACAAAAACAAAAATAAAAAAACATTAAAAAAAACATGAAAAATGAAAAAAGAAATTGTGATATTAAATGTAAAAAAAAGTTAAAACAAAGTGTTTAAGATGCAGTTAAAGCCAAGTTAATGCAAAATGCGAATTGCTTTCCATATCACTTTCAACACAACTGGCAACGGATTGTAAAAATTAAAAACAAATTAAGATTACAAAATTGAATAATATTATTACACATGGTACACTAAAGATATTTAACATTCATAGTTAATTTAGTTGTTAGAGCGCGACGTGAGGGGATTGTCAAACAAATAAATACATTTACATACTTACAGATATCTATATATAAAGTATGTATAAATTAATATCTAATTATTTCACAAAAACACATTTAATTAATTAACTTAGTACGTTGGTTAAGTTGATGACAGGCAACACATAAATTACGATCTAAAATACGATATAAATCATGCAGATACAAATGTATCTCAATCTGTTTGTAAGCATAGTCTCATAATTTATTACACAAACAAAAATTAAAACAAAAACAAAAACAAAAACAAAAAAACAAAACATAAAGCAAACGAAATGCAAATAAAAAGTATACAAAATAAAAAGAAGAGAAAAGAAGAACAAGAGAAATATATGTATTTAAGTTATGAAAAATTAATAAACCAACTTGTGTTTTCATTCCGTTGACTTCTTATCGCGATCTCCTCTCCGGGCGGGTGTTCTGGGAAAAAACTGAAGCGTTAAGATTTCGTGGTAAAAGGCCATGGACCTCAGCTACATCTCCAGCTCCAACTCCAACTCCAACTCCAAATCCATATCCAGTCCAAGAATGGGCCATACCTTTCCCTAAGATATTGTAATAAAAATGATTAGTCAAGTTTATTATCGTCATAATCTTTTAATTTGAAATCGAAACGGAATATCGACAGCTGGCAAGCGGGCGAGTTGGAAAGCTGATCAACAGATCTCGGTGAGATCTTCTCGGACTGGAGCCACATCTGAAATATTTTTATTGCCTTTTAAATTGATATTTTACCTTCAACCCATTTTTGCTGCCTGCTTCTTTTTTGTTTTATTATTTTGTATTCTGTAGACTGTTTGCTTTTGGTCACAAAACTTGTAGCTTATTTTTTATTATTTTATTCTTATTTGTTTTTCAGTGTTTTTTGTGTTGACTTCGTACCAGTCGCTTGGCCTGGTCACTTGAATTTGGCTCGCATGGCATTTTAGTCGTTAATCAAAAAATTTCTTGTTGACATCGCTTTGTCATCTTTTTAACGACGGACACCCGCTGTGTGCATCTGTATGTGTGCGTGAGTGTGTCTGTGTGTGTGTGTATTAGATGTGGCACTGCCATAAAAAAGAACTGTGATTGATTTTTGAACTCGTTTCGAAATGTCACATGAAATAATTTAATTAAGTTTGCCTAGTTCCAGTGATTAGCTTAAACAAAGCCCGATCAACTCACCTGCTGTCGATCGACGGATAAAATATGGTTCATTGACTTAAAATAACTATCAATTTATAGCGGGTTTTGTATATAAATAATTGTACCCTTTTTTTAAGAATATATTTTTATTTTATTTATTTTATGCATCTGATATTCTTTATATAATTTAAGAGAAGAACAAATAGAATATATAATAAATGAAGAATTTGTTCTATGATAAACTAAGGAATGTCACGATCTTATGCATCGCAAAAACCTCCTCAATTGCATTGTAGTTGTGGCAGCTGAGGGAGATGTCCTGTCACACATGTAAGCTATTTATGAGATGTGCCGACAAAGACTAATTATTCCGTTTACTGTCAAGATACTCGTATTCCTCGACTGTCCACGAGTTGTCAACGCAGCAACTAATATGCATGAGGATAACATTCTTGGCTCATGAGATCTGTGATCTGTGATCTGTCGTCGATCGTTATTATCCTGTCTGCATATCCTGGCACGCCCTTGTCTGTCAACACAGAGATCGTCATGGCTCGGGGCGAGGGATTCTGAGTGTGACAACCCTTTTGGATATCGGGGTGCCTTCTGTGTGTGGAGGGTTGCCATTTGAATTATTGCTGGTATCTGAAAGGGCAATGTTCATGTTAATTTGCTGCGTGTAATTGCCAGACTCATTTCTGCAGTTGTTTATTTATAAGTTCTCAACAGTTTTGTCACATTTCGCGTACTTTTTAGTTTTATTTGCGCTCTTTAATGGATTTACGACACGAGAACGAAGCAAACCCAAAGAGGTCCGGGGCAAATGTCTCATTTATGTTGCTTATAAAATGGCATAAAATTTTACTACCAAATAAAGTTAGCTTAGTGTGTGCACTAACTGCACAGTGGGAAAGAACAATAACAACGGCAGCAACGGCAACGGCAACGGCAACAGCAACAATAACAACGACAACAAGAATCGTCTGATAACTATTAAGATAACTACTGCTGCCATATTCAGGTTGGGGCTCCGACAAATCCTTGAAAACGTTTGCAATAAATGCAAAAATCCTTACAAATAATATGAGAATGGTTATGGTCGCTGTTTGAGCTTATCGCAGGCATAAAAACACACACACACACACCCACATGCACACACAAACGCCACACACACACTTACAGTTGGCAGCAAAAACAATCTAAACAAGAAGAATTGCACAAATTGCCCGGCTTCGGTTTCGCTTCTAAACAGCGGCAGTAAACGGCCACTCGATCCAACAGATACTCCGTATCGGCCCAACGTCATCATTGTCACTGCACAGTGGGCCATTTACGATTTGCAAGACACCAAAAAATAAAAGAGTTGATATTAATGTATTAAAAGTTATAGTAATAAATAAATACAACAAGGCAATTGAAATTCCAATAGATAGTAAACGTCTTAAGTTATATTTGAATACTAATTTATTTTATAAGGAATATATTAATTGAAATTTATGATATTTACGATTATCGGTTAAAAATTTACTTTGGATCTACTAGCAGAAAATTTAAAATTTATATCGAATTAATAAAGTGACCATATATGTACATATATGCCGATTAAAAAGCAACTATAAATATAACTTTATAAAACTTAAAAATTAAAAATTAAATTTTTGATTGATATATTATTATGATAATGATAGTTAGTGCATTTTTAGTGTCATAGTAAGAATTCTTTTAACAGATGTGTTATATAATATATAATAATATATAAATATGAATATACATATTAAATTTAACAATTTTTTACATCGAGTAAATTAACTTCGCTCCACAGTGCGTTTGGGCAACACGCTTAACAACAACATAGACGACACACACACACTTACAACTAGAACAGAAAACACTTCAATACGAAAATCTAACGATTTGTTTGCATTTTTATTATTTCCTGCTGCTGAAATTGTCACAAAATAAAATAAAATAAAACAAAGTGGAATAAAATAAAATAAGAATAACAACAATCGGGCACAACACAACACTTACACTTACAACAACAGCAACAATCTGAAGGAATATGCAATGCAGTTCCCAACGATCCGACGGCGACCTAAACCCGCCTCGTCAGCCGCCTTAATGGTGTTTGGGTATCCGTATCTGTGTATCTGCAAGTGTCAGTTTGGCACATCATTTGGCGGACACACAATGGCAGTGGCTGCCTCCGTTTGAGTTGCCGCCAGGTTGCGCTTGCATTTTGACGGCGGCAGATTCGGAGGCACAGATGGATATGGATATGGATATGGACACTTATCGGCCTCACTCCACACTCCACACTCAACACTCAACACGAGTTACGACCCTGCTCGGGCGACTTCGTCTCAGTCGCTTTTGGCGTTTGACATGCGCTCGCATTTAGGCAACATTATGCACAGGATTAGTTGACACAGCAGCATCGTTGTGTTTCGGCCATGTCCCGGCCTTAATCTCAGTCCCATTCCCAGTCCCATTCCCACTTCCATTGCCATTCTCTGTCTTAGCCGCAGTTCAAAGCCCCGGCCTTGTCTTGTTGGACACGTGCATGTTGCATGCAGCAGGCTTTGACTGCTGCCTCCTTGCGGCTGGGTGGGCGTGTCTTTAGCTTCTGTTTGTGTTTAGGTAATCGACACCATCATAATATTGCCCAGACGGATTAATTGTGATTGAGCATTGTTTGCCGTTATTTGTGGCATATTTGATTTACTTTTACTTTTGCTTGTCTTGCACTGGAAGCCACAACACGCGGCCCTTTTCCCCCCTTCAGTTGGAGATTTAAGCCAACAGATTGCGCTGAAAAAGTATATGCCATTTAATTCCATCTAATAAACTACACATCAATGCCAAAACTAAAGCCAAAGTATGGAAAGAGTGTCAGAGAAGAAAGGGGATAGACAATGGAAAAATGTAATTTTTAATCAAATTATGATAAAATTATCACTCCCCAAGGAAACCGGCTAAAATTCAACAAAATTATGACGGTTTTTGAAAAAAGCTCAAGGGTAAAGTATGGAAGAGTGGCACGTTCATCAGAAATGCTTCTGCAATTGCACAATTTGTAGCAATTTCTATAAACTGTTTGGCCATAAAATTTTACAAAGTTCTTAGAACAATGGATTGAGAAAGAGCTAAGACTTCCACTTGAATATTTTTTACATATATGCAATTTAGGAAATTTGAGCAATGCAACTTTTTTATTGTTTAATGTACGAATTTTGAGAATTTTATTTAATTGGGGCCATTAAACAGTTTCCCTCTCCTTGAAGATTTAGAAATGGTCCGAGAAAATTGCATTTGCGAACAGTTTGCCAAATATGATTTCAGAAGGGGGCGGTGGGCGTGTCTATACATGATTTCAATAGACAATCGAACCGATTGCATGACTGGACTCGACTTCAGTTTGGCTGGGCAACAGACTGTCAGGATAATTTGCGTTGCCGTTGCAAATGATGAAGCATTAATCGGTGCGCTTGGGCCCTGCCCCGTGGGCGTTGACCAAACGAACGGACGTGAAGTAACAGATTACAGTTACTTCTTGACAGACCAAGACAACCTCAGGACCCACTCAAGAGATGGGGGGGGTGGAGTGGAGTGGAGAGGGGAAAGTCACAGCTCCGCGCTGTCGTGACATTGCCCACCGCTCGACCAACTGGCACTGGAAGTTGAACTGCGACGCGATTTGCTGCTTGGCTGAATCGCCTTACCCCGCATCCCCCTTCCTGCAATGGAGGCGGCAGCGAAATGATTACATGAAAAAAGAAACAAGTAGGAGAGCACTATCTATTGTAGTGCCTGACTTATAGATACCCCAGAAAGATACATAATTAAAAAAAAATTATTTTATTCGGTCTCTTTGTATTTCTCTATTTACAATCTGATCATCATAATATTTCGAATACATAGATAGATAGATAATGTGCATACGAAGAATGAAGCCATTATCTTTACAAATGCGATTGTAATGCGATTTTTTACTAACTTTCTTTCAAATTAAAATATTCCTAGAATAAATTCTTTCACCTTTAGTATGCCCCGATTTGTAATCATCATTTTTTTATTACAGGGTATACAGAAACGTTGAACCAATTTTTGTTAGGCGGCTGCAGCGCAAAGCAGAAAATTACCAGACTTTATGTGCTCTTAGGATATCATGAGATACAGTCGAGCTACAGTTCTGTTAGAGTTGAGTTTGGTTTCGTTTCCAGTTTGCAGCTCCAATAATACCCGCAATCCCAGCAGCAATTTTCAAAATTTCAATCCCCATGTCTCCATTCTCCACACACTCTCCGCTGTCTTCTCAATTACATTGCCAGTGATTTGTTTGCTGCATTTTGCCAGCAGTTGTTGTTCGAGTACTCGAACTCGTACTCGAACTCGTACTCGTATTCGTACTGCAATGCTGATGATGAGTACGCCATTGAGTCGATCTAATTTCTCATGTTGAAATCATCGATTCATCGTTTTGTGTTGCCCTCTAAATCAGCAGCAACAGCAACAGCAACAGGAGAAAGATACAGAAGAAGAACTGCAAAACCCGGATACGAGCATCAGTCGCATTTAGAGACTCGGTTGGAGTCAGTTGTTGACGTCTACCTCCCAACTTTATCTGCCACCCCGGGATAGTCCCAGCAGCTGCAGCAGCCCAATCAATCCAGCTTCCATACCACTCTGCACCACTCACCCACAGAGCCACCCACCCAGCCACCCACTCAACCACCCACAGGTCGTGTTTTAATGCCAAATCTAAGCGGCTCAAATATATTTTCCCCCCGATTTGGGAGCAGAAACGCGGCATAATTGCCGTTTTGTTCGCTTCAAATGGAGAAAGAGCGGGCGCGAGTGGGAGACAAGGGAGACAACAAGCAGGGGCATTAGAAAGAGAAGGAGACAGAGATGCAGACAAAGATGGAGAAGGAGAAGGCGAGCGACCAAAAGGGGCAGCTCCAAAACGGCAATTGCACAATTTAAACAGCCAATATATGTATTTTCTCTATGTGTGTGTGTGTGGTTATTCATGCATATATTTGTGTGTGTCTGTGTGTGTGTGTGGTTGTGTCTGTCCGTTGCTGTTATTTTTTAAGGCGAGTGTTTGGGTCAAATCAAAAAATCACAACAAAATTACTCGCCTGTCATGAAATTTGCCTCGAATTTTTTCTTTTTTTCCATTTTATTTTTGTTGTGTTTTTTTCGTAGCTTTTTGCTGTTGCTGCGGATGCAAAACGTTTTGCTATTTTGCCTTTTGTCCCCCTCTCCCCCGCAGTCGCCCTGCACCCACAAGATGAGTGCAAAGTGTTCATGTGCTTTGCCATTTTTTTCTCTTCTTTTTCTAACTTTTTTTTATGTATAATTTGAATTTACAGTCATTGGGACGCCTTCCGCTATGTGAAATCATTGAAGCACAGTGGTTGAAAGTGTCTGACGGTGAGGAATATGAATTCAGGAATTCATATTTTGATATGATTTAATTTCTGATTAAATATTATACTTAATAATTTTCATATTTGAACACTAAACAGTATTATGATTATGAAAACTTCAAAATGTCATAACTTTGTCAAAAATGAGCCGATTTCCTTACGGAATATCATATTTATCATTAATTTTCCCCTATTTTAATACTGCATAAAATATGGAAAATTGATTTTTATACTTTACAGTCAATTTTTTCCATACATTCCCCTTGTCGCTATTATAAAAACTTCAAAATGTTATAACTTTTTCATAAATGAACCGATTTCGTTACGGAATATCAAATTAATGATAACTTGTACAATATTTTAATTCTGCATCAAAACTGGAAAATTAAATTTGCCTATACGTTACTGTCAATTTTCCATTCCATTTTAATATCATATAAGAATGTAATAATTTTTTTAATAATTATATATATTGATGTTTATGTTAGTTTTCTATGCCAAATGTTTCACTGTGCGTCGCTTCCAATCAACGTGACGTATGAGTGTTTGGTTGTTTGTCAGCTTCGAGTTTTCTGTGTCCAACTTGCATTGGGTTCGAGCTGAGTTTAATTTTGAGATGGAGAACAGCAGTGGGAAAGAGAGAGAGAGAGAGAGAGAGAATGAGGGAGAGAGACTAGACGAGGTCTGAGCTTGGGTTTGAGTCTGGGTGAATGCGGCCTCAAAACGATCTCGGTTGGAATATGCAATTATGTATTTTTAAGTTCATGTTTTTACATTTCCAAACCATTTTCTGTTGCTGTCTCTGTCTCGCTCTCTCACTCCAACTGACTCGTTGTGGTTGCTATACTTTGTTGTCGTTGTTGTTGTTGCTCGCATTTGCGCCCAATTGCTGTAAATGTAAAATTGCAGCAATTTTCTATGACTCGACTCGACTCGAGTCGACTCGATTCGATTGGAGTCGACGACGCGAACACCACTGAGTGCCTGCCCAGTTGTCTGCCTGTCTGCCCCACTGTGACGTCGGACAGCCACTCTGGTGGTTTGGGCCTCGGACTGGATTTGATTGCGATTGCCAGAGAGCGACTAACAACCGCCCTGTGGGTGGCAGCGTTCACAGTTATTATGAATTACAGCAATTTGCCGGCTCTGGCGACGGCACGGCAACGCAAACAACAGCAAAATGGCGATGACTAAAGTTGAAGTTGCAGTTGCATCTGAAGTTGCAGTTGCAGTTAAAGTTGCTGGTGATTATTGGCAATTGTTTAGCCTTATGGAAGATGCAGTCAATATCACTATGTGTGTGTGTGTGTGTGTGTGTGTGTGTGAGTGTGCCGGCAACTTAATTGAGTTGGCCCGAACACACCTCTTAATTGATGCCAGCCGAAGACAACGTAGTCAACTTGGCCATACATAGAAATAAACACATAACATCAACAGTTAGCCAAAAATTCATTGAAAGCAACGTGCAACAAATCCCTCCCTACCTCATGCCCCTCCTGTTGCTGCCTCGTACTGCAACAGAGTCTCAGTTTTGACTTACCCAGAGCCGGGGCAAGAGCAGTTGCTGCCACGAGCCCAATGGGGCAACAATGGGTAGTTGCAGGTGCGCGGGTTGCAGTCTCCACTTTTCGGGTGTCAACTACAAAATAACAACAAAATGTTTCGCGCTCTCATGAATGTGTTGTTGTTAATGTTTTTATTGTTTTGATTTTTTTGTTTTGTCAACAGAAAACGTGATTGTTACTGTGGTTGTTGTGTTGTGGAATTAGAGTTGTGGTTGTTAACTGAATAGAGCATTTTACTAATTATAAACTAATCGATTAGTCAACTTTAATCTGGACAGATAATTTGCGAATATATAAATACCAGCTTTGGAATTGGTAATCGCATTAAAAATCTAGAAAATTTCAAAACATTTATTACTGAAATAATCTTATACGAACCAAAAAAACGTGGATAACTCAACATAAAAATTATAGATAAATAACACGATTATTGTAAGTACACTGTCCATTAACTTTAGTCAAGTTTTATAAAAAAATAAAAGAATCTAATATATGTAAAAATTATCTACCTATGAATAATGAAATTCTCCACTAATACATATTTATTTTTTCATTTTTAAATAATATATTTTTTCTATATTTTCGGATAGAAATATACTTTGTATATTTAAAATATGCAGTTGAATAAAATGTGTATTATTGAGATAAACTACATTCAGATGAAGTCAAGAATAGTATCCAAGAACAGTTTGCACAATTATGACTGAATTATCTTGAAGTTGGGCATTAATGTTGTGCGAATTGAAATCATTATGGATTCCAATGAAAAGGCGAGTCCATTGTTGCATAGCATAATATTTACTTGCAATAAAAAGACGCTTGTAGATGGACGATGGAATCGATTAATGATAATTGCGAGTAGTTGAATGGAACGGGGAATGGTAATGTTAATGTTAATGCAAATGGGAATGAGAATGAGATGAATTCGAT
This sequence comes from Drosophila sp. st01m, assembly GCA_018901795.1. Classification (NCBI taxonomy): domain Eukaryota; kingdom Metazoa; phylum Arthropoda; class Insecta; order Diptera; family Drosophilidae; genus Drosophila; species Drosophila sp. st01m. Next base: position 8,227,288 of record JAEIFG010001638.1, read on the forward strand.
GAAAAGCGTGAATTACTGCAGATGCAACACTCGTAATAAAAACAAACAACAAATTGCACGTTGCAATAAAAATCGGTTGGCAGATCGAGATCTATATGTGTACATTTATATAGGCGAATCCAAATTTAAATTGTATATTTGAATTGAGTTTTTTGCGGTATGCACATGTCCAGCAGCAACAAGAACAACAAGAACAACAATAACAACACCATTCGCCATTTTCGTAATCGATTAAATTGGAATTCGCGCAGAGTTGGAAGTTTTTGATTGGGTTGATTGCCTGGTTTGCCTTTCCGAAGGTTTTGTTTGATCGAAAGCTCGACTTGGCATACATATGTATGGGGGGAAAATTCCTAGAGTCCATGCTCCATCGATGATTTTGCAATTTTTTCGTGAATGGAAACTCAAAAGTATAAAAATTTACTGAATTAAATGCCAGGCTGTTCACAAATCAAAAATTTGCATGCACTTGTTGTAATTCAAATGCAAATTCTATGCTTCATACTTCGAATTTTAAATTAAGCACATCTCAATAGCTTATCGATAAACTAACTCTAGAATGTGGGGTAGTTTCTAAAAGTTAGTTAAAAGACTGATATACTATACGATATCTTTTAGCTACTTTCATTTTTCAATATCTCGAAAAATGTATTGCATTCGAGAAGCTGACGTCTAATTGGAAAATAAATTTACCAGGATACGCTTCTTCTAGAGTTAAACATATGATTCGAGTAGGGAGATATATTTTTTTGATATGTAAAACTCCTCTTTCCCTATCAGCTACATTTCCCTTTAGGTTAGCATTTCTTTTTTTTCCTTTGTAGATTTGTGTTACTTTTGCGAATAGAAATGCACTTTGTGTGCTTTTCTGTATGTTTTGCTATTTAAGTCGATGTCCGGCTGCTTGTTCAGAGGTTCATTTGAAGGTAAATGGACGTGTTTTTGTTATGGCCGATAGAGCGGAGACTGCGACTGCGACTGCGACTGCCAACGTCGTCGATAACAAATCGCAGATACATAATTAAATTACAGCGTTTTAATTTCTGTAATTAGTCACGACTTCTGTCGCAACGAGCGCCGCACAGGAGCATTGACAGAGCGGGGGAGGAGGGCTGGGGAATGGGGAGGTTTACAGTCGACGGCGGCGCCAAGAAGCCACCGAGTAAAAACGAATTCAAATCAAAGCCCATTTGCATCTAAGCAATCGTATCTGTATCTTGAGCAAGTACAAACCGTTGTCCTCCATCCTCCTTCTACTCCTCCTCCTCCTCCCTCATCCTCTGCCTACTGTTCGATCTGTGCGCGTTGATTTACTATACACCGGAGGAAGTCTCCTGCAAGTCCCTAGGGACAACTGGTAGCAACTGAACAATTGGATCAAGGAAATGATCTATTTAATACGATCGTGGGCCATAAATTGTCGCTGTTGAAAGCGAAATATGCAAAATATTTCAACTTTTGCTTTGCGTGTCGCGCAAAACGCGAATTTGGTTTTCGAAAGAGTGGAAGGGGGGGGGCATTGACAACTGCGCGTGCGCATTCACATATAAATTAAAAAAACGTCGCACATTTCACACACGCCAACTGGCAACTTGATTCATGAAATATGCGAATCCAGAGGCAGCAACAAGTCACAACAGGCCCAGGCTAATGTGGCTCAAAAGCCACCAGGCACCACCACATGTTCGCCATCATCATGATGAAGATCATCATCATTGTCGTGTAAACTCATTTGGACTCATTTGAATACCAAAACCAAGCGCTGCAAGTCCAACTCCATGTCGAACTTCAAGTTGCCGACGACATTTTTTCTAGCTTCGCTTATTTACGACTATATTTAAGGCCTAGTCCGTCTTGAGGACTCCAAGTTGTCCACTGACAGCTTTTTATCAATTCCAGCAAAAACTGGGAACTGGGGCAGCAAATGCAGCTCTTGCCAATTGCAATTGCATCTAGTTGGCCACCAGGAAGGCAACCAGAGGATGCAAAGATACTTGTGCTTATAGCTATAAATATCCATGTATATCTATATATATCTAAGTTTATTTAGATCTTAAATCAATGCCCACATCTTTATTTTATATTTTATATATTTCTATATTCTCTTATATATATTTTATTTACCTAAGATACCTTTAATTGACAAAGATACATCTGCACTTTGAGTTCATTCGTTATGTAGCTGTTGCTAAGTAGTTAGGAACAATATTAACTAGTATACACTATATATATATATATATACAGTTATCTCACTCTGTGTGTGTGTGTGTGTGTGTGTGTATGTGAGTACCCACTTCTGTATGAGTTGTTTAAGTTTTTTAAATAACAAAAAGCGAACCAAATTCGCATAAGGATATGAAGAAAGCACATTCCCTATATACATTTGTACATAAATTCATGTATATGTCTTTGTACTTTCGTGTACATATGTACTATATAAATACACGTAATTGTATATATGTTTGTGTTCTGTACTTGTATTTGTGTTGAACGTTGCAAGTTGGAGAACATAAAGGTCAAAAGTTTCTCGTTTGCAGTTGAAACTTTTTATGCAGTTTTTTCTTTATCAAGCGTGTTACTGCACACAGCACAGACCGGCAGAAATACACACACACACCGAGACACATACACAGATATACACACACTTGGAGCCATCGTCCTGGTTGTGCACTGCGCCTTGAGTGCGCCATATCCTTTGCCTCGTCGTTTTCGCCACGCTTCCAGGCGAAAAAGGTAGTTTTCATATTTTTGGCGATAAGCTCAGATGTCTGTATGTGTGTGTGTGTGTGTGTGTGGGTATATCTGTGTGAGTGTGTGTGTGTCTTGCACTTAGCCATCGCAGTGGAGGGCGGCTCTTGGCCCAGGTGGACCCTCCCCGTGTTGCGAAACAAAAATGCGAGGAAAAAAAACGGAGCAGGATTCGCTGCAGCAAATGGCAAAGCATAAATTTATGTAAAAAGATCTGTGATTTATAACGGCAAGGGGGCCAAAACTTTTATTTCGCCCCACAATTGCGATGACTGCGCACCACTGCCGCCCCCACACTACACTGCAAGAAAATGGAGGGAATACATAAGATAGCAAAATAAATAAAATGTATGAAATACACAGCAATCATTGACTCTTTAAGTATTTATAATTGTTAACTGTTAAAAATAAGTTTGCATTAATTTACTTATAAGTAATACTGATCAACACTTTTGCAGACGCTGATTTAATTAATTGAATTAAAAAATTAATGATCAAAATTATGGAACCAACAGGTCGAAGATAATTTTGGACTATATATGATATAGTTTAAAACTTTTATTTAGTTATGAATGCTATCCAGAGTTAGTTGAAAACAGAGAATGGGTGTATATGATAAGTATGTCTAGTATAATCCATCTTTAATTTGTTTGCTCGCTGTTTTCTATAGATCTTGATGTATATTTAATTCTTAAGCCTTATCTCTCTCTCTCTTTATCCCTCTCTCTCTCTCTCTTTATTCCTTTCTCTCTACCCCTTTCACTTTGTTCTTTTACCTCGCTAACTCTATCTTTTCTAGCAGTGTACGTTTAATTTATGGAATTTTAGTTTCAACGCCGCCACAACTTTTGCCTTCTCATGTTTTACGCTCACGGTTAACGACGTTCCATTGTTGTTGTAGACGTCCTTGCCGAATTTTGTTGTAGTTGTAGTTATTGTTGTTGTTCTGCAACTGCGTGCGCCTGTCACACGTGAGTGTGTGCGTTTCTCCTGAGGGGAAGGGGACAGACGCAGTCGGTGGAGGGTAGAGAGAGTGTCGGTGTCGGTGTCGGTGTCGGAGGCGTACAAAGTTGAGAGTTCCAAAAGCACATAAATCAGATGCACTTTCGGCATTTCCGTCTACCAAAACACAAAAAAAGGAGTAGAAAATAGTAGAAAGTAGAATGAAGCAGAAAGGACCAACAGAGTCCGGAAATTAGCCAACGATTTTGCTGGTCAGCGTCAGAAGCTGCCCTCTAGACCAGAATCAGTTTATTTGCTGTGGATGGGGATGGAAAATTGCATCGATTGCAGTTATTGCAGCCATTTGTGGGAACCTCGCGAGGTTCAACTGACAAATTCGAGTCATTTGCGTTAAGCATTCTCTGTGTTTGGCCTGCATGCAAACTGGGCCTAATGACAGACGACCAACGTCAAAATTCAATTAGTCGGAGAAGAGGAGGTGGAGACTGAGGCAGAGAAGGAGAAAGAGGCAGATCTCCCACTTCTGGCCACTCATAAATGATGATGAAGTCGCTGAGGGCGCTCCAAATATATAAAGCAATTTTGCTAATTGCCATTAGGAATTTTCCGGTCTACTCTTTAGCTTCTTCGGTTTCTCCCGTTTCCCCATTTTCTGGATTCCCCATTTAGTCAACCTTCCCCTAGATGATGGTGCGTGCTGAGCTAATTGAACGACTTGCTCATTAGAGAAGCACGCGGAGCTGGAGAAGATTGAGGTGGGCCGAGAGCTTCATTCAAGCGATGCTATAAATTACGCACACATAAGCCAGACAATCAGATAGTCCGAAAGTACGTGTATCTCAAAGATACTTTCGCTCATATTTCGTTGGGACTAAGCTCGGTCGAACGGAGAGCGATATCATCGACCTAGAATCAGTTTCCCAGCATCGAACTTCGCAAATCCCCTTTGTTGTCCTCCTCCCCTCCCCCCAATCACCCACATGTGAATGAATGCCATAAAAAATGTAGCGAATCCTGGCGTCTGTAAAGGACTTCAACTGGAGCCGCATCTGGTCAAATATTTGAGCAGTCTTGAGAGAAATCCACTTGGCATAATTTTATTTTCCATTCTGGCCGCAATTGTGCCTTCCCTAAGTGTCCATTTAATTTCGTTGAAGTACATTTAAAAAAGAAATATACTTATATAATAATAAAAAATAAAAAACAGAACAGTGTTGCAAGTGGAGGACGAGCACAAGGACCTGCTGACAGCTTTCTGTTTGCCTTTGTCTGCTCGACACGCGACAAGTGAGTCCTTTGCAGTTCGCACCCCTTGTCGCAAAGGGAGGAAGGGTCCTGGCTGCGGTCGGGGTGCGTCTGCTCATGCCGAGGGGGTGTGGCAGTAGCTTATGTTGTTGCAAATCACACTGACAAGATAATAAATAAATATCAAAATATGTCATAAAGAGATTTTCAACTGACAATCAACTGGTTTGAAGTCTGACAGCGTTAAAGTGTTGCTTGTTGGTTGTTGTTGTTCTTTGTTCGTTGTTGGTTGTTGGTTGTTGGGTGGTGTGTGCTCTGAAATTGAACATAAGGTGCTCGATGTGTAAGTGGCATTCGTTATCTGTCTGTAAATATGTGAAACCGGCTTTGTTTGGTCGTGTGAACTGAGCGAAATGTGATTAAAACTTTTGATTTTATATGAATGAAATACTTACAAATAAATAAAATGAAGATATTTTAAATAATTATAATTCGAATATAAAAACATATGTTTAATTACAGAGAATCATTTCTAAACTGACTCTCATAATTAGTTAATGTAACAATTTCCATAATTTACCCCGAAAGTAACACGTATCTTCAGGCTATGTGTAAGTCCTACAGTGAGTTCTGTATGCAATTTACCAACTTGCAAGAGAGGAAGAGTAACTTGTCTAAGGTCTAACCGGTACTCGGAACTGGGTGGCAAATGAAATTCCCTCTGCTTTCCACTCAATGACAGTGTGACAAAGTGCGAAACAAGCTCAAATGCCAGTCAGTTATTTAGACTTTAAGTCTATATGCTCATGCTCTGGCTTCTGACTGAGGTTGGCAACCCTAAAAGGGGTTAAGCGAGGGGCAGGACAAGGAGAAAGGAAGACGTCAACGGTTAGCAACCCCAAGGACTGCATATCAGCATTAAATTGGAAATGCTTGTCATATCCTTCATTTATTCGTTGCCTTCATACATGGATTTTTCATTTTTATACACACTCACACACACACACACTCACACTCATACACGTTCACATTTATTTCATAAATTATTTGTCACAATTAATTGCATTGTGTGTGCGGGTGTGGAACAGGTTGCCTGTTCAAAAGTCCTGCCCCCTTTTCAGATACATTTTCACAAACATTTTCAGCACTTTTTGTACAACTTTGTCACCACTAAATGTGCGGCGGGTGGTTGGGTGGTTGGGTGGGTGTGTGGACAATTGTCTGCCACAACGCTGAACGGGGACAGGACAAAAGGATGCGCCTCACTTCGCGCTAGTCCTCACAAATAATATGATGAGATACGACATATGTGCAAACAACTTTTGTGCGGAGCTTCATATAATTGAAAATCATACATATACACAGACAGATAAATTTATATATAGATATCTATATGTATATACATTTATAAAGAATACGCACTGACAATATTTTTGCCAATTCTGTGGAAAGGGGGGACCCTTCTGCTGGGCCGTTATGTTTTGCGGGGCAATTTAGAGGCCAATATCCTGCTGTGAAATATGCGCTGATTTCCGGCTGTTCTTTTGGCCATTGTTCATCGTCCTTGGGTTGCATTAGGCGTCGGATTTAGCGCTCAGAAATGATTTATGATTATGACAAATTGTTGGCGGCAACTGAAACTCAAATCAATGCTGCCCTCACCCTTGGATCTGGATAAGCGAAGCTTACCCCCAACACGGGGCAAAATAGCTGGGGTGGCAGACAGAGCTTTAAGAGTGTCCTGTGGCAAGTGTAATACATGTATGTGGCACTCAGAACTGCAAAAGTGTCGTGGCAGATAACTTTTGGAACTTTCTAAATCTCTTCCTAAATCCTCAGCTCAATTCATGAGTTATAAATATTTTAGATATGATTTGGGTTTTTGACAGTTCAATAATTTGAGTGTCACTAGTTTTTTGGCAGTTAATTTGGTAATAATTAATGAGAGATAATGGAAGTCTTGCTTGATAGCAGGATGCTTAAACAGAAGTTTACAAATCGATCCTATATATAGTAACTCTATTATCAGTCAATAAATCTATGGCTACAGAAGAGTCTTTAATTGCGTTAAACATTTCTAAAACAACGATTACAATGCAAACGAATAAAACTAAAAAATGCACCGTATTGTTGGAAGTATAAAATGCTTTGACTGCTCTAAGATTTCCATTTGAATTCTGAGATATTTTCCAGTGCAATCAACTCTATGATCAATGCATTCCCATTGACAGGTGCAGTTGGAGCTCTCATCGAATTCCTCTTAAAAGTCGTATATCAAAGGAACAGAAATCAATGGAACAATCTAAGCAGACATTTAAATATATTGTATTATTTTCATTTTATTTTCTAGTTTTCTAGATTCTATTGTCAGTCGTTGAAGATCTGATGACAGAAAGCGAAATATCGTTAGACATCACGGAATACTCAATGGTAAATAGTGAATAACGAATGCTGAAATTAAATAAAAAATAGTAGGAAATATGAGCGAGCAACTGCAATTAATGCTGATAATAATCAAATAATTAACTTTCTTAATTGAAAACAATGAAAAGAGTTTTATGTCTCTGTGTCTCTGTGTTCGAAATGTTTTGGTAACATTAACACTTTACCCAGGGCGACGTTGTTCTAATACCTGTGCTGAGATATAGATACAGATGGAGATGGCTATGGAGTCTATTAAAATTTGAGGTTCTTTAAAAATGCATTAAACTGCCACAAAGACAAAAGGGGCCAAAGAAAAGGCCAAGGCGCATGCCCCTAGGTTAGCTGCCGTTTATCGCATCGGGTCTCTGTCTCCTATCCTAATAATAAAATGGGAAAATATATAATTTTATCCAAGGAAAAAGAATAAAAATCGATGCCATAAGGCGGCACTGACATAAAAATGTGACAAGACATAAAGCAAATGTCCAAACACACACACACACACACACATATGCATACAACTGTGGCAAGATACCTTGCTTGTTGTATCAACGACACATGCGGCACAGGAAGGCAATTGGATGTGCAAGGGGCAGTTGCAGGGCCCGGCCCAGGGGTAGGGGCAGGGGCAGGGTCAGGGGATAGTTCGAGTTGTCAGCAGGACGATGCGGTCCACAAGGAAGCAGACACAAGCACAAATACAATAAATTACTTGACGGAAAATATTGATAAGGTGACACACAAACGGAGTCTCAGTCTCAGCCTCAGCCTCAAACTCTGTCTCAAACTGAGACTCAAACCCAGACATGAGATGACACCCAGTTGATCCCAGTTCATCCCAAGTTGCTGCACAGTCTTTCAGTGGCCTTGCTGCTTTTTATAGCCCTCGTCACCTTCGTCTCTGGCTTCGTCTCTGTCTTCGTCTCTGTCTTCGTCTCGCCAGTGTCGCCAAAGATGACGCATGTTCCGGTGACGATGGCCAAGTGGTCATCAGGCCAAAATGAAATGAGTTAAACGACGCAGGTAAACTCGGATGCATATGCTGATAAGCACATCTAAAGAAGTATATAAAAAGTAGACGAGGCTGAGATACTTTTTGCAGTCAAATTCTCAGTGTACCTTTAAATACTTTCGTAAAATATTTGAGTTTTAAAGAGAAAACTTGTAAGGCTTCTCTTTAAATTATAATATGTTCGAATTGAAAGATTTAGTGAAAGATTTTTCATGCAATGTAATATCTTACGCAATTGTGCCCGATAAATATTTGTATTTGCAAATAGTATCTATATTATAAAAATTGTTATTGGTGCAGATTGTCTTGTCTTTGGTTATTGCTAAGACAATTTTGGGAAAAACTTCTACGTTGACTATTTAAAAATATTGTTGGTCAAATTAAACATTTTGAAAATTTTCGGATTTGTACGCATTTCTTTAATTATCTTGACCAAATTATCTTAACAAATTCATTAAGAAGAAAAGATCGAGTTATAAATATTGAAGATATACCTAGATAAATAACAGAGGGGTGAGCTTAATGAGCTTAAAAAACTATGAATATTAATTCGTAAAAATAATTATGCATTGGTAATAAAGCAAAACTGGTTTTTGAAGTGATAAATTGATTGGAGATAACAGAGCATTAAAACTCTTGTAGTTACAATTACAAATATATAAAAATTCCTAACGCTAACAGATCCGTGAATGATAAAACAAATTAGCACCTGAATAAAATCGGCTTGAGAACGACAACTAACAGTTGATATGGTTTATTGGTGTTGGTGTTGGTGTTGCTGTTGGTGTTGTTGTTGGTGTTGTTGTTGTTGTTGTTGGTGTGTGGCCAGTTTGAACGAGTTGTAATAAGCTCATAATTTATAAATTCAAATTGATATTCAGCTGGCATAAAAGTGCAAAAATAATTCCCATGATCGAGTCGAGGCACAAATCACTCGGCTATATGGGGCCTCAGTCTGGGGCCGTGCGTAACTCGAACCGAACTCGAACCGAATCGAAGTGAAGCCGAAAAATGCAAATTGTATGGAGTGACAATTTCCCAGCACGTTCAAACGGAGGCAAACTCATTAATTAAGTCAGCCAAGTCAGCAGAGTCAGCCAAGTCAGCCAAGTCAGCCAAGTTGGCTTTCCATTGGTATTTGCCATACAAATGTTTTGGCCTTATGGCCATAGAATGAAGAACTACCCGTTCTATGGCCCCGACCAGGCCAACTCAGGCGACAACTCTGGCAATTAACAAATTTATAATTCCCAAACGTTTGCGACAAAAGCGACAGTCAACCAATTGGCGACGGTGACGGCGACGACGGCAAATTAAAATTACAGACACCAAACACAGTGAATAGATGGATATACATTTTTATAGATAGATGGATGCATAGATTGATATACCCCCGATAGAGTCTTGAGTCGCACAAATAAATAAAGGTTCAATTTTACGTCATAAAAAAAGCGTTAGAAACGTGATTGAAATCTGTGAGAAATACATAGGAGAGAGAGACGGGGAGAGAGAGAGGCGGAGAGAGAGTGAGAGGAGAGACGACAGCCAGGTACAGGCAGAGGCGCCTCGAGGCGACACATATCGCACCACGAACGTGTCTGCCACGAATGCGCATGCGCAGCCAACAACCACAGCAACAATTACAGCAACAACCGACAGCAACAACCACAGCAACAACTACAGCAACAACCTCAGCGTGTGTATCTCGTATCTCATACACCGTTTAAGCTAATTGCCGTTCCCTGTTGTTGCTGTTGCTGTTGCTGCTGCTTGTTGTTGCTGTTGCGCCGTGTATGAAAATTGTTGTTGTCGTTGTCGTTGTCGCTGACAGTTGAGCAATAATAATTGTCAAAGCTCTGACTTAACTTGACTTATCGCTTCTGCTACCTTCTTAAGGTGTTTCCTCGCCCATTCGGACTCAATTAAATTGTCAAAAGTTGCCGCTGCCACAAACGTTGCCTCTGCCCCACGGCGGTAACTTGACTTGCGGCTTTATGGCGCCAATGTTCCCAAGTGGCAATCGTCTTCAATATCAATTAGCAGCTCATGGGGGAGTATATTCAAATCGCTGTAAGTACAATATTTATGCCGTCATAAACTATTTACCTCACCCCAATCCCAATCCCAATCCCAACCCCAAACCCGACTCCTACACCTCCCAACTGCCCCCTAAAAAACTGCTTCAATAAAGTTGTCACCCCGCCCCGAAGAAAACATTAAATTGTTTATGGCTTTTTTGATATGCCTTGGAATTTTCAACTTCTTTTGTATGCACATTAGAAGCACTTTTAACATCGCATTTGTTCATTCTATTATATGATATCAACATTTTTTGAAGTTGATTGGTAAATAATATCAACAGAACATATTTTATTGGATGTGTTCTTATTATTTATTCATTCTACAGTCAAGTTAAAATAATAAGTAGCTTAGAAACGGTTTTCTGTATTTCTTGTTCATATTTTATGTTAACATTTCTATAATATTTACGTTTGCCTATTTCATAGTGAATTTATGAATTTTTAATAGGCGCCTCGTAGGCTCCGCGGGATATGTATTTTGGCTGCATATTAAAGATGCTTGATATTTATGATATTTACCTAGCGTTTAAGGCAATTGCGGGAAAATATAATAACGTAAACAGAAGTAACAGAGAATGGAGAGAAGAATGTGGAGAATAGAAGGTAGAGCAATGCAGTTGTTGCAGTTGTAGCTTCACTTTAAATGGAATATTGTAAAAAATTATTGTTTACAAATAAAAAACGAAGCAAACGATACATAAAAAGTAAGAAATGTGCAGTCAAACAGACAGACAGACAGACAGACAGATAGACAGGCAGAACAGACCAGGCCAGACCATGAACAGAACATGAATTGACGAGCTGAGTGAGTTGGTGAGAGCGGGAGAGAGTGGGTGAGGGAGGGGGTGTGAGGGGGGAGCGAGAGAGAAAGCCCTTGGCACTGGAGCTGGGCAACAATTTGTTAGCATCCATCCGAAGGCCGCCAGGCTGGAGTAAATGTGGGTGGGAATGGGATTGGGTATGGGATTGGGATTGGGATTGGGAAGAGGATTGATATAGCGCAAATGAATTGTATTGGCAGCTGGCAGACGCCGTTGGAAAAGGAACAAGTGAAAAAAGAACAAAATGCTGAATTATATTATAAATGAATGTGGCTGCGGATGTGCAACGACACTAATTAATTGGCTATTTCATAAAATCAGAGAGTGTCTTGTGCGCTAACTCTAACTACGCTTAATACAGACACATCTGTATACAGATACATGATGTATCTGCTGCCTGTGGACTGTAACTGTTGCTGCATCTGAGTCTGCATCTGCAGCTGTATCTGTATCTGTATCTGTTGCGTTAGCTACCGAACTGTTTGCTCATGTTTTCTGTTCGCTGTTGCTGTTGCTGATGTTGCTGTTGCTGCTGATGTTGCTGCTGTTGGTTCGCGCCAATGTCTTACTTGGACGCGGATAGTTTCGGTGCGAGCCGTCGATGCTTGATTGCTAATTGCAATCCGAGTTGTCAGCCGTCCCGTCCCGGTCTGTCTAGCTGATTGCCAGCGACATAGTCACAGGCACAGGCACAGACACGGGCATACTCATAGGCACAGGTTCAGGACCATAGTTGCAGCTACAACTGCAGCTTTGGGCAGCGAGCCAGTTTGCCAGTTTGGCATTTTTTCCGTTCCGTTTTCATTTCACACTCCTTTTCCCGGACTGGCCAACCAGCTGACAACGTAGGAAAAAAGTTGCTGTGTAACAACAAGTAGATTTACAATTTGTGATACTTCCCGTACTTCAACAACTAAATAAATATCCATCTATCGCTTCCACTTCTGAGTGTATATGTGTATTTTCTGTGTATGTGTGTGTGTGTGTGTTGGCGTTCGGCTGCGTTCAAAAAAATCATGTCAGGCGTCAATTTGAAAATGTTTAAGTGATTTGTTTACACGCGGCAGCGTCTATTAACGAATTTATGGTAAACAAAGGGAAGTCGTTTGTTCAGCCCTGCCACTCCCCCTCTGCCTACCCACCCACATTGGGCATTAGGCAGCTTTGTAGATACATCTCAAGTATCTGCAGCTCGAGTATCTCATGCGCCAAACACACACACACACACACACACACACAAAGATACACTTCATAAAATATTAATCGGCTGATTTATGTTTCTATTTTCCTTTTTTATTGGAGCGCATGTGTCTGCAGCAACAACAATAGCAACAAGAGCAACCTGGTTGCATTTTGTTTATGCTGCAATGTGTGGCAAATGGCAATGCATCTAAACAAGCGTAAACATCTTGCAACTCGAGTATGTAGCATCAACTTGGCTACAATATCTGCAGCTACTTGTATGAAAACTGTTATACTAATAAATTTGCCTTTATTATGTTCTATTATTTGTATGCCAAGTAAATGTGTAATTATTTTCCTAATTTAATATTAAAGTTATCCCCTAAATAAAAACTAAAAGCTACATAAGTATTGACTTATAAATAGAACAGAATTTATACACGCGTAAATTTAAATAATAAATAAATATCTATTGAAATTAAATATTTCTATTTAATTTCGCAAGAATATATTAAATGCAATGTTTAAGTCTTTTCTATATAAGTACATACTTTGCAAATGATCTTTGATAAATAACTTTAGGTTATTTTCAATTTGAAGTTTTATATGTATTTACTTTTTAACTAAAACAGTCTCTTTAAATTCATAATGATTAATATAACTTAAAATCGAAAAAAATAGTTTAATTTAAATAAAATTTTATTAACATAAATAATTATTCAAAAATTACACATATTTCCATCCACTTGCCCTTGTCTTTATATAGATTCTCCCTAGAGCACCTCTGTGGAAGTTTCCCGCGGCGTTTATCGATGTATCTTCATTAGACTTGGGCTTAGAATCACATTGGCCACAGCTGATCGAGCTTTAGTATATTGTCTAAATGTACAACGAGTTCACTTTGAAGTTCTCAAGAGGTGAATCCTGCAATTTATGGGCCTCACAGCTTCGGGGCTTTGATCTCGCGCCCATTTGAAGAAAGGCAAAGAAGACAGACATACTATATTCACAATATATATATCTATATATATATAAATATATATTTGAATACGCGGGGGGCCACGAGTTGAGTTATGAAATGATACGATTATGCTAGGACCGATTCTTACTTATGGATGGATGGATGGATGTATCTACGAGTAAATGCAAATTGATTCTCACATAAATCGAGGCGTTTAGAGGTGACGGGCGTGGCAAATTGGTAAAAACCGTTGCCGATAATTCATCTGGCAAATTGCCAACGAATTACAAATTAATTTGAAGACTCCGCGCGGTACACGGCACAATGCGGAGGGCATTAAAATTCGGATTTGGCTGAGCAAATCGAGCGAAATTGAATATTCAAAATTCTAACAAAATAATAAATATCGTGGAACTAATTTAACTGCCACTGTTCCGGGTTTTCATCTGAGTCAATATTTGCATAAATTAGCGACGCTTCGACAGCCTCACGTGCGACGGAGCGACGGAGCGTCAAATGCAGCCAATGACAATCATTTCGCCTCCTTCCGCTCCCTTGCCTTGCCCATCGTCCTCCATATCTTGCCTGGATGAATCCCTTGCCGAGCTACGGGAGGACTTGTTTGTTTATTTAAGCCATTCGCTGTCGCTGTCGTTGTCGCAGTCCTTGCCAGGATGTAATCCTGCGGCAGCGTGACCAATTAATTTGATTGTAAAATGTGAAATTCGTATTAAAATCAAATACAACAAAAATGACAATGCGTATGACGGGAATATTAAAATGTTGCCAAAAGCCACCACCAGCCACCAGCCATTAGCCATCTGCAGTCACCCTTTCCAAGGACCAGAAGGAAGGAAGGAAGGACGACAGTCATCCCGAGCACATCTCGTCTCATCTCAGTTTCATCTTTGCGCTGACTTTAAAGTCACGCACGGAGTTTGCGCGATTTTTATGATAATTTCTTGTTGCGATTGGGCTGCTGCCGCCATTGCTATGGCTCCATCCCGATTCCAACTCAGACAAACTTCGGTTTTGGAGAAGGAAAGGAAAGCAAACCAAAAAGGGATATTTCATTTCAGCTTTTCATTTTAATAACAATTCCAATTCGTAGGTTTCGCTTTTCGATCGAATCGCTGAATTGTAAAAAGGTTGTTGCTCATTTTTCTGTCTTTTCCCCTCATTTCTTTTACTATCAGGACACAGGTTTCTTTGTCAAAGTGGGAAAAGTTTACAGTTGAATAACTGATTTGCATATTCCGTAAAATTAACGATATGAAAAATTGGCATAATGTTTAAAACGAAATCAAAGGATTGTCGCATTTGTCATGCCCTAAACGGAATTCGGAAAATCAACTTTGCTTAAATTGTAAAACCGAAAAACGGAAAATCAACTTTACTTAAATTGTAAAAACGATCGGATATGATTTATAATCAAAATTTAAATCCTCTGGATATTGCATATTTTTTTTAAGAAATTTCGAAACAAATTTTCTGTGAAAATAGGATTTAATATTAAAATGAAAATGACATTTAAATAATTGAAATTTTTCGTAGAACAATATGCTGTCCTAAGAATGAGTTAATCAAGTCTTATTAAACTTATAGAAAACTTATCTAGAAGGAACTATAAGTGTTCTACAGATGTGTATAATTTTGTATTCAATTTTTAGATTAAGAGTATCTACAGCTTTGACATTCTTGACGCTCAACGGCATTGGCTTATTGGTAAATGTTCCATAAACGCTCGTACGCACTTAGAAACCTTCTTTTCGGTTTGGTCTACATAAAAGAAGTGAAATAGCAAGACGTGTCTATTACCCGGCTAAAGTTATGGGCCATCTTTCGGTAGATGGTAAGAGGAGAGGGGGTAAAACACGAACGGGCCACAAATAAAATTCTCTTTATATGCAGTCCAATAATATTTCCATTTGGCGAATTGCCATCCCAGTCATTGCCACGCCCAGCCGCCTCCCACTTCATATGGAGTGTGATTGTGATCATTCCCCAGGGGGAGTATCTAAAATGAACTTGAGAACAAGACTGGACAGAAACAAAGCGTAGACAGAAAGTCAGGGAAAAGATACTTGGACTGCACTTTTGTTGTGTGTCGAAACATGGCATATGATTTTTATGAATGTGTCAAAGGACAGCAGAGGACAGGACAGAACAGGACGGAACAGGACAGAACAGGACTCGTCGCAGGGTGTGGAGAAATCCGTTTTGGCATTCTTTGAGGAAATTGCTTGGCAATTGTTATTCGCAATTCGTGACTTTGGGAGATACCTGAAAAATACACAAATTCCAACTATGAATGCCAGACTTAAAGGCTTCAACTCGACTTGCAAGTGGATTGCACAACTCAACCCCTTTGGGACAACCCTTCACTCTCGCTCCCTCTCGCTTACCCTCTCTCTTTCCCTGGGTCTGTTTTTCTGGGGGCAGCAATTACGTCTGAGGCAGAGTCATTAAATCATTCATTCCGAGCCATTTAATAATTTGAGCTAGCATTGCATAAAGCATACAGAAGAAGGCGTGAGGCTTGGACCATAATAATTCATTAGTACTCAGAAAGAGGAAGAAGAGATGGAAGCAGAAGAAGAGCAGAAAGAGCAGGAAGAACAGAAAGTGAGGCTGGAACTCATAAATGCTGCACTGCGAAACAATAACTTAAATAGACGGCAAGTCCCACACCAGAAACTGACCAACAATGTGAGCACTCGGCGAGGTGAGTTTCAGCAATATTACGAGGGGTGCCACAATAGAACGGACGGCCCTAGCTTTGCAGAAGGTCAAAAATGATAAACGGATATGAGTAAAGGATATTTCTTTCCGCAATTTCTATTACGAATCCTTCTGCGATTGTTACCAGAGCTGCCATTGTCGTTGAATAATTGCAAGTCGCATTCAGGCAACGAAGCAAACGGAGAAGGAGAGAGAGAGAGAGAGGAATAGAGGCTAAGAAAGAGAGGAAGAGTGGAGAGTGGAGAGTCCAATACAATTGCAAGTGAAAAGCAAAGGCAAAGGCAAAGCAAGAAGGAAAAATGAAAGAATGAAAGGAGCATGAAAAAAGTTTAAGCTGTCAATATTTTGACTTTTCCTGCCTGCTTTTGTGAAGTGGGCGTATAATTAATGGATCGGGCGTTTGCCAACCATCAATGGCAAAATATTGTGAATGTGAATGCGAATGCGAAATGGGGCAAAAAGGGTTCAACATTGAAATCGATTGCTTTATTTATGGCGAAATAAATTGAAATGTCAACCGGGTGGGTGGAATATCATATTCCTTTCAGGCCATAAGCATAAAAGTATGAAAGCACCGCATTGTGTAAGACGGCAATTGCAAATCTCAGTGATTCAGAATGGTCCAAAACGGTCCAGAACGGTTCAAAACGGTCCAGAATGGTTCAGAGTGCTTTTTTGAGTGGCTCAATGGCTGAAGCAAACTTCTTGTTTATTGCAGTCCCGAAAACTGTGCAGTGTACACTGTACACTATATCTCTCTATACATTTCGGAGCGTAGGTCGCTCAATGAGGTTCAATTACACTTTTCAATAGGGGTGAAACGCCCCACCCTCATAAAAGTTCCAACAATGGGGCAAAGGTCGCATTGTCCTGCAGCCAAAGTGGCCTGACATTTGTCTAATGTAATCGAAACAGATTGAGATAGATAGAGAAAACTCTTAGTCAGATTGTCAGTTTGTCACACAGCAAAGCAGCAGAAATTAAAGTGGAGTGAGGAAACTTTAGTTAGATCAGCTTACAGATATTTGATGTCCTGCAATCCTAGAAAAAACAACCAAGCGTTGAAAATGAAATACACTTTCTTTAAATAAATACTTACTAATAATTAAAATTGCATAGAATTTGACCCAATTCTATTATTTTTCATTTTAAAATTATCGCTTATATTTTAATGTCCGAATGAAATTAACTAAGTGAATGTTAATTATACTCCTGTTTTATTATGCTACATATGTATGTATGTATTCATAAATATTTATAGATATAATGTAATATTAAATTCAATATGTTTCACTCGTTATGGGCGCGGTTGTTCATAGAATGTTATATATTGGGATAGACCTCAGTTTTGGGCCATAACATTAATTTATGCCTCTATAAATTATAGCCTCATTATATGCATTACAGGTGCGGGCTGTCGTGTATTCGCGTACTCATAACACGACACATAAAAAGCCATAAAATCCAATTTCATATTTCATATCGATCGCAATCATGCAATTCGACTCACGTCGCAACGCGTCGCTTCGCGTCTCCTCGTGTCTGTCGTGTCGTGTCGTGTTGTGTCGTGTCGCTTCGGTAGCCTCGTCGCGCCCACATAAAGCACTTGAAGCACTCCAAAATCATCATCATATTCCTTGAATATTATTCATGGATTTAAATCATAAATTCATGATTACCCGCAACACTCACATCAAATTCCAAGCAGGCTCGACTCACCGCTCCCTGCAGACACGTTGCCTCGGACACGAACTGGAACTGGGGCTGGAATTGGAATTGGAAATGGAATTGTGATTGGAAATGGGAGTGAGCTTTGCCAGCAGTCCCAGTGAGCACAATCATAACAATTTTTGATATATTATGCGACAGATATAACTGTTTGTCTTGCATTATAAGCAGTCATCGCATTGTCCACAATTGACTTTCACTGAACTTGACCAATTCAGCTGTGATTGGGTCAACTTATTGTGAGTTGGGTAAAAGAGAAAGATATCAAATGGCTAAGAAAATAAAGTTGTATGCGGAATGATTAACGAAGGTAAGGGACTGAAACATAGAGTATGAGCTACAATGTAAAAAGGTAAACTTAAATACAAAATACAATATACAAAATGTAAACTTAAATATCATTTGATTAAATTAAAAATATTGCATTAGTTTAATATATAAAATTAGTTCCAAGATCTTAGCTTTAAACAATATTATAAACTTATTATTTCTTATGCAATGTAGATTGAAAATTAATTTATGTTTGAAGTAACTCGGAAGTCAATTGAAATTGTAAATCCAACTCACTGTGATATGTGATTATAATGCATATTTTCAGACATGTCTTTCTCATTATCCATTGAATATATGCATTTGTTCTATATTCCATGTATATCCGTAGTTGTCGCCGTTTTTGTCTCGGTTATGGGTTATGACGATGACGATGAGGCGACTTTAAATCGCAATTGTCAAGAATTTAGCATGACAATCAACTGTGCTGAAAGTGTTGCATATTCTTTCGGAATGGACACATTAATGAAAATTTTCATTTTCACAATGTTATTATGGCCAACAATATTTGCCACTAATATGCGGCCAACAGCAGCAACATGACAACAATAGAGTCGCCTCTGCAATGCATATTTATGAGCAGTGCAACAAGCAACATCAACATCAACGACAACAACAGTAGGGTGTCATGGGAGTGCATGAGTGTGTGTGTGTGTGTATGTGGGTGTGTGTGTGTGTGCGGATTGGCAATTTGCATTTTGGCCAAGTGCCTAGCCTAGACACAATTCCTCATAATTCCCGCAATATTCACGCCACTGGGCCGAACTGTTTAGCTCTCTCTTTTTTAAATACCCTGTACACAAGCAGTGCATGCAATGGGTATGTACAGTTAAAAACTACAAGGAATGAGTTTTCTTTCTCTCAAAAAAAATATATCGTTAATGTAATATTTTTATTATATTTATTAACAATTTAATATTGTTTACAAAAGTATATATTTTTACTAAGGGGTAATTTAAAGTTTCGCATTTGTAACACTTTGTATTTGTACTTGTTTTTCTGCACTGTGACTATTGTTGTTGCAACCACATGTTGCGGCACGTACTTGACGCTTAGCAAAAATAAAAACAGAATCTGAATTGAAAATGAATTACGCTGAAATGAATGCAAAACTTTTATCACAAAGTGAAATCTATAAACCAAACAGGCACGCACACATATTACACTCCCCAAGCCTTCCTTTCTCCCCCTCCCCCCCTCTCTCTTACTCTCTCTGCATATTTTTATTGCTCCTTTTGCTTTCTTTCTTTGAAACGTGCTCATAAAACAAGTTTAATTGTTTTTAAAAAAGTGACTCGAAATCTAAGAGTTATAAATATTTAATAAATCAAATCAAATTTTATTGCAATTATTACAGTGTAATTTTAATCAACAGTGAAATCAACTTTCTTTTCCTTATTTTCTTTTATATATTTTCCGCTTATTTTCAGCATTTTTTTAGCTGTCAGTAAGTTAATGATTGTGAAATAACTGATTAATTTTTGCAAACATAAAAATGAATTAACAGACGGATTTGTAAGTGCAATAATTGAAGCAGATTCCAGTCGAATCAATCCAAAGACAGGTGCAACTTTCTGTCATTCCATCTTCTCTCCCTTCTCTCTTCTACTCTCCTATTTGACCCCCCTTGGATGCGGTGATTCGTGTTGCATTGAGCAAATAAATTTACCGCATACAAAAATTTATATCGCCAACTTTTCTCATTAAATTTTATAAAAGGAGGCATATTTTAAACTTTTTCGACAATAACGCTATTTTCTCACCTGCCTTGGGTTGCTCATAGAAGAGAGGAGTGTGGAGAGGAGTGTGAAGAGGGGGGCAGAGGGTTAAACGGAGGCTGTTGGATGCCCGGGGCATTGCAGTAGTTTGTAGGAGCGTTCAAGCGGCAACGAAACTTAATTTCTATTCATTTGCTAAAATTCATTCACACGCATACAGACAAATGTGGTACATACAAATGAGCAGGTGAGAGTGTGTGTGTTAGAGAAAGAGAGAGAGAGAGAGAGTGAGAGAGAGGAATGAAGTTCAGTTAGACTGCAGTCATATTGGCAACGGAAGTTGAAGCGAAACTTTTGTCTTCAGACTCGTGAATAGTATAATGCCACGAAAGAATGGATGAAATTAAGAAAACTAAAGGTAAGCAGATTAAAGAACCCAGCCAGCATTGGATTGGGGAATAGGGGATGAGGCAAGCAGAATGAGCAGTCAGCGGTGCAATCGGGAGCCTGGCAAAAAATAGTTTTCCAATTAAACTTTATCCTTTTGCTTTAATTTACTGGTTTCATGCCTTGTCGCCTCTTTTAACCGCAGCAGAAGCGGCAGCAACAAAATCCCATTTTAAAGTTTACCATTTTCCATTTTCCGTTTTGCCTTTTCATTTTTCTACAGCGATTTCTTCGGATTTTGTTTTTGAGCATCTTGCAAGTTTCGAAAACCTGCTACAGTTCTGTGCCCCCTAATGAAGAAGGGGCAGGTGGCACCTTCAACTGACTTTGATTTTGAATGCAGCTAAGGATAAGCAAAAAGAATACGAATTCGAATACGAATACGAATACGGGTACTCAAAATCAACAACTGCCCAAGCATTGCATTAAGCGGAGATAAAAACACAAGAGACCCAACAAATAAAACAAAAACAACGAAACTGAAACTGAAAAAGTCTTCGTGAGGACAACGACGAGAGGATCGAGAAAAATGTGAACATTTTTCTCCCAGAATTGTTCCATGTATTCCAATATTAATTTGGTCAATTTATATTTTATTTGGAATTTTTAAATTGGTAACGTTTTTGAGCCCAAAAACATATCGCGCTGACCCATCGGAAGCCAACTCAGCTCTCTCTCTCTCTATCTCTGTGTGTGTGTGTTGTGTGTGAATGTGTGTGTATGTGAGTGTGTCAGTTAAGTGGCTTAAATGGATCGACGGCCAGCAAACGAAGATTGTCATAAGGATGAAACTGGAATAAGACCGAACGAGCAAGGGATGTCAACTTTACACTTGAAGAAATGTAAAAAAATATAAATATATGACACATAATGCAAAGGAAAAGATTAACATATTTGTATTTTAAATTAAGGTTTATTATTATATGAAAGTATAAAATTAAATACAAATAAATACAAGTTCAGTAAATATTTAAATACTTCAGATCACTTTAAATACTATTAAATACTTAGATGAAACTCTTATAGTATAAAATACATATATTTTGACAATTGTATTTGCATAATTTACTTTTATTCTGGGAAATTAAAAAACCAGTTTCTGTCTTATTTATATACATTAATTATAGCATAATAGTAACAGTATATTTATCCCCATCACATTCTCGTAATCTATAAAACAGCTTTTTAAATTATATATATCAGAAATTTCGTTCATTTTGTATAGAAAAAGTTCAGCTTTTCTGGCAGTGTACAGTTGACATTCTCCCACACTGTGCGTTAGATGCAGAAGATCAGAAGATTTGCTGCTGAGTGTGCTCCATTGTCTCGCATATGGTTATGATATTGTTGCCGCCTTGCTTCCCAAATGTTGCAAGCCTCATTCGCATTCGCATTCGCAATCGCATATGAATCCATCCATCTAGAAAACAGTTGCCGATGTTGCCACTGCTCGTTTATCCTTGCCACATGGAAGCCAGGCCTGAAGCATTGGAAGCCCAGAGGCCTCATCTGTGCTGTGCACAGTAGCATGCCAGATAAATCAATGTGTCAACACCTCTTTTTGTGCTGTCAGTTTTTTATGGTTTTCGATGATATTTCGCCTATTGTCAGGCCGACGCACGCGGCCAAGTTGCAAGTTGCTGGCTGTCAGTTGCCCAGTTGTCCAACTGTCCAGTTGCTGACCAGTTTTGGGGCCGTGTTTACCCATTTGGTTAAATCGCACTTGAACAGCGGATTCTGGCTCTGGCTCTGAGTTGGACTCGAACTCGGACTCGGAGTCGCAGTCGAGCTGCTGACATGGCCATCGCTCAGCGCTTTTTGCCAATGGTCGAGTGCTGCTCTTTGGCTTTTTAGCACAAGAATTATGGTCTCCCCTTGCCACCTGCCACTTGCCACCGCAGTCTCTGCCCCTTGTTTCAATGATGAAACATTTCGAGCGATGCGAGGCATTCACAGTCGCTGCAAAACTGCTGCAACTGGATCAATTTCAGTGGCAAACGTGTCGTCGTCAAAGTTGCAGCTCTCCCCTCTCCACTCTCCACTCTCCTCTCACCGTCTCACCGTCTCTCCTCCTCTCCAACGCTCCACTTATCCAGCGAGCAGAGAGTCCAATGCAACCGTATGCGGCACGTTTATTTTTTTGTTGCTTTTGCCAGCGCTTGTGAAATTTGAATTGCCTGCTTTTTAGTGAAGATTTATGGCAGTCTCGTTAAATTTTAATATAAAATAAAAGTTTTTAGAAAATCAAGCGTCTGCTTCTGCTCAGTTTCAGCCTTCAACAGGTCCAATCAGACATAGCAGTGTTACTTCCTTTCCTCCTTAGCTCGATTGACATGCAAAGCGAATTGGTTGGCCATAAATCTGTTCGAGCCAAGTTCTTGCTGAGAACTCACATCGAACTTAAATTATTATTACACATTTACAAGTGGTCCTTGAACAACCTCAACTCATAAAAAGTTCATCAGGAGTCTTATAAGCCAGCTATTCCATCGTCCCTTCTGGAACAAAAGAAGTTGGTAACTGATCTCAATTGATTGTTCTTTTAAATGTAATCAAGCAATGAAATAGCTATAATTTAAAATATATTTAATTACTAATGTAAATTGACTAATGATATAAATATAAATATTAAATATAAAGTGGCTCAGTTTATAATAAGTTGAGCTTCAAGCTGCCAATCTTCGAGAAACGTGTATATTATTAAAGCTTAAAGTTTGAGTCAAAAGAAAAGATAATATATAAAAAATTTCATTGAAATAGAATGAGTGAAAACAGCATTAGAATAGAAGTAAACATTTTCTCTAGCACATTCATATTATTTGTCTGAGCAACATCAATTTAGAGCCCCTTAATGACGATTTCTACATTCATAAGATCAACAGTGTGTCCCAAAATTGTACACTCTTGGGCCGGGGGTAGAGCAGCAAGCGGTGCGGCGGCAACTTCCGTTTGTAGTTCGATGTCGGGGCAAGATGTGCGAGTGGCGATTAGCCTGACCAGCAGAGTTAAGGTTTATAATAATTTCAAATATGTTAAAAAAATATGTATACGTATAATAGAAGCAGCGAGAAAAACATTAAAAAGAAACATGGAAATTATTGTTGGCCCGGGCCAACACTTGAGGCCGATAAAAGTTTTTCGATAGTGGCAGTGAAAATGCCACAAACAGCTCATTACAAGCGTCAAAACAAATTTATGCAAATAGCCGGCAACAACAGCGACAGCGACAGCAACAACAGCTACAACAAAGAGTTGAAAGAGTGTGACCATAGACCAAGATCTGAGATGGAGACAGCGATGGAGACGGAGACGGAGACTGAGACGTGACTGAGACGGGACTGAGAGCAGCTTCTGCTTCAGCTTCAACTTGGAGCTGAGATCTCTGCCTGCTCGGAGGTTGAGATCGTGGCAATTAACATTGCGCCGTGCGTTGAGCATTAATCATTTTAATCGCAATTTATGTGTCGTCGACGTCGTCAACACCAACTCGACACGATAACGGCGGCAACCACAACCAACAACAATAATTTCCACCACAGCCTTGCTTTGCCTTGCCTCTCGCCATTTTGGCCACAAATGAGCACTAAACGAGCAGCGGCCTCGCCGATTGCCATCGGCCTGTGAAGAAAGCCAATTTCTGAATTGAGTTTTTCGGGCCACACTCGGGCGGTCTTTCAAAAGACAACACGCCGCACCACACCGCACGCACTTTATATACTTTTTCTTACCGCATTTATTGCCACTCCCTCTCAACCCAGCGCACCTCTCCTATCATCCATTTTATCTCAGTATCTGTGTATCTGTGTATCTGTGTATCCGTGTATCTGTGGACATCTCGTCGAAGTCGCGCGGTGTCAACGTCAACGAGGCATTTGCCCCGATCAAATTATGTTTCATAAACGATCGCATTTATGGTGTTGACAACGGCAATGATTTGTTACAGTTCTCAAGTTATTTGAACTTTTTTGAGATTCCACCGGGTGATTGCTCCGTCTGATCTCTCGGTCCCAGAGTTCGTTGTCTCTGGCCTTTGATGGCTTTTCGCGCTAAATGGCCAAATTATTGTTAAGGAATCAGTCACAAAGTTGCTTAATTGGCTTACTGGTATTGGTATTGGCATTGGTACTGTATGTGGCACTGTAACAGCTTCCTTCAGTGTTGCAAAACACTTTTAGTCAGTGCTGTAAAAGTTTCAGTTACATTTTGGATGCTTTTTCTGCCAAATTTCAAAATTTAAAATTAAATTAAACAGTTTTGAACAAAATTAAAAAAAGCTGTGCCTTACTAGTCTTACTTTTTTAATACCATAAAATGAAACTTTATTCCTTAAAGTTAAAAATAACGATATTCGTGGTCTAATAATGGTCTTGAAAATGGTAAAAGGTTTTATATAAGTTTATTTTTTAATTCTCTAAATATATAGAATATGTAAAATACGAATTTAGTCGTACATGAAAGTGTATATAATCATAATGCTTAGTTATTCAATTATTTAGTGAAAAAGATTCAGAAAAAATGCAAATTAAGTTAGTTCACTGATTGTCATTTTGACATGAAACATAAAACATTTAATCATTCAGCTGGAACTTAAAAAACAGCCTACCAAAAATCTAATTTCATTGCTATGTAAATTGGATTTATTTGTTATTGTTTATGGCCGGTTGTACATTGCTCTACAGCTAGCTACATAGAAAGATACAAATGTATCTGTGTCGTAGTTGTAGCTTTGACTGTTGGGTTATTGGGCGTGATCATTCTGATTGCTCAACCCTCAATTGTTGGCACAAAGCAAATCAATCAAGTTGTTGCTGCCGTTTTCGTTTTCGTTTTCGATTTTCGATTTTTGTATATTTAATTTAGTATTTCCGATATTAAAATCTGAAACCAAGGAAAAACAACAACAACAACAAACCAAACTATTCAAAATCACCTGCACAATAATTTAGAAACTGCACCTTAAATTGTTGCGATTGTCGTTGTTACTGTTGCTGTCGTGGATGTTGCTGCTGTTTGCTGTTTGCTGTTGTTGTTGGCGCTGTTTACACAAGCAACACATACGAAAATTTATAATCACAATAACAGCAAAATTGAACAATAATATTTGTTAACGCTCGAATAGCGACGCGCCCAATAATTTTATTGAATCTCAAATGTAAACACACAGATGCAAACACACACTCATACAATTATACATTTATACATATGCATGAGCATATACATAAGTAGGAAAGCCAACCTTAATTTGAAAAGCAAAACAAAATCGAAAACAAAAACAAAAGTTGCAGTTACCGCTAACAGCGAGACTGGAGATACAGATACAGATACAGTAGCGCCGAGTGTAAAATTTATAGAATGGTTGCTTCGATTTGCCTCGCATGAATTTCGATTCATATAAAATTAATGAATATTTAAATTGTGTGGCGTTGTATCATGCAAAATGCCGCCGGAAACGCGCTTTGCTGGAGCCACCTGTATCTGTATCTGTATCTGAATTCGTCAATGTATCTGTGGCTGTATTTGTGTCTATGCTGTTGCTTTAAATGTTGGTGTTGACTCGCCGGATGCTTATCCACACCCACAAAGCTTTGAGACATCTTCTTCTTTTTTTCCTTCTTACTTTTTGGCATATTCCATTTTGACCAAGGTTTTCATTCATTCAAAAATGAAGAAGAGATTCACGTGTTGTGTTAGCTGCGATTCGATTGGACGTTTGCGAATGAGTTTCGATCACAATAAACAAACAGTTTTACAGTTCATAATTTGAAATCTTACAGATACGCGCCACACGCACTCGCTGCAAGTTAATACCCCCCTCCCACCCTTTGCTGGTCGAGCCAATCTCCAAACGGATATTTCATTCATTTGCCTCGTATCTGTGACGTCAGATTGAAACAACAGCTGCGTAGCATCCGGAATGGAGTATTGATATGGATATGGATATGAACATGAACAAGGCTATATACTATACATATGTGTAAGATTGTATGGTTTGAAGAGTACGGCATAGATCAATTGTTGTTGTCAGTTGCCCGACGGATTTGTTTGTTTATGTTTTGGCCGTATTGCTGATCTCTTTATGAATGAATGAATAATTGCCGTCGTGCCAGTTTTGTTTTAACCAATTTGATCGATTAATTCTCGTACCTGGACCTGTTGTTGTTGTTGCTGTTGTTGTTGTTGCTGCTGCTGCCGCTGACATCCACCATCCACGATCCACCTGCCAAATGAGTGTGCTTGAAACACATACAGATACTGGAGGCCCACACAATTGGCAATCGATAAATGTTTTTTCTATTTAGAGAGATGAATTATGCAAACGTTGATTTGGACAGCACAGATGGGTTAACAACATAATGGATTTCATTGTCTACCCTGTAAGAAATACATTTAAGGGCGATGGGCGTTAAGATATGGATCCGTTTTTATTAAATTTAAATGAATAGAAATATTCTGATTAATGCAAGCAAATCATTATTTAGAATCTCCTTACATAGTTTATAGCTTATATTTTTATATAGAAATCATTTCCGTTCAATTTACGTGGTAAAAAGTTGACCTCAATTAATAAATAATTGAAAAGAAAAATATTTGTGATTTGTTCATTTTCTTTAATTTCTTTTATGAATTAAACTATTATAATATATACTGCCGTGGGACATTTTGTACTTTCTTTATAAAATATATTTATTTTAGCGGTTTACAGCTTGCAGGGTATTTTGTAGTGCATGTTACTTTAATTTCTTTGCCATATTAACTTGTTCCGTAGTGCGTTATGGAAAATTTGTTAAATGTGTATATCGCCAGATGGTTTCCTGACTCAAATAATTTTGCACCTTGGTAAACTCATGCTAAATACATACAGAGTATCTGCAATGTGTGTTTCAATATACCAAAGTTCCCTTCGATTTCACAGGTGAGTTTGTCGCTTATGATGTTAAAGTGATAATCAATCTGGGAACTCACACGTTGTACAATGATTTTCACGTTTCGTTGACATTAAAATGAAAATTGCTGCGTGAATTTCTACAAGTTGGCAACATGTTGCTAGCGTTACACGTCAAGAGTTGCGCGATGCTGGATGCTCGATGGTCGTTGGTCGTGTACTGACAATAATTGCCGCTAAGCTGCAATCGTTGCAACTCCTCCAACTCCTTCGTCCTCCCGGTTGTTGGCTCTTGTGATAGGCTGCAACTTTTTGTTGCTGCAATAGAAAGAATAGAATCTGAGCTGTTGTTGCCGCTTCTAAAAAAATTGTTGCTATTGTTCGGGCGACGTTGTCCGTGTCGGCAATGTCGCCAGAGTCGCCTTCGATTGTCTTGTAGACGATGTTGTTCGAATTAAATTCACGGCTTGTATTTTCTTACGTTTCGTTTGCTGGCAACTTTTTGTTGCAATTGCTGTTGCTGTTGCAGTTGCTGTTGGTATTGTTCTGTGGGTCTGGGAAAGGCCGCCTGATAATAGTCCGCGATGCCTGCTAATGACAATCTCATAGACCTTTCCACAGTTTGTCCAAACTGTTTGTTGCCTGTCCAAACGAACATGATTTGAAACACAATTTTGTTGTTTCTTCTTCTCCTTTTTGCTGTTGTTGTTGCTGTCTTCTCTCTCTCTCTCTCTTTCTCTGTCTCCCTTTAAATTACTTCGCTTGGACGCTGTAACAGAAGCTGCACAACCTTTCAACCCGTTTGCCATTGGCAATGGCAACTACCAATTGCTGGCGACTAGTAGCAATAGTTGATCATGTCCGAGTCCGAGACCGAATCCGATTCCGAGTCCTATCCGAGTTGTAGCTCTGGTCGAGCATTTCAAGAATTTCCACGAGTTGTGTTGCGCTGACAACAACTTCGCGGCAGCAACAACTGTCGCCGCCATCGGCAATAGCAACCTGCTGACCTGCAGCAACAGCAGCAGCCGTTGGCCAACTTCAAAGTGTCCGAGACCGAGACATTGCCACAGACGGCAACAATAACTGCAACAGCAGCAGAGACCATGCCCTTGCCCTGGCCACGCATGCTGGGATCAAATCGATTGCCAAACAGTAGCCAAAGTTGTTGCTGTTGTTGCTGTGGTTGCTGTTGTCGCCGTTGTTGTCGCCAGCGTTGTTGTCGGTGTCGTTGTTGTGCCTATTTAATAATG
Source organism: Drosophila sp. st01m (assembly GCA_018901795.1). Taxonomy (NCBI): domain Eukaryota; kingdom Metazoa; phylum Arthropoda; class Insecta; order Diptera; family Drosophilidae; genus Drosophila; species Drosophila sp. st01m. The sequence continues at coordinate 8,255,826 of JAEIFG010001638.1, forward strand.
TTTTTCTCTAATTGCACCCTGTAATCATTGAGAGCGTATCGAGTTGAGTTGAACAGCTGAAAGCAGCTCTGTTGCCCTCAGGAAAACATGAGCATCCCAGCAACACCAGCAATATCAACCAAATACGAGTTATAATTGCATAATTTGGTATACTTTTTTTACTAAAAACTTACTAATAATAATAACGATCTATTTTAAGACCATTTTGTTGTCAATTTCATAAAGTTTCTCATTAGAATTGTCAGCTATGTGGCTTGTGTCTTCTCAACCACTCAACAGCAAGAATTGCTCACTCTTTCTTTTCTATCTTGTCCATCCCTCTCTCTTTATTGTCAGGCTTGCAATGGATATAGGATGTGTGCCTTCTCACGTTCTTGGTCAGTTTTATGGGAGTCATGACCAATACCAATGTAGAATTGCAACCATATTTAAATTATGGAAAACATAAGCGAACATTTCTTAAGCGACAAACATGAACAAAATCAAAAATTCCAACAAGTTACAAAAATAACTCGTTGCCAGTTGCCCACTTAAAGCCAAAGGAGCAAACCACAGAATGCACCAGCAGCAGCAGCAGCAGCAGCAGCAGCAGCAGCAACAGCAACAATAAGGAAAGGAGAAGAGAGGAAAGTAGTGGAGATACAACGACCAGTTGGAGTGAATCTGTAGAATTGAAGAGGGGACAGGCAGAGGCAAAGAAACGCAGAAGAATTCGCGCTCATTGGGCTACGACAATGTAGAAGACTTCAGACAGAGAGAATGAGGTAAACACTGAGACTCTGACTGAGACTTGGACTTGGACTTGGACTGGGATTCCGACTGAGACTGAGTCTCAGACTGAGACTGTGTATCCTTGTGGCTGACTGGCTGCGACAAATGAAGCTAACAACTCGGACGGCGTCTGGCAGTCGTCGTCGGCATTGCGATTGGCTTTGGCTGGCAACAACAATTGCAAATAGCAACGACCACGACAACAACATCGAGCCAACAGCAACAGCAACAGCGGCAACAACAACAGCAACAACAACAGCAACAACAACGGCAACAGCTTACAACGACAATTATAAAATGATGACAATAAGAACAACATGCGATGATGCTGTGTGTGTAGGCAACGGAGACGAGGTTGCAACTGCAACTGCAACAGCAACAGCAACGGCAACAGCGACTCACTGAGTCTGAGCTTCATCCTAAGTTGCAGCTCCAACTGCGCATGATACTCTCACGATCTCTGCGATTGCAGGGCCGTCTTAGGGACCCCGGCAATGCCGAGAATTCGCCGAAACAGCCCACGAACTGATCGCAGTTGCTGCAAAATGTTGCAGCCTCAGCTGCTTTTCTATCCTCCTGATGTTGCTGCTGTTGCTGCTGTTGCTGTTGCTGTTGCTCGGGCAGCGACAAATGTGTTTTCAATTGGTGGCCATAGGCGCCACAAGCGGCAATAATGTTCACAGCGAGACTCTGCGACAGACACGGCTCCAGTTACAGGCCCCAAAAATTGAAATTGTTCTAGGCTGCAACGCCTCAGCAACCTGACCCCCCCTCCCTTGCCACTGCTCCTCCGCAAGAGCAACCGCATTCACTTGTCGCGATTAATCGCCACAGATCGACGCTTTAGTTAATTTTCAGTGTGTGGGTGGCTCCAACTCCAACTACAACTCCAGTTCCAAGTGCTGCTCCGCCTGCTCCTGATCTGGTTTCTCTTAATTGCCGCAACTTTTAAGAGGCAACATTTGCAATGCGGCACTGTGAGTGGTGGTCGGTGAGGGGTAAGGAGAGGGGAAAGGTAGGCGGCGCTACTCTGCATATATTTGTCGCCCGATTCAAGAATTGACTAAGAGCTGTCCATTTTATAATTGGTTAGTTTGTCTTTCCGCAGTGTTGGATGTGACCGAGAAGACGTCCAGGGGAAGTTATCGCTTTAAACCTGGTCTTAATGGGAATGCAACAAATACATGAGGATATATTGCATTTGACTTTGTGCATTCAAGAATAATTTAATAAAAAGGATTAATAAATAAATCAAAGTGTTTTTCTAATTGGAATATGATCAAATAAATCACTAGATACATTTCTCTTTTTATAGTCAACATTTAAATTGTGTATAATGATTAGAAATGATTAATTATTTAATAATAATTTTTGTTTTCCGTTTTAAGAAATTGCATGTTTTATTTTATTAATTATAAATAATAATTAATGGTTACTTCATCGGTTTAATAAATTTATATTTTTAGCTGCAATTCAATTTGATATCGCAGATCTTATGGGATAACCTTATCCCAATATTTATTGAACCTAAGACAATTAAGTTCGATTAAATGCTGTGTTGTGCATTGAACTGTCACAATCGTTAAAAGAATACTTATAACATATTTAACCAGCGATCGTTGGCAACAGGTTGCAGGTTGCAGGTTGCAGAATGCAGAAGTAGGAGATGTGTATAATAAATAAGCCAGCATGCGGACGAGAGTATCGACTTGTAGTTGGACTTATCATGTGGATCCTTGGAGGAAGGACGAGGCGGAGGCAGGAGGCAGGGAGACACTCTTTGTCTTTCGACAAGCAGATTGGACGTGTGTATGTATAATAATTTAATTTAATTTTATTTTGTTTTATTTATTTTGTGTTTTTAATCCCAATCGCAATCCCGATCCCGATCCCCATACCGATCCCGACAGCGACAACGAAGCAAACGATCGACCGGATTAATGGGGGGGGGCCTGGCGAGGCGGGCAACGTCCGATCGACGTTGTCGAATGTTATGTTGTCACGATATCAAAGCATTTTAATTGGCCGATTTATAGATTTAATTACGTATTCATGCGAAACATCGAATCCGTGATTCGTAAAAACACACACCGCGCAGCGACTGAGAGACTAACCGAAAGAGAGGCAGACACTGAGTACGACAGCGAGAGAGAGAGAGAGAGAGAGTGGGGAAGAGAGTGAGTGAGAGAGAGGAGATCTTTGGCTGATCACAGTGCGAGCAACGCAGCAAGATCTTAACGATCTTGGAATCTCCTGGCGCTGTTAAAGCTCCGACCGCTTGGAGGTGGAAGACACACAGCAACATGATCTTCTGACTGCGATGGTTGTTACCTGCCCCAGACCAACAGTTGTTGCAGTTGCAACTCAGCAGCTATAGCTGCAACTGAAAGCTGCATTTGATGTTGACGTGCAACGTTCAACGTTTAACGTTCAACGTGGAACCAAACGCCACACGCCGTCGCAGTTGTCCGAATTGGACCGAAATGGAAAGGGCAAACGATTGCTCCTCCATATTCATTTCGGCATTTTAAACATTACGTATGCGTAGCATATGCCGGGGAAAACCCACAAGCCCCTCACCACAGTGTCCACAGTCCCCAAGCCCCAAAAAGCCGGTCGAGGCGTGCGCAGTGCCATTTATGAAACCATTTCGGGGGCACATTTCATGTGCCGTTTTAATATCTTTATTGGTCATCATCGTTGTCATTAAAACTGAGAATAATAAAATCATAAAGTTTCCCCTCCATCTGTCTCTCCCTCTCTCTGTCTTACTCATTCTGATGTTTGTGCAAAAAGCGAAATTATTAAATTTTTCGTTTTCCTGACTTGCATTTTTAATGCCTCGCACGCATTTTAATTTTGTCCAACTCACGTAGCCCCAGCTGTGGCACAGGCCTCAAGCCTCAAGCCCCATGCCGCATGCCGCATGCCTCAAGCCCCGAAAAGTCTTAAGATTTCCAACATTTATACCTTGGCCACTTAATTAGAATGAGTTCACTTGCTGGACAGAAGCTAAAGTTGCCATAAATTATGCATAGCAAGTGCGATTCCCCAATTCCCCGATTCCCTTCGATCCTCCGATCCTCCGATCAACCGTTGTGCGATCCAAGGCAGCATATTCGAAACTCAGAGCCCATAAAGACCACGAAATTATTCAATATGACAGCCGTACATGACAGTTGATTTCAGAAATTTCATCATAAATGTCAAAACTGAATTGTTTTGCTCGTAGATCTTATCCATGTTTGTCGTTTCGGCCATTTCACGGCTTCTTTCTGGGCCAGAAGCCGCAATTGGCAAATGGCAAATGAATACATATTTCTCATACATACGAGTGTATATCTACATACTATATGTTGTATCGGTATCTGTATCTTTATCTGTATCTGTATCTCGGCCGTCGTGCCAAATTATAATATAAAAGCCATTCGAATTATATATTTTAATGCCCAAGAAGTGTCAGCCAGGTGATCGTCATAATATATTTTTGTACATTTTACTGTGCCCATTTCACAAAACCCCTTTACACGTTCGTGAGCTGAAAAGAAAAGACAATGGTCAATGGTCAGTAAGTCTCGTCTGTAGAGTCAGGCAGTTAATGGGGCAATTTATGAAAGTACCTATATTCGAATTGAATATTTAGTTTACTAGTAATGGAATACATATTGTCTTGTTAACATAATTGGGACTCTACAATACTCTTTGGTATGGAATATCTATTTAAATAATTGTACAAGTTCCCATGATTTGGACATATTCCATTCCATTTAACTTGATCTTAAGTGAATCCCATGTGGAAATTGAGTATTGAATTGAGATTTATTTCAACATTTAAACTAAAATTATATAAGATATGTATATATATCGGTTGATTATCTGAGATTTGCAAATTTTTTAATATTATAATAAAATAATTCAAAATAATTTCAATCATCATTATGGGTTAAACTAAATTTTATGAATTCAAGCGCATATCAAGTTTCAGCTGATCCTCTGTTGATTCACACAAAAGTGACTTTATGTAACCCCTTTTGGCGTATGGAACAAATAAAAGTGATACTTCCGTAGCCTCTGTGAACCAGTTAGGAGTCTGTCAACGCCTTTGAAGTGTCCTGCGTATCGAATGACAACGAGGGGAGTCAGAGAGGCTCTTGATGTTGTCTTCTCATAACCGCAAATTTGCCACACGAAACGCTGGGAATTTCGGCAAGTTGTGGCTTCTTGAGTTAAGCGGCATTTAAGCAAATTGACCACAAGGGGAGCATTATAGGGGAAAAGGGGGAGAAGAGACCGTATGCACTCATATTAATTATGATGCATATTGAAATGTTCTCAGCTCTGACACGAAGCTCAATCAATGCGCTTGACAATATATGCAATATATGCAATAATTACTGGAAGCTCGCACTCAATTCTCACCGGGACGATCGATTTCAGTTGCATCCGGTAAGCAGTAATATCCCCCCTCCCTCCACTGCCGAGATCCTCCCTCAACCACTCTCCGAAAGCTTGACCACAGTCCCGGGTCAGATATATTTACAAAATGCGAATGTTATACAACGTTTTGTATTCTTTTACGATGCGGATATGAATGCAATTGTTGAACTGATGGCCTTTTGTTGTAGTTGCAGTTGTAGTTGTTGTTGCAGTTGCTGTTGCCGTCTGTTCGTAGTTGTAGTTGTGGTTGTTATTGTGAATAAACATATAATACACAGAATGAGTGTTGGGTGCGGCAACATTTAATGTATATCAGAGAGCGCACATTAATTTCTGAAGGAAGTCGCACGGTGAAAAGTCTGTAATTGAATATGATAACAACACACACACACAAACACACATACACAGAGACAGAGACAGACACTATACAATTTGCTTAATGGACACTTGGACATTGGTTTATATGAAAGGTCAACTGGCAGCTGACAATTGGACTTGGATTTCGAATGGGTTAAGTTCAGCGACAATTCCAATCCCAACGGAAATCAACGTCTTTGATTTCAGCATATCAATTTCGTGCCTTAACTCTGAATTCTGAATTGCATGCCACCAAAAAAGGGGGAGTAACACACACACACACACACAGAGTCACAGAGTGACAGAGAGGGAGACAGAGCGAGACAGACTGACAATGTCAAATGTTTGCATTGCGAATGTCTCACGTTATTTGCCAGTTACGCCGACTGGCTTTATGTCTGTTTAATCAACGACATCAACTGTAAACAACGGTCAACAATTCAGTGTGCCCAGAGCCTGATGAGAGGGTGAAAGGGGTTGGCAGTTGGGAGGGGGAGGAGTAACAGATACATACACTTACATACACTTGCCTCTGTCAAGGATATACGAGTACTAGTTGTATTCATTCATTTCAGGTGCATCAAACATCTTGGCTTCTTGAGCTTTGATGAGCACAAATATTTGCACTCTCAAGTACATGCTGCAAGCCAACAACAATTATACACACACATACGTGTAGTCTGTGTGTTTAAGATATATACATAGTAGATATGAAATTCTATTTGCACGTGGGTTGATTAAAAATATTCGAAATACTTTGTAGAATATCAAAAATATATTTAAAATATTATTGAAATATTTAAAGTCAACTTTTAATTATTAAAATTGCTATTATTCGGTTTCTGAAACCAATCATTTCGTTTTAAATCTATATTTAAGGCTGTGTGTCAAATTGTTCTATTTTTATTATAGAAGTTGCAATTGTTGAATATTTTTAACATCAGCAAATTAAAAATATTGTTGAATATAAACTAATTCTTTTTCTTAAGATTTTTTAGTTATATTTTTTCAACTTAAATGGTATTTATTACTTAATGGCAACTTCTCAACTGACCCAAAGAAATGTCATACCACAGCAATACGGATTTCTGCAATTCAATTGCAGTTGCATTTCTCATGCAAATGGAGATGAAAATGAACAAATAACACACTTAGTTTTCACAGCATCTGTAATTGTGGCTCCGCTTCGATTGAATGTCATGCGATATTATCATTCGGTATTCGATATTTGGTATTCGGCATTCACCATTTGTGAGTATCACTCATAAATACGAGTGTGAATGCGTATAAGATTCGCACTTGTCGACAATTGCAGCAATTGTTGCTGCTGTTGCTGCTGATTGCTCCATTGTTGTCTGTCTCTGCCTGTCAGTCTATCTCTGGCTGTATGTGTGTGTGTAGGTGTGTGTGTGTAGGTGTGCTGAAGCCACACAATAATAACAGTATGCCAGACACAACAGCAACAAGAACAACAACGACAACACGTTTGACAAACAAGAAATAGAATATTATTTGTTGGCTATAACTAATAGACACATGCAACATGGCCATGTTGCAGCTGCAATAATGGCAACAACGGCAAGTGCAACTGCAACTGCCTGACCAAACATGAATTTAATGATAAACATCACAAAGGCCAATTTCAATGCGTACTTCACCTCCTCCTCCCCCCTCTGGTCTAAGCTTTGTCGAGCATAATTTGGTGACATTTGCATTTGGAGGCACAAGCAAATATAATGTGTCTGTCTGTCCAACGGTCTGCCTGTCTGTCTGTGCAGTTAGAGAGAGCTAGTTTGTGGCTCTCAATATGCAAATTCTGATATTGTCGCACTGATATAACAATCAATATTTAAATTGCCAACCTCGGTTACCAATCTGCCCTTTGATCCAATAGCCTCCAGTGCAAAGACGACAATGAGCCTAATGACCATATTCTGATTACAGTCAAATGTCCTTTACATCATTAAGTTGTTCATTTTTAATATCTATTTGATTTCACTAAATTCAATTTAATTAAAAATATTTTAATAAATATAAGTTATACAAGTTGTAAGATAATAATTTCTACATATCTGTATATAATCCATTTAATTATTTATTAAAAATTGAATAGATAATAATGATAGATCTGAGTCTAATTCGAGCTTTTTCTTAGAAATTCTACAGGATACATTTTGAAGTAAGCCTAATATTATTATATCCTGAAAATTGTATGATAAATTTGTTGGATAGTATAATAAAATGTATCATAACACTTTAAATATTTTAAATACTCCCGTTAATCGATTTCAATTAGAGTTTTCATTATAATAATGTATTATATTGTATTTAATTGACTTTAGTTCCGTGCTGTTAAGTATTTGCGAGTTATTAGCTCTGGTAAGATAAGATCTTAAGTTATTACCATAATAGTCCCCTCTTGACCTGGCTGCGTCCTCAAGTAATTGGCAGAAAAACTGTCAATGTCATCGATATGCTTTGGCTTTGGCTTTTTCTGGTATATGGTATTCAGCCGATGGCAAAATTCCTTGAGTAACTGGCAACTGGAGACAGGCAAGTAACAAGCTAATTATGAGAGTTTGTCTAATAGGCTTAAAAACGGTGAAAGCCAAGTTGCCGAGCAGCTGAGGGTCACGGTTGAGCAACAGTCGCTGAGTTTCTTAAACAGCAAAAGAAATAAAGAGAGAGAGAGAGAGAGAGAGAGAGAGATATATAGAGAGAGAGAGTCCCCTAGGCGAGTGGAAAAAGTGAAGGAAGACAGCGGAAAACAAAAAGAAAATAAACTTGGCAGACAGACAGAAGGGTTAATTAGAAGGATAATTAGTGCGTAATCCGATATGTCAACAATGTAAGGCAACTGGGACGTTGTCGTCTCGGGTTTGAAGTGAGACGCATAATGAAATTTGGCTAAGAACCGAAGTGAACTGAAGGCAAAGGCCAAGACGAAGAGAGACCTGTGCAAATGCCTAGAAAATTATGATGTAAATTCTTGCAAAAGTGTCGCCCTGGGGCTTCCAAAGGAACCGAAGACAAAGTTTAACATTATCCATGTTGAAATTTAATTTAAAGCGCAGCTCGAATTCCAAATTCCGTGTTTTAGTGTCGCTTTAAGTGATGCACCAGCAATTATGAATAACCATGTGGCCGATGCTGTGGAAACTGCATCCGCGGAGCGATCCCCTCTGCAATCCTTTATGGCATTGGGCGCCACCCAATTAAAAGCCACTCGACGACCATTAAAACTCGACGTCCCGCAACATTTCGCCGTATTTTTTGCAATTAGAGAATTATTAAAGTGTCGTTAAACTGTTGGAGCTCCGCATATGAATCATGGCATCTTTTATGACGGCTGCCAGTGCCAGTGCACTCGTGAGTATTTATGACCCGCCACATTGGCAACAACAGCAACAACGACAACATCAACAACAACAACAACAACCAGAACGACAACAACATCAGAAAAGGAAGAACTCTTCGAGTGGGCGAAAGTCGTGAAGTGTTCGAGAAGGGAAAGGACAATATGTCAATAAAGTGCGACTCTGTTCAGAAAAGGGAAATATTTACAATATTGGAATTTCGAAAGGTAAGAACAGACTTTCAACGAGATGCAACATCCGAGAGACGTCAACTGTTTACTGTTTTTAAATTAAAAAGATGTATAAATACTTTCATTATTTTAAATAGAAGTATTTCAATTAAATATTTCAATATTTAAGTAAAAATTTAATAATAAATAGTTGTTGTTAATAAATCTAAATACTAATAAAACCATTTGAGTGATAGATAATAAATATTGTTATATTTTGAATTAATTTTGGTATATAATATATTTTCTATATCAAACATCAGTATTTATTAAGATATAAAAGTTGAAATCTTTTGTTCATCTGTTGCGACTTAACTAAAAGCCTTTTGATGGCCAAGTGTAATCCCAAAACTTTGTTTTTGCGACACAACCAAAACGTGATTTATGTTCATTTCGAGCAAATATTGAAATATTATATCCATATTTATTGGGGCAATGGCAATGGCAATGGCAACAGCGAAGCTGGCGAGGAAATTGAATCAATGAATTTAGTGCGAGCATCAGCAGAAAGTACTTTTATGATAAAAAATATACCATAAAAAGAAGAGGAATAAGAAGAGGAAAAGTGGCTGACCCAAGCTACCCCCGCAGGACGAAGCACAGAGCAGAATAAAAGGACGAAAACAGAGTGGACAGTGCGGCTATCTCATATCATAATAAGCGCTCATCAATTTCCATTAAATTTAATATGCCACTTTTGGCTCAATGGGACGTGGAATGCAGGACAATGACAATGACAGAGATAGAGACAGAGACAGAGACAAGGACGAAGTCAGTGTCCTCCGATGTGCTCATCATCATCGTAAAAAGAGCGTATGTGGCTATAAAAAAGCTTTTTCATAATTTCACTGGCCGCAGCACTCGCTGAATGGACATCGCTCGAGGGAAGTGCGCCAAGGCGGAAATAAAATATGATATGAGCTTGTAATAGATTTCTATCACATTTTGAGTGCACACACACACCTACACACACACACATACATACGAGGACTGGACAGTCTACCAGATGGGAATGGGAAAGGGGATGGGCGTGGCTCGGGTCATTGAAACAAATGAGCGTGCTAAGTGAAAGTTTTGATTTATGCTGAAATAATATACGCCTGGGACCAGAAGGTCCTTGCTGCACTGTGGCAACGTTACGACTCGATGCTTCAAGGAATTCTGCACAAATTTGGCCAGAACATGCAACAAGACGGGGCAAGCAACGTGGCTAGCTTAGTAGCTACTACTTCAGTGGCAATGACAATTCGCCATAAGTCAATTCAATGCGATAACTTGACTATAAAACCATAGCATAGAACTCTTGGGCTTGTCAGCTTGAATGACTCAGCTGCTGGCCAGGCCAAGACAAGGCCAAGATGCCTGGGTGGCCATTCAGTCAGTTTGTAAATCAAAATTAATTAAGCGCACTCAAAACACAGCTGAGACATCCAGCTGGGTTATACTTTTGTCTCCATGTCCACTTTTTGCATTTCATACTTCAATAATTGAGGGATATGGCCCCCTATCCCCTGTCCCCTACCTCAACCCCCTTCTCTGAGACACCTCGACTCGCCTGGCAAACGCCAAATCAATAAAAGTTTTATTGCACATCAACAGCAACAACAACAACAACAGCAACTAAGATAACAACAACAATTCACCGAATGAAATGGCACATAAAACGTTACAGCTTTTCAAGGAATCAGAGGTGGGATCGGCAGGAGGATGATGATGCAGAAGGGAGGGGGGGATGGTAGAGCAGGTGCCCGCAGTGGCGAATGTGTTTTCCATAATTGATTAATTAATTAATTTTCAGGCCCATTTGCGAAATGTTCAGAGATATTCTTAAGCACACCTTGCAGCCAAACAAAGTCATTCGAATGGATCTGCTATCGAGACTTTAATGGCCGACAAACAAACCATTAAAAATTAGCTGACAGATGCTGAAAACTATGCCGAATGAAATCCGGCAGAGCGAAATGGAAAACAATAAAATAAGTAGAAAAAATTAGTTTCCAGATGGAATAGGAAATAATTAAAAACTATGAGCTAAATAAGAATTATAATGTACTAATACATTACAGATTGTATTCCTATTTTAAAACTTGTTACATTATTACATTTATTCGAAATTAATTAATAAATTATCTGCAAAATTCAGAACTTGAAGCATTTCAAAATGTTGCAGATAAAACTGAATAACAGATATCGATCTTATTAGTTTATTATTAAAAATTTTCAAATGTGAATCAAAGGAGACGATGAGGCAACGATCGAAGAAGGAAGTAGAAGTGAATGATTTGTGGGAAGTGTGCAGTTGAGAGTTGAAAAGAATTGCAGGCATACAAACATAAACATAAATATAAACATAACTAACTGGATTTCTCCTTATAACATGAACTGCAAGTTCTATTTAACTGTTCATGTGTGGAGTGTGTGGACTGAGTCAGAAACAGAGACAGAGATGAATCCGCGAGTGCAGAAATTGTGGCACTTGATATCCATAAATACGTCACAATGTGAAAGTCGATGTGGCATGCAAAGCAGTTCAGTTTCAGTTCAGTTTTCAGTTTTCAGTTGTAGCCATTTATGCAGAAGACGAGCCTCAAAGTGCCACCGCATTTGCAATTGTTGTTTGCTTGGCTGCAACACTTGCAGCACGCTGCCAGTTGCCAGTTGCAAGTTGCCAGCAGATGCAACATGCAACATGTCAAACGGGTGAGAGTCGCGGCATTCATTCTCTTATGAAATGGATTTAGTCATTTATTTATCGCTTTTTCACATACAAATGAAATCTGATTGAAATGTGTCCCTCTTCTGTACCTGAATCTTCTCACTCCTCCCCCCTCTTCTTCTTCTGCTTCTTCGGAGGTGGGTGACTGCCAGAGATTTGAATGTTCCTGGAAGCGTCGACATGCTAAACTGCAAACTGGCAATAGTTTTGTGGCGAAGAGAAACGCTTGATGCCTAATTTGGACGCGAAAGCAGGCAACATCAATTTGGCCAATTATATTGACACTTTCGCTCGGCCATTGGCTAGATGGAGAGTTGCAGATGCAGGAGAGAGAGGATGCAGCTTGACCAGGCGGCAATCGCATCAATCGACCGCCGACTGCATTCTACACTCATAGCCAGAACAATGTCCGACAAGCTGTGAGCTGCCAAGGCCCAAACTGGCCGGCAACTGAGAAATTGGCATATCTGCGCTTGACAATCAAATCTCGGCCTTAAATAGACGCAGCTGGCTGGCGGCTCACTCTCTCAGACACCGTCTACCGACACCCTGTACTGCCTCCTCCTTTCCACCTCACCGTGCCACAAGGCCTGTAGTTTGTGGCAATGGTCATCAATTCGCTCGTCTCTCGATGATGTCGCGATGATCGCAGCCTCAGTTTCAGTCTCAGTCTCAGTCTCCGTCTACGTCTCAGTGCCAAAAGTGCCGCGGCAACTGAGACGCAATCTCTGTGAGATCAGCCGCAACTTCGTTGCACGCTGCTTAGATGCAACAATGGCTGTGGCAGCAATCGTGACACAAGTGCGACGCCTCACTCAACGCAGAGAAAGAGAGAGAGAGAGAGGCATAAAGAGTGGAAGCAGGGAAAGGAAAGCGGTGAGGGGGGAGACGGACGGCTGGTCAGAGGTGCCGGCAATTTTTCAACACCCAGCAGCACGCGGCTGCCTTACAGCTGCAGCTGCAACACAACAGCAACAGCAACAACAACAGCAGCAGCAACACTGCAAGAGGCGAGATATCAACCGATATTGCAATTCGGTTATAAACATTCTAACTGGAGCAATTGGGGCGAGGATTGTCGCTTTGAGGATCGGCATTGAATCCAAGTTGCCTTACAAATTTGTTGCAAGTGACAGTTACTCTGTTTCAGTTGTCGCACCAACAACATCTCTGCCAGCTCCTCCTGTTCCTCCCGTTTCTCCTGTTCCTTTCGTGGTAGCCTCTTCATTTAGCCGCACTCCAGTTAGCTGGATAATGATCGTGAGAGAATTCATGGTGCTGATTAGTCGACTCGCCTGGAATTTTAATGCAATCAAAGTGCTAATTTGTGTTTCTTCTTAATTATTGTCGCACACTTAGAGCACATTTTAAACCAATTGAAATTGAAAGAGTTTCTATTAAGATAAAATATAAAATATATTAAAGGTGCATGTAAAAAAATGTATAGATATAAACTAAACCATTTATATGCATGTATATTTTATTTCCGAGAATTCAACTATTTTCAACAAATAAATATAATATATTTTTAATTTTCTACGAATTTTATCTAAAACATAATCATAAATTATTTGACGATGTTATGTTACATATCAAATTGAGCTCAATTTATTATTCATTTTACTGTCCCCATCGGTTTATCAGTATTCTACCTCATTTATTCCATATTTTAATTTTATTAAATTATTTTTATGAACAATCCTTATTACAAGGATCTATTTATTTACAACTTATATCATATTAAAATGATTATCTTGTCTGATTGGTCAACAATATTTAAAACGAAACAGTTCAACTTGTATCTTATTCAAATACTACATTACCTTAATTGGTATTCAATATTTCTGCTGTCCCGCATAGAAGCAGTCAAAATAGTCAACGAACTGAACGATGTTGTGACATCTTAGCTGATAACTGCAAACTGTTTGGTCGGTTTCCGCTTCCACTAGGCCGTGGTAAGAACCTGGTGAGTGGAGTGGTAACATGACTTTGTCTTTGACTTTGACTCTGGCTCAGACTGTGGCTGTGGCTCTGACTCTGGCTGTGGTCTTCGACCGGGAGGTGTTTCGCACAAAGTGTGCATAATAAAAGTTTGAAGTCGCGCTAAATTGGGTGATAAAGTTGATCCGGGCACGATAAGGCCATTATAAATGCATTTAATGGCTAAATATTAAATGTATCTTCGTGTCGTTGTCGTGCTCGACTGACTTCAACTGGCAGTTCCTTCTCCTCACGCTAGACTCGCTCTGCATTGAGTTTCCGATCCCCAGATCTCAAGTGCCGGGTACCTGGTACCTGGTACCTGGTGTGGTGCCTGGTATCTGGTACATGGTACTCGGTCCGGGTGTCAGGTGACTGCCAGCGATCTTGTTGTTGCTGCTCCTTCGCCCCCGTTCACTTGACTGAATTTATGAAGTTGTTTGCGCTTATTAAATTTTAAGTTGAACACTTTTCGCGCCTTGGGGCAGACATGCAACTCCACACTCCGAACTTGCCACTGCCACTTGGCACTTGCCACTTGGCGACAACCTGGCGTTGCCTCGAGATGCACAGATAAGATTCTGTGACTGCTGACTGGTTCCCAAACGGGGCACTGGACTCTCAATTAGCAGCTCCGCTTGAAATGTGTTGAAAGATATTTGATGAATGGATAGCGTGCCAGGCAGTTTGGATAATTGCGGGACTTGCGAGTCGCGATTCACATAATTCGGAATAACCTACACAAATATAACACTCCAAATGCCGCTTGACAAATTGTGTAATAATTCACAAAATTGGGTCATTTAAAAGATCCAACGAGATATGCAAAAATATGATAACTTCAAAATGTAAACATGATTTAATTGAAAAAAAATGAAAATGAATTGAGAAAAGTCACTGAATGTTGATATAATAATATTTATAATTTAGAGAATATAATGTGTTAATATACTAATAAATATTTGTCTGTTTCAATAAATGTATTTAATTTTTACGTACTTTTGAATGATTTCGTTTAATTGTTCTATAATTCAAATAACATCATTTAATATATTACTTATTTAAGTTACCTGTATTTTACTAAGCTCTCATAATTCTAATTTATAATTTAAAAAAAAAAAACATATTCATAATTCAAATTAAACTTTTTTAAACTTATCATAATCTAATGCTCGATAATTGTTAATATAATAAAGCATTATATTCAAAAGTTGGTCACAAAACTCTTAGATCGACCGATAGATCAACTAAATTAGATGCGAAGAACAAAGGCTAGAACAACTTCTGCTTCCCACTTAGGAGAATCGCTTTGTGCTCCCAACTCTATTAGATACAGTGGTGGACATTCAAATAAAGATGTCGCATCGAATGAATTATGAATTATATCACACGCTTGCAACCAAATTTGGGCAAATCCGAAAAACAGATACCAAGAACAGATTCAGAGTCACAACCAGAAGTGGAGACTAGGAGGAGGAGAGTGCACAGCGGGAGAAGGAAGACAATGCCTTGTGTTTTGGCCCGGCCTGGCGCTGGGGCCAAACAAACAATGACAATGGCCATAAGAAATATGTAGAAACAAACCCAGCGACAACTACAGCTACAGCTACACCTACAACTACAGCTACAACTACAGCTACAACTACAACTACAGACTGGGCGCAATGGAGAACACAAGGGGGTGGGACCAAGTGGTCGAGGATGTGCCAGAGGCAACTGTGGCATTGTGTCGTCCGTTTGGATATCTTCATATGGCCATGGTGGCCGCCACGCCGAGCATTTAGTTGCATTTATTTGTTGCTATTAACTGGCGCGCTGACGCTTATCGACGCCAACTGGCGACCCGATCCCGATCCCCAGCCCGAGCCCGGCTCCTTCTCCTTCTCCATCTCCTGCTTCTGCTTCTGCTCTTAAAATGCAGGAAAAGGGAATAAATAAAAATGCAACAGGCCTAGATACGGAAAAGAAAAGCGCAGCGGCGAGAACAATTGCCCAGGGCAAACGTTGCCAACGAGCAACAACAGCAACAACAGCAACAACCAACAACAGCAACATCCAACAACTAACAGCCGCCTCCGCCCTCGCATATGGGCATGTCCAGTGGTGTCCTGGTGTCCAGTTGGCTCTGCTTGGTCGTGGCGCACATAGTATTGTTATCGGCTGGCAGAGATGTGCCAGACTCAGACTCAGAGCCAGACTCAGACTCAAATTCAGACTTAGACTCAGAGCCAGACTCGGACTGAGACTCCGACTCCGACTCCGACTCAGAGCGAGTGCATTCTTATGCTATATTTCGCGTTCGATTCTAAGCCATGCCCCATGTTGCAGCTACTGTGCAGGGCAAACCAAAAAAATAAATAAATAAATAAAAATAAAATGAAAAAGAAAAAGAAGAAAGAACGGCATGTTCATATCTCAGAATTGGTCTGCGGCCAAGAGGAGCTACCGTATTCCAATGCCAGTCGCAGTCACAGTCCCTGGCCATGGCCCTGGCCAATCCCGATCCCATTGTGACCCGTCGTCGTCTCCTGCCATGCCGAGTTTACCTTATAATGTGCCTGGTAATGCTCATCGTAATTTTTCCACATTGACGCTGCTTTTTCTGCGGTTTTGGCCATCTCGCTGCTTTAATCTGCATATCTTCATTTGAGTCTGCCGCATTTGCTCCTAAATGCTCTGCGGTGTCCCGTACCAGTTGCAGTCCCACTACCATAGCCTCCTCTCGCTCTCGTTCTCTCCCTCCCTCTCCCTCCTCCCTCTGCCTCTTGTGCAGTGGCGTTTTTAGCAAAATAATGAGAATCATGATTTCTGCTTGACTTTGCTTCCAACAGTCCCCAAACCACCAGCTATTTTCAGTTTTTAAGCCATTTTCCCTATTTTTTCTTTTCTTTACTTTCTGGTCGCTTTTGTTTGCTGTGTGTACAAATTGATATGCAAATTTTTGAGTAGCTCCTACCGCTTCCCAAATGCCCAGGGCAACTCCTCCGATCGAGGCCGCATTTATCGCTGCTTAAAAGGCTCCTGGAAACGAACGTTAATTAGCTTCAAAGTGTTGGCGACCCAACAGTCCCGTCCAGTCGATGTCATCCCAGCTGCCACTTCGATTTAGAACCTGGTCTAGTTGTCATTAACTAAGCTAGAACAGCAAGTTTGCTCATAGCTGGAGTCACTCTGGGAGAGAATTTATATTGGGAATGTGCAACTAACTTGATAGATATGCTTAAAATATTATATACACTTTAATAATTATGCCTGCAAGAAGAAATTGTTTATATTATTTATTTATATTAATTTATGACTTATTATTAAACAAGATAATGAAAACTATATTTACGAATTATGTACTTTTCTATATTTAATGTGTTTATTTACTTGCATTTAAAAGAATAAGTCTACTAATAAAAAATTCATAAATTACATTTAAATTGACTACTTAAAAGCCATATGAATATTTTCAAATAAATTAAAAAAGGTATTTGTTATTACCTAATTTATAAATTTAAAATTTAATAAAGTCAAATATAATCTTTGACATATTTACAAACTAAGCACGACTTAAATTTGTCACTGATTCATCACATTTTTATATTAAAACCTTGTCACAATTGTTAGATACTTATTCTTCTTCAACATTATCGATTTTATAAAGCTTCTCCTAAGTAACCAAAGTATTTTCCAGCCTCCCGCATGCGAGAGGAATTCTCGATGTTGCCGCATTCGCTTCATTTTGATAAGTCCACTTTAAATACTGTTGACCAGTCGCTGCCCCCCGCCTTCTACTCCTGTCCCCGCCCCCAAAAAATGCAGTCAACGCTCTCAGCCGTTCGCAACATGGCCACAATAATCTTGGCTGCTTCCCCATTTTCCCCTAGACCCCCTGACTCTTTCCCTGACTGCGGCCGCATCGACGGCATCTTCAGGGCAAACAAGTTTCTGCACTCGCATAATCTGCATGAACCATAATTTTATTGAGAGCACGCCTGCCAATAAATAACTCGACCCCGGACTCTTCTCTGCCTCTCGCGCATCTCTCTCTGTCTCTCTCCGTCTCTGTCTCTCGCGTGGAGTAGCCGTGGCCATTTATTAATATGGAAATCTACAGAGAAGCCGCTGGAAGCTGGAAGCTGCAAGTTGCAAAGTTGGAAGTGCTTCTGCTTCTGTTGTTCGCAGTCGCCACTCGCAGCCTAAGCACATTACACGATAGCGTCAAATGGAAGCCGATGAAGCGCTGCCTCCTCCCCTCTCTGCATCCCTGCATCCCTGCATCCCACCATCCTCTCATTCCCTGCCACATCCCTAGACTCGTCGATGCTGCTGTCTCTGTTGTTGTCCGATGCCGCCATCGTCATCATTGTGGTCGTCATCCACCTCGTTCTCATTGTTATCGGAATGCTGCCTCGATGAAGCTGACTCTGACTCTGACTCTGAGTATGAGTATGAGTATGAGTCTGACACTGTGTCTGAGGTTGGAGTTGGAGTTGAGACTGAAGATGGGGCTGCTGGGGGGTCGGGAGCTGAACTGGCGGCCATCACAAAGGACTGGCGAACGCAATTTCAATTTCATGTTATCCGCAAAATATTCATTTTAATATCTCCTCAATCCGGAGACGTATGGGACTGAAAACAATAGACCCCGACGTGATGATATCCATAAATATCGCTAATAACCAATCGCGTGCAATGTTCAAAATGCAAATTGCTTGACTCCACTCTCAACATTCCCTGTCCCCTTTTTGGCCATGCTCTGTGGTTGGTGGCTGGATCGATGCATGACCCTTGTGCATCCATCCTGTTGCTCCCTCTCCTCTGCTCCTTTCTCTGGAGGCTTAGCATATGAAATGTGTTCCATTCCGTTCTGATGTTGTTTCCCCTGCCAGCCACCTGAGTCGCCATAATCCCCAACCTGGGCAGACAGACATTCTGCGGAGGTAAGTACAAACAGACACGCACGACTCTAGCTGCATTTCCAGCTCATGTCCACGACAGGATGTTGAGGGAGACACATTCGGGCATAATCATAATGCACGCAGCGAGTCCTGTTCCTGTCCCTGTCCCTGTCCCTGTCCCTCTTCCTGTCTGACTCCCCTTTTATCTGACATGCAACATCCCCATTGCTGTTTATGTCCTTGCTGCTGCAGAAATTTCCGAGCTCCGTCTCTTTCTCCCTCTCCATTCCCTTCTGCCATCCTCTCCCGCGGATAACTGGCAACTGGCAACTGGGATGCAAAGTTACCGCTGTGGTGCTGGCGGTTTTCATTCTCATTCAGCCAACGCATCGGCGACCACATCCCCGATCCCCGCAACATGGCTGCCCATAATCCCACATCTTTGAAAGGTACAACATTGATGCTTTACTGTGTAAAGCAATCAGTCGCTAAAGCGGAAGCACTTTAATAACTTGAGCGAATATGGAAACCGAGAAAATTAAGTTGCAAAACTTAAATATTAATATAGATTTTACTTTAAGACAACATATGTAGAAATTTCCAAAAGAAGACGATACTCACATTATTTATCTATTGTAAGTAGATTAGAAAAGCTAAAGATTGTGAACTTTTTCAGTTATTATTGAATAAGATGTTTAAGTTTTAAATAAATGTCTTGTACACCAATTAACCAGTTTTTAATCCTATCACATCTTTAGGCAAACATATATTATATATTTTATTAAATTAATTTGTATTTGAATTAATTTATTCTTACCCTGATCAGATCTATATTAATATCTATACCTAATCGACATGCATGTTTTATATAAGTGGATTAGTTTTTCGCTTCAGAAATTCATTTATAATATTTTCAGGTAACTGGAGCTGCAATTATAGTTGAGTATACTCGACTTTAAGGTGTGGCATACCATTTGTTCTCACACCCAGTGAATACATTTCTAATTAAACTATCGTAATGTCATTTGTAATTGGCTCAACCTGAATGAACTCCGAGTTTACTCGTAGTTAGGAATTAATGCCAAAACTAACATTGGTCGACTAACAATTTATTAAAAGTGCCGTTTACTTTGTCAAATTAGAATATTATTTATTTAGAATGTAAATATGGAGAGTAGACCACAGAGAGACTACAAATTGTAACCACAGTTTGTGCTCCATCTCTCTCTTTCTCTGATTCTCTGTCTCTCACTCTCAGAGTTTGTGTTAAATGCAAATATTTAGCGTTACGCACATTTGTTTCCTTTTTAGGCCCCACCAACAACTATTCCTCTCCCTCCGCTCCACCCCCTGCCCCATTTGTTGTCTACCTCATGTAGATGCGGGTTCGACGACGTCATTAATATTTATGTCATTCTATGGCTGGAACTGCAACACAGGCCTGGGATTCACTTTTGTACTCACAAATTGCAGTTACGAGTGCATTAGAAATGTAATTATTATTTTAATTGCACTGCAGTTCTCATTTGGTCAACTATAGGGGAGCCAGGGAGGCAGACAGCGGGGGAGGGGGCGTGGTAATTGGGAGGAGTCGGTCGGAGCCACAAATAATAAATGACCGAAAATTTAATTGGCTTTAGCCACGTCCATTTTGTCCATTTGCTTGTCGGTTAACCGACTCCACTGTAAATATGAATAATTTCGTATCAAATTAGTATTCAGTATTCAGTATTCAACACTCATCATTCACCACTCACCACTCTCCACTCACCACTCATCATCACATTTACATTGCCCGCTATGCCATTAAATGTGGCTCATCATAAAAACTGAAATGGTCGGGGATAGAATACTGAAATTGTCCGACGTTCGAGTATTTTGCTATTTATTTTTGTAGCTCTTGTCAACTCCCCCTTACCCCCCGCCCCCTTCTTGGTTGGAACTCCGCCAATCAGCGCGTTGCAGGTTGCAGGTATTTACCAACTTTGTTGCAGCTACCAGCTGCCGTATTCAAATTCAATAATTTCATTCCATTTATTTTCTTTACTGGTAACGATGTTCGCTTTGGCATCCCCTACATTTCTTGGCAGATCTTTGGTGTTTGAGCTCAGCTTTATGTGCTGGCAATAATCAAAAATGGCATCACGAAGCATTTTGATAGCTCTGTGGCACGTTCCGGTTGCAGCAACATTGCTGGCGAATCATCATCGAAATTGTCAATAGGAAATGTACATTTCAAAATGTTTAAATTGAACTGTCAATATTTTTTTACTTAACTTACCTTCAACACAATTCAGTTAGGAAACAAATAAATACATTTTAAAATGCCAATCGAAACTAAGATAGGAAATTGAAGCTGTTCAATGTATGTTTAAAACTTAGATGTATAATGTTTTAAAGTCAACTTTAATCACTGATTTTAAAAATTGAGGGAGTTACAGAAAATCCTTTTGGCTGGAATTAATTTGTGTTCCAAATTAATATATTTATCAAATAGATCAAAAGGTACAAAAAAGGTGCTTTTAAAGTCTTATCTAATTTTTATATAATGTTCTAAACTGTGCCATTTCATATTTTTTAATATTTATTGAACCATTTTTGATGTACTATATGCCATTGTCAAGGTTTATATCCTCAAATTAAAGCTGTTATAAATATTGTTCGGTATCCACTTGTCTCTATCTTATCTAGATATGTGCCCAAGTAAATCCTTGCTTTTAGCAGGTGCCTCAAGTAGTGCAACTGCAACGGCAACAGCAACTGTGGCAAGTGCTGCAATTTGCGACCAAAATGTACAACTCAATTGGAATTGCGAGTGCAACTGGAAGCCAAAGACGCAGAAGAAGTCGCCATCTAAAAAAGGAATATGTTGCACACACACACACACACAGACACACAGTGGAAGATCTGTTATAGTTATATACTTGTCCGGTCACAGACGAATGAGCGGACATGCGAATGCTAAAAGCAAACAGAATAAAGAAGGAACAAAAATGAGAGAAAAAAAAGAAACAATGAAACAAGAAACATAAATTCAATATGAACTTGTGAGAAGAGGAAACCAAATCGGAGTTTGAGTCTGGAGTTGGAGTTGGCGTTGGTTTGGAGTCCGGTTCGCTCCACTTGTCGCCATTGCTGCAGAAGCTCTCAGATCTCAGCTCCCAGCTCTCAGCTCCCAGCTCAGCTCTCAGCTCATTCGCCGTTGTCATTCCTTTTAATTTCATTTATTTTGCAAAATACAATTTAATTTGATGTGAATGCAACTGACAACTGGCAACTTGCAACTTGCAACTGGCAAACGAAGAGGGAAAATAAACAAAAAAAAGGCAACTCTGTAAAACGACAAAAACGGTGAAGAAGCGAGCGCTCTCTCTATCTCTGTCTCTCTATCGCTTCCTCTCTCTCTATCTCTATCTCTTTTGCTTGAACAGAGTTGAGGCCTCCTTCCATAAGGCAAATATTGAACTACAATAATCATCAACATCGACTTCGACATCGACATCCACATCGACAACTGAGACGGCGATGGCGACGACGACGACGACGACGACGGACAGAGCACGGCCATATCAGTGACATCCCCGTCATCGGTCGCCATTTCGTGCCGCCGTTCTCATCATCATCATCATCCTCATCGTGGGTTGCATGGAGCAGAGGGGCAGAGACACGGCGAAGGGGGAGGGCGGTAGTACAACAGGAGGGGAGCTGAAGACAATCAAGCGCAAAAACGAACGAGCAATTGTGGCACACGGATGAGCCAAGCCAATGATTGTCATGAAGATAACAAAAGTTGCCTTTTTGCATACCAAACATCGCCAGCAACAGCAACAGCAACAACAACAAGAGTAACAACAACAGCAACAACAGCAACAACAGCAGCATGTGCACCGCAGCAACATGTTGCTCAAAACTAACAAAGTATTGATTGCGCCGATTGCAAGTGGATGTGGATCAGTCGTCGTTGTCGTCGACAGCAACATGGATTGTCATCCAACTTCAGCGGCAGCAGCAGCAACAATAAAAACAACAGCAGCATCAGTTGCATCCTCATCCTTCACATGCAACAAAAGTCATTTAGTTATTGTTGTTGCTGTTGTTGTTGTTGCTGCTGTTGCTGTTGCTGTCGATGCTCAGATGCTGAGATACTCCGATGATGCCGACGACATTCTCATCCGCTTATCAAACTCCAAACAAATCATTTTGTTGGCGGCCTTGCAAGCAACTCCACCGATGATCCACTTGAAGTGGCATTTGGTGGGGCACGAGGTGGGGCAGGCAGCCGAGGCAGCAACTGGTTATGCCACATACAAGTACATACCAAAATTATATATGCATGCAGACAATGTTTGTGTTGAATGCCACTGCAATTGTTAACAGGTTAACCATTGAAAGCATAATCATCAAAAGTTTAGGATAGTAATCTAAATCAAACTTTAAAAATAATAATCTATAATACTAGAGCTTTAATCGATAGGCAATAAATATGCTATCACATTTTAATATCATAGTTTTAATAAGTACAATAATAATAAAAGTACATAACTTAAAAAATTATTATTATTGCAATTAATTGAAATGCATTACAAATTGTATATCTTAAAAAATAAGCTAATGATTTTGGGAGAACCTTTTAGAAAGTATGCTAATTGTAAGAAAGAGAGAAATTAATATAAAGAAGGAATACCACAAATGAATAGAAACGATAGTAATTAGTGTAATTATTTAAACATATACTTAACTTATAAATCGAATGAATAAAATTTTACAAAATCTAATTTGTAGTTGTTGGAAAACTAAAGTATTTTAATTATAATTTTGAGTTGCACTTTTCATATTGCGCATCAGGAAATTCATAAATAAATGTAAAAATATATTCATTTAGCGTTAGACCTTAGCTTGTATATACAATAACTCAAGTGAATTAATTGAATGGGCTGCGGTGTATTCAAAATTCCCATTCTCTAAATGGCAGGGACTTTCGGGAAAACCAAAACGTATGACCCATAAACATTTTTGGTCTATATTTAACCTCATCGGAGCTGGGAGTTTTTCTATTAAATGCATAAAGTTCGATAAGTTCTCCCCTCCCACGCCCCCTTCCCCAGCACTAATGTAGGAGTCGATGTAAACTATGATATGTAATGATGATGATGATGATGCCATTGACTGCGCTGCGCCTGAGGAATTTCAATGCATGAAACGATGGAGAAATCAATTTAATCTGCTGGAAAAATGATGAGTTCAAAAGGTGTGAAAATACCTACAAGAACGCTAGACGGATTGATGAAGGCGCTGAAATTGTGCTCCTGCCCACATGTACACAGACAGGGACAGAGAAGAGCAGAGAGAGAGAGAGAGACATCGACTGTGCCACCCAATGTGGCAGGCAGTCAGGCTGTCATTAGCGGTATTCAAATCATAACATAAATACACTTGTCGTCTGCCAAACCCGGAGTCTGAAGTCTGGAGTATGGAGTATGGAGAATGGAGTGTCGAGTGCCAAGAACTGAATGTGGAGAGCACTTGGGGCACAACTCGTTTGGATTATGACAGCAGCCGAGGGGAAAGTGTTGCCAGCAGCGGCAGAGAAAATTGTCTGACAGTCGACGCGACGCGACGCGACGTCTAATGTTGGAAGTTGGTGTTGTTGTCGGCAAGTCTGGCAACTTGTTGGCTGCATTTCATTTTGATAACTTGTCAAAATAGTCTGTCGTCTCGGAGGGATGACGGGGCGTATGATAAATGCGGCCAGACAGCGAGTCAGCCACTGACAAAGTGTTGAATGTTATGCCACTTTATTATTGCCATTAAATGTTGCACACAAGCAAACGGCAACACCTTCAAGATTTCTGGCTTTGTTGCAGGTTGTCTTTATGACTCTGCTGGGGGCAAGTACAAAAAGCAGAAGAGGTTGGTGGAGGCAGTTCGCATAAACTTGTCAGGCGATGTCATAAAACTCATCCCTTTGTGTTTTTTCCTTTGCCCGGAATATGGAAACACTTTGGGGACACAACTCCCGGCCAAATCCCAAACGGGAATCGCAACCGAAGCGAAGGCAAATAATTTTCCTAATATTCAAGCAATAATTCGAACTGGACAACCCCGAGAATCGATCCAACTAGTGTTCAAGTCCAACCCCAACCGAATTCACCTTAAGTCCGAGCGACCTTTATTAATGCCAGTTGGCTTTATGTGCTCCGGCTGATTGGAATATGATATCGACATTGAGTTTTATGCCCCGCTCAGCATTTATTTATTTACAAGCTCAAATCAATATCCCCTTCCCCCTTCCTTCCACCAAGTAGCTCTCCCTTCGATTGTTCAACTTATTTGACTTCAACTAATAAAGTCTTTGCGGCGACTCCTCGGCTGGACATGGCTTAATTTGTTAGACGTTATCGCTTCCGCTTTAAGCTAACTGCCCGGCTGGTTGCAACAAAATGCATTTGGCATCCGCTGCAACTGCGACTGCAACTGCAACAGACAACGTGCAACGTGCAACTCGTTTTGCCCCATGAAAATGCATGTGGCAGGAGTGAAACAGGGGCAAGAGCGGGTCCAGGGGATGTGTCGGGCTCAGTTAAAGATGCTGTAGTCACGTGCAGTTTTCCAATAAGCCAAACTTATTCGCATGTTGTGCGATCGCTCGCCTTATCGATGTTTGCATGGCCTTGCAACCAGGAGTGGGGCATGGAAATGGAAGTGGCAAGTGGTGTTGAGGGGTCATCCCGCTTCACATGTAACTTCTGAGTTGTTGAGAATGGAATGGAGTATGTTTATAAAGCTATATAAGTGCAGAACTGTATACCGTTCAATGTGGTACAACAATTCATTTCAATCAATTTATTCTTATACTTATTTTTTTGGACAAATTAATTTATTCTACGGAATATTTTAATATTTACTCTTTTACATATTACTAAAATAACAGCTAAAATTAATATTTGAAAAAGACAGTGTTGATTCCATAAAGTACACAATATCTTTAACTCCTAATAAAGCTACAAAACTAAAGCTGCAAACTAACCTTTCTATTCTACACATTAATTAATGAAACTAATTGATATTCAGACACATAATTTTTAGACTTGTAATAGATGTCGATAATAATAATAATAATACAAATATTTAATCAGCTGGAATCTTTTATCTATAACTGACTCGTTTCTCAACAATAATTGTATATATCCTAGAGACACCCATTTGAGTATATCGAATTTTAAATACTATCCGATATTTATATAAAGCTGCTCAGATCAATAGCAAATGCAGATAATATCAAAGTCTGACAGTTCTCTGAAGTAGAATTTGTAATATAGTGTAAGTAATCTGAAATATTTCGATCCGTGTGGCCATCAGGCAATGTGTGGACCAGTTACTTAACAACAACAGCAGTAACAGCAGTAACAACAGTAACAACGGCAACAACTTAGGCTGAATGCCTGGCAAGGACAACAACATGAATAATCCATTTTTCGAAACACTTGTAGGCCTGGCCGACAGTCTAGGCCTGGTCAACGATCGAGTCAACGATCATAC
Organism: Drosophila sp. st01m; assembly: GCA_018901795.1. Taxonomy (NCBI): domain Eukaryota; kingdom Metazoa; phylum Arthropoda; class Insecta; order Diptera; family Drosophilidae; genus Drosophila; species Drosophila sp. st01m. Next base: position 8,282,098 of record JAEIFG010001638.1, read on the forward strand.
TTAGATATAGAAACGGGGCGGCTTCTCGTACCTCAATCCGTCCCGGCTGTCGATCGCCGGGCGCTTGTCTAGATCGTGGCCACGCATGCGGCAACTGCAGGAGCTGAAGTTGCAAGTACGAGTGGTAGTCGTAGTAGTTGCAACAACATCTTCGACGTCGTCAAGGTTGCAAGCGACACCAGCGACGAGATTAAAGATTCCACCATAAACAAACAAGCGAAATAATTGAGGCAAAATTGAAGCAAACTACTCGAACTCGCTGCATGGGGCAAGCTGCAAAACGTGGCAAATGTGGCAACGAGGCAGCGACACGCGAGGCAACAAGGCAGCCAGTCAGACAGGCAACACTTGGCGATCTTGCAATATGGATATGGCCATGGCAATGGGCGATGCTGCCACAAGTAAACCAGTAAACCAGTTCCCAGTGCAACAATTAGCACGGAATTTGTGGGTGCCATAAAACGCGCTACACGATGGCCGCATGTTGCGCTTGCGCCCATTTCCATTTCCATTCCCATTCCGATTCCGATTCCCATTCCCATTGCCATTCCCAATCCCATTTCCATTTTCATTTAGATTTTCCACCACACAAAGGTGCGATGATAAAACCGCAGAGTCTTTGAGTTACTCCCCCTCCCCGCTCCTGCCACAACTGTGTGGCACGCACGGTAACGGTAAGCACTTCAAATAGTTTCGCATAGCGCCGGCCCTACATGCACTCGCACTCAATTAGATACACTTCAAAGCTACCTGCGATCCATCAAACGAATCAGTTTTGCTTGCAACATTCGGACCATTATTTATCATTTCGGCATTTGCCGTCGTTGTCGTCTTTCATAATTCTCTTTGGGCAGACGAAATGAAATTGCTCGTTGAGATCAAACAAATTGCATGCAACATAAATATGAATTCAACATAGACTAAGTCGACGTGCCACTTGCCGAATCAGTTGGCGGAACTCGGCGAAATGGGGAATGGGGAAATGGGGATAATGAGGTTATGATGTTGACACTGACTGAGTCGCAGGACTGATAGACGAGCAGTTATCCTGCAACTTATTTAGTTTCTTCTACAACTTCTATTTCTAGTCGTTTTAATGTCTGTATGTTTCCGCATTCCGAAACTAGTCAACTTCCATTTCCAACTCTTAAATATGAGTTTGCTGAAATTGTTAACAATATAACTCTAATTTCTATTAGATTATTTCCTTTACAAAGCTTACCCTTCAATTTTAATGTCTTAAGAAATCCACACAATATATATTATATTCCCTATAAGGAAGAACAACTCTCTCTCTTCTCTCATAAGTTGAAGAGGTACAAGGCATAATTATAAACATGGCAAATGTTGTCTGCATAAAATCTTGATCTTGAAATCCCCGCCTGGCTGCGTTCCAGACATGGCACAATTTCTCATCGCTCATTGCCACGCAGGAGGCCAGATTCGTTAGCAAGCACAGCAACAACTCCTTGGCCATTATCCCCCCTCTTGGCACTGACTTCCCATACTTTCCAGGCGGCATTTAATGGCACGCATTTGGGTCTGAAGTCGGACTGTTAATAGTTCTCTAGTTCTCTGCCTCATGTCGACATTGCCCCCAGTCAAACACTTTACGGCCCCGTTCCGGTTACGTTGTCCGTGCAAAAAGGCCGCATATGAAATATATGCGCCCATGAAATGAGAAACATTTCTATGGAAAATCGCAACATTGTGGAAAATGGAAAATGGAAAATGCAAAATTGAAAACGCAAAATTACAATTTGCAAATGTGCAGTGCAAACAGACTCGCAATAAACTAGTCCATAACTCTAATTTAATTAACGATTATTTTAACAGATTTCATTTCCCCAGCGAGTCAGTTGAACAAACGTTTTCACAATTTCCTTCAGTGATATTTATAAATTCTTTTCAACAAGATCTCAACAGCTCATTTTTCATATTTAGAGAGCTCTCTTAAAATTCGCGGTGACATTTTTGCGGTCTAGCAATTATAATTTGTGACAAGACATTGTCATGTCTTGACAACAACCTAATTAAATATGAATAGAATTTTTAAGTAAGCAAAGGATTTGACAGACCACCAAATCATTGAACGAATAGCCAGAAAAATGTAGAAAATATAAATTTTAAAGATACTTGTGAGAAATATTGTTATTTTACAAAAAACACGTCCTACAAGGACAATTTTAGAGATGTGCGGAATCTAGCCAAGTGTTGAGAGATCAATGACCATCTTTTATATTGAGCAAGACAATATTTTAAATAAAATTAATATGATTACTTATAAGTTTTTAGGTTCATCTAATTACTTGCCTCAAAGCAGTGGAAACAGTCTCAGACTGGGATAAATTGGTGCCAGATTCAGCATATGTTCGATGGATTCCAATCCAATTGTCGTGCCTCAATCGGAGGGGAAAACGGTAAGTATGATGTATGGGATACGCGTGGCACAACAAATGCCGCTGGAATGGAGAATGGGAATTTGGGGAAACTCTTCAAGCAGCAACTGTCAATTTGCATGAATTTATTGAAGCCATAATCGGCGGAATCTGCAGAGAGCGGAAAGAAGATGCAGGGTGGAGAAGGGGGAGAAAATGGAGGGAGAAATTGCAGCGAGGAGATGGAGAGAATGAGAATGGAATGCGACCCACTTCCCGGAAGAGAAACGTCAATTGAATGTTTTGCAATTTGCACGCTGGCTTTATTTTTGATCATTCGATTTTTGATATCGATATCGATATACGATTTCGCTTTTTATATGCAACTACCACAGTTTACATTAGGTGTATCTACTTTTTGTGTATATATATTTATATGTATGTGTTTATCGTTATGTGTAGCCATAAAATTAGTTAATTGTTTAATTGTGAGTGCTGGCAGGTGTCGACATCGGTATATCGATGTATCGATAATGGCAATGACATCGCTATCGATATCGTTATCGTTATCGATGTCGACATCGATCTCGTTTCCTGTGCTCATTTCCTGTTCACGTTCTGAAATTTATACAACTTATCGCTAGACTTAATGCATTTAAATGCCTTCAAGATCGCTATCAATTACTCGTACTATATTTATATAGACACAGAGGATATATCGCATATATATCTATAGTATATATATATACCATATATATATATATGTGTGTGTGTGTGTGTGTGTGTGTATATGTGTGTGCTAGATCAAGCTTAGCGTAGTGTTATGCTCAAGATATGTACTCCACAAAAACCATGTGTGTTCCAATTGGCCAAAATCATCAACCATTTCATCAGCTACTTTTCTGACCCGCTCCTCGCCTCCGACTGATCAGCATCCGCCCCCTCGGGATCAACATCTGCCTCACCATCCTCATTATCCTCCAGTTCCGGGTCCTGCTCCATTTCGCTCTGATTGCCAGTGCTCTCGTTCTGATTGCTCTCCATCTTAATGCTACTCAAGGGATGCCAAATATTATGTCCCAAGCTTCCTTCATCCTCCCGCGATGGCGGACTTTGCGCCGGATCTGACATTGGTGATTTACTGTCACTTTGTCGTTCCATGGCATAGGGATGTGGCTGCTGACCAGCACCTAAAAACCCTGGAAAACTCAGCAGTCCAGGTGGATATGGATACTTGGCCCCGTTGGCAAAATGCGGTGGAGGAATGTTGCCAAAGGCTCCAGGACTCAGTTCGCCGGGCTGAGAAAGGAACATTTTAAGGAAAATAAAAGAAGATAGATAAAATAATATATATAGATTATGAAAATTGATTAAATAAGTGGAATAAACTAAAGGACGAACTATTCCCAGAGCAAAGGAAAAACAGGAGACCAAGATGTAAAGTAAAACAAACATTTCCAAGTTCATGATAAATTGGAAAAAGTTAGGAAGGAAATTGCACAAATTCCCTACTGAATATAGGAGAATTCTCATAGTATCCAAGTAGACTTACCTTGGGCGGCATTCCATTGAAGAAGGGTGGCAAATAGGGGAAGAAGAGCTCGGGTCGTCGTTGCATGAACTCCTGCTCGGCACTTGGCGGTCCAGTCGGTCCAGGACCAGGTCGCATCGGCAGTTCCAAGGACATGCGACGACCGCGACGCGAAGTGGGATTCGTCCACATGTGAGTGCCCATGTGAACCTGCAAGAAACGAGAGCAGAAGCAGAGCGAGGATTGGAAACAACCCAAACGAGAGTAGAAAGCCAGAGAGAGTGATGCACACCTTGAGGTTGCCCTTGGTGGTGAAGGCCTTCTGGCAGACATTGCACTGGAAGGGCTTGTCCCCGGTGTGGGTTCTCATGTGGATCTGGAGTGCGGAGCTGGAGCTGAAGTTGCGTCGACACACGTGGCAGAAGTGCTTGTTGTTTATCGGAGGATCGAGACTGGAGCTGGGCGGACCAGCGGACATCAGGGCCTGTTGGAAGTCCAGCGGACTCGCTGGAAAGCGATGGGCATCTGTGAGGAGCATGAGATGAGCTTGGGATGAGCTGAAAGCTGTTGCGTGGTTTACTTACGAAGCTGCATCTTCATCAGCGACTGCTCCGCATCGGTTGCGGCTTCCTGTGCATAGCTGGCGGTGTTGCTGCCACCTGTGCCGCTTCCCTCGCAGCCTATCTCCTCGGTTGACAGCTGCTCGGACTCGGGCTCCTCTTTGATGGTTGCCGCCGTTGAGGCAACTGGCTCCGTTGGCGCCAACGTCAACTCCTGTGCCGGCTTCGGTTTCTTGGCAAACAGATTTGGATTGAGCGTGAGCTGAAATACGTTGAGGATGATCACGACGGTGATGATGATCAGCAAAGATCAGACATATACTCTGACAGGAGGGGCGCTAATTTCTTCGCATTTGCCAGTTAATGTGGCGTACCAACTCCACTCGAGGCGACTCCACTTGAAGATCGGCCCAGACGCGCCTCTTAATTATCTTATTTCTTATTTTTGAACATACAATAATTTACAATTTTTCTATGCCAACTAATTATCTCTCGCACAGACAAAAACCTCGGGCCGGGTATCATCTCATATTTTTATGGCTAAACAATTGGGGACTTGCCACAACAGACTTGCCCCACAGTCGTGTCCCTCAGACGAGAACTCGCGCGCGACTCGCGACAAACAAAAGATTAAATAATTTTGCATAAAGCGTAACATAATTTATTTGCATTGAATGCATCGCACACACCGCCACCGATCCGGCACACAAAACGCCCCGATCTCTACCCCATCCCCATCACTATCTTCAGTCCCCCTTCGCCCCAATCCTCCCTCATATCTCGAGGGGAAGGCATCCATCTGCTTCTGCTTCTGTTTCTGCTTCTAGTCTGTGGTACAAGACCATCTCGTAAATTTCGCATCATCATAATGCATTCTCGTAATTACTTACAATTTTTGAATCATTTAGAAATTTCTGTCGCAAAAGATGATGCCCCTCCCCCTCCCCCGGCCAACCCCCTGTCAGCGTCTCATGTCTGCGATGTCTGGTGGAGAGAGATCATCAACAATGTGTTAAGCGAACTGTTTTGGAGCACATTCTGTCGCCCAGCGGTGCCAGGGCTGATTACTGCCTGAAAATGTTATGACATTTACACTGCAACTGCATTTGAGCCAAAATATAGCAGGCCACAGGAGCGGTTCAGCAGGTTAAGAGGCTGGGCGCCCAATACCGGGTAAAATAAGAGATACATTTTTTACATAAAGTATAAAATTCTTTATAATTTACCATTTACCATAATTTTACCAAAACATTATTTCTCCAAATGAGTTTTTTCCTACTTTATCCAATCGATTCTTAGCACTGATATAATAGCTATGTTTATTAGAAGAATTTGAATTTGACAAAGTTGTTTATGTTTTAAGACATCTCATTTCAATTTGGTGTTCAATCCGCCACAGTGCAATGAAATTCACTTAGAATTTTGGAAATACTCCAAGAATGTAAAATATAATGAACGATGTCATTAGTCATAGAGACAATGCCGCATTGTGCGACTGAACAGAAGCAGAAACCAGAACCAGAAGCGGAGACAGAGACAGAGACAGAGACAGAAAAAGCAACAGAAACAGAAGCAGAACATGAAACTACACGAGAGGCAAAAACATTCTCAAAATATTAATACTCGCATTTATACTTAAATTATGGCCAGACAGGCCCATTGCCTGCCCCCTTTGAACCTGCACTATCCCCCCTGCTGGATGTTGGCATTCCTAATATCAAGCTCGACGATGAACGCACTTTAATAAATAATTGGCATTGTTGTGTGATGTAATCCAAGTGCTTTCGCTTTAAGAGCAGCACAAATACAAAGAAGGAGCTTCAATCTGTAGCTGGAAGCTTGCGACCGTCAAGTGGAACGGCAACAATTAAGGCAAACTATGCAACTTGCCACAATTTCCTCATAATATTGCGGCAGTCTCTCTCTCTCTCTCTCTCTCTCTAGAGAGCGAGATGAGCAATTAATAATAAGCTCATAATTTGTTTGGCCTAAACAGTTTGTTGTGCGATGTGGCCAGTTCCAGCTGCACTCCATATAGGGCTGACCATTCCCGACCACTTCTCTAAGCACTTCTGGGCACAACAATTTAATTAATGATGCCCGGGCAAGGTCCAAAGCAATTTACACAACTTACTTAGCCAACTCACAGCTGGCGTATGTTCTCATTGCTTAAAGAGATTCACGAGAGATTCAGGTGAAATTTCTGATGTCCATTTCATGAGACAACTATGCATTTTATTTAGTAGAGTATCTCACTAAAGTGTTTCAACTTTGCTAGATAATAATACTTAAATATTGTAGTTCTCACTGTCTAAATTTATTTACAAAATACAAAATAGTCCCAACATTAGACTTGCCAAACAAAATGGAAAGTGATTAAAGTTTTATTTTGGAATAACAGGAAGAGACGAATAAAAAATGTAATATTATAATTGGAATGCAAAATCAAAATAGAGACTAAATAATGATAAAATCGATATTACGCATGAAAATAGGTTAAGATTTGACAAAGTTATGTCAGTTTGAAGATTTTAGAAAGGTGAAGGTAAGAAAAAATAGACAAATGACCTACCTAAGACCTTCGCAACTCGAGTGAGCAGACCTAAGTTATTGTATAATAATATCTTGCGACTCTAATCATATGCCGTGGAATAATTTCACTAATTTAGAAAATAATATCTACTTAGGAATAGAGAACTTGGTGGAACTCACCTTGGCTCCGAATGGTGATACCGCCTCGTTGCTGTGGGTTCGGCTCGATGGAATCGTGACTTCTTTGGCATGTTCGCTCTGCAGATGACTCTCCAAGGCGGCCAGGCTGGGCAGCATCTTGAAGCACAAATTGCACACATTGGGAGGCGGTTGCAGGCCTAAGATAGTCGGAGAAACGGGATAAAAAGCAGATGATTACGCACTAAGAACGATAATATTTCGACATGTGTGGAGCCAATGAGAGGGAGAGCGGTAGAAAGAGAGAGAGAGGGAGAGGAAGAGAGATTGTCGCGGAATCGAAGCTTCGATATAATAAATTTCCATCAGAGAAAAATGCTGTGACATAATGACGGCGCGATCTCGCAACGGAGCGTAATTCATTGAGGGGACCCCTCCCCTCACCCCGTTGTGACTTCCCCTCTCCGCTTTTCTCTTCGTAGGCCGATCACAATATATTGGAATTGAAAATGCGCGAAAAGTTTATAAATACATTGCGGAATTTTGGCATAGGCAGACGTGCCACATGATGGGGCATGGCATGGTGAATGAGGGATGGGAGAAGGGAGAAAGAGGACGGGGAAGGGGGGAATGGCAGATGGGCAGATGGGTGTGGTTGGGGGATGCTTTGTCTTGGTCCAATTGAGTTATGTCGCGCCAAGTGCGCAGATTTATCGCATCCCGCGCGTCTTGCCGCTTGCTTAAATCGTCGCACGGAGGTCAAAGGTGACAGACAAAGAGGCTTTGTCATCTCGCGCCCTGTCAGACGCAACACGACGCGACAGACGGGGAACGAGCTGAGTCGACTTACCCATAAATCCGAGCGGTCCGAAGGGCAGCAGCGGAAACTTGGCATGTGCCTGGCCCAGAGCGTGCATCTCCTCCCGTGCCGCGGCCATCAGCAGCAGATTGGGGGGCAGGGGCATGCCGAGCATGGGCAGACCTCCAGCGCCAGAGCCGTTGGTGACTCCAAAGAGTCGCGCTGCAGCCGCCGCCGAGGATGGAGATGGAGATGAGAGATCCATGGGGGGTAACTCACCCCCGCTGGCGCTCTCACGTCCACCGCCGTCCAGATCGGATCTGGAGCGTTCATCGCAGCAATCGTGGGTGGCTGGTCGCCTGTCTCTCTCCCGATCTCTTTCTCTTTCTCTGTCCAGGGGCGTGGCTGTGGCAGCGCTTGAATTGTCCCGTGAATCGTCAGTGCTGTCCATGGTCATGAACTCATCGAAGTCTCCTCCCTGCGAGGACTCCGAGCGCTGTCCCGAGTGATCGGAAATTGTTGTGGAGAAGTCCAGGGTATCCGAGGTGCCCAGTGACTTGTTGGAGTTCTGATCCTCAATGCCCAGGCGGTCCACATCGCCAGCACCAATGCCCTGACCCTGACCCCCCCCCTGACCGCCGCTGCCGTCGTCCATGGTGTGGATGCGGATGTGCTGCTGCAGGATGATGCCGTTGGAGAACTTCTGGTGACACACCGGACACTTGAACTGACTCCGCATGGGCGGCTTGATCTTGTGGATGCTCATGTGCGCCTTCAGGTTGCCCTTGGTGGCAAAGGCGCGTCCACAGATCTTGCAGCGGAAGGGTCTCTCCCCCGTGTGGGTGCGTATGTGCATCTGGAGAGAACTGCGGCAGGACATGACCTTCTGGCAGAAGATGCACTGATTGGGATCCGTCAGCTTGTTCTCAATGTTGTCCACCAGCTGCTGCAGCTTCGACGTCTCCGACGTCTTGTCTATCTCAATGAGATCCTCCCACGACTTGTCTATGATGCGCTCCATCTGGGCAAGTGAGAACTCTCCCGCTCCCGGCATTCCCACAGAGCCATCGCGACTGGCCGAGGAGCGACGCACCAGCTTGGCAATGTGCAGATGCTCGGCATGCTCCGCGGATCTCTCCTCCCCGGGAGGACTTCCGGCATTGCTCGTCTGACGCTTCCGCACGCTGCCATTGCGACGACTCGACGCTGCTGTTGGTGTCATCGGCTTGGGACTGTCCTTGGACTTCTCCTTCTCCTGTTTCTCGGGTGAAGCATGAACTGGTTCCGTGACGAGTCGACCTCGGTCGGACAGAGCCTTTATTGGGGTCACTGCTCGTTCCACCGGCGAGTTAGACCTTTCCCGCATCGGTTTGCTCAGATCCTCCGCCTGCTGTGGCAGTTGCTGCTCCTGCTGCTGTGGAGACTGCTGCTGGGGCCGAGCCTGAGCCTGGGATGCCTGGGATTGGGACTGGGACTGGAGCTGCTCCACTGCTGGCGGATCTCTGCTGGGAGGTGGCGGCGGAGCAAGCGGCGCAGGCGGCACAAAGGGCAACCGGATGGGCGTGAGAGCGCCGAACTGCTCGGGATTTGGGCCGGAAGGTGCTGCCCCATTGACTACGGGGGGCAGCAGCATGGGAGGAAAGATCTGCGTGTGCCGTTGATAGTGAACCTTGAGGTTGCCCTTTGTGGTGAACTTGCTGCCACAGACGTTGCAGTGGAAGGGACGCTCGCCGGTGTGGGAACGCAGATGGATCTGCAGGGCCGAGTAGCTGCCAAAGATCTTGCCGCAGTACTTGCAGCGATGCTTGAAGATCTCACCCCGACTCTGTGCCTCCTTCGAGGCGTACTCCGAGTACTCCTCCTGCATCTGCGCCGCGTGCAAGCTCTGGGAGGCGGAGTCCAGCACCTCCTCCGTGCGACGTTGCAGCATCTCCAGGCAGTTGGGTTCGTTGGGTGCTGGCGGCGGGTCGTGATTGGTGATGATGCTCGAGGCCAGACTGGAGCTGATGTCGCACATTACCGGTTGATACTCCATCTCCGTCTCGGGTTCGACTTCAGCCTCAATCTCGCGCTCGCTTTCCACCTTGACTCGCTCTAGCTCTCGCTCTCGCTCTCTCCAGTTCCCGCTCTCTGTCTCGTTTTCTGTTCCTCTCCAACTCCCTGTCCCTCTGTCTGTCCCTCTCCCGTTCCTTCTCCTGCTGCTCTTCCTTATTGCACTCCTTAGCCTTTGCCATGGACAAGTCCTGTCCATCAGTCTTTAAACTCTCCTGCTCGCTCTCTGCCGCCTCGCCATTCAGCCTCGGCTGTTCTTTGGCAGGATTTAACTGCTCCTCGTCCGCCTCCTCGTCCAGGTCGTCGTCCTCCTCCTCGTTGTGAGCCCCCTGCCGGCTGAGAGCAGCGACCACGCCCCCCGCCCGCTTCAATTGACTCTGCAGATGTTGGATGAGCTGCAGCTGCATCAGATGCTGTCGCTGCACATTGAAGATCGTCGACTGCACCATGGCCAGATCCGTGGGATCAGCTGCCCCGGCCAAGGCAGTTGCCGCAAACTGCGCCACCGCCACTTTGGTATGTTGTAAAGCTTCGAGTGCCACATGCCCCGACGTGGGCAATCGGTTGCCGGAGATTACCGACAGATCCAATGCCTCGTTGCTGTTCTCCGGCTGCTGCTCCGAGCTGCCGGCCAACGATGTCTCCAGCGATGCTTCCAGTTGAAGCTCCGCATCCGCCTCTGACTCTGCCTGCGCCTCTGCCACCGCCTCTGCATCGGGATGCAGCTGGACCACCTCATCCGCTCCACTGCCATTGTTATTGCTGTCCGCGTTGAGCTCCTTGGCCAGCAGAGTTTCCCTCTCGCCGGCTGGGGCTGTGCCACCGCCGGAGGCGCCACTGCGCGTCCCTGTGCCTGTGCCCCGGTAATTGATGCGATTACGAAATATTGAACACATTCTCCTCTCAAACGCCTCCAACTACTCCTCTGGAGCTCCTCGGCTGAAGCTGTTACGGAATCTTGAACTGAGTCTGGCTGTGAATCTCGATCTGTGTCTCCTGCTGCTGTTCATGGGCGCTGTGGATGAGACGAGAGAAGATGTGGGATTCAGAGAGATTGGAAAATGCTGGCCGACTTTAAGCGGAGCAATCCGATTTCGAAAACGATGCCTTTAGCGAACTGGTCACGTAAGGAGTCTCCGACCCGGCCAGACTTTATGATAAATTTTTGAATATATGAATAGCTTGCAGTGTCGCAACTTAAAAGCCGATGAATAAATGAAATGAACGCATTGCATTTTATTAGGAGCGTATAACTTAATTTTGGCCTACAGAACGAACCATCGAACCATTCGACAAAGGTATCTATCAATCTATATCTATATATCGGTATCGGGATCGCACCGCGGGATCGATTATTTTGGACTTTCCGCGTCCAAGTCTGATTGCTTGCGGATTATTGAACTGGCCGAAGCTCGATGCATATTTTGCATGAGGTTTTCAGCTTGGGCTTGGATAATTTATTGATATATTACTTGGAATCACTCAGCATAACTTTGCTTCGGTCCCATTTGATTTCGATTCCGGCTCAAGCTAATTTACTTGGTGGCAATCTCAATCTCAAACTCAATCTCAATCGCAATCGCAATCTCTCACTGCCCCCTTCTACCCTCTCTAGGGATAGGACAATATCTGAAAAACAGAAAACAGATTGCGATATGCTTGTTACTTAACACACGGAAATTCAACTCCAATCCAATCCAGTTCAATCCCATCTATTGGGTCAATCACTTTCGATTGATTCGTTTGATTCCAATGAATGCTACGCAAGAGACTCACCAGCGATCTCTTATCTAACGATAATATTACGTCTGATATTCGGCCCACTGTCACTATTACTGTTACTGCTAGTGTTACTGCTACTGCTACTGCTGTTGCCCACTGTAAATAGCCTGGGATAATTTTTGAATATACATGAGGCGGAACTTCTAGCGGTTAAACAGCGACTCAGATTGGGAACTTGAACTCGCGAGCAAAACGGCAACAAATGACGAATCGAGAACATTGTCAAAATACTTATAATTTCTACAGGTTTTCCAAAATATTTTCAAATTGCACTGACACGCTTACTTTGTTATGTATAAATATATTATACCATATAGACGAGGTTGCAAGTTTTCCCTTACATCATTCATTGGAATCTGTTAAATTAAATTGTTAAATTGTGTTGCGATTAAAAAATTAAGAAAGTGGAAATCTATAGACTTGATAGAGAACATTTATGGAATTGTGCTTTTATTAGATCTTTCCAGTTGCACGTCAATTTCTATTCTATTATTAAGGTTATTATCTCAATACAATATTTAAATTTTAAGATGATACTTCACTCAAAAATACATAGAATAAAGAAATTTTTAACCAAATAGTATTCAATATTTAATGGAATTAATTTAAAATTAAAATTTTCATACATACACGATAACACACTCCATTAAATGTTAAGTTATCCTTATGTAAAATATTTTCATAAGAGAACTATTTTTTAAATATATATCTTTAAATCAAACTGTACATACTATAGTTTATGTTTATTTCGCTTATGAAATTAAATTCTCAGTGTAAGCAAAAAAGAATTAGTTGGCAAGCAGTTCATAAATATTGGCAAGAAATCGATTTCAACATCATTCCGTTGAGTATTTGTGAGTATTCAACGCACAGATTCGTAATCTCAATTCGAAATTGGGCAGACGAATATTTCACAATAATCGATGGGAACGTGTGTTAAGATTGGAGTTGTTATACGAGTACGAGAACGAGTACGAGTAGCATTCGCATTACGACCGATTGCTTTATGATTATTTCCCGGCAATTAAGTGAATTTATTGGCAAAGGTAAACAGACACACACACATACACACACACACACCCGAGATACATTCCCATATCGCACACATATGGATATCGATTGGGCCGCATTCGAAATCATCGACGCACACACATCGTATAGTATTTCTATCAATGGACTCATCCGAAATCAATTTGTTTAATGCAGTAGTCGACGCGCTTTTCCCACAGTTCAAGGAAGCAAAACTGAAGAGGGACTACGTCTTAGATTGAGATTGAGATTGAGACTGTGGCACTTGTTACTTGGTTGGGTGGTTGGGTGGTTGGGGTGGTTGTGTGGTGCTGTTGCTGCACGCTTGGCACCTCGAAAGTGTTGACCGAAGACGAGTAAAGCCAGTAGCCACAACTTATTCCACTTGAGCTGATTTCTTGAGCGATTTACGCACAGACAAAAACATAAAACTTCCGCAATTGCTTCAACTTGAGATTTTCATAGGGAATCCAATTTGGAAACTGTATCCAAAGAATTGGGAGCATTTCATTTCCTTTGTCATTGGGTGCGTCTAGTTTCCTGCCAGCAGGTGGTCCATCCAACTGAAGAGGAACTCTAAATCTTTATTTTTCTGGTTACAGTTACTTGCCCGGATAAATATTGTATCTGAGAGATACAACAAAGCGTCAATCATTCAATCCCACATTTGTTTCATCCACAAGCGGATACGTATCAAAATTCTATGCAATTTGCTTGATTGATTGATGGCACACACTCCGGGCCATATAAATAGCTCCACTTGCGCCCGAGACACGTCTATATCCGGCTAGAAATTTGACTGACTGAGAGAATCGCCAGCAACGTGGCGGTAAGGTAAACAATCAATTGAGTGATTTCTCTTGAGATATTGATTGAGATCTGTTGTTGATCCACAAGTCGATCGAGACGTTAGCTTTGCATGAATCGGCGAAACATCAATTTTGATATTTATTATGCAAATCTTTTGTTATAATATGAAAAATGTAAAAACTAAATATATTTATTTATAGTGTGTTATGATTTAGAATTCAATATATTTATAAGTCTATTAAAATATATCAATTTTTGAGATATATCGTCATAAAAATAAATGTGGTTAACCAGTGTAGATTGTGAATTAGAATTTCAAGAACCTGTTTGAAAATTCTCGTATTATTGAAGAAATCAATTCATTCATTTAGAATTTCATCAATGAAAAACCGGCAGAACATTCGTATTTCCTCTTTGGCAAACCGTTAAGAAAATATGGGAAAACGGGAGAGGAAAAAAATAAGAATTGTTTGCGCCAAAATTTATGAGCTTCATTTAAAATATACGATATATATCGGGGGAATGGGGTGGAAAAGTAGATGTGGTTAAAATCATTTGCAGTATTTAAAATGCCAAAAGAGAAAAGAGGCAGCCAATGAAGACTGAGACAAGGGCTTCAACTGGAATGGAAATGGGAATGGGATTGAGAATGGAAATGAAACTGGAACCGGATTCAAGCTGAACAAAATGTCTGCAAATTTATTAAGCTGAAAAAATTTTATGAGTTGAATTGGTATAATTTTCATATAATTTTTGAAAAAGAAACGAAATGGAACGACGACGACGACGACGACGACGACGACGAAGTCGAGTTGCAGTCCAGACGCAGCCGGAAAGAGCAGGAAAGAGTGAGAGGGGGAAGAGGGAGAGAGAGAGAGCAGAGGGCGGTCAACCAGTTGAGCAGCAGACGCCGCGGGTGGCTGAAGACAGGGAGGGGAGGGGTGCACGAGGGTGGGCAGCAAGCGCCACCACACACACACACACACACACAGCGAACCAGAAATGGACGTCGCGTATGTGTGTGAGAAATGCAAATGTCTGTGTGTCAGCAAAACGTTGAGCAGGAGGAAGAGGGGAAGACGAAGGTGGAAGAAGCAACAGAGGCAGCGACAGAGGCAGCGACGGAGGCAAAGGCAGAGGCAGGACAGACTGGCAGAAGCAACAGCAGAAGAAGAATAAGGAGAGGAGTAGGAAAAAGAGGAGACAGAAGGTGAAGAAGTGGAGGAAGAAGCACACCAATGCCAAGTGGCCGGAGTGTGTGTGTCATGAGGGGAACTGGACAACACACACACACCACACACACACACACACTCGCACAAACAGTGTTGGGACTTGTAGATGAATTTGTATTGTTTTGCATTTGCTTTTGGGGCACTATTTTGTTGTTGTTCTTGTTGTTTTTGCCTCCGTTTTCGTTTTTATGCTTTTTCACGAAAGGAATAATAAAGGCCAGTCATTCAAGCTGTCTCTGAGGGCGACCGACCGGGTGCAGGGGCTGAGGGAGGGGGTGAGTTGAGTTGAATTGAGGGAAGAGTTGTTAAGCTGCCATTGCAAACAATTAAAATCATAAGAGACGCACATAAATTATTCATGGCTTAATCTAAAGTGGACAATCTATGCAAAGTACTCGCAACACACACACACAGCACACACACACACACACACACACACACATGCAAACACCCCCCCTCTTACATGTATGTTTATAGTTTGCACAAACACACAAACACTTGTCTGTCCTCCTTCCCTTAGCTTAAAAACTTCCTCATACTGTTTGGCTCCATGTTTGATAATTTTGACTTAACTTTTGTTTAATTAGTCATAAAAAATAACTATTTATTTTACTTTGAATGGAACTTAAATTTGTTTCTTTTTTAATACCAATTTACATAATTTAGCTTGCATATTTATTTAATAATATTATATTCAATAAAAATTTCTAATAAAAATTAACAGAAATTATAAAATTTTATTTTTATTTTAATTTTTTAAAAATCGATTTGTTTCCACATTCAAAACAACTTATAATAAAAGTAAACATAAAATCGAACTATTCTAAAATCATTATAAAAAATGTATAATTGTTCAACATATAATATCAAATTAATTTATTGAAGTAAAATTTAAATTGAAAATTGACATAAAATTAATCTTAAAAAACTGTTGAATATTTAAAGCGAAATTTTACATTAAATATGTCAAAATCAATATCCAATGTGCCTACGTGAACTATCAGAAAACCAGAGACATATAAGTAAAATAATTTGGTGTTACATTATGCAAATTTAGTGTGATACCCTATAAAAAGATGTGTATGACGTCAACTACTAAAATATGCAACGCACATTAAAATATTTTTTGTGTATTTTGGTATTTAGCGAATTTTCGATTTTAATTTAGTTTAATGAATATTCCGAATATGCCATAAAAATTGGGGTTTTGTGCGGTTTATTGAATTAGCGAGCGGCCGCAAAACTGAAAAGCAAAAATCATCGACATATTGAAATGTATCTTATGAGTTGCAAACATTCTAATAAACAGCAACAGACGCCGTTGCAAATAAATTATAAATATATTGTGTATATATCGGATAGATATAGATCTGACTACTGATAGATTCGCATGTGACGTGCGCGGATTTGTTGGCATATTTCTGGTGTGCAGAAAAATTCAACGTGGCCACATTACAAATAGGAACAAAAACCGAAAGAGTGAGAGAGTGAGAGAGTGAGGCAGGGGGAGAGGGGAGGGGGAGAAGTGGAAAGGATTAAAATATATAGCAGAGTATAATACAATCTTTTTGGCTTTTGGCAAATATTTGGACAGCCCAGTGTGTGGAAGGGGGAGAAGAGGGGGACAAACTCGAAATGAAAATGATGAAAATATACGAGATGGGAAAAAAAAATGGACTGACAAAATGTAGATATTGTATAAACTACACACTAGACACTTTTTCTATAGACGCGCACATTTCTGTCATAACAAAAAAATATTTTCCCCCTTCCCAATTCCCCTCTACATTCCCCTTTTGCCGTCCTTTGAACCGTTTTCACTATTTGTTGGCATTGTGTTGAATTTATTAAAATGAAAATAAATATATAATAAAAATGAACAGAAATACAAATAAATATAGGGTAGAGTGGAAAGGGGTAGAACAGGTGGGGGGGGGGAAGGGAGAAGGGGTTGCTGGGGTGGCGAGAAAAATGAAAAATGAAAAATGAAAAAGAATGAAACGTTTCGAATTTTATAAATGAAGAAGAAATGAAAATGAAATGAATTTATTGTCGGACAGAGTCCGCGAAGATCCCACAAGTAAAAGCAGATTATGATCGTGATGATTAAGTTCATCACCCTGATGGGGATGACAATGTGCACGTTGAGCCACAAGATACAAGATACAAGATACATTTCGCTTGGCGCTCTGCGTTGAGTTGAAATCGCGCGACTCATAAATTAATTAAAGCAATAAATGCATTAGGCACATGGATGGCACCAGGGGCTATACGGGGGGGAGGGGAAGGCGATGTATCTGTATCTCTATTTGTTACTGCAAAATGTGTGTGTGTGTGTGTGTGTGTGTGTGTGAATGTATCTCATAGGCTGCTTGTTGCAGTTGATTTGCTTGATTGAAAATTAAGCCCATCATTTCAATCTCAATCTGTTGCTGACATTTGACTGTTGTCTGTATCTACAAGATACATCTACTCGTGTATCTGACACCTGTCATCTTTTCGTTTAACCTACGCCCCCTCTCTCTCCCCTCTCTCTCACACACATGCTTGCAACTCATTGTTTCTGTGCTAATTTTACTCTCATGACATGCGTCCGTTTTCTCCGGTTTTCGGGTGTCATCTTCTCGTTGCTGTTGTTGTTGTTGTTGTTGTTGCATAACATGCACTACACACACACACGCAGCTGGAGCAGCATCTCGTGCCCATGTCAAGACCTCAATAATCCCCCCCTCTTCCCATCCCAATGCCGACAGTTCCCGCCCCACCTCTTGCCACACGACTGAGGCACAAAGTAGTTGTATTTATGTTAACTTTGACATAAGCCCGACATGCAACATTTTGTTGCCATTGCTGTTGTTGTTGTTGTTGTTGCTGCTGCCTCGGTTGCATGTCCTCGCATAAAGTGTCAAAGTTAAATAATCGCCACTCAGGCAACAACTGAGCCTTAAACTCACACAACAACAACAAACACAACAACAACAACAATGCCAAAAATTGCACTTGCCGTAAGCAAATGGAACCCAACATTAAATTACTCAGATAAAGCTCAAGTAAATCACAATGACACCAGTTGAAAATTAAAATTGCTGCTATTTTCTCAATTTTTGAACTTTATAAAGCAAAACTTATTTGAAAATATCGCTGATTATAGATGAAAATCAAGACACATATTAAAGGCATTCAGTATTTTCTTTTTGGAAC
Organism: Drosophila sp. st01m; assembly: GCA_018901795.1. Taxonomy (NCBI): domain Eukaryota; kingdom Metazoa; phylum Arthropoda; class Insecta; order Diptera; family Drosophilidae; genus Drosophila; species Drosophila sp. st01m. The sequence goes on from JAEIFG010001638.1 coordinate 8,300,142, forward strand.
ATTTTTTTAGTAGAGTTAATCTTGATCAGTTAGTTAATCAATCATTAACAAATAAATAATGTGTCCAAAGAAAACAATTACCTAAAGGTCATTCAAATAAAAATAATATGTGAAAACAGACTAAATGTAACTGAAAGCCAGCAAAATAAATCTTTAATGGAACATTGAGACTTAAAGCATTCATAAACTCGCATACTACTAAATTACCTAAAATTTTATAAACTGATAGGTTTTCTTTCATAATATTGAACATGGATATTAAACTGATATTCTGATATTAACTGAAAATGGATCTCATATTATTAATTGTTTAAGCTTATTGAATAACATAAACTTTAAGAGAGAATCAGAGAGTAAATTAAACTATTAAACTTTAGAGTTATTACAGCAAATATTCTGTCTAGATTAAAGACAACCAAAATAGGAAAATTTAAGGTGAATCTTTGAATATTTAAGTGCTTCTGAGTTTAAAAAGAAAGATAGCTTTTCTGATAACAAACATATTGGAGATAAGAAATTCAAGATTGCTGTCTTTCGAACAAAACTATTTACACAAAGTATTTGAAGGTTCAGCATATAATGTATGTAATATATGCATTATGTAAATAATAAACAAATTATCTTAATAAAATTAATTAATAAAATATCATTTATTAAATCTTATTTAATTATTAGTAAATTATAAATAGGTAAATACTTGTTTTAGATTGCACAAATCATTTAAGTTTTACATAAGTAAATAAAATTAATAAATAAAATGAACTTTTTGTTATTTATAATGTTTGATTGCATTTTGATAATACTCACTATGATAGCAACTTTTTATCAAATTCTTCTGCTTCCTCTTCGCCTTCCCCTTTGATTTTCCGCCTATTCGCTTTTGTCATTCATATTAAAACCCTTTTTACTTGAGTTTTCGCTTCGATTTTGCCGTCGGCAGCAAAAACTGATTTGTTTAACGAATCCTGCGAAGGATTCGAATTCGATTTCGCACTCGAAACTTGTGGTTTTTTTTTGGCAATGCTTTTTATGATTCTTCTTATGCTTTTGATTCGTTTATGGATATTTTTGTTATTATTTTAGCTGTTGTCTTTAGTTCACTTCACATTTGTCGCCTTCGCATTTATTGCACTTAATATTTCAATTGTTTTTGTTTTACAGTTGCTCGCTCTCTCGGAGAGTCGCTTGTTGGTGTTGTTATCGTAATCGCTTGTTGTTGTTGTTGTTGTTGTTGTTGCGTTGGCCATTTGCATTTTTGGTGTTTTCGCGTTTTATGCTCTTTGCTTTTGCTTTTGCTTTTGTTGTTGCTGTTGCTGTTGCTTTATTTATGATTAATTAAACACGCGCGACCACAAAAACTTCTTCCTCGTTCTCCCCCGCCCACATGACAAAACGCGTCGCACTCTCCCACTCGCTCCCACACACGCACACGCACTCACACACGCCAGCACACACATGCACATGCATACACACGCACACGCACACACACGCACTTGACGCTGGAGATGAAGCGGGAGAAAAAAATGAGTAACGTGCGTGAGCGACAAACGTTGACGACGGTGACGACGGCGACGGCGACGACGACGACGGCGACGATGACGATGACGACTGCGGTGACGGCGACTGCGGCGACGGTAATAAAAACCGTTAGCTTTGCTGCTGCTGCTGCTGCTGCGACTGTCAAATATTTTGGCAATAATAATTGTTTGTTATTGTTGTGTTTGTTGTTGTTGTTAATGTGAATGGCAAATTAGCAATAAACTGGCAACTGGCAACTGGCAAGTGGCAACTGGCAAGTGGCAAGTGGCAACTGTCGGCTCTGAGGCTTCGAGAGCAAAGCCAAGAAGTGGCGGCTGCTGCTGCTGCCTGCCTCGCTGGCTGGCTGAACTGACGCTGTCGCTGAACTGGCAACTGGCGCTGGCAACTGGCGCTGGCGTTGTCGTTGGCGCTGCCGTTGGCCGTGACTGGAGCCGAAGCAGCGAATGTCCTTTATGGATTTAACGAGCGTGCGGAGCAGCAACAGCAGCAAGAAACGCAGCAGCAGCGGCATCGACAGCGACAGCAGCAGCGAATCGAAGTGTCGCTGTAACGTTGTTGGGGGCAGCATTGCAAAAGCTTAGACAGCCACACCAACAACAACAGCAACAGCAGCAACAGCAGCGGCAAAAGAGTGAGAGCGAGAGAGAGAGTAAGTAAAATGTGCGTGCAACATTTTCGAAATTGCCCGCTAACAGCAGGGGAACATGACGTATAAGACTGTTGACCATGCTGTTATGTTAAGCGCACAACATTTTTTGGCACTGTTAAGCTTGCAGCGCACTAGCTGTGCTGCTCTAACGCACGCGATGCGGCCATTTATGATAAGTCTCAAGTGTGTGCTCTGTATGTGTGTGTTGGTTAATGCCATAAATCAAAAAGAGACTCGCTGCGTGTGTGTGTGCATGAGTGCGCTCTCACCGCATGCCGAACTCTCTCGCTCTGCCACTCTCCCACTCTCTCAAAGGGCCGACGGCGCACAAATCGATACCCCAAGAAAGGCAGCACACGAGAAACTGTCCGACAGAAGGCAACGTCATCTTCGGCCAGAGCGCAGCAGCGATTTTTATTTGCGCAGCGTCATTGTCGTCGTCGTCGTCGTCGGCAAATAAATAAAACTCAATGCAAAAGCAAAAGCAAATTATGACAACTTTAGGCGGAGCATAGCGACAACAGCAGCAGCAGAAAAAAACGTAAGCGTTGGCAGCGCTGCTCGTAGTTGTTGTTTTTTTTTTTTTATTCTGCGCTCAATCATATTTTTCCTGCATTTGTGTGTGTGTGTGTGTGAGTGTGAGTGCGACTTTGAGTGTATGTAAGTTTCTTTATTTATCCATATTTCCTTTATGTTCGTTAAGTTGCTGCTGCTTCTTCTTCCACGTCTGTTGATTTGCTGTTGGTCCTGTGGCTGCCATCGGGAGTGTAAAATGCCGTCGGGAAAAACTCAATTGCACTGATTTCATTTAGGCAACTCTAATGGCGGCTCTTACCGTTAGCTCTTTACAGACAATAAAGAGGAGAAATTTTAAAGAAAATTAAAAGTTAGCTGCAATGAATTCAAAACATTAAAGAGTGAACTATTTTACTTTATCAATAGTTAGTTCTATTTTTGTAAAATATTTTAAAAACACATTAGTCAAGTTGAGATTCTCCTATTTTATAAATTGTTTGTTGTTATAAAAAGGTTCTATTTTATTTAAATAAAAAAAATTGAATAGTTTAAGAATATTTCACCAGTCAGATTTTATTTCATTCATTGTTGTACTGAAATGTGAACTGTATTTTTATAGTTTGTTTGTTTGTTTGATTTTATTTTTTGCGTTAGATTTTCTTGTAATTGCCACGTCTATTATAAAAGGATCTCTGTATATCTCTTTAGTTTTCTATAGTATTAAAAGATAAGAAGGGAAAACATCGAAAAGTAGAACTATACACGAAGTTTATTATGTTGACTCCATATTTCTATATTTATTTTTACTTTAGTTTAATACAGATTTCTACATTTTATTTTTTTTTATTCGAGGCGAATCTATTAGTAACTTTTTGTGTGTAAACATTTCAGAAATTCCTACATTCTTATAGATTTATAATCAGTATTTTTATATAAGTCTTTCATTGAATTGTGTACAGTTTTTCCCAACTCAAATAACAACATTTATTTGAACAAGTTTTAACTTTTAACTTCAAATAAAATATATATAAAATGATGCAGTACTTTAATAATTCAACTGTTAATCAACACTCGGATTTAACATTTAAATTTTCTGTACTAATCTATCTTCAATGATCGATCGTTCAATTTGTAGGTTCACATCCTTATCAAAGCATTCGGGAACGCCTGAGGAGGGGCAGGTAGGGGAGGGAGCTGCCCCTATAACCGAATAGCTGTTAATAGTCATACCGATGGAGTTTGTGGCATGAATTATGCATGCCACAGGCAACTGGAATGGCCACCAATTGCATTTCATTTGCAGACACATGCGTGCGTATCTTCTAGCTACATATGTATCTGTATCTCTAGCTGTATTTGTATCTCTGTCTGTAACTGCAACCCTTTCCAGTTGTTGCCCATATAATCTGAACGAATTCGTGCGGAACATCTGCCCGCTGCGTGTGCTTATGAATTACTAAAAAAAGAAGAACTTTATAGAAGCAACAACAAATTTAACGAATAGCAACAAATTCAAAATGGATTCATGTATGAATCAAAAATAAATGAAATGAAATGAAATGATAACATACATACCTAACAACAATGATTATAATTCCCACCCCGTAACTGATGCCATGTTCTTTTCGAGTGATCATAAAGCAAATAACCCTCTCCCTCTCCCTTCCCTCTCTAGCCATCTCCCCCTGCTTTACTGGCAAATTAGCAACCTTTATACATTGGTTCTACTGTACAAATTTCACTTGGAATGTATTTCCCTGTAAAATGTGGCAACAGAAAGAGACGTAAAGCAAGTGACAGTTGAGGGAGTGAGAGAGTGAACAACTCTCCTCTTCTGCCATAGACACAAAGTCTATGGCCACCAAGATTTCCCAGACATAATGTCGTTTATCATCGTGAATCGCTTCCATTTTCCCATATACTATATCTAGAAGACGTGGGTCGACTGAGAGAAGCAGAGAGAGAAAGAGAAGCGAGACAGCAAGTGAAATTTGTATTCAAATCGAAACCCGTTTGAAAAATTTTGATGACGCCGATTTGTCTCTACATTCATAAAAAAAAAACAAGAAGAAAATCAAAAAAAAAACGTAAGAAAAACCTTCACAACATTTCTCAGGTCATCGGGAAATCAAAGTAAAAGCGAAGCCGACCAGAACACGACCAACAAAGCATAATTAAAGTCGGAATAAATTATTACACACATTTTGTGGTAAACGCGACAAATGTTTATTTCCAAAATAGCTCCAAAAACCCAATACCTGAGACCCCAAGCACAAACTTAACCCCAGCACTGAAACCATCCAATGAAGAGCAACGTTTATAATCATCAAGGCAAACGTGAGTTGGTTCAACATGCTACCAACTTTCGGTGGGATCTGAGAAGAAATTACAATTCCGGACGGTAGTCTAAAGTATTCTTGAAAAGGAAGTCTAGTCAGAATTGAAATCCATATTATACAGAGTTTATAAAAATTCAGCCAAGGTCATTAAAATTATCTGTCCTTCTTTGTTTAAGCGTCCTTTAACGTTTCTTCGGTAAATAATACGTTCAGCGACTCTTCTTTGCACTACTTTCTTAAACGTTGCGTTTTCTGGTTTCTTCTTCCTTTTTCTTTTTCTGCCGCATCCTTAAACGTTTCAGCTATGCTGGCGAATAAATCTCTAACTAGTATTATACTCCGTCTCCTGTAGAATTACTCATAAGATTAAACCCATTGAGTCACGCACTTTGGTCATAAATAGAAACCTCATCTAAGCGCGTAGTTAATGTCCAGGCATTTGTTGGCAGTTGACTCATTAGACATACTTTAGTTTTAATTTTATGCCAGATTCCAAATAAATAAATTTATTTAAATGACATAGATCGTTAACAGTACCCCACACATTCACACATAACGAAAAACTCCAAAGTAATTATAATAAAAATCGAAATACACGTCGCTTTGAGGGTTTTCAGTTTTAATATCACGTTTGTTTCCACTAAATAGTTTTAGAAACAGTATAGAAAATAAATAAATAAATAAAAAAAGCCGAAAGTACACACTCGTCTCATTAAAATTAAGTACTTCAGACTCGCGCTGGGCATAGGTTACGGGTATATATAATTTCTATAGCGGCGATTTCCCTGTAGATCCCAAAACCGTAAACGAACGCATTTCAATTGGAGTTTTGATCTGTCCGACCCGTGATTTATTCGAACTTAAAGAAATCTTTAGTATTTTATTTATAGTTGTATTCTGAACTTGCTTTATATTCACTTTAATTTAAGATAAGTTTTCATATAAAGTCATTATTGAGGAAGTTAATCAGTGGAGAAAATGAACTCAATATTGAAAAAATTGTAGTTTTTCAATTTTTATGCGGAGTTGAAAAAGAGTCTATGTAAAAATAAAATTAAAGATTTGACAAAGTCTGAAATGAAATCATCATCAAACTTGAACTAAATCCATTTTCGATTTTCTTTGTTAATTTATAGTTAAGGAGCTGTAAATATAATTCAAATTATTTATTTATTTAGAAATAAAAGTAATTTTACTATAGTTAAGTAAATAATTTGTAAACTATAATTGAGTTACATTTACCAAAGTATTTCTCATTTTCGGAATGTCTTCCATCTACACTTACTAAGTTATTTTTTTCAATTTGAAGTCAATATTTTGTGAAACACATCTGTTTCTCCCCGGATTGGATCATTTCAGACTGAAGATGTCGCATATGGTCGGCACGAGCCGGAATTCCGTCCGGAACGAAGATGGATTGGGGAAGAGGAGGCGTTATTTATGATGATATTGTTTATGAATCAGAATTACAAAATGCAACGCCACATAAATATAGAGTCAAGTATTTGTGAAGATGCCACTAACCAGAAAAGCGACGCCCATTTGACAAGATGGTGGGCGTGTTAATTGCACAAAAGTTGAATGTGAATGGGACACAGTTCTCGTGGTGGAAAATCAATGAAAACACTATCAAATTGAAGGCAGTCGCTACTTTAAATGCCCTACATGAAGTGGGAAAAGGGAAAGCCCAGACTTGGATGGCAGTCAGGACAATCGTCACACAAGTGTATCCTAAAGATACAATTGCACAACAGCAACAGGCCTGAATCGATATATGTACATGGGTGTATGTATAACTGTTGCTTATTTACCTAAGCGAGAGGCAGCAAATTTAAGCCAACATCGTCGAGTTTCCAGTGTGACTCCCCCTTCGCCAATTTAGCCAACTCTGCATCCTCTTTTGCATCCTTTCGCTTCACTCTTTGCTCCAGAAGTTTCTTAGTTTTTCTCCTATTTTTTCTTTACTCAAATGCTTTTGCTTCGTTTAAGTGTGTAAATGTTTTCTCGCTTCGAGTTCGAAAAAGCAAAAATTGTCTTTAGCTTCCTTTTTATTTGGCAGCCACTTGAATTTGCTTATTTGTGTATCTGTGTCTGTATCTGTATCCGTATCTGCATGTCTGTGTATCTGTATCTGTATCTGTATCTGTTTCAGTTACTGTGTCTGTGTTTCTGTCTCTGTATCTGTGTGTGTCTGAAGGCTGTTGACATTGGTTTCGAGTTTACAAAGAAATCGATTAAACACAAAATCGAGCAAATGACCCAAAGTGACAGTTTCAGCGTCGGCACAAGGTCAATTCTTAAATTCTCGTTTGTAAATTCAGTTCACAAATATAAATATTAAGCATAGTTTAAAATAAATGCATAGAAATAGTAGAAAATCAAAACTATTTGCATTAAATATTAATATAATAAAGTTGTATTCCAAAATAACTTAAAACATTAAACTCTGTTAGTCACAGTTTAAAATAATTATTGAAATAACTTTAATTTTGAATTAAGTATTTAATAGAACATAGGCAAAACTAGTTATACAATTAGAATTATGTTCCAAATGCAGAGTTTAGTCTAATTTAGACACATTTTAATTATTCTTTCTAGTTGTTCTTACCCCTATCTCTAGCTCACTTTATATAATTGCTCTGTCTCTCTTTAAATGTTCGCCCAGTGAAAATTTAATGACAATTGTTGCATTTAAATGTGGCCCCATTTTGATGAGACGCTGCTGGGAGGCCATTGCCGCACCCGGCAACCCTACAGACAGGGTTGTCTGTGCGTAGGGTTGCCAACAAAATCGATAGGATGCCAAATAGACATGTCTGGTGGCGCTTCTTTATGTTCGGCGGGTTCCCGCAACATCAACAAGATGTATTAGCTGCCTTCATTATGAGGCAGTAACCTCACCCCCCTGCAACCCCCTGGCCATCCTTCAGACGAATGTGTTGTCCGTTGTCCTGCCACATCAATATATATACGTATAATCTATATATATGTTTGTGTGTGTCTCTGTTTTTGGTGACAATTTCCGCTCGTCCTAAGCGAGCTTCGTCCTTGGCAACTGCTGCTTCTTTCCTCTTCTCCCCTCTTCTCTTCTCCCGAACTAACTTTGTGCTCCCTCTGTCAACCCCTACACTCAACCCCCTCAACCCCCGCCTGTCTGCCTCTTTTTGCCGTCGCCAGTTTCACTTTTTGTATTTGGGCGACGCTTTTCCTCGTTTTCCCAGTCGAATTTCCAGTGCGTTTGTAGGCGAATCGCATTCGTTGTCTTATATACCAAATGTCTCTGATTGCTCCTCTGTCTATGTGTGTGTGTGAGTGTGTGCCACACATGTGTGTGTATGTGTCAAAAGCTTAAATATTCCAAATACAACAGCTGAACTTTAAGTGTAACACAGCAAAATAAACAAAACTGCGGGCAGTTTTTCCCTATTTTCCCTTTTTTACCATTTAAATATTTTATTTTTATTTTTATTTCGAGTGTTAATCAGGTCAGTGGCACGCCCCCATTGCTCCACATGTGGCGCCCTCTGGTGTACGGAATTGACAAACAGTAATTGCCAGGTGTCGATCAAGGTCTAGAGTATTTTAGTCAAATAGTTTGTTGCAGTTGCAACGTTGTTATTGTAAAGAGTTAAAAAGACATAAAAAAACTCGACTGCCAATAGGAGGGAGAATTCCACGAGAGATTCTCCATTGATTTCGCTCTCTCGAGCGAGATATTTGTTTAGGTGATGTGACATAAACACAAACACACGCCAGATACACAAACAATAAACACAGATCACACACACACACACACACACAGGCATGCATACATACAAAGATACAGATGGCATTGTCATGTATCTGTCATGGCGAATATCCCTTTATGATTCTAATGCGAATTTCATATCCTGCTGTGAGATCGAATGCTCCTGCTCTGCTCCTGCTCCTGTTTCTGTTCCAGGTCCTTTCCCTGCGGCTGTTTGTTATTGCTGGGTTTTTGAATTCCATTGTCTCGTTCATTGTTGATTTGCTTTCAGCTCATTCGCATTCGTTTTAGATGTCAGTTTTGAGTTCATATTGAGTTCGTTTTTTATTAAGGATTATTAAAAGATTACGCGTGTTTTTTGGTAAATAAATAGTAATAGTAAAAATTACTCTTTCTACATAAATATATAGTATTATAACGTATTTAGTTTATATTCAAATTTAATAAATTTTTCCATCAATGGAAAATCAACTTGAAGATGTTTTATTTCAAGTTTTAAAAATAGGAAGATATCAATGTTTTATTTTGGAAACTATATTTTAACTGATTAAAACAGTTTAAATACAACATAGTCTAATATGTAGTTGGTTCAAATGAGCTTTGACTCACTGTATGTGCCTATACTTATTTTCTTTAGACATTTTTTGATACTTTTCTTCGACATTAAATGTTTTTCCACCCCAAGTTTCAATTCTTAATGCCACACACCCGCACACAAGAAAAATGGCAGAGTTTCCGCTCCCTTTCCACTCTCGGGGGTAATAATTATGTATTTATGCAAATTTTCCGGTGCCGTGTCGAATGTGAAAGCTGCAAAGCGTCGCCTCCATATTGTCGCATCATTTACCATTTACGAAATTGTTTAATTCAATTAAATAATTATATGCATATGTTTTTCCAGCGTGCATGACACCCTCGCACACACACACACACACACACACACACACACACATGGGGTACATTAAAAAAGTCTCAGTGCACCACCCGCACCACCCAGTGGCAAATTACGAACAACAATAAACTTTGTCAACGTGGCAAGAGGCAGGACTGGATTTGAAGAGTTTGAGGGGTGTGTGTGTAACAAAAGTCTTAAGCCAGTCGAAGGAGTATGTCCTCAGCTAATTCATAAGCACACTATGTATATATATATATATATATATATAAATATATATGTGTGTGTATAAAGCGAAACACGAAATTCATCTGCGTAATGCGTAAGCTCAGAGGCGTTGGCGTTGAAAGATGAGAAGGGGAGAGAAGGGAGATTGGGGACTTTATGCGGGTTTGTAGATTTGACAGGCTCATATGGAACTTTATGCACGGATTTTCTCAGCATTTTTATTGAGCAATTTTTAAAGCCATAACCGAAAATTCGATTCCAAATGCAAATCCTTTTATGGCGCGGCACCTTAAGAGAGATTTACCCCGTCGTATTTATGACCCAGGCATGGGGAAAATGAAAGGAAATGTGAAATAGTTGATGTGCCGATTCACACACCATTAGTCGCAGCACCCTCTCCCCCGCTCTCCCTCTCCTCCCCTCTCTTTCTTACCTTTCCCCATCATTTGAAATGCAGTACGAGAGGCAAGTGAATAATTTTGAATTTTTTTCTTCCACATTTTTATTAGATTTTCATATAATTTGGATTTTGATTGAAATTAAAGTTGGACTCACGTGTTGAATGCGTAATGACAAAATCAAGTAACGATTTTTCAATTTCCCGAGCTCATTTCAACGATTCTTGAAGTATTTTTGATACCTTTTTAATGTGCTCATTAAACAGCATGACAACGTTACCTGAATAACTATGAGTGTATTCACTTATTGATGAGAAATACCACTCGAATTCTTAGATACTAATTTTTACTCTATAATGATCGAATAGAAAGAATCTGTAAATATATAGATAAAGTCTTTCTTGGGAGCTGAAATATAGCGAAATCTGTTATATAAGAATATTTATAATCATAAAATGTTAGTTAAGCAAAGATTTAAATTTTATCATTATTTAAAGATTAAAAACTCATCCAGAATAAGTTTTAATTTCGACACAATACCAAATATCCGAACTTATTATAATTCTAATAGACTCTTCATCATAAATAGGATATTCACTATTGAGATAATTGATCATTCCCGGAACTCCTCCCACTAACCACAATTGAATGACAAATTCTCCATTCAATGACAATTTATTGCTGCTTCGTCAGGACAAAAATGTAATCGATCGTTTTTTACATTTGAGTTGCACTTTTGGGCGATCTGGGAAAATAAATAACCTCAACTGCAGCTATAAATTCAAGAGGGAAAATATCATATTTCCACGAGGCGCCAAGTGAAACCGCGTTGAGCAAACAATTATTGTTAAATCCCCGGAATTATGCTGATCTCCATGTAATGCAATTTGCCAAATTGTCCAAGACAACAGATACAGATACAAAGACAGACACAGATACGCTAAGACGACAAATGACAAGAACAATTTGGGTTGGAAAATGAAAAGAAATTAAATGTTTGCAGAGAACAATGAAATGAAATAATTGATATGTAAAATAATATTATATATATGGAATGTCATCCGAGCGAGCGACAAATCTCTAATGATCCGAGGATCCATTGTGACGGACTGTTGTTGATTCCAATGGCATTGTGAAACCTTGGCTCACATGCTGGGCCCCTAATATAATAATCATAATAAATCCTTAATAATTTCTTCAATCTTCAAAAGAAAGCGACGCAGACGGGGGACGGGGACGAGGGACGAACAGATTGGTATTTAATGGAGGGATCGCAATTGTCAACTGAAATTGGGACCGGGCTTAATGAATTCGAGCTCAACAAAACGGCGGTTGACAAATTTCTTGCCAGCGATCCTTGCTGATCCTCAACACACACACACACACACACACACTCACATGCATAGGAAATTTCATTAGGTTGCACAAACAACACATCCATCAGGTCTTTGCCCCGCTTTGTTGAAGATATTGCGGTTGATTGCACACGATTTGAGTCGAAAACGAAGACGGTTTCTGATCCTCAGCCCTGGGCTATTTCACGTTCAGCAGCTACAAGGAATCCCAGGCACTTTTAGCTAACTTTTCCACGAGTGCTCTCCAGGGGCAACAGTAGCTCTTTTGTCTCCCATTGTCAACTGGATTTTGCGGCGCAGCAAAGAGGAAAATTTGTCAACACATTCGCCATCGCAATCGCCATCGCCATCGGGTGGCTCAAAATCAATTTCGGGATCTTCTTAGATCTTCGATCCGCATATGCGCCATATGCCACTGAAATTGTGCGAGAATTGGATCTGGATCCGGATCTGGCTTTGAGTTTGTGTTTGTCTTTGGGTTGCGCTTCTGGTTTTGGGCTCGACCACTTTTTATTGATATTTAATTTATGTTCTATTTATTTCCGAGTTTTTCGCTCTGCTCGCTCCGTTCGCGTTTATTGTTGACGACGACACAAATTACATATTGACACGCTGATGGTTTTTTAATATGCGCACACACACACACACTCACACTCACACACACTACACACACCATCTACATTGCGGGGGAGGAAGGTCCAGCTGGCGGGCTTGAAACAATAAAACTGAAATTCATTAAATTAATTTATACATTTAATTTATTGGCGCGGCTTTTTATCAAAATTTGATAAAGCGGAAAAATTGATATACACTGACGATCCAGTTGCTATAACGAGACGTCTATGGCTTTGACTCTGCCTCAGACTCGGCTTTGTGCTTCATTGCACACGGTTGACGTCGACGTCGACAGAGCCAGCGACTGCGACGGCGACGGCGACTGCGGCGCTCCCTTTGTACAGACATTAACAGATGCGGTCATGTTGGTTAACAAACATTTTATTGCCAGTTCAATTTCGATATTTAATTAAAGCGTGAAATATTTCTGATGTCATTTAGCAAAGGGCACAGTGTAAAATTCATTCGAGTTATAGAAAATTACGCATTGGCTTTTGAAGAATAATGAAGTTAGAGGAAATTTCTATTTTCTGTATTTCAAAATGTTCACTTATTTCTGAAAAAGATAACCAAATACTTGATCTATTCATGATTTTACTGAATTGTCTCCCTTGGTTATTAATCTGAACTAACATGACACCTATCAATACTATAAACATTCTAGAGTTTACAGTTTGCAGCTGATATTAACAAATGTTTATAGTATAGAAATAGTATAGTATAGTAATAAAGAATGTTTATATTATACATGGTAACTTGATTTAATTCATTTTAAATAAATGATTATTTTAAGAGATAATCATTTATCAATTTATACAAATATGAAAAACAATTTATATAATAAAAGATTTGTGAAAATAGTAACTCTGTTTTTATTTATCCAAGTTCTTGCAGTTCTACTTTTCTCTATTGCTTTAAGCATGAGCACAAATCCAATTAAGGCGCCAAATGCATTTATTTGATATTGCCAGCTAACTATAAATACAAAGCTGAATTACAATAACAACAACAATTACAAGTACAATGAAAACAGCAACAATTACAGATACAACAAGAACAACTAGATAACAACCGCAACAATATCGATAACAACGAAAACGAATGCAAATTAAACGCCTCGGGGATGCATCTTTAGGGCTTCACATACATGATGATATTAAGGGGAAGGGGGAGGAGAAAAGTGGGGAACGCTCTACATAAATGAAATGTGTATAACTATTTTTGTATGCCTTGAATTAAATTCGTTATAAAAAGGAAAAAGCGAATTAAAAAATACAATGGGAAATGGGAAAAGCAGAAAAAACAAAAGCATCGATACAAATGCGATTAAATTACAAGCCTTAACAGTATTTATTGTTCTTGCCAGTGCAGACAGAGACAGACAGAGGCAGACAACGCATCAGAGAGAGAGAGAGAGAGAGAGAGGGAGGGAGAGAGAAAGAAATACATGTATTCATGCAAATTTTAACAAAGTCTGCAAAAAGCTTAAATAGGAAAATTAAAAATCGATAACATTAAATTGAGCTATCGCTGGGGGCGTGGCCTGCTGTACTGCTATACTGCTGTACTACACTGCAATTTTTATTTTCTACTATTTACTTATTCTTCTTCTTCTTCGCTGTGCAAATAATACCAAAAGGAAAACAAAAAGTAAGAACTTAAGCGTATTAAATTGGATTTGCCGTCAAAGCTGCAACCAAACATGCGACAAATGCGATAAGTATTTGTATCTGTGTGCGACTCTATCAATACATACACATATGTATGTATATATATATATGTGTGTGTATTACATCTAACATTACATGTAAGCATTACTCTATGCATACAAATACATATGCATGAGCTGAATTTGCAATTTATTGCACATTTCAATTCGTTATACGAAATTATGCAAAAATTTCAAATGAATTTATTTGGTTTGTCGAAAAGTTCCTTCCATATTCTCAACGCCCCCTCCCATGTGGGGTCACCCCCTACAGAGGGAGAGCTGCCATCAATTTGGCTGTTGACATTAGCCAAGATGGAACAAATGGAAATGCATTAAAAATTGATTTACGATACTATTTACGATCATAAATTTGTAGCTATTTAGCGGTTGCACACAGGAAAAAACCCCAACAAATTGTCAACACAAACAAAACAACAGACGCTCCTCAATAACAACAATAACGACAACAAAAAGACAACAAAAAACTGAAATATTACACTCGAATATTAAAAAAAAAAAGAGAAAAGAAGAAATGAATCGAAGCGAAACGGAAACAGCACAAGAACAAGAACAAAACGAAGAATAGAATGAAAATAAAACATAAAAATAGAATTGACGATGCGTTGACAGTTGAAGGTACTTAAGCAGGGGCATCTGGCGAGGGAGGGGGACAGAGAGAGAGGGAGGGGGGAGCGATGTCTCGCCCGCAGGATACGTGTCCCATATACAAGATATATTAATATTTGTATATCAATATAATGGAATTCCTAAAAGTGCTGCACATATAACTCATAACTAGATACTGCTACAATATTTCTAGCAATATTTCCTGCTATTAAAACTGATCCAATTTTAGGTGAATTATACCTAAAAATAAGACTTAATTTCTAGATATGGCAAACACTTCCACACAATTTTTTAAAATAATTTTTTTTTACAATAAATGCAACAGAAAAATAAATAAAATTAGCAGGAATATTTCGATTGAAGTTACTTGGGATCGATTTTATTTCGGTTTGTATTATTCCAGAAATATTTTCATAGCAAATTTCTGACTCACTTTTTTTTAATATTTATTGATTAAAGTAAATAGTTGTATTAAGTTGCTGGTTCAATAGCAATCGCCAACTTGGCCTGAGGGTTCGAAAAGTTCTTTTATTGTAAAACCGAAACAAACAAAAGAATTTTTTGAATCAAAAGCAATAAATTTGATGACATTTATTGGTTTTTGTCGTCTGACAACAGCAGCAACAAGAACAACGAAAGGGAGAGCATTGCATCATTTAGAAGCGGCCTTATGATAGTTGACTCCTTCGTCAGATCTAAGGGTTGAGCATCCAGTGTCTATTCAGTATCTATGCAGTAACTGTGTGTCTAGCTCTCTTCGGGTTTCAGGCTCGTGCGGGTGTCGTTTTCGTTTTCGGGCTCAATGCCACCGTTTTGAGAGGCACTTGAACGGGCTTCCGTTGGGTCGGGCCTCGTCATTAGCCAGGAGAGAGAAGGAGAGAGAGAGGCGGCAACAAAGCGGGCTGTGGCATGCGGCATGTGGCATGTGGCAAGCGGGAAGCGGCAAGAATGACGCGTGCTATCGTTCAGCCACCCCATCCCTTACTCTCCGCCCTCGCTGAAGGACATCATGAAGTGCACCCAAAAGCCAAATAGTTCCGTTTGACAGTTGCAGGGAAAACTCTCGCATAATAACAATAACAATAAACCGGACATGCCGGACAATGCAGGACAATGGCCAATGGTGTCTAGTTGGAGAGACCTTGGACCTTGGGAGTCCCGAGAAACCCCTTAAAACGGGGGATGGACCCGGACAAAGGTCAGCAGTTTAAATTGTGTCATGTTCGCATTTCTGACATCTCTTTCGCCTCTTCCATTCCCCCTTCCTTCCGGCCAGCATCATCCGCATTCAAAAATTGAAATATTTCACATTTTATTTGAAAACATCAGCAATAACTGTGAAATGCAGACAATAACCTTTGCCACACTGCCAGCTGACCCGAGTGACCCGAATGACCCGATTGACCCGCCACAGGACATTAGCTGCCGCCCATCGGGATCCTGGCAGAATTTCGCATTTCCAATGCCAAGAATGTCTCGCCCAGTCCAACATTAACTAATGTGCTAACTCTGAGTGGGATCTGTCACATCCGATATCAATAACTGCCCTAATGACATCATTCATCGCTTTCCCATCTCATCTTTGGCCATTAAAGCGAAATGAGAATTACATTTTTCAAATCATTTCAAAAAGTTCATAAAATGCACATTTCTAATGGAAAATTTTATATCCCAGACATTAATAATGCCATTCGCAGGCAATAAAAGGAAATAAATAAATATAAAAGAAAATTTGGAGAAACATTTGGCGATTAAATAATTATTTAACCTAAAGTAAAATATATAAAAGAGTTCCAAATACTTATATTTTTATTAAGTTAACAATTATTAGTAATATCACTTAACAATTAATAGTAATATGCAACCTAATCACCAGAAGAGAATTACAAAATTAATTTATTGTTGCTGTTTTTATGACAATTAAATATTCCTTTGTAGTAAAAGTTAACATGTCAATTTTTATACAGAAAATTTAAGTCAACAAGGAAGGAATATTCAATTGCCTTATCATTTATTTATATTTTATTTCATATTCGCATTTTATTTTAACCCAAGATATATTTGTACTTAAATCTGCGCAGATTTTTTAAGATTTTATTGATTTAACCGTCAATGGTTTAGAATTGAAACATTTCAGCAGCTCCTCCCATTTTCTAAGAAGCAGCACAATTTATTAGGTCGATTAAATTGAAAAGCATTTCATATTTTAGCCAATTAGGAGAACAGGCAGACACAATGATCATTGGAGCAGCCAACGGGCGGCACTAATTGGCAGGCATTTAACACTTTCCCCTCCTCGTGAGCCGAGTGTAAATTGGAAATTGGAGGCACTTTGCTTAATCGTCGAATGCCATATGATGCCAGCTGTGCTACTGGGCCATGAAGATCATCATCATGAACATGAGGAGCGATCATAACGATGGGGAAAAGGGGTTGCAAGCGGGGAAAAATGTTGTTCCCCCACGCGTCAGGCAATGCCTGATGATTAATTGCCCTGGAAATGTTTTGTTTTCATAAACAATTTTTTAATAGGCCCGTGCATGTCTCTAGCTTTGGTTCGGGATCGGAGTTGGGATTGGAGATGGGGTCGAGAGACTGTGTGTGCGTGTGTGGGAGGGGTCAAAGAGTTAAATCGTTTCGAGTGTATCTACTCGGTTGTTGGACTTAATGTGAATGACTCCGTTGACTCTGCAGTTGTTGATGTGAAAGATGCTTTCATGTTTGGAATTTAAAAAGAGTTGATAAATCAAAATGTTTTGGGATAACATTAGGACGCCCCCGGGTCCAATCCAAGTGCCTGACAAATGTGCATTGTTTGAGGGCAAAATAAAGGTGTTAATTGCCCAGCAATTCAATGGCAAGAGTTTAACCAGAACTCAGATACTCCACATACATTTTGATATTCATAATTCTCGAATCAGTCCGATTGGAATACAGACAGTAAGAGATTCCGCTGAGACATGCGTTCTAAAAATAAATAAAACAAATACATCAGACAGCAGCAAAAAAAACATTTGGAGTGAAGCAGGAGGAGCAGTGAGAGGAATCGAGGGGCAAGGGGAAGTGACAGTGACACTGAAGTGGCGCGTGGCGTGACAATAAAATTTATGAAATTTTCTGCTGCTCGACACATTTTCACATATTTTCAATTAGAAATAAAAAATGCTTTCAACAGGTGACAAAACAATTTTACGGCCGAGATCCATGGAAACCGCACGAATGCCGTTTAAGTGGATTACGTTTGGAAAACGCTTCTATCTACAAGATACAGATGCATTCATACTCGCATGCATGTATACATCAGATACATCATTTGATGGCTTTTAAATTGCTGCTCCTAAAAAGCAGTCCATGAATTCTGCTCGTAAATCTTTGGCTTTGTCGAGCTGTTCAAATATTGTTGACCATAAAAAAGCGCATAACCTGAAGGGAACAGGTAGAATCGAATCTATCTTTAGCTCTTGGTTTGCACAGCGGTTGCATTTGGTCCAAGGACAACGAAACACTTTACGTTATGAATATGAAACATTTATATATTTATGAACCTCATAACGATGCGATTTATGAGGTCATCTGCTATTGTATCTGCTCCTCTCCTCTCCTAGCAGGACATTCCTTTTGTTCTCCTGCTTCGAAGTGCGCCTGTCTCTTGACTATATCAAGAGTAATTCTTACTTGTCCAAGGGACAAGAACCTGTTTCCAGGCAACTGCAACCGACAGCTGTGTGGCAAGCAGAGGTCACAGTTCACAACTGTGGCACTAAAAATAATCTTTAAATTTATTATATTGGTAAAAGAATAAGTAACAAAATAAGTCCAATTAATATTTCCGTAAGTGAATAATTGTCGAAATTATAATTGTATTAATAATAACTCATGAATTTAAATTTCTCAATCTTAACCACTTTATAGGGTATCAAGTTGTCACTGCTTCAACTGTCAAACGACGTTGCTCTGTTTAATGTCGGAGCTCTGGTTTAATATCATTCGATTTCTAACATTTCAGTAGTTAAAGTCTAGGTAGGAGAAAAAATCCAAATATTTTTTTTAAGAAATATAAATTTTCCAAAATAAAAGTTTTTTTCGGACTGAAATAAAAGAAATAATCATAATGGACTACGGTAATAATGCGGGTGGTGCGGAGTTCAACTGGAACTACAGCATGGGAGGCAATGGTGGTGGTGCCAGTGGTGCCAGTGGCGCTGGCATGAACGTCTATCCACAGGTGAGTCTACAGACGCATGATAAATCTCTTCTTCTACCATATAATCGTCAGATGGGCCAGATGGATACGGGCTACGGTGGCGGACAACAGTGGCTGCACTCCAATCAGGCCAATACCCACAATTATCAATCGTCGATGCCCCAAGGTCAGACATCGCCCGGTCCCTTTGATGACTACAACCAGTCCATGATGCGCTACACCAATCTACCGAAAACGGATGGGTGAATTCACTAGCATCTACGGAAAACATCCGTATCATTTTCTATATTCTATATTTTACAGTGGCTCTATGGGTCCACAGCAGGGAGGTCAATCGATGCCCATGAACTCCATGGGCAACAGCTATGGCGGCTATTCTGGTTCCATGTCGCGCAATGGTGAGAGACTTGAATTCGATTTCGAATTTCCTTTATTAATTTCGATTTTGCCAGGTCTTGGTAATCCTGGCGCTGGCATGGGACAGGGAGCCAATGGTGGCTATGGCGGCAACTGGTAATCGATTCTCGGCGAGCATTTTCCTTCCTTATCTACACGTTTATCAGTCAAGGTTTTACGAAATTTCTTTAATCATTATAGTCTCACTGGAACCCAAAAAATTTTAAATAAATAACAGCTCCTAAAATGGTACTTACAGGGTTGATATTTTGCACACGTGATCGCAATCGCAATCGATATTCAAATGCTGCCCTGCTCTTCAGCGGGGTCAGGCAACGGTGATTAACCTACGATTTGGCGGGTGTTGTGACCTCTGTCAACGGGGATCACGGCCAGGGGATGTGAGGGGTGGGCAGGCGCATAAATTACTTAAGCAATGCATTTGTATGTATAAATTATGATGATTCTATTAGTTAGCATGTCATTTGGCTGCGCTGCCATAAATTACAGTGTTGCAACAACTGCAGTTGCCGCCGCCAGGGGCACGGGAGGAAGTAGTAGAGGGAAGGGGGGAGGGTAGGGAACTTCGCTATGTACATACACATGTAGCCGGTATCGCTCCACATCCGCCACGTTTCTTGTTTTTGTTTTTGTTTCTGTTTTTTCATTCTTGAAGAATTTTTTATTAATAAATTTCCATAGTGTGTCTCCTGAGCGCGCGTGTGTAATGATCTGTCGCTCTGGATCATGGCTGTGGATTAATGGTAAACCAAACGCATTTTTCATCGAATATTCGACTGCATTTTGTTGCTCGGCTTTTCGTTTTTTTAGAATTTATGTCGTCCGCCATTTGCCATGCGCCGTGCGCCGTGTGTCGAGCGTCAAGCGTCGAGTTCACTCAACTATCTGTCGGTTGCTCCAGTTATGAGACCATTTCGATGTGCTCCAAATATCTTTGGGACCAGGCCTCCTTCTTTCTCCTCGCTCCCTCCCCTCTCTCTCTCTCTCTGTTGCTTCAGTTGGTTCCGCAAAACGTGCCTCTCACCCCATGACACCTCATCGCATTAATGCAGGGCACGTTCTTGGCAATTACATCGGTCAGATATGCAGAAGAATAGAGCGACTTACACTACACTTCATACTATATGATACCCTATTAAATGATATAGTAGAAACATCCGTAGATTTGTTGAGCTGGAAAACTAGAAAATATGAAAATTTTACTTATACAATTATTTTTAATAGATTTAAAGAGTTTAAATTGATATAAATAGATTAATTATAATTTTTAGTGATTAAAACAGAGAGAATTTTAATTGATATGGAAAACTTGAAGAATTGGCAAATATTTTACCAAAAATACACATGCATATTTTAAATTAAAGAAATTGCATGTAAAATTTAAAACAACTGAAATTTGAAATGTTTGAGTTATGTATAATCAATTGTAAGACATATTGATTAATAAAATATATTTGCTCTCGAATTTATTAAATAAATATAATAAAACTAAATGTATAAAAACATTTGTTATATAAAACTAAATATCAAATAGCATACTTATAGAGTATACAAATTCGCCAAGACCTTCTCAGTTCTTAGACAACTACTTTGTTTGTGTCTTTTAACCCAAGTTTGCCGGCTAGAGTTTGAGAGAGGGAGGGTTAAAGGGATGAGGAGGGGGGCGAGAGGGAAAATCGTTGATTGTGTTGTTGGGTTCGTGTTGCCCTTTCACGTTGAAGTACTTGAAATTTCTGGGTGTTATTTTAATTTGTGTTTTTATTTATTTTTTTCGACTGTTTCTCAGCTTACGGTTATGTGAGTGTTCGTATGTGTGTGTGCGTGTGTGTTTCTTTTAACGAATTTGTTTTCTATGCACTTATTTAATTGTGTTTTTATTTTTATTTGTATTTTATATTTATTATGTGCTCTTCCCAGGTTTGTTATTTCTGCCTTTCAAAGTGCCACATTTAAGGTAAAAATGTATTTTTAATTTATTTTGTAGTCGCCTTTTGTCGCTTTATCGAGCTCATCGGGTTCGGGTTCAGAGTCGACATCGGCGATAAGCACGCACCACATTTCTGTTTTTCTGTTTTTCTGGTGGTTTTCAGTGGTTTTTTGACTTTTGAATTTTAATTGAGTTTTTATATTACTCGACTCTAGTTTTGTTTAGCCGCCTCCATTGCGGCTACGTTTAATGCCGTGTAATGAAGTTTGTTTTATGGGGCGGTACATTAACATTTATGTGGCACTGTAAGTCAACTGACCGTTAAACTACGAATACTCTCAGTGCCCTTGCTTTGAGTACTATTAGATGTTGTAAAACTCCTCTGGTTTTCAGCTCAATCAATCTCTTGGATAAAACTATATATATATATTTATATATCTACATATCTATCTGTAAAATCATTACACTTGACTGATTTAATTGGGTTTCCTGATTTCGGTGGCAAAAAACGTCGGTTGTCCATAAAATCAACACTTTGGTTAGCAAAACAAACAGTCAAACAGACAACAACTAGTTAAACACCTGGCCAACAACAATGATAACAGTCCACCACAGCGGTGTTGCATGTTGCATGCTGCATGCTGCATAGATGTAGTGTTGAATTGGGCGTGGCACTAACAACACCCACGCACAACCAAATTGTCGACAAACGGCAAAAAATGTGCTGAATTTGTAAAACATTTTTGTTGAAAACCGCAAAAATCAATTGACAATTGAAGCACCACTTAATAGTGTGTGTGTGTGTGTGTGTGTGTGTGTGTGTGTGTGTGTGTGTAGGTGTGTTTGATATTAGTATGCTACAATTTTTAGTGACTTTCCTATTGAACGGAATTGGATCGTAAATATATACTATATACGATATGCAGACAACTGAATGACATTTGGTCAATATACCCTCTACAAAATGTGCAAAGGAGTATGCCAAAGTGTAGGCTAAATGTCTGCAAGTAAAAAAGAGCATTTCAATTCAATAATTTGGATCATAAAACTACGATTCAGTTCAATTTGTAACTGTGAACATTTAAAAAATTGCTGAGAATTGACAACTCTATTCGTGCAACTCCCGTCGCGTCGGTCACTGCATTTATCAACCGTCCGAGGGGCGATTCCCGTCTAATCCCGTTGATAACAGCGGGTGGTGTCCCGTTGGCCAGCGATTAACCCGCTACTGACAACGGAGTGGTGTCATTTTAAAGTTGCCATTAACACGCTATTGTTTGGCTTTTATGGCCCAGTCCCAGTTCCAGAGTCAGTTCCAGATGCAACCCCAATCCCTGATCGATCCAATTTCTTAGCGCCTGATTGATATGTCCGGTGGCTGTTCCGAAATTAGAACCAACTCTGCATGGGTCAAGGGTCAGAGGGATGGGAGTTTGCTCACAAATAATGGTGGTCAGTGCGTGGGTAAATCTTAAATGTAGTTGCCTTTTAAATCTATTGTTTGACTGTGAAGTTATTGGAACTAAACCTATTGAATGGATTCAGAAATTTAAGAAGTACATTTTAGAAGATTTTTTATTTATATTTAATATATACTTTCAACTGCAAAGTTTATGCAACTCTTAGCAAGTGAAAATATCTTTTAGTTTGAAGTTTTGAGTATGTAAAAATATTTCTGATTAGATAAAAAGGTTTCATTTCCATACTCTTTTGTTCCCTTTATTCAGCTTAAGTTGGAGGAACTTTTTTTTTAATAAGCAGGAGGAAATAGTTTCTATCTCTTCCTGACAAATCTTTCTACAATCAATAGATTTTAAGGACGATTTTCCAATTTGAATCACAGAAACTATAACTAATCTGAGCAATAGAATCGCATTATTGATTAAAGCACCCTCAACATTACCTCTAATGGGAACTGTAATCTATTTGAAAATTGAAATTAAAAGCAACATTCTTTCGAGATCCATAAAATGCATTTCGGATACGCGAATTCGTAGAAAATAATCAAGAAATATTTTCAATCATTTGTAACCATTCGAATTCACATTCGAATAGGGTAAGAAGAGCATCAATTTTATTTGTATTTTATCTAACGTATTGTTTTATTTTTATCTCCCAAAAAGGGAGCAAAAACGTAACGAAAAGGGAGCGATAGAGAGAAAAAGGGAGCAATGCCAACAATTGCGCTAATTTCGAAATAAAATTTTTAATCTCAACCATCGGACAATACGAATTGCAATCCACACACACACACACACCCAGGCTCACACAAATAGTTCCACCCACATGAAACTGTCTGTCTTGACGTGTCAACCCTGTCTGCGGGTCAGTGTTCAGGGGTCAGGGGTCAGCTGACCATTGGTCTTCAGTCAATCCCCTCCCCCAATATACGGAGCACAACAAAAGAGAAATGTCAAAATTAACGAACGATTTTGGCGATTTAACGCTCAAAAATTCGAATGGAAGATGAAATGCGATGCCATGTGTAAGTGTGTGTGTGTGTGTGTGTGTGTGTGAGTATGAGAATATGTTTGTGAGTGTGCGTGAGTTGTGTGTGTTATTTTGGAGAAAGGCAAGTCCGAGGTCGAGTCGTAAGCGGATTTGGAACGCCCACAACAATTTGTAGCGGTGCAGACAATGCGTGTGTGTTAGTGTGTGTGCGAGTGTGTATGTGCATGTGTGTGAGTGTGTGTGATAGGTGCCCTGGTCGAGGGACTAACTCTAGCAGCAGCAGGCGGTCAACACGAAGGGTTCAAACTCTCAATTCATGTTCCCATTTCCAGGTTCGACACGCGTCACTTTTCGAGCCTTTTTCCGAGCTGCTCGCATTGTTTGTCACTTTTATTGACGCCCAAATCCCAGACAAAGTCACCAGTAGCCAGCCGGTCACTCCGTCCGACTGTCCAACTGTCCGTCTGTCACTCTGTCAGTCGATTGGACTCCCGTTCAGTCAGCAAGGTGTTGCCTTTGTTGCCAATTCATTAGTTGAATTCGGAAGAGCACCTACGTCCTGATAAAGGGAGTCTGGACATATCGAAGGATGAACTAAGCGCCAGAGGGGGAGGAGTAGGGGTAGGGGTAGGGGTTGGAGAAGAGGAAACAGCAGTTTTGTCACGCGCCCGACACGTTCGTCAAATGGATGTTTCCATTTTTGGAACAATTGCTTATTGTGTCGGTTTTACAGTCTGCAACAACTGTGAATTGCTTTAATTACTCTTGATTGAGTTTTATTTTGGCTTCGACCATTTCTCATAGCCACAGGGATACTCAATGACTCTGGATTTGAATGGACTTGAATAGACTTTGATTAGTACTATAAAATTACCATAGGGCCTAAAGAAAGACACTCTTTGCTCCATATGCAGCGATTCTTGAAGATCAACTAAATTAGAATAATTGTAAAACTATTCAAAGTAACTTTTAATAATTGTTATCATTTAGAAATATACTGAAACCAAAACATTAATGAAGAGCTGAATAGAAGAACATTTTAATTTAATAAATGAATAACTTGATAAATGAGTGCTTTAGCAAAGATTAATGTATATTTCTTCAGAAACTTGTTTTGAATTCGATTTATTACTTCTTACTTCTTCTTTAAAGTCGATCTATAGTTCCGAAAGTATTGAGAATTCTAACTAGTGTTGAAAGTTTAAAAATATTTTCAAATTTAAACTCTCTAAAATCATATAATTATTTGATTGTAGTTATTCAACTATTGCAATATATAAAATCAGTATTATACATTTTTAAATTAAACTTGAGTTACTTTCAACTATAGCTCATATGTATTACAAAATCCCACAAATAGCATTGTGAATATATATACACATATATATACAAGTGTATTCGAATTGCAAACCCGCCACAAATTGTGAATACTCGATAACTGCTGATGGGGCTTTTGGGCAACCCTTTTGGGTCGTAAAGCAGAAAAGTGCATAAAGACGTCAAGCAATCTCATAAACAGAAAATAAAATCGAATGGAAAAATATCCCCGACTGGCGATATCTATGCATAAATCGTGTCAAGAGGCAGGAGAACTGAGAATGCGAATGCGATAGGGATTGGGAATGAGATTGAGACCAAGAATGAGATGAGATGGAACCACAGAAGTCGCGCCAGCTTGGAATATCTTATTTCATAAGCAAATAAGACATAAAGTAAACTCAGAACTGAACCCTTCAAGCATGTTATTCCCCACAGCGACAAAAAGCAAACACATGTACTGTAGATAAAGATAGGTATACTCTGGATAAGTGCGCGAGAGAGGGAGATAGACAGACAGAGAATGAGAGAGAGAGACATGCACGCAAAGTTTACGCAGATTTTGCCGCAACATCCTTTTGGCAGCGAAAAGCCAACGCAGCTCGCCCAAAACCCCATCAAAATTCTGGCCACAGAGCAAGCCGCATGGAACGCCTACCCCCCGCCACCACCACTCACTTCCACCCACCCCCATCTTTATCTCCACCCCCTGCTCACGTACACAGCCCTCGGGGGAGTTGAGGCTGCGAAAGGGTTGCGGCTGCACCTTCACAAGACAGTTAGACGACGCCATCGAGGGGTTCGGCTAGTGCAGAGAGGGGGTGGGGTTGGAGGTCGCAAATAGGGGGTTGGGGACTTCGCGAGTTGACAAAAGATTTTGACTTTCGCTTTGACGCAACTTGCGCCAAAACTTTGACCAAAAATATGTTGACGGCGAACCGCCAAATGAAGGATGAGTGCGTGACGACCCGGACAGGGACTCGGATTCGTGGTTGGCGCATTAATAAATAAATACACTGAGCTAAATTAATGTAAACACTGAAAAGCTACTTAAATTTTAATTCAGTTGGAAGAGAGCAAATTATTAAAATAATAATTTAAGAAATAATTGAAATACTGCAAAGTCAAGCATCTCAGATTCTTGCTTTACATAAAAAGTTTTACCATCAATTGACAACGGTGCACAAATTGTAATAGTTTCATTTTTAACGTATGTGTGTAGATACAGAAGTAAAATTTATTATTGATTCAATGCTTTCGTTAAGATAAGTTTGCTGAAATAAATAGACTGTAAAATTAGTTTTAAGGTTCCTCGGTTAAAAGTGTATTTTGATAACTGTAACAGAATCGCCTCTGTTTTCATTTAAGAACCAAAAAGATATAAAAAGATTGAAATAAAAATACGCATATTTTCACACAAAAGTTCTCCACAGAGCAGTTCGACTATATTAAGACTCTCTTACTTTAACAAACTTCTCATTAACATTCTCAAGTTGATCAGTGTTTTCTCTGAGTGTATACCACTACTGTGGAGACTGTTGGGTGGGCTGCTGTTCTGAGCATGTCTGTGCGTGCAGCTCCAAACAAGTTAATAAACTTGTCAAAAGCCACGAGGCAACGAAGCGTGCGGCACTCGATTGAAACTGTTGCAAGTACAAACAGCGGCTACTTATTGTTATTGTTGTTCTTAGTTCAGTTGTAGCTATTGTTATTGATATTTGTTGTTGCTGTTGTTGTTGTTGTCCTGAGCTGACCAGGGGCTTTGCACCTTTTGACCTCAGCCGGCTGCTAATCGATTTCCATGACCGGCGGCTGTCACCTGCGCAGTCAACAAAGGATTACAGAGTCGCAAATATCGATGTGGATGTGCATCTGCGCAAAGGGAGAATAACTAGGGACTTGGTCTGGTCTCCGCTGGAGGCGTTCGCTGTGACGCCTGCGCAGAGCGGAGAAACGAGGAGAGGAGAGAAGTGGAGCGAGTTGAGAGTCGCATAAAATTCAAATAAATTTCCAACTCGTTCGCTGGCATTGTGCGAGTTCCATTTTTCATTTGTTTGTTGGACATGGGTTAAGTATTCGGCAAAACGGGGGGTGAATGAGCATTAACATTCACACTGACACTCACACTCGCACTCACACTCGCACTCACATTCAGCGTGCCTAGGGCTTCCTCTTCCTCTTCCTCTATCTCTTCCTCTTGCAATTCACAATTTTATTTTCATTTTATTACACGAAACAAAGACAAATTACATAAAATATGTGCCCCGCGCTGTTGCACCAACCAGCAATTTCACTGTAGCTGTAGCTGTAGCTGTATCTGTAGATCAGCCAATGTATCTGCATATATGTGTGAGTATCTTGTGAATACACTCACTCACTCATTCACTCAGTCAACTACGTGGCCCACACCTTGAGCTGCGTCTGCGTTTTTATGTAAATTGTGCCGCCGGCAAGTCAAAACATCGGGCAAATACCCATTAGCCAAGTCGAGAGAGAGAGAGAGAGAGAGAGAGAGCAGGAACAAAGCTACAGTCAGAGTTGAGTTCATCGCGCCTGAAATTGCTAAAGGAAGTTGTTACTTTGTAATTAAAATTTGAGATTGATTAACTTATTGTTCGTGTGAGTTTTACAACCCGAAACTATTACCGACTATTTGATGGTTTGATTTCGCTTCAGTCCCACTCGCTGTCTCCATCTCTCTCTCTCTCTTTCTCTGTCTCTATCTCCGTCTCAGCACTAGAAACTTTTCTCTGCTCCTCTCCTCCCAGCAAAGACATCCTCATTTCACGGATACTTAATGTCTGCTCTCTTTGGGTTATTGAACTTCCCCTTTTAAACAGTCCAGAAAATAAGTTTGTTCCCAGTCTAGGTGTTGATTTAATTGTGCACAATTTATTGCTGGGCATTTTAATTTTCATTTGAATTTGATTCTAATTTCCGCTCACCAAAAAGTCATTTTAACACCTGCGTTTGCTATCTTGCAAAATGGCTTCGATTGTCTTTCAGTTCACTGCACCCAACTAAGTATCTTCCTGAGGTCTCTTTAAGGGCTTGTAAATTAGAGTTTAGAGTTGACAAATCTAGCCTGAAAGAATATATATCTAAATGTCTGGTATTATTAGAATATGGTATTCTGGAAAGCGCATCAACTTTATTTTAACAATAATTTAAATCTTGTATTTTTTGATTGTAACTTAAATTTGTATTTAAAAGTTATGTTTCAGAAAATATTTGTTGCAGTTCAATTTTACTTGAAAACAGAAATTCGCATGAGGAATAAAATAAGATTCAGGTTCAGTTCCCAGTTCAACATGACTCCGACAAAGTATGAAAGTGATGACCTTCAGTTGAGGTGATTTGCGGTGTTTTCGCATACATAAAATCACTTAAGTTAAAAGCCAGAAGCGTGGCCGAATAACTGAGCATAAATCTCGAGATTTATTATTCATATAGTGGTATTTTTTGCAGGGATACGTTTCTTGATGGGTGGAGGAAGCATTCAAGTTAAAATTGAACTTCAATTCAATATTTCTTGACGACCAGTGGATTAAGTGGGGAGAGGGGTGGGTTCTCGAGGGGGTCGAGGGTGTCACGTACTAGCCGTATTATGGCAAATAAATGTGCTCTCGACTGCCTGCCATTTCTGGGGGAGATTATTGCAAAAAGAAAGTTTAAAAATTGATTTTCATCTGGCGATTGGTGCAGAAGTGAAATATAAAAGGATTCTTCATATCGTGCCTGCTGCACAGGACCAACGATTTCAATTGGAATTGATTTTTGTACGTAAACATAAATAAAATATGAACACAGCACACACATTCGACAGTGTGTATACTGTACATCTATTCCGAAATGGATGTGATGCGACTTCTCTTTGCACAGCAAATATTTTCACAGTGAGTATTTCATGTATACGAAGGTGCTTTCCCTTCCCCCTTCCTCCTTTTCTCCTTCCCATGCTCTAATTCCATCTTGCCGGTTGAGTCCTCATCAGCAGTCCAGTGGCGAGCTGGTCAAATAAAGCCGTTAGTAAGTATTTCATAAGTCGCCAGCAAGAAATAGACAGAGAAGACAGCAGAAAGAGAAAGAGAGAGAGAGAGAGAGAGGGACGCCGGCAGACGTTCATCCCGGCAGATAAGCAATAAGCCCTGAGCTGATGGACAGCCCAAGTTTCATCTCGAGACTTGAGCCTCGAGTCCAGAGTTCAGAGTCCAGAGTCCTGTGTCCTGAGTCTGGAGCCTGGAGCAGCCAGTGCCAAATTCATTGGCACACGTCCGCCTAATACAAACAAGGACATGAGCTCCGTTCGTGACTGAAAAGTTTTTCTGCACTCGATCCTGATGCGGATGAACTCCTCGTACTTTTCCTATTTTATTTCCATCATTTTTATTTTAACTCTGCGCTTCGGCGAACACCGTCCGAAACTTTGCTTCAGATAAAAATTTCTTATTTATGGCTTAAGGTTCTCAACTCGAAAGCATTCCCTCCAAATTTGTTACCCTCCCACCGCCACCCCAACCCTCAACCCTCACCACCTCTCAAGCAGCTTCAACAAGCGCTTAACTTAAGTCCAAATGTAGATCCTTAAAGTCAGTTCTGTTTCCAAATGAAAATAAACAGTTCTGATGGTTTCATTATCAATTTTATATCTCACTATGCTTTAGAAATTCATGTTAGTTTATATGAATTATATTTAAAAATATGATACTAAATATAATATTGTTTTTAGTCATTGGAAGTATCGCAATCATTTGATTTAAATGTTTCAGATGATGTAGAATAACCAAATACATTTCTTTCTTTTCCCAATAAAAGTGAACATGGAGAACAACGCATTAAACAACAGTTACTTTCAACAAATAACCTACGATTCAGATAAGAAAGCTGTGAATTCCATTGAGTTTATTAATTGGCGATTGAACATTCGATTGATTACTCAACATTTTAAATTCACCAAAGTGACGACTTATTTTTATTTCGTTATTTGCCGCTATTAAATTATATATATGTATGTATTTGTATATTGAATGTTGTGTGTAATTTTTGAAAGCAACTATAAAACGCTTTCTTATAATTGCTTTCCCATTTGCACTATTGAATAAATTCTTCAGCTCTTTTTTCAAGTTTTATTATAATTGAAATTGCCGGGCATCGATTAATGCCAACAAAAATAATTCAAATAAATTAAAATGCAATTAAATAAATCGAACGAACGCGAACAGAACGAGTTGCCCAATGAGGAGGGAGAGAGAGGGGAGGCGTAGCTGGTGGATAGGGATAGAGAGGGGGTTGAGGGTTGGGCAAAAGGGTGAAGAATCGCAAAATTGTAGACGTGCAATATTTTTTATGTGCTGATTAAAAAACATTCCTTGGATATTGGCCAAAATATTCAGCAGCAGGCAACGGATCGAGCCATTTCATTTGCATTTGCATTTACAATGCATTTTTTGGTTTTTTATAGCCGCAGCTGCTGCAAATGTATCTGTATCTGTAGCTGTATCTCTGCTCGTATCTGTAGCTGTATCTGTATCTGTATCTGTAGCTGTAGCTGTATCATCGATTCGGATTGATGGCCCGACAATTGTTCTTGTTTTTCTGCTTTCATTTAATGACAGCTCATTGGTCTCTTTGAAAATCAATGAAAGTAAGGGGAATCGGCTGGGAGTGTGGAGGGGAGAAGGGGGGCTCAGTCATCAGCTAGTGAGTCTGCAATTAAGATTTAAAAATATAATTATTGCAACTACAGAGTTGCAACAAGAGCAAGGCAATTGTAAGTGAGATTCTGTCAGCAATTAAAGAGTGCTTCTTGGACTTGCCGCACTCAAGTGTGGATGCCACAAGAGCTGAAATCATTGGCATGCCCCAATGATTAAACAGACAATTTTTTTTGAGCGCATAAATCACTGTAAAGTGCGATTGGAACAAATGTCACGGACCTCACAGCTTTATCCTTACACAAAAAATGTCGGCCCCCTTTCTCCCTTCCCCCTTCCGCTTTCCCCATGCTGTCAGGGCCCCGAATCCCATAAAGAATTTTGTATTTTCCTTCTTATTCTACTTATCGAGTCTGCCTGTTTTTAAATGCCAAGCAACAATTACAACTATACAGATTACAGATTATATCGATTCTATAGACAAAACGATTTGTTTATTTTATATCTGTCCACTTTTTAACATGTCTATTAAAATCACACATTCTTCAATTTTCTTGATTTTTCTATTTTTTTTTCTTTTTTTTTCTCTCACTTGACATTTTGGCATTTGGTAAACAAATGTTACATTACGACAAGGTTCGTCTTTCATCGGAATATTCCTGAAAAAAAGAAATGTATGCATTCATTAAAAGTAAAAAAAACTTTGTCGTTTGCTGCCTTCAAATCGATTATTCAATATTCAAATTGTTACAAATTTGACTTGCTAAGACAGTAAACTACCTTAAAAAAGTTCTTAAGAAAAATGGAATCAGCATATTCATTTTATAAAATACAAAAACTTTTTTAAATTATTTCTTATTCCAAAGTATTTCAAAAGTATTCAAAGTTCTTCAATACATGACATAATAAATAGTGTCTTATTTATGTACATAGATATCATTGTATATTCAGGTATTTTTCTATTTTTGATTTAATTTGCAGTTTCTGATATTATGTTTTATTAACTTGTCGATGTTGACAGAAATTCACGATATTGAGAAATGTGAAATAAATAAATAAACAAACTGAGGAATATTTGCATGTTAATACTCGTATGACGGATCGAAGTTGGGCATCGATACTTGGAGTCACATGTGGTCCACTATTTACTTATTGAAATGTAGATTTATATATAGGTAAGGGGAGCAAATGAGTGCCAGGGAGGAAGTGGAGTGCGTGTGGTTTTTGAAAGGCATTTAACCTATAGTTATAGACCAAATTGCGAGTCGTTTACAACTTAATGTTGCATATCCATGTGTGTTGTTGTGTGTGTGTGTGTGTGTGTGTGTGCTTGCATGTACATATGTGTAATATATTTTAATTTCGTTTTTTATTTCATTTTAGTTGGCAATAATCAACGAAGGCGCGTTTTGCATAACAATTACGAGCAGCAATGAAACCGCCGCATGCCCTTAACCACCTCCTTCCCCTTTTGGCCATAATTCTAATACCAGCTTGGCTCAGACACACACACACGCACACACACACTCGAAGACATGCCAGACGCACGTTCGAATTAGCCCAATTTCGTGCGGGCAACAAAATATGTAAAAATGTTCATAAATGAAATGTGAACAAGTTTAGTGTGAACATAAGCATGTGTGTATGTGCGTGTGTGTGTATGGTAAGTGTCTGGGCCAAAGTATGAGTATGTGGTATCTGGTATCTGGTATCTGGGACTGGCCATTGTGGGAATGGTGGCAATACGCTAAGTTACTAACCGTCGCGATTAGCTACTCGAATTCGCGCACACGTAGTAGCCATAAAAAGGCGTTTCTAATCTCCTATCAAATTTTTGACGAAAATTGAATTAATCGCCGTTTTGCTTAGCTCAACGCCGAGCTCTCATATCTTCATCGAAATATCGTGTGAACTAACTGAAGAGTACTCTACATTGGCACCGAGTATTTCCATTTTAAGTGTGTACTTTAAATTCGAAAATGCTGGCTTCGTTTCCCACTCGAGCCAAAACTGTGACTTTCGTTTTAAAGAAATTGAAATACTGAAGGCAAACCATTTCCGCTTTCAGCTTTCAGCTCTCAGCTCTCAGCTCTGACGACTCTTTCTTAAGTCACAAATGGGGGCTGTGTCTTGATCACCTGCGATTCGTCATGGTATATAAAGATCCCAACGCTGACTACGGTGCATAAAAATCATGTGCGAAACATAAAAGAACAAAAGCTGCAGGCTTCTGCTTTAGCACCAGGGCTGCAAGCGTTGAGAGGAGTCGTCTCTAAAATACAATTCCAATTTCTGAATAGTGATGATCATATTCTAATGTAATTTCATGAATTATATCAATGAAGAAAGCAGTAACTTTCCATTCAAATACATTTTGATTAATAATAAAATAGTCAGAACTTAAAGAAGACAATTTTATTTTTAAATACAACAAAAGAAAAAAAACATTTTCAACTAATATGAGCACTAAAAATATGTTACTAACTTAATTAATTTTCATTAAATTTTAGGGAAATTATCATCGTTCATAGAAGTTTTCTAAGTAGTGTGCAGTGAGATATAGTAGACTTGAATACAAATCCACTTGGCTAATAAGAGAGCAGAGGGAATACAAATATATTTGTCCAATGTCAAAAACGATAATCTTCAACCCTGGAACAATATGAAGATTTGATAAGTCATAACCAGGCGTAGCTGCTGACTCGCATAAAAAACGTTTAAATTTGCACACTTCAAGCCAAGTCTGGAGCACAAAACAAAGGCCCAAACCGAGTGGGTGGCTGTGGTGAATTGTGGACAGGAAGAACCAAGACTTTGACTTGAGCACTGGGAGGTTAAACCGTTGGTAGTCTTCAAGAAGTGAAGCCAATTGCAGGCATGGCGGCAAAACAGATTCACAACAATAAGAGGTGGGGGAAGAGAAACATTGATGAGCACTAAAACTGACCAGGAGGCAATTAACCGATTTTAAAATATGTTTAGCACTGTTTTATGACTTGGAAGCAGCTGGCCAAGATAAAGACAAGGACAGTCAGCTATTAACTGCAGCCTAGGGCTGGACTTTAGCATTACCTTGGCTCTCCTCTGAATGCAATTTATTTCGATTATGGCCATTTGCTGATTTGGAACTAATTAGTTTGCCAAAGTCCCACATTTATGGTTTATGTTTTTTACCCTCAAAAAAATGCAACACATTTTAAAAGCTTTTGCTTGTTAATTTTTCTGTGCTTTTTGCACGTTCCGCTAATACCCGTAATACCCGTAATTTGTGAATGTGAATCTAAATGTGAATATGCATATGAATATGCATTTTCTACGCTGGACAAATGAGTAATTACATTGCCCCCATAATAGACCCATAAAGTGTTTCTCACATTTCCCATCAATAGCTGCAAATAAAACACACTATTAGGACTAATAGAAAGTATGCGACTGATTTATACTCTGTACTAAAAAGTTGCATTATTGGAAATATATTTAATTAATAAATGTCAATATCACCATTAAATATATAACATTATTAAACTGTTTTCTATACGCAAGTTACTAAAATTTGGCAGAAATTTCTTTTACTTGTGCTGAGGACGATTCTCTTACGATAAGAGTAAAGATGAAACATATTCAGATATTTAAGATATTTACATATTATATTCTTAAAGTGCTACTTTCCTAAGAGATTCTCCGTGCATCTGTCGTTTAGATACTTAGTTAGATTAGCTTCCAAGGAAAATTCCCTGCTGTTATATTCAGCAAATTTCTCATTAAATCCATGTCAATATTTAAGTCGAGTCAGAAACAATGCGCACTAACATCTTATAAATAGTTATTACTTGAATACAGAAATTATTACAATTACAACGCGCTTGGCATTTATGCATTTCAAATGTAAACGGTAGACAACGTTATAGATCTATAGACAGATAGATAGATAGATAGATACATTGTATATACTCGAATCGTATACGGATTGTCATAACTCTTGATGTCGGGCCATAACTCACG
This sequence comes from Drosophila sp. st01m, assembly GCA_018901795.1. Taxonomy (NCBI): domain Eukaryota; kingdom Metazoa; phylum Arthropoda; class Insecta; order Diptera; family Drosophilidae; genus Drosophila; species Drosophila sp. st01m. The sequence continues at coordinate 8,334,731 of JAEIFG010001638.1, forward strand.
GCCTGTTGACAATACAGAAATGGAAAGGGGAAAGGGAGGGTGTGTAGGGGGGAGAAAGGAAGGGGGTAAACTTGGATGGTTTCAAGGCGATTTCTCACATGCATGTGGTTGCCAATTTATTGGCGAGCTGCATCGATTGCCGCTCGATAAACGAGACTCGGTTTGGTAGCGACAAGTTATGAATATAAAATATGCACAACTATGCAACTCGAACGTGAACACGAACAGACGAACACAAAACACGAATAAAGCATGTCAATGTAATAATAAAATATAATACGGCAAATTATTAAACAAATGCAATATGCAAAATGCAAATCAACAAACTAACAAACTAACAAAACAAAAAACAAATAACAAACAACGAACCACGAACGATCGCTGACCGTGGACTTATCTACAATCAAAGACTAGAAGTAAACGCTCTAAAAGCTCCCGACCCAGACCCATTCCCAGTCTACAGTCTGCAGTCTGCAGTCTACAGTCCCGAACTCTGTCTCAGTCTCCATCTCAGCCCACATGAACATTTTGTCGTTTTCATTTTGAGTTCCAGTTTCAAGTTTGGTTTCGAGTTCGATTCGCTTCATGAACAAAGTGTTTTTTCTTTTTCTTTTATGATTTTTGTCTGGGCTGCCGCTTAATTTGTTTGTTCTACAAATCGTCGATGCTGGAGCTCCGATAGACCCACCTCAACTATGTATGTGTGTCTGAGTGTGTGTGGGTGTGTGTATTGTAGGTGTGTGTGGCCTATGGGCTTGGGACCTGTTAAATATGGAGTCTTCGATTTCATAAGCTTCAAATTGCCATATCAAGTGGGTGGAGCAACAGTCGAAATGAGAAACACTTTGTCTCCGGTTTCTAGTTCTTAAATTGTTTGAAATCTAAGCAATATTAATATAATAAATGCAGCATTTCCTTCACAAATACTTCTTATTATAACAAAACATAACTTTATTTCTTACCAATAAAATTGTTTATACACGAAATACTTTTTCATAATTATTTTCAAAATTATTTCAAAATAAAAAACTCCTTTTAGCCTAAACTTCCAGATTTCATTAAAAAAAATTAAGGCTACATTTTAAAAGACAGATTCCAGTTGCGAATCCAGTTCTTTTGGCAAACCAAAATCATATTTGAAATGTCGCATTTTTAATTTGAGCACGGAATTCCATTGATGAATTGTTAAATGGTTTTTTGTTGGGTCTTGGAAATGGTTTTGCTGGCGCCTCGACTTATCGATGTAGTCGATTAATGTGGAAAGCAGGCTTTCAGTGAGTTTTTTTTCGCAGTTCGTGCACATTCCGCAGAATTCCGCGTCCAAATTGATGGCGCCAAAATTCAGAAGCCATCGTCGTATTGGCCTCTGGTAACTCAAGTCGACTTGACTTTAGTTCAGACTCGAGTCGAGTCGATTCGTTTGGAGTCGGCTGGAGTGCCGGGGAGTGTAGTGGAGGGAGTGTAGTGGAGTGGAGTGGAGTCGGTCATTCATACACATACTCATAGTCGGACTGAAGGAGTGGAGTGCCGCATTTGTCCCATAAATGTCATTGGCGAGGCATTCGTCTGAGTTTTTCACGTCGACATTGGACTTTGGGGCCTTGATCGAGGTCGTAATTTATTCTAAGCACAGCCATGACCATAATATCATTTTTGAATATTTTATTGAAAAAGTGTCGCAAAAAAGAACAAATGACAAGAAAAGAAAAGAAAACTATTTACTGGGAGTGCTTTCTCGGTCACTGGGGTTTCGGGATCGTTGCAATTTGTTTTGTCTTTTAGTTAACTGTCTTGATTTTAGCAATCCATTAATAAAAATTATGTCAAAATAATCACGCCACCGAAGTCCGCCCAACCCGTGATAAATGAATCGCCTCCAGGGTGCACTTAAACCCTTCCCCACTATTCCCTTCTATTCCCTCCCGGACACTGCACACATGTCTGTGCCAACTTAATTACATGTGCAAATGTTGGCCAAGGTGTCAGCTCCAGGAATCCGTCATTTGAATGTCATCATTAGGCGCCTCCGTCTCGCTCTCTCGCTCTTTTTGTCTCGGTTTTAGTTTCAGTTTCAGTTTCTGTTTCACTGACGTTGATCCGCTTCCGATTTCGATTCCGATTGTTGCTCCGATCATTAATTATTTTATTACGGAAATCAAAATGTCAGTGGCTTTTCAACGTGTCGCATTCAAAATGTTTGCGTTTCTCTTTCTGTTTTTATTTTTTTCTGTTCCACATCCCCAGGGGTTGTGTTGATATCTGGTCTCTGTTTACATAATGTGGAAAATTAATGATGAATTTCGTGAACTTCTGTCGTCAAATTGAAATTCAGTTGTGCAAAGTCTAAAAATGAAAAATCGTTTTGATAATTCTGAGGATATGTAGACTACAGAAAGGGGTAGATAAGCCGTGAACAGTGTACATTTGAATAAATGTAAGGTCTTGCTAAAATTGTTTCAGTTAACATAGAAACAAATATATTAAAATTTAAAACATTTCGGTTGGCAATAATTTTTTAATACTTTTTGTTATACAATTATTTAATGATTAAATTTTGATCTATCTTACAGTACTTAAATGTCTTTGATTCAACAGATTCTATTTCAAATTAGTCATTAATTGTCTAAATAGTCATTAGTTGACATATGTATATATACATATTTTAGATTCATCTCTGTAGTAGTATATCTAAGAAGATGATTATTTTTAATAGCATTTAATGTAAACATTTTTTAATATTATTGATATATCCGAAATTTCTATATTATTTTAACGATTTTATATATATAAAAGACTGTGGTCTTTAAACTTCTAAGAATTACATTAATAAATCTATTAAGCTACAATACTTCTTTTCCAGTACGACTTATGTATGTCTACAAATATGATTTGAAAATATGCTTAGCAAGATAAATACTAAAGATATGTACTACATATGGAATATTTATAAGCCTAACTACGGAAATGTCCATCTGAAGAATTTGAAGCCTGTTTTTGTATTTGCTTCTGAAAGAATCATCTTAATTTGCATAAGCGTCGCACACAAATCTGCGCTCCAAATTCAACACGCAACTTCAGACTTGAAACTGGACATGGACTTGGACTGGGAGTCGGAGTTGGAGATAGAGATGGAGATGGAGATGCAGCTGGAGTTGGAGTGGAAGTTGGAGATGAAGTCGAAGTGATGCCTGGACAGGAACGATATCTCATGTCGGGGACATTCAATGTGCAGGCATAACAAATGAATTATTGACGTTTTTAAGCAATATTCGCCAATATTCAGACTTGCCCGCAGAAAGAGCGAGTCAGATGGAGGCGGAGAAAGACAGAGAGGGAGAGAGAGAGGGAGAAGGAGGTCGAGAGATATGAAAATTGTCAACGTGGGCTTTCATTTGCTTAATTTAATTTCGCATTTCGTTTGTCGCCTTTTTGTATTTCGCGTCTCTCATTTGTTTTAACGAGGATGTGCCCCAAAAACGGACCGTCAGACAGAGACAGATAAACAGACAGACAGACGGACGGACGGACGGACGGACAGTCATCTCTTGGTCGTTGTTCATTTTCTGAATTGGGACTTGGGTCTGAGTCGGAGTCGGAGTCTGGCTCGGAGTCTGAGTCTCTGGTCGTAAAGCGACTCTCAGGTAAACAGCGAAACATCATCCATAGTATGTATGTAAATTCAGTTGGATGTTGAAAGAGCTCGGCTCATTAATGAATTTAAATGGTCTCCTTAATAATATTTAACGGCTTCTTTGCAGCGCTTTATGATGACAATATTTTTTGGAGTCCCCTCTTTACACACTACCCCGCCCTGTAGGCAGTTACTTATATGGGTTTCTCTTTCTTAATGGCTCTGCATCAGCATTTGACAGTTGACAAGTTCTTTTTGTGTTCAAGCAGACAGACTTGTGGCAGGTACTCGCATGTCGTGGCAGGGTGGAGGAGGGTGCAACATTAAAGCATCGAACTTATGACGAACAGAGTCCAACAGACATCAACTCACCACGCGTATTAATAATTCCCTTTCATGAGGCCACTTGGCGAACTTTTTGGTCAATTGGCAGCGATATCTGCTTGGCAATGTATCCCATAAATTCCATTTGATGTGCTGCCCCCTGATGAATGCCAACTTGCAACATATCCTGTTATGCTGTGGTGCAAATCGATTTTTGATTGAGTTCATTAGATGCCAAGTCGCAGAGGAAACAGAAGCAGTAGATATTATCGCCATGTGGCATAGACTCAACACACACACACACACATACACTTACACACACATGCATAGATGCGATAATACCTCCCAGGAGGCACGTGGGAGGAGGCAGCACTTGGATGCGATGGCCACTTGGCAAAATCATTTTTGTTATTAGCGAAAATCGCGCTGAGTGATTTACTTTTACTTATACTTATACTTTTACTTTTGTCTTATGCACCGGACACATTGGGAATGTGCTTTGATTTCTGCACATGTCTTTCACATTCAGTGGAGAGGGGAGGAAGTGGAGGCAGGGAATACAAGCGTTATCTTGTCTGGGGCAGGCATTGGCCATCCAAGTGCCAAGTATTTGCGCAAATCCTAATTGGATTTATGTGTAGAAATGGATTATAGCTTATGTTTTGCAACTTATTCGACGCTCTCGCTATTAATTGAAGCTGAGACCACTTTTTTTTGATGGCAAATGGAATCACAGCAGATTCCCCAGGCATACACACATATATCTTTAATGTTACTTACAAAAAAGCTACGTAATCTTTTCTATTGCTACTGAATTTAGTTTCCACAGTTACAAATAGTTTGGTTGGACAAATTTATTGTCATCTCATTGTTATCTCATTAGAATTTCGAATTCGATTATAAACTTGTTTGAATGCATTCCATAAATGTATCTGAGAACCTTCGGAATAGTTGCACATAAACAAGATGCATGTTGTTTTCTGTTACGAGTATATGCTACGGGTATTATTAGCATCTATCTATCGTAGAGGAAAAGAACGAAACCCAACTAATAAGAACTCTCAGATATTTATGACATGATATCATCTAAGGCCACATCAATGTATTTCCCAGAGACTGCCAGAATGTCTGCCATACGAAAAATGTGAGCCTATTAAAACAAGATAGAGAAAGAGACTGATAGAGAGAGAGAGAGAGATGTTGAAAACAAATTCAGAATGAGACTGAGACTGAGACTGAGAACCGAGAGGATGCAAGAGTTATGCCTCGGCATGAAATGAGTATATAAATATTTTATCAGTGGCCAGAAATCAGATATCTGTTTGATTCATAGAGCTAATTTATGGCTTCCTTTTGTTTCTCTTGCCCAACTAGTCAAATGCGGCCAGACCAACAGACACCAGCCCCATCCACAGTTCCATCTTCAGTCGCTGCCTCATTATGAACACACGAAAATCAATAAAAATATATGCCACAAAATTTTGAAGACCAAAAATCGACTCCAAAAACCGAATCCATCGCATTCCTATCGAGTCAAAAGCATAAACAACAAATCCCAAAGTGATTCCAAGTGATCTTAAGATTGGAGTGTGTATGTGTGTATTTGTGTGTATCTATTTCTATTAATGAGTTATTTAGAAGCGAGAATTATGCATCGATTTATGTTAAACGCAAGCGTAACGTAATCGTTATCGTTTATCGCATGCGCTGTCAATCGATACGGAAAATGTGCCAACTGCCGAGCTCTTAAGAAGACCGGAAGGCAACTGCCAAAAACTGGAAAGCGAATATTCAAATTAGCATCAAGCGTTGCCCATCTTGGCCATCTTTCTATAATGCAGGCTGGAGCGCATCTCATTGATTTGTAATTCTCATGCGCAGCATAAATTTAACATGTGAAATCTGAAATGTGATAGCCAAACCAGGTTCAAGTCGGGAAGACTCTGCATACCCTGTAATGTGAGTAACTTAGAGGAAGGGTATCACAAACCGAGACAAGATCAATGTTTATTCAAAATATATTTCAACAACTTGACATTATTAATTTTACACAATTTTAAAATATATTCCTATAGCACAGTTCTTAAAAAAAACTAAAGACTTTAGCCGATGTCACAGTTTACTATGTAAAAATCATATTCTAAATGTTTCTTAGTGATCTTGTAGTAAATATAATAGTTATAAATGAAAGTGCTAAGTTATTGTTTTGATTATAGCATTGCGATGATTAGCAGGCGTAAATCTTGAGATATTTAAATGAAATTATGAATACATAGTTTTGGCGAATAGATTAACAAGATCTATTAGTTTTGTCAACATCGGAACACTATTTCATAATGTTCTCATAGAAATGATCAGTGTAAAAGGGAGTTTATATTTGAAAATCTTGTTCACTTTGAGTATAATACAATGGCCAGAGTTCTAGGGTATCTGTTAGTCAATATGAAACACCTATAACTTTATGTGCTGCTATTTGTTGTGTTTGCCGTCGGCTGCACCGGGAGACACGCTGGAAGATCATTTGCACCTCGGTTTGCTGGCAACAAATCTTTGCTTTATTCAATCTGTGTCCATGCGTAGGTCGGACTCGCATTTGCATAAGGTTTTGCGAGAGGCGTTCGGTCTGGGCCACATTTATGAATCAACGCCAGACACGCCGTTTCATTCAATAAAACACGTTACTCCCCGCTCTCTCCGCTCTCCCCGCTCCATGCCCCTTAAGCGGTGTCCCCTCATTTTGAGCAATGTTCAATGCACGACAGCGACAACGAGTTGTCGTTGTTGTTCTCGTTGTTGCTGTGATTGTGATTGTTGTTGTTGCTAATTCGCAGTGGAACATAAATATTTCGACACTTTTGCATGCGCGACGAACATGTGCGAAAATGGCATAAAAATATGGCAGCTTTGGACCCGAACCCGAACCTGGACCTGGACCTGAATCTGAATCTGGAACCGACTTCGGTTGGACTTGTCGCCGCGATTTGCGGCTGATGGCCATTTAGTGGTCAGTTCCAGGAGGGAGAAAGGGAATTTGTCGTTCGTATTCCTTTGCTCATAATTCATGCAACAAATAAATGGGGAAAACTTTCAGGGGCCGTACCCAAGTCCAGGCGGGCCTCGACCCACGCTAAACAGCGAAGAAACCGACCGGATACAGATGGAATCTACTCTGTAGAATTGCTCGCTGTGCAGCTCTTGGCTGCGATTTGACGCTGTCTGATTTGAAATTTGCATAATTTCATGTTTTCAACGAGGATTGTTGTCGATGGTTGTTCGAAGGGAGATTCGAACGGTACTCTTAGAGCTATTATATTACTTAATTTTAAGATAATAATAATTATTTGAAGCAATTGCTGCTTTCTTTTAGGTTGGTCGCATAGACTTTGACAGCCCAAGACTTTAGTTCGTTAAGTGGTGCTGTCCAGATCGGATCAGTGCCACATAAATCAAAACCGGTAGCGTGGGGCAGGCAGCACCACCACAGAGTGCCACCAGAGGCTGCTGTTAACAGGCTAACAAATGTAATAACCGATTAAAACATCTTTAAGCGGAAGATTATCACAGCAGGCGGCACGAAGCATCCGATGCAGTGTCGGTAGCCGAATCCAACTGCCTGCGGGGTCTTACACGATACGTCGCCTTCGTCTTCGCCTTCGCCTTCTTCATCCCCGACTCCATACCCGTCTCCATCCGCGTCTCCATCAGCGTTGCCGACTCCGGTAGCTCTCGTTGGCGCCTCTGGGCGTTTACACCTTTGACTTTGCCACAGCACCGCATGTGGTCCAAATGTGGTCAGCCTCAGGTATTGCTCTTTAAAGCCCATCCAATATTCCTTTCACTGTGCGGATTATTTCATAATTCACCTCGAGAGATGCAGGTTTATAAATCTCTTTAATATTATTTTGATAGGCCGCCTAATTGGTGTAAATATTATTTCTGGGGCCTCTTAATGTGCCATTCGGAAATGGGAAAAGCACCTTGAAAATATATGTATGTTCATATATTCAACAAATGCGAACGGCGCCCCGGAACCAATTGTTTATTGTTGTTCAAGTTGTTAGCCGTGTTTATTTGAAAAGCAATTAGAATTATTATGAGCAGCATATTTATTGCCATCCAATTGCTCCATTGTTTTGCCATTGAAATAAATGGACCGCGAGCCAAAGTGAATTAAGTATTAACAATAAGCAAAAGTCTCAACAACTGAATGCAGAACTCGAATCCAAACTCATTATCAATTCGCTGAAATTGCAGGTGGCTGGTTTTGAAGTTTTGTTTTTTTGTTTTTTTGTTTTTTTGTTTTTACCAGTTCCCCTTGTCAGCCGCAGATTGAACGAACTTCTGATCTTTGTTTCCCATAATTTAGGTGTCAAGTTTTGTCTATATTCAAAATTGCTGCAGTCTTCGCTTTGCTCTTCGTTCACTTTCCAGTCCCACGGATTGTCTGACACTTGTCTTAGACCATCCTCGTGGATCTTTGGTTTTCGGTGTTATACCATACTCTTAGTATGATACGAAAATTGCTTTCATTTCATTTGACACGAATATTTTCAGTCTGGCAATTCTCTGAGATTCCACTTTAATATGCTCTTGCATCATTTCTGCTACACAATTTTGGATTATTGTATTCCTGTATTATTATATAATTAAGCAGTTATTATAATTATATGATCTGATAAGCATTGAGTTCGAGAGAGAACATTCTTGTTAATCAAAATTAAATTCATTTAAGAGATGTGTGCATTGAGATAAATCGTCAGATCCAGCGAATTATAAAAGTTGCAGATGAATAACTGAACAAGTATTTGATTTAATATTACTTTTATATCATAAAATTAAATTAACAGCTGTCATAATCATTGCTATTATTATGACTGAAAAACAACTTGTTTTCTGATTTCTCTGAACTATCTTTGAATAGAACTGACTACACATTGCAATTTAGAATAAGTTAAGTCTAAAGATCACTTCTTTTAATAGCGATCTTAAGTAGAGCGATGAATAATATATAATACATCTTAGAAAGAAAGATTATTTGTTTTAGCAGAGTAGAAGAGAGTACAGATAGATTCAGTTGGAAATAAGCTTAAACTTTGCTAACGATCGCATGAAAAGTTCGTGCCTAGAGTAATTTGCAATTGCAATTGGTCCGCTCCAATGCGATGTGATCTGATCCCGCTGCGATCTGGCAACGTTTCGGTCCCACACAACGAGGAACGACCCCGTCGTATTTACAAGTCGGTTATTACTGATATTCGCGCGCTTTGCAATGAAACCATTGTAATTTGCATGTAACTGATCTGCGAGTGACGGGTGGAAAGTGGAGAGGAGAGTGAAGAGTGGGGAGGGGGAGAGTGGGAAGAGAGAGAGAGCGGAGGTAAAAGCTGAGACATGAGCGGCACATGGACACGAAATGTGCGCCAGGCCGCGATGATAATGACAAATCAAACGATGACACACAAAACGATCGTGTTGGGAAATTGTCGAGGGGCATGAAGCGGATGATTGGCCACGAAGCGGATGGAAGACAAGACGATCATGACGATATAATGCAACAGACCTCAAGACTCAAAGGGTGACGGGTGACGGGTGAAGCGGGGTCCGTTTGTACCCCCCCCTACTCGAAAGGAAGTGCAACATTTGTTTTGAATTACAGACATGCCAAAACACAACAGAAATACTCTCTTTATATATATTTCGAGTTGCATTCAAGACGCTTTCGAGGGTGCCAGTTGTTGGCCAAATAATTATTTGCTTATAAGCCATACATGCTCACGGAATTTAGCCAGCATTCGTGGAAAGGATCGTCAAGTTGAGCTGAGCTGGACTGATCCACTGACTGTGGCAGAAGGAACAACTGCCAGGCGACTGCCAACTCAACTGAACTCCACAACTGTTGAACAGAGACCCAGAGACCCTGGGAACCATATTCATATCGCGCATCATCTACAGTCGAACATTCCATTTTGCGACAGTTTCCTCGAGGATCACGAGGCGATCGAGGAGATGGAAGAGATCGAGGCGCGGTTTGTTGCCTCACGCTTAACGATATTCAAAATTCATTACAATTGATATTGTTTCGAATGCATAAATACAAACAAATGGGCATGCCAAGGAAACGTGGCCATAACCCAGGGCCACTGACCAGTTTCAGTTGTCCAGACTCCCGACTCCCGACTCCAACTCCAACTTCAACTCCAGCTCGGAGTCCAACTTGCTACGATATCAGGGACGAAGCATCAGCGAGCTATACAAGAAATAACAATCTTACTAATTGGCCGATTTTAGCATAAACAAATGTATTTTAACTCTAACTAAAGCCCAGCAACAGCAACAAAGGAACTGTTGAGCTGCCCCAACAGTGGGAGCCAAACGTTTTGTACTCCTCCTCGGATATTTTGCATACGAGGTTGAGGCTCCTCAGTGACCAGACGCGAAACGATTATGGGAATGGCAATGAGAAATGGGAACGGAGAAAAAGAAGAGCAGAGCATGTTGGTTAGCTGCTGGGGCATTAGAAGCGCTCACACAGAGGTAGCTTACCTGTATCTCGAGGAAACTGACATGAGTTAGTTATAAGATCAAAGATAAATATTTGAACTCTAACGAAATACTCAACTGCTATCGAGAGATTGTTTTAAACTTTGTAATCGGTGCGATTTGAGAAAACTCTTTTACAATCTGCAGTACTATCGATGCTAATTCTTTGAAAATATCGATCGATACCATTATAGATTTAATAAAATTAATACATACAAGTCCTATAAGGGGAAAATTGTTCTATTGACGTAAGAACAAATCAATTAACACTTATTGAAATCTGAAGTTTATTTATTTCAACACGACCAAAATCAATCGGAAAATGAAGTTCAATACTAAATTAAAGTTAATCTATGAAAAATTAAATTGATTTATTGTATTTATTCATATTTATTTTATAGATATCAGAAATATCTGTATAACAATTTAAATATTATAAAAATGGACTAACATTAAAATCTAATTCAATAAAAAATTAAGAAAACGAAGAAATCTCAATAAGAAGACAATCCTATAATCGAGTTTCGATTGTTATCTCATTAGGAACATCCCAAATGGGACCATTCATAATGTGGTAATCAGTGGTGGCAACGGAGTCTGGCAGTCATAATGAACTCTTTGATTTTCTCTCATCAATATTTATGGGCAATGTAAATGCAACCGTAAACGGTAGACGCGGTAGCGCCACAACTTGTGGGGCCACGTGAATTACAAATTCTGAAAGAGTTAAACGAAGGCAAAAGTACAAAAAGAGCTTGAGTTCCTCATTTGGTAAGCCACCAACTAGGCGCACCGCTGCGGAGAGAGTCGCCATCTGAACCACGAGCATGTCACTCACCTTGGCAGGGAAGGAGGAGGGAGGAGGGAGGTGCAGCGATGGTGAGATGAGGAAAGAGGTGGAAGCGGCAGCGGCAGCGGCAGCTTATGACGGCTTCAAACGGCAGCCGAACGCTTTTCGCGTCGCATAAATTGCAAAACGCTTTAATAATTCACCACTCATCGCCGATATGGACAAACGGCGCGGCGGCTCCATTGGTGGGACAACAGACAGACAGACGGACAGACGAACAGACACACAGGCAGCGTGGCATTGTGGCATCAACAGAGTCATACAAATCACAGTTATGATTATTGCCACGATTAAAAACTGTCGCCCGCAACGGAGTCGCAACTCGCAACTCGCAAGTTGCAAGTCGCGACATTGTCTGGTTGCATTGTCAGCTGCAACAGAACAGAGGTTGCACCGCTGCTGGTGGCCACTGCGCGTGCGGCACTCAATCTGTGGCAAGTCTGTGCTGTGCTGTGCTGTGCGGCCACTGGCAATGAGTCTATTCCGACATTCATGTCGCCGCTGTCAAAGTTGCCATAAATATCATCTTTTTCGCAAATCTCCAGCTGAGACCTGAGCACTTGCAGCAGCAACTGTTGCTGTTGCAGTTGCTGTTGCAACTTGGCTTTCTGCTCGACCAACTGCGTCTGTGCCCCAGCGGTGATTAATTAAACCAAACAAAACCAAACCAAACCAACTTGAGCTCAGTTGCAGCTCATGATTTATAATGACGAATTTATTTAGGCCTTGCCTCCGACTTCTGACTCAAAACGGTTCGATTTCGTTTATTGCCAACGAAGTCGGCGCCTTTTAATGCACTTTTTTAGCTTTAATTCAATCAACGATCCCAGCACCACCAACAACAACAACAACAAAAACATGCAACAACAACATGCAACCGCATCGATCGACAACAATTTTCTTGACTCCAACTGATCCAATTGTGTAATGGAAATTACAAATCGCAGATCTATTGGGATACTATGCCCTATAAATAATATATTAGTTAATAAATTGCTCTGGTGAGAATAAGTATCGAGAAGAAGTTAGAATTTAACAGATCTTAAAGATACCTTAAGTAATATCACATATTTACACATAGCTGCAAGTATTAAATGAATTTCTATAAGTCGCAAGAAATTATCCAAAAAAATTAATAATAATTCAAATACAACAAATATTTAAATTTGTTCAGCTCAAATTTTTCAACTTATTTTCGATTCAAGACCATTTTATTGAGCCTGGCTTAAAAATTCTAAAATAATATGTTATCTCTAAATATGAATATTAAGTTTGATTATTTTGAAACTATTTCTATTATTGTTCAACAGTCTCATCAATCAAACCGAATCTTCTCAAATTTTTTTATACCTTTAGCGTTGTTTTTATACAGGAAAAAATAAATGTAATATCATAAAAAAATGTACATAATGAAGTTATAACTCAACATATTTCATAATAACACCTACAATAATTGCAACACACACTCTAAAGTGTAAATGGAAAAATCTCATTAATATCTTTTTTTTCCATGTAAAATTATTTGAATTTTATTGAAATTATATAAGCCGCCTGATGCTGACCACCATTTGGTGTTCCCTTGAGCAATTTCATTAATTAAAATCGTTTTTAATGCGTATTACGGATTATGACATGCCATTGACAGTGTACAGCTGTCTCTGTGTGTGTGTGTGTGTGTGTGTGTGTGTGTGTGTGTGCGTTTGCATCTCATATACAGCACATACATGTGGTCACTTGCCACTTGCCACTTGCCACTCCCCCTGCGGCGCAGACTGCGTTTATTGCATACCGCTTTTATTACAGCATATTATGCGGTTGTCATTTTGTATTAAAATTGTTAATTGGTTTTGTTTTTAATCTGTCAATCAATTAAAAAAACAACTGCGATTTAATTAATTAAATCAACAAAGACCGCAATAATCCAACACCAGTAACAATAAACGGATGTGTTCCCTCCCTCCCCCCACCCCCGTCAAAAGATCTGCCATAGCGAATAATAACAATATTAAATAAATATACAAATAAATAAATTTAATGACGTCAATGGTTCGACTGTCCGTCCGTCTTTCTGCCTTCTGCACGTTAGCGAGTGGGCGTGGCCGAACTTTAAGTGGCCCTGAACAGTCATGGCACCACCTAACGGAACACCAACCGCCATTGGACAGCACACAAGGGTGTCTAGGGGGTGTGGTGGGGCGGGGTGGTAAGCAAGAGGGGGAACCATTCGAAATTCGTATGCAAATTTTCATACATTTATTTTCCACACTTTGGGCAAACGGAGCCGCGAGCTAAAAATGATAAAGCGACTTCATTTTTAGTTTTTTTTTATTGTATTTTGTTTATTTCGTGCTTCGTTTCGTGCCTTGTAGAAGTCCCCCGTACCTCTTCCCCTTCTTCTTCCCGTAGCTCGTCTCCTCCCACACACGTTGGCCGGCTATGCACCATGGACTCCACCCTCTCCGCCTGTCCCCTTCTTGCCAACGTAATTATGCAAATTAACTCTTTTCGGGGCCTTTGAACGGCTGCTCAGCGGGTCGCCTACTTCCCCCAGAGCACCCTCTACTCTGCTCCCCCTCCCCTCCCCCACCCACTGCACACTGCAGACAGCCTGATCGCATTAAAATGGAGTCTAATGTGTGTTTGCGTGTGTGTATGTATATTCAAATAATTTACCTTATGTAAGATGCCAGTTAAAGTTTTGTTGAAGTCAAAATGTCTGTGGGGAACTGTGCAATTTGTTTCTTTTTTAGCCACCAACAAATTTTATTTGCCGCGCTTTGTTCGTGCTCACTCAATATGACATGCCGCCAGCCTCCGCTGCCTTCCCCTCCTCTGCTCTCCTCACCTCACCCCTTTCCCGTCCCCAATTGTCTTAGTTGCAGCACAATCCCGATATGTTTCTGGTTTCCAATCAGTTGTTAACAGTAGATATTAAACTTTGCAGTTTTTAACTTAACATAGAATTAATAAATCTAGCTAAAAATAATAGAGCTTTCGATATATCGGTGAATAATCCATAGAGTTGCTAGTATAGAATCTTCGCAAGGCATTTTTTTCAATTGGTAAGTAAGAAAAAAATTTTGATGCAGAAATCGGTTAATATTTCACAAAGTTATGACAGTTTCAAGTTTTGGAAAAAAAAGAAAAATTGACAGTAAAACATTAAATTTTCAAATTTTGATGCAGAATTAAATCACAGGTCAAATAATGATAAAAATAAATATTCCGCAAGAAAATCGGATAGGATTTGACAAAGATATGAATATTTGAAGTTTTGTAAAAGTATCAAGGATAAGGAAAAATATGGAAATAATGAAAATACTTTTCTATTGACACTTTCTTAAAGAAAGTTTTATCAAATAACTTTACATTTGTACTTCGATGTGCTATATTTCGATTAATTGACAATATCGTTGGATTAAGTAAAGAATGCTTCAACTTTGTCTGTCTGTTTCAAAATAGGAGGAAAGCAATGCAAAAAATAAGTATTTATTTGTATTATATTGGGAATGACTCATAAACAGATTTGCCAATTAATTTATATATTTCCAGAATTGCTATTTAGAGCATAATATTTACATACAACATAATCACATCGTTAAATCGGACTACCCCCAAAAGTGGTAATCATTTGTCAAAATGTCATTGATTTGCAATACGCAGATTTGAAATTCGCACAGCAAATTGCCAATAAATATTTAAGTGGACTGACTATTGGTTAATTAAAATCAATAAATTTGCTGGAAATGACATGGGAATCAGCATTATGGCTGAAGAAGCGTAAGACAGAGAGATTAAAATTCATATAGATTTTAAGTTTAACATACAAATAACTACACTCAATTAATAGAAACAAAAACGAATAGACGCGAATCGAAGATTGGCAAAAACAAAAGAGTTATGCATAACGAATGTTTGAAGCGATTTGAATAAACGAGTTCCCACGAATAACCTGAGTCAGTCAGTCAACCAGTCAAAATCAGTCAGTCAGTCACTTGAGTCAGGTTGAATTCACACACGGGGATCGAATATAATCACAGCTAATTTGAGATTCATAATTTCTAGTTAGAGATTGACAACGATGTGATTTAGAAACCGAAAAGCCGGAGACGTGAGTCATGAACCAGTTCCAAAACTAAAAGAGAGGAACAAGTTCAGTTCGACAGTCTGAATTGCGGTTCTCGCTTTGCTTGCGAGCGTGCCAATAACTCAGATGCCCTCTGATATCCATGATATCCATGAGAATGGGTATATTTAGTGTTCTGGCTGTGGCTGTGGCTGTGGCCATTTCATATGCAAAGCAGTGCCCACTGTGCAGCAGACGGTGGAGCATCCAACGAAGATGTCAATAAATCTGCCGCTTTGGCCTTGTTTTGCATTTCCGCTAACAGAAACCAAAAGCCAAAAGCCAAAAGCCAGTTGCAGGCTCGCACGCAAGCCAAACCATTGGGAGAGAGCGAGAGCGAGAGAGAGAGCGAGATAGAGAGAGGGAGAGGTGTAGAGAGTGAGTCAATGCTGGCTTAAACTGGTCAACCTGGCCAACAGCAGATACAGTAGCCTCACGTCAAAACGAGGTGATTTAGAATTGTCGAATTTTATTTAAATTGGATGCAAACATGCGAAATTTATTGTAGAAAATCAATAAATAAGAAAATCACAAGCAGAGCAAAGACAACTGGATCGAGTTTCGAAATTCGACTCGGAATCGGGATCGGGATCGTCACACAACTGTGGAACGCATGTGCGTACTTATGACGCTCACTGTGTGTGCCTTTCGCAGGTTCCCTTTTGGCATTCACAATTTGCATGCGAACGCAGGACAGCAACTACAGAGACAGAGAGAGAGAGAGAGACTGAGTGCGAGAGAGAGAGACCAGAGTTTGTTCCTACCTGAGCACGAACTCTGTTTTGATAATTTTCTGTCTCTTCATTATTTTATTTCGTCTCTTTACATTTTATTTTATTTTTATATCGATTTTATTTTATTGAAATCTTTTCAGTTCATTAAAATTTCGTTTTCGGATAATAAATATTTCGTGGGTATTCAAAAAGTTTTGTTTACACTTTGAGAATTTGTAGGCATATAAATTAAGTGGGAAAACTTGTCACACAGGAAAAATAAATTATATTAAAAGCTCTTAACAAGTCAAAGTTATAATCGAATGAACGAGTCGAAAACTAAAAAGTTATTCTTAATAAAAAGTAATCTTACTGAGTTTTCAAATTATCCTTTATATCTATGTTAATTTTTAAGTGTATCTGCCGTTCGACTCTAAATTACTGCATGTTTTTCTTTAATTCTGTTATGGTTTGTTTATTTTTTGGAGGCTAAGGACACTCGACATACTCAAAATCGATGGCTGCGATAGGAGAAACCAGTCTGCGTTTGCTCCTTAAAGCTCTCGGTTCGTGTCTTGTATCTGATTGTCGTTGACATTTAAGGGCCCCTGTTTAATTAACTTGAATTAGAATTTCGAAAGGCCTCTTAAGCTGCTTAACAAAGCGAAAGTGAAACATACTTAGCTATACTTTGATACATCAATGTCTGAAAATTGATTATTAAATGCATTATTTAATCGCAATCACAATTTATGATTACAATTATTTTAGTCATTTGTGTTTATTTATTATTGATGGCATTTAAATTTCATTTTATTATGGGTTTTTATTAAACACTTGAAATTAAATACTGAATTTAAAATACTTTATATTTTGTTTTTAGAAAAACTGGACTTGATTTTAATTATTATGAATGTATCTGGATTTCTACTCCCCTATAAGTTTACCGATACTTTTTGATTACAACTCTTTTTTCACAAGATCTCTTTCTGCGAGCGATCTTCATAATAATTATTAAGACCATAAGATAATATATGTAATTCAAATTTAATTGTAGAATGCCCGATATTTGATTTGGCTATACACTAGTCAAAATACATGTAATTAGTTTTAATCCCTTTGTTTGCTCCAAAAATATTTATAAGAAAGTTGTCTGCGATATCATGGCATTAGCATTAGCCATTATCGTATTGGGGACATGTGCATTTACCCGAGGCGTTATCCAGCACAGCTGGAGATCCATTTCCAGTGTCGATATCTATGTATTCCGGGGAAGAAACGTCGCGCGGGTTCGTTGCGTTTCTAATTAATGTGCGCACCTTAAAAGGTGTTAAATGACAAACAAACCATAAAACTCTGATAACAGTTGACGCTCTAAGAATGCCATAGATATGTAGAATATGCCGAAATAAACATGGCTTAAACAGCAGGCCAACAGCAAGTGACAGAGCCCTGAAAATGATATACGATATTCGAAAGCGATACGAGGATATGGGACAGTGAGTTCAACGTGTGTTCACCCACGAGCAAACGGCAAACGGCAAACGGCAAAAGGCAAAAGGCGGAACAGGTGCATGATGACGAGGGATCGCACTGGGGATCACAATGTGCTTATCGAGTTGTCATTGTCCTGGCCGAATCGAACCGAAGACGAACCCTTGCCGAGCCACCAATTAATACCAAAAGGATAAAGACGAATAGCAGCATGAGAAATGCGCAAACATGCACTTAATTAATATGAGCCTGTGGCCCATTCTCTTTTAAAACTGCCCTCGCACGAGGTCCTTTCACTGCGAAGGCGAAGGCGCAGGCGCATGCGCAAATGCAATTGCGACTTCCGCTCGAAGCTGCGGGCGAAAGGATCACAACAACAACACGGATCACACAACAAGGAGAATGAGATGCTTATCTGGGGCATTTGCAATTCTCGCGCTTGTTTCGCTTGGCAGGAACACGTGGAAGGACGGAAGGATGGAAGGACGGAAGGGAGTCCTGCCAGTGCTACTGGCATTTAAGCCCCGTTTAAGCTGACCATCTGATTTATGGCTGACCGCAGCTTAGGCAGGTGGTAAATGGCCAAGTGCAGTGCTGACCATGTTTGGATTGCCGTCCACCAACGCCAGGCAGCACTGAGAGGCAGATAAATCGCGCCTAGTCATTGTCGGCATCATCATTTAAAGGCAGCTCCACATTGCGTCCACAGTCGCCTACTCGCGACTATCGCCATCAGCGCCTTCATAAATCAAGCTCCTAATTAATGGCAATGCGACGCCTGATAAAGCACCAGAATTAGAACTCAACCGTGTTTATCAATTATATTTTCTCGTACTTAATTTGTGGGTCTTTCATTTGCCGCCCGCTTCCAGTTCAGCTCCCCAGCTCAACTTTCATGCTAATCTGCATGAGTTATTCCCGCAAATATTTTCATATCTCCATTGCACCATTGCCTCATTGCCTCATTGCATTTCCAACGAGCTGCTCCTCCCGGCCCGGTCTATGTCCAGTCCGAAATTCCACACTTGTTGCCCCGATTAAGCCAAAGAATGAGATTGCATGACAAATGCGAATGTAAATGCATTTCTGGACTCAACTAATGAATGCGAGAGTCTGGAATATTTTTCTGATTTAACAGAGCAAAGTTATTTTGCTGATGGTTACATTTACACATATAAGAAGTAGAAATTATCAATTGAAATATTGGCAACTTTTTTAGTTTTCCTGGAGTCTAAGATATAATTATGACAAGTCAGTTTCGGAATTATAACTTGACCAAACTCCGATCAATATCCACAAAGTTATGAAAGTTGGAACTTTGCGATGAATCCAGAAATTTTGCAAGCTCAACATGATCAAATAAAATCATAAGAACCAGAAATCCTAGTCGTTTTCAAGATGTAAGATATTATCTATTATTTTTGGTACTTAAAATTTCGCTCTTTTAATGCAGACTTCATCTACTTAGATATTCCTAGTAGACAGTCTCTTATCTGTGACTAGATCGGAGCACTTGTCTGAAACTATTTGAGCCAGTTAAGTGATCATTCCAATGCGAATAGCCGAATATGTGAATATCTGAATATGTGATTATCTGAATATGTGATTGACTGAATGGCTTGTATACCCTGTAGAACAGCTTATTAATGTGCAAGACGTGATGCGAGCAAAGGCGTTGCCATAATTTGTCAACACCCCAATATTTTACGAGCACTCATTGCGATATAATTGGGCCTCAACGAGTGTATAAACGTAGTCGGGTCTCTTGTCCGCGATTCATTTCAAATTTCACATTATTGCGCATCATAATGGCCGCCATATGTCTGCTGCGATTTACGGTAAAGACGAGGACCCCCCCCCCTCCCCCAATCGAGACATGACCAGGCTTATGTTTTATGTATCGAAGCGAGCGACTGCCAAAGTGCTGCGATTTATGTGTAGCTTAAAGATACAGATACAGATACAAATACAGAAACATTTACATTTGCAGATACAGACACACACTGAGCCCATATAAATAAATATATGTATATTGTAACACGCAGTCGGCCAATCCATTGTGTCAAATATAAATCAGATCATTTTTTAGGCATGGAAAAAACATCGGCGAGGGCCTCATTTTATTTTTTTTTTTTTTTATTTTGTTTCACGGCAGAATTGGCATAAATTTTAAGGCGGAGGCAATGTTGCCTTTAAAATATTTTTGACAAACATTTTGGTGCGTCGTAATACTCTCGATGGGTTTTTGAAAGTGCTGTTATTCGCAAAATTAAAATTCAATGCACATTAAAAAGACAGAAACGAATCAAAAATCGAGTCGAGCACATTAAAAAGTCATGCCGTATCCGAGTATCTGACAAAATGCCGGGACAAAAACTAAATAAAATACTGAGCAAATAACAAAAGACAAGACATCAAAATGTAGATCATTCGTCATTGATGGAAGGTACAAAACCCCATAATTTCCAAAGTAATAAATAAGTTTAACACCCTGCTATGGCACTTAACTCACCAACGAGTACAAATTGATGGGGTATTTATTTATGGGCTAATTTTTTATCGCTAAATGGTATATTAAAAGTTAGCAGATAAGTTAAAAGGTTCTTAAATTAGTCGCTGTCTTCTATATTGAGGTCCGTTTTCCAAAATTTAAATATCTTTTCGCTCATTTTATATAATAAATAAAAAAATTTTTTAGATTTATAAATTAATTGATATATAGTTTTCAGATAATTATTAAATGATATAATTAAATAATATCAATTAAATGATATATAATTTTCAGATAACTATTCGACATATTGTGTCTTAAAAATGTAGATTCAAGTTGTTTAAGGAACAAGATGTGAAATTGTTTAATAAAATCCGATTAGTGCGATGCTCAACTAGATGTTCAATCAAATGTTTTTTTAGCTACAAATTTTCATTAATTTTGTAGCAACGAAAAGTGCGAAAAGCAAATCCTTTACCGTACAAAGAGCATACAAAAGTCCTTTCAGATAGAGACACTGCTAGATAGGAAAACGGGAGAGGAAAGCCGTAGTTCAAGTCATATTCGTAGCCGTAATCCTGAACTGCTTGGCCAGGGGCTGGTCGGTGTTTTGCGGCGGATCCTTTGACCGAATGACGAGCGGGGAACACGGCCAAAGAAGGGAGGCACTTTTCACGTGTCCTTTTTGGGCATTGCGCAGGAGCAGAATCGGAATCAATGCTCTGCCCGTGGGATACGTAATCCGGATTTTACCATTCAGAAAGTGTAAATGAAAAATCTGTTTTTGGAAGCATTTTAGCGTGAAAATGCAATATTGAATTCATTTAAATTCAACAGCGCCTGATGGGCGTCGTCGGCGGCGCAAAAAGCAATTACATGACAGGTTCCGACTCCTACTCCCCTCCAGCTCCCCCTTCAGTTCCCTTGCAGCTGCTGCTCCTGCTGAATCTCGTTACTTATTGGGATTGAATTGGGGCGATGTCAGGCAAAAGGATGCGATATAAAAATTGCCACAATTTTTTATGCAAAGCAGACAGAGACAGAAAAAGCGAGAGGGCAAAAGGATTCGTTGCGTTCCATTGACGGGGCATTAATAATAAACGTAAAATGAAATGTAAATACGAGAGGAGACAAGTCCAGGGGGAGGGGGGTGACTGGAAGACAGGGAGCAGGATATGTCAGCAACAAGAGAAACAACAACTATAACAAGCAGCGCGAACAACTCATAAATTCAGCCCACAAATCGTCGAGCGAGCGCAAAATCTGTCACCTATCAAAAATACCCTAAAAGGGCATAAGTCTGCATCCTCCACTCCCCACTCCCCCGTTCCCCGCAGCCCTCATCATCCGACTGGGTGATTGTTGCGCGTGCGCAGCCGTCGGAACAGGCATCGCCCCTGACAATCGATGACAATCAATGTTTGCATTGCATTATTATTATTGGAATAAATGAATAAAGTATCATGCCTCGAGTGGCATGCAGTGACAATGGCTGTAGCTTCGCCTCTAACTCCGACTGCGACTCCGACACATACTGTTCCTGTTCCCCAAGATGTCGTTGTCGTTGTCGTTGTCGGATTCATGGGATTTATGTATGCCTCTGCCTCAGTGTCCACAGCAGCCGCAGCAGCAGCGACTGTCGAAGCGGCAGCATCAGTTCAAGGGAATTGTCAGCAGTCAAAATCGGCATCAAAAATCGAGATCGGTAACAAGATCAGCAGAAGCCGCATCCCAATCCGAATACGGAACACAACTTGACTGCGGCTTAAGCAAAACAAAGACCAAATCGTTCCACATTCCGTTTCTTGTCCACATGATTCCCCCTCTTCCCATCCGTTGTTCCTTGCCAACAGCAATCATATTTTGTGCCTCTTCCCTAGATTCATTTATTGAATACTTATACAGTGGGGCAAAGTTAAAAATAATGTTTTTTTCCAATCTTCAATTGGATGAGGGAACTTTTTCTCGTTTAGTCTGTAATAATTTAACAGGTTGACTAAATATCTGGAGTATTTTATATATAGTAGGCATGATTAAGCTTAGTAATCATATATCATGTCTCATTTAAAATTTTACATATAT
Organism: Drosophila sp. st01m; assembly: GCA_018901795.1. NCBI lineage: Eukaryota > Metazoa > Arthropoda > Insecta > Diptera > Drosophilidae > Drosophila > Drosophila sp. st01m. The sequence goes on from JAEIFG010001638.1 coordinate 8,356,982, forward strand.
TATATGATTATTAAGAATAATTTAAATGTTGAGAAATAAGTCAATTTTAAATAATTCTTTGCAATGGACAAGTGTTATTTAATTTTGATTCAATTTTACAATATTTCTTAGCATACACATATGAACACAATTTTCTAAGGATCTGCAACCACTGTGCGTGCTCAATTTATGGGTTTAAAATGGAATCTTCAAGAGAGATCGGAGACAAACAAACTGCATATGATTGTGATTCTTCACACTGAATTCCAACGAGCATCGATGCGATGTTAATGCGAGCTTCAGATCCCGATCCCAAGCGCCAGAACCAGAACCAGAACCAGAGCCCTGCCAACCCCTCAACCTCCAAGCCGTTTCCAATTCCAGCTTCAACTTGAGCTTCAGAGAGATTTCTATCATATTTTGCATAGAATGGTCAGATTAGAAAACTACGTTGGGTTTCAGTTTCAGCCAGGTTGGAAATGTCATACATATGTAGGCACACGATGCGATCGAATCGATGGATCGCATGAACTCGAATTGAATCGAATCGAATCGGTTAGGCAAACTATTTTAATATTTGTTGATTCTGGAGTCTGGGAGCTGAAATTCAAATCGCTGTTGTTGCCGATTTAACAAACACTTGGGCTAATAATGCGATCGAAGACAATGCGACGCCTGCGCGTTTGCCTCTTGCCACTGTTGCTGCCACAGTTGCTGCCACAGAGTTCCCCAGACGATGCGGCCTTTTGTCTTTGGCCAGGGGCGACAGTCCCGCCGCATTGCCAGACAGCATGTCTGTGCCAGACTCCAATGATGCATCATTTATGCAACTTGCCAACTGGCAACTGGCAACTCGGCTGCTCTTTTTGCGCTTTTGTTGTTCAACAATTTCTTCAACACCTTTTTGCCGTCTCTTGACGAGCTTCAAAGCAGCGGGGCGAACGGAGGAAGGGAGGGAAGGGAGGGTAGGGGGAGCATGGGATCGCATTGAGCATCTGCATCTGTGTGAAAAATGGAAATCCCTTTTTGGCAACTTTTGTCGCTTTTAGGAAGCGCTAAGAGCGTTTTGCCGACAGCCTCCAGCCGCAACTGATGATGAGAGCCGCCGAACCGCCAAACCAACGATCCAGCGAACCACTGAACCACCAAAACCACTGCCAAGTCAACAGTTTGCCTTGCATATTTCCACTTACAAGCTGTTGTCCCAGACATCAAAACTGAATAATATTTATGATCATTGCGAATATTTGTATGTTTTGTTGTTGTTCTTCTGTCCATCGCTCCATCTGTCCATCTGTCAGTTGAAGCTGAGACTCAGTCGGGAGCTGATTCTCCTATAGCTCGTTTCCATGGGTCTTCTTCTGACTTCTGCTTGGAATGTGGTTCCTGGCCTGTCGCACTGATTTACCGATATGTCATTGAGCGATTCAATGCGATTCACACATTCACACGAATGAGTGCTATGTATTTACAGTGGTTCGTCCATTCAAACTGGAATTGTCTGGAATTGTCGCCAATTTGAATGAATTGCAGTTTAGACAATACTCATATTATGCATAAATTGATAAACATCAAAGAAGTTTTACTTTAGGCAATCTAATAATAATACTTGAAGAAAATAATTGAATATGTTCAAATGCTTTCGATCTTTCGAATTCATATATTTAATAAAAATTGTCTATCACACACATTTTATTAACAATTGAGAGTTAAAAGAGTATGATAGATCAGAATCAGATTTAATTGGAGAGAACTTAAGTACAATTGTATAAATAAAATGAACGTATTTAAATAGAGAAGTGAACATCAAGATCTAAAAGAAAATTTCCTATCTTTTATTCAAATTAATTTGATGTTTGAATGCAAATAGAAATTAAGATACCTCATCAAGATCAAAATGGAACTCCGTTTCAAAATCGGTTCATTTTTGTTAAAGTTATGAAAGCTTGAAGTTGGTCAATCCTTTGACAAAAATTCTACAAATTTGTTCAGCAAAGTAAAAATTCAATTCAATACAATTAACCTAGAAAATCCTCAATTATTGTGCATTAATTTGGAGCACTTATCCGGGCTTAACTTCACTTTCAAGTAGTTCTCCATATAGGTAAATATTGGGTTATTATGGAATAGCTCTTCCATGGATTTCTTTACCAGACTCGCCTGCAGTTATTCAATTGACTTTTCAGATCCTAAACTGTCACTGACAGCACTGAATGTTGCTCGAGGCGAATTAACTTCGATTTAAAGAAGAACATCCACAGTATACACTCACTGCAGTGACTCTCTGAAGTGCCGAGGTGCTGGGCACGCCCTTCATCTATTATTTTCAACAAACTTTCGAATGGCGAGGGGGTTACAGGGCGTTCCCTTTTTTGCATGCGCAACGACGCCGACGACGAATGTCAAAAACAATAAAGGCGACAAACGTGAATGGGCAAATTTTTATTGAAAATTTATAATTGAATGGCAAAACACACCTGAGGCCAGGGTGGCAATATGCCACCCCTGTGGGACCCCCTTTACCCCGCCCCTGTGGCGTTGGCGTTGGCATTGTAATTGAATTTGACGTTCGATTGTCGCACAGCGAAATGGCAAAGTGGATAACGCGTGTGTCGCGAGTGTCGTGTGGTGCCTATGGGCGTGGCACACACTCACACACACACTCACACACACAGTCTCACATATCTCAATACACTTATCTGCAAGTTTGTGAATGTCGCCTGCCAGGCGAGTATTTAATAGACAAATCTCAGTAATAGAACGCAAAAAAAAGAGACAATGTACAATGGGTCGATACTGGGGAGAAGGGCGAAGGGCGAAGGGAGTGGGGCAACACAGCACAGGCCCAGGCAATAAGTAACAAAATAATTGAACAATTATGTCCAAATGTCGGACTGCCACTCATTATGATAGACAAAACAGGGCGTCCAACTGACGGGCTCACGATGAACGTGGAAGGACATTTATAATTACCTCGGGGTATTTGGGGAATAATTTGCTCGTCCATCGTCCAACCACCACCAGCTCCTCCTCCTTCACCTTCTCCCTCGTCACCTCTCCCTCCCCGCCTCGGCCCGTCTGTCGTGCCAAGTTTTTGGCTAATGGCAGAAGAGCAGAGGAGAAAAAGACAAAGAGAATTTAGCTGGCCAAGCGTTGGCCCGGCGAGATTTGGGCGCTATCAACCACAGCAACACCCACGAGCTGACCAACTCCCCTCCCCCCTGTTGCTCCTCCCCCCACACTCTCCTCTTCATCCCCCTCACTAGCTTAATGAGCCAGTTTCAGCTGACCCAAGAGCAGACTCCCAAACTCTGTCCGAAGAAGCCATCATCAGCAGCTTTTGTCCATTTTTTTTATTTTTCTTATTCCTCTTCTTCTTTGGTTTCTCTGTTCTCTGCTTTTGCTTTGTGCGCGTTTTTCTTGCCTTGCCAACTGAAAAATGTTATTGGCCGCAATTTATATGAAAACTGCGAACACGTACCACATTTCCCCATCCCGGGGAAAGCTACTCCCCCTTGAGTCAGGCAACAATAATTTGGTATCCGCCCCGCAAAGAAAATGAGCAAATTTTCTAAATGAATAAACTTTGGGCCAGGAGCAGCTCGAGGAAAACAAAGGGCGCATCTCGATGTCGCCTCGCATCTCATTGTCAGTGTCGCTTTCGCTCTGATGAGACCAGGTCGATGGGTAGAGTGGTCGAGTGGAATGGGGGAAGGGACAACGGGGCAAGATGGAGCTGAAGATAAAGAAATATTACAACCAGCTCTGGTGGTGGACAACAGCGCCAATGTGACTCGCTGTGGATCGTTGCTACGTGGATTCCTGGGTGCTCGCAATTGGAATTGGGACTGGAAACATCCACGTAGATGTAGACGGAGCTAATTCTCATGACCTCGCAAAAATTAAGAAATTAAAAAATTGCCTTTGGCATCTGCTGACAGTGCGGAAAATTCGCAGGGTGTTTTTGGCATTTCACAATTGGTTGGCAGGCAGTTGAATAATTGCATTCTTGTTGATGACGATAGTTTTCAGCTGCAGGATGGGAACGGAAAAGGTCCAGCCAAACTGTCTGTAATTGGAGGATAGAAAACATTATCTAGAAAGCAAGAACCTTTTAAAAAAAAAAACATCAAATGTTTGGGGTTTAAAAGTTTTAAAGATTTCAGATGAATTCAAAAAAATTTAATACATATTTTTGTATTTAAAACTTTTTTAAATTATAAAGAAACTACCATTAATATTAATCAACTTAATGTAAGCAAAATGGGGAACAACTTTGAAGATGCGTTTAAAAAAATGTGAAGTGTACTTCTTGAAGCTCTTTAAAGAATTATCCTGCAATACAATCTTAAAAGATACGAGAAAATAGATAAAAAATTTTAATACATAACAAAGTTTGAACTTGAAATGTATTATATTAGCCTTCACTTAATCGTTATTTTAACCCTTGTAGTGATATCACAGTTAAGATCAATCTCATATAAGGGTTGCATAAATCGTAATAAACTTGAGTTCAATTTAAACTTTGTCCATTAAATAACAAATTGGGTGAATGAACCGAGGACTAGTTACCTTTAAATGCTATGCATAGAAGAATTCAGTATAATTATATCAGTGGATCAACTATAAAACATGAGCATGACAATATGTCAGGGTTCATCATTAAATAATAATCAGGGAGTTTCCTTTCCTTTCCTTTCCTTTCCGATTGCAGCGTCAGTTTAATGGTAATTTGTTACGCCTAAACGTGAGCACGCGTCCCTAATCTCCACTCTCTCTCTCTCCTCTTCCTCTCTCTGCATATATCTCTCAGATTCTATCCATCTCTTTCTTTGCCTATCTGTTGGTAAACTAACTTTCCAACTAACCGCAGGTAACACGCAATGGCCAAGGACGTAGCAACATTTCGTGACTTTATGGCTGACGTGTCGCGGTTTGGACTGGGGATTGGGAACGCGAATGGGAATGGGAATGGAAACGGGAGGGAGGCCTGGCAAGTCCTTGATTGACTTGGTGCCAGGACACGGAACTGGCAGAGTCACCCCTTGTTTGCATATTATTTAATGGCGTTTGCATTTGAAGTGTGCCAGAAATTACCTGTCCGCCGGCAATTAACTTTTTAACTCATTTCTGTAAATTGGTGTTGTGCCTTGCCACTTTCCCCGCTCCGCCCCCCTTCCCACTACACGCTGTGCCAACTCAAAAGTTTTGCCTCATAAACGTGAATGAGCTTTTCGACCGATTATGGCCAAAGTTGAAGTTGAAGGGTACTCCGAAGGGTACTCCGAAAGGTTTCCCGAGGAGACACCGATCAGTCAGCATAGCAGTATGTTTAGTTACCCGCAACCCGCAACCATCGGCTAGTCAACACTTTTCAAGGGGTCGTGATTTGTTTTGTGGGCATCCCCAACCCCTTTTAACCACCCCACTCCTTGCTAGGCAATCGGAGCATATGTTAATTCAAGTGGAATTAATTGTTTCCGGTGTTTAAGTTTTTCCGCAAAGCAAATTTCCATTCATTGCTGCCGCTGAGTGGCTCCTTAATGCCGCTTCTTACTCCTGTTGTGGTTAGCCGACTCCCGCTCCGAAGACACCCACTAAACGCGTCACGAATAGCACAGCCCTCACACCTACAACCCTCTTCCCCCCACACCCCACTGGGCCATCTCTCCACGTCGGGTTTCGATGAATTTTTGACTTTTATATTTGATTTGAATTGTTGTGGTCGGACTCTGTTTGCATTTAATGAGGTCAGTCGTGTGGAAGCAATTTCCTTGGCGCTACTTTTATGTATCTCGTCTGGGTTATCCGGGGGGCCGGGAACCGGACAGGGCAAGTTTTGATTAAAAAAAACTGTGTCCTAAATCCAGGTAACTACGCAGAGTAGTCGAGTAATATTAAACTGAGACGGAGTTTAGGCACAATATCTATAGAAATTTATTATAACATATCGATCGATTGGAAGGCAGAAGAAATCGATCGATGAAACAGAAAGTATAAAGTAAAATGTATATTGAAATCTTAATCTAAATATAAGACGTAAAATTTAGTATAATATAAAAATATTCTATGACAATATAGAAATCAAAGATATTAAATCATATAAAGCATTTGAAAACTTGCAAATGAGAGCAACTTTTGTGATAAAGTCTTGGTTGAAGTATTGTTTGCACTGCAAGTAAAGAAATGTGATTAAATAATAATATAAAAATCCATTAAAGTGCTGAGATTAATACTCCTGCTGTCCACTTAATTGGAATTTTAATTAGCGAAATTTTACAAACTGTAAACGTTTTTACGCTCCCTTTCTCTTTCACTCGATGTGCCTCTGTCTCTGTCTTTCGCCTTGTGTCGCATTCCTTTTATCCTTTTTGTTTTTTTTGCATATCGCCAATTTTTTACACACTCGAGAGTATGTGGTGTCCATACACGGACCCGGATCAGGAATCGAGCTGACGTCGAATTGGTAATTGTGATTGATTTCAGTGTCTGCAGTTTGATGTGCTTTTAATTAAACTTTTAGTGATATGCATAAATACGAGTACTATGAGAGAGAGAGAGAGAGAGAGCGAGGATTGGATGATGTGAGAGTGAGAAGCGATTAATTGTATCCATTATACGACCCTGTCTCGGGTCTTTTCTGCTTTCTGCTTTCCACTTCCCACTTTCCATTGTTTTTTTCTTTATAAATTTTATGGTTTATTTTTTCTCATCGGAAACGCTTCAGTTGCGAAATTCGATGAAAATCTGGAATGAATTTAAGTTTTGTGTCAAATGGAAAATAAACAAACTGCTGTCAATCGCACTGTACTGCAAGTAGATCGCAAATGCAACCCTTCCTCATCGGGCGACTGTCTCATCATATCAACCCCGCCCCGACCCTGATGATCCTTGGCATTGTCTCTCGTGGCTCGTCCTTGTTTGCACACATGTCATACGGCGAATTTTGACAAATCGCTACAAGCGTGTTAATAACTGCCCGGAACATGAAACCCCGACGAAAAGTCACCCCAACTCCGGTCTTATTCAAACGATATGACAGTTGGAAGGTAGTAATATCGGGGCTGGTTCGTCCTCGATGCTTGACTAAATGCAGACGTTGACATTTCAATTGATCATCGCAGATGTGTTCTCGAGATTAGCGAATACATTTCAAATGACAGCACAGAGACGGTCGTAATTGACCTACTCAAAAATACCCTCTACAAATATTGTTCTATCTCTTAGATTAAGAAATTGGTATATATTAAATTGTAAAACATTTATAGGTTTTATTATAAACAAATGAATAAAATTCCATGAATAAATGAACTTGTAAATTTACACCAATTAGTATACCCAATTGCTCACAACATTTTTGTTTACAGGGTATAGTAATAAAGACAATATCTAAGTAGATAAAAGGTTAGGTATAGATATGTAGATGGATAGATAATTTGCAACAGAATTCAGAGAACTTGCATTCAAATGACACTTGAGTAGATTTAAATACATAAAAAAAAAAATAAGTGATTCTTTTAAGATTCGAGATAGATTCTATTATCAAATGAATATTTAACATTTACAAATGCAGTTTCTACATGCTCTTAAATGCTGTAAAATGAACTATACACATTGTCAGCTAAAAATGTTTTATTTATTTTTTGAGATATAATATTTTATTTTCGGAAATACGTACAAATAGTAAATGATACTTATTTATTTGTTCCCTTTGCTGTGCTGCGAACTCCATTTGCTCTTCGTTCGCACTTTTTGGATATTTATATACACATTTTTATTTTATTTTATAATCGAACAGGCAATTGTGTGCATAGTTTAATTTAATTTCAATTCGCAAAAATTGCTGGCCAGGAAAGCACATTTATTTTAATATTCGTAAAAAACTCGTCAACTTCGAGAGGATTTCAGGCTGCAGATTGAAGAGGGATGAGGAATGAGGGATGGGGGATGGGGGATGTGAAGGGCAGGGATTGATTGAGGCCGATTTGCAATTTCGCAATTGAAATGCAACATTGATTTTGAGCTGCAGACTAGAGAGTTATTAAGGTGCACTTCGGTTGCTATTTGTGCAACTGTGCATCGTGCTGCAATGTCGACTCTTTTTTATTTTTAGCAGTTATTGACACGTAACAATTGCCCTGTCCCCCTTTCTGGCCATTCTCCCCCTTCCCCCATATCTTGCCACTCCCAATTCATGACACAATTCGCGCTGACGTGGCCATAAAATGGAAACCAACCAATCGTCCAGTTTGCAACTGCCACTGGACTGTCCTTCACATCCGAATACGTTCATATCTCTACATGTTCGCGTACTCTAAATACCCTTATAGAGGTATCATTATATTGCCATCAAATATGCAATACAGACATATTACTTTGAATAATTGTTAGAATTATTGTATGACAATTATGATCTGTTGTACTTAGGTTTGCTCCGAAATTTGAAATTTATTCCGAATGAATAAAACCGAATGGTTTTCCCCAAAAGCAAGTCCGAAATATTGGCAGTTGGTTTTGAAAATCTTCAGCGAAGTACTTGCTTTTTTAAGTTAGAGTATTTCATATAGAGCACAATTCGGATTCTATTTTTTTTATTTATTTCTCTTCAGTGTTGCTGTTCTGACTGTCGATTTTTTTGGCGCTTCCGTTTCCGTATCCGCTGATATTCAATTTTGTTTGATTGCTGCTGTTTTTAGTTGAACAATTTGTCGACTTTTCGCACAATGTTAACATTGAAAAGTCCAAAGCGCGGCAATATTTCAAATCGATTTTGGCTATAACCTGAAAATTGAACTCCGTCTGTCAAATTCAGCTGCCTCGATGACTCTACAAAATTGGCAGCCGATTAGAATAATTGGAAAACTGGTTAAAGTCACGTGACTTGGCAGTCTTCCTCTCTCCCTCTCTCTCTCTCCAACTCTCTGCTTCTACACTTTCAGTTTGTCTAGCGAATGAAAGGAGGAACCCTTATTTAATTTGCTGACATGCCAAGTTCTCGGCTTATTAGCAGAAATTATGAATGAAAGGAGAGAGTTTAGAGTCGGGTTGTAAGCGGATTATCATTAACACGTTTTGAAGGCACGTTTCAATCTCGCTGGTGTCGCATTCCGTACTCTAAACTCCGTTTCCCGTACTCGTAATCGGAGGCGACACCCGACACATATGAAACGTGCCACGGCTCAGCTCTAATTATGAAATTAAATACAAATTAAAATTGCAAATTGCCAAGGAAATATTCGCGTTGCCAGGACAGCTCTTCCCTTCCCTTCCCCTTTCCCTTTCCCCATATTTCCCGTTTCTGTTTATCTCTCATCCTCCTACTCAATGGCTCAACTGCTTCATCATTGTCCTCATCATCGCACAGTTGATCTCAAGTTTGCGTCCATCATCCGAGGTTCGCCTAATAGAAGACAGTGAAAACATTATTCAATATTTAAATGTATCTCTTCCTGTCTCATGCTTCGGTTGATCGATGACGTCGCTGGTAGCTGTTGGTGCTATTTGTCTTTCCACCCCCGGGCTGAGGGGGTGAGTTAAGAAGCCACCACTTCGCATGATAAATTTAATTCCGTTTCTATTTTGATGGCACTTGTCAATTCAAATACTTTTGTTATTTTTTTATTCGTTTGTTAGCGAAGTACACTTGAAACTGCCACGCCCCCTCCAGCTTCCCCCTCATTTGCTGATCTCATTCATTGTGCGCGAAAAGTTGAAGGATTTTGACGCTTTCGAGTAACACCATAGGGTGGAGGACTCCAGGGGAAGTTCTCTGCATCTCTCCATCTCAATCATGACACCCATTAGACTTTTGCACACCTGCAAGCGAATTAATGCAATCATTGTTGTCCTCAGTGCCGGAGTTTGAATACAAAATCCTCCGAATCGGCTTTCAATTATGCCTTCGGGTTTTGTAGTGTTGTCTGGAGACTCCTTGGATACTTCACTTTTCTTGTGAATACAATGATTTACCTGTTAACCTGTTATCTTTCGACACATTAGCTTTTTGCCTCATTTCCATGCTAACATTTCTGGAGAAGTTTTGCTTAAATAACTCTAATAGAATTTGAATTTTAAAAAGTGTTGCATACTTTTAGGTCGACGTAGAGAAATTATATATGAAGTATATTCGTAGATTTGACGCATTTCTGATAGGTCTATTTTCAAGCATATCTGGTTAGTTTCTTTTTAATTTATTGCAAAATTGCCACAGTATTTTCGGCTTTTAAAATAAAAGACTCTTAAACAGCAAGTCATATTGAAATCATCCTCAAAGGAAAAGACGAGTTCTGGAATCATTTACAATTTAATTGATCACATTTTAACGTTAATTTTCTTTTAAAATAATGTTTAAGTTTAATTCTGAATTATTTTCATATATACGTAATTCTAAGTGTAACAGGGAATTTATTTAACATCTATCCCACTTATTTCGCAGTCTTGCAGATCTAAAGTCCATTCGAATAATGTCAACAACCGCCCAGAAATTCGGCTATAATTTAAACTGACCCCGAACAGAGAACGATTAGTTCCCAGGGGACAGACGAGCTACTCGAGAGGGCGATGCATAAAAATGATGACTTAATATAAGTAGAAAATCACAAAACTGATGGATTCCTCTAGGGTATTTTTATTTTTTACTTGACAGGGCAACTTGCGATTATTTTACGCTTTTCCATGCTGAGTTTTGGGCCAAAGTGACAGCTGGCACTTGGCAGGAGGACCCGTGGGTCTGTGGACAAGCAGACAAGCAAATAAGCGGACATCGTCGTTTATTAGTTATTAAACGGCGTGATTTATGCCACAATCAGCGACTGAAATTGGATTCGTGCTGACAATGCAATTGGCCAACAATTGCCGCGTCTTAATGAGGTGAAGGTTGCCTGCCGAGTGGCGGGAAAAGATGAGAGAGCAGGATAGGAGACGGGAGACGGGAGGCGTGAGGGTACGTGGCAGGACATCTGTGGTCTGTGGCACTCACTTCATTAAAACGAGCCTGTAAAACAATCAAATAAACAAGTGAAATGAAAATGAAATGCAACGACAACGACAAACAAGAAGACATGTTGTCCTTGTTGTCCTTTCACAACCTTGACAGCGTCAACTGTCACGCCATCCGGGCAACGAATAAAAAATGCTGATTTTGTTTCAATTTACATGTGAGCAGAATCTCTCCCCTCGGTTACCCCCTCCAACCTACCCTCGTCTCAAATCTGACTGCAACAATATGCGCTGCAAGAGATATTCATGTCACAACTTTAAAAAATGAATAAACTGCCACCCACCCCCGGGCAGAGTAACTCTCTAGCTAAAGTCTTTTTTAGTCCTTCTAGTGCTGCCCATTTGACTTTGCTCAAATTGAGCTGCCACTGTGCGCTTCTATTTGTTTATACTTATTTCATTTTCACACTCCCCTTTCAAGCTATTCAAGCTTATGCTCGACCCACACCACAGTCCTCTCAGTCCCCTCAGTCCTCGCAGTCCCCGCAGTCCCCGCAGTCCCCGCAGCCCCCTTAACTGGCTCATCATCATCCTCATCATTCCCATCATGGGCAACCATTTTTCCATTTTTCGTTTGAACTTCGCTAGTCACTCGGTTTGTCTTCTCAGGTTACTTTGTTTTCCTTCGTTCCATTGTTTGTTTTCATTTCCGTTTCACTTTTCGTTCCGTTTTGTTTATCCTTTTGAGAAATGTGTTTTTTTTTTCTCCCTCTCTCTCACATTTTTAAATTCAATTGTGGACTGCCACAACCCCCCAGCAGAGTCACCCCTTTTGCCACACCCGCCCTGCGGCTAATAACTGCGCCGTCAGTTCCCTTGCAACCGTTTGCCCTTTTCCGTGTCGACAAATTATGGTTTAAAATTTAAACACAAATTTGTCAGGAACGCGGCAATTGCCTGCAGGGAAGTCTCAATGGGGGTGACACCCAGAAACTGTTAATAAATCTCTTAGAGCAAACGCAGAACTTAAAATATTAACATGCGAACTTAAAAGAATAAATCAAATTTTGTAGGACTTATATTAAAATGAATTTCCGACTAAGTTTGGTAAAATATATACAACTTGGAATAAGCTTTCGCATCTTAATTTAATATATACTATATTTTAGCTATACTTAAATAATGTAATGAATCAGTATTAATCAGAAAAGATATTCGATGTTCATGTTTTAAGCAATAATCTAGTAACAAATCTCTATTAAAATCATAAGAGACTTTCGAAAATAATAAATTGTTTACACTCTTTACTAGTTTAAACACAAATTGCAACTAACATTGCATTTTCAGAATCTCTTTTCCCAAGTCTAAGTTGTGAGTTCGACTTTCAATATTGGGAAACAATAATTCGTTTGTTCACACATTCAGAAAACTGAAAGTGGAGGCAGAGAATTATACTCGTGTTACTTTTAAGGTTAATCCTTTTCGATGTAATCCCGCACGTGCGCCAAGTTCTGATCTGATCTGATGTAAAGTCTGCTTACTATACAACGAATAATGTGCGGAAGGAGCGGAAACCAAAAACGATGCCAGACTTTGGATTTGTGTGAGCACCTCGTCACCTCACATCCCCCTCCCCGCCATCTCATATATTACCCCCTTCTGTTTGCATTACTGGATGCTCACAAGGAGGAGGGACAGTTGCGCTCCATTTGTCATTTTCATAATGGGCACAAAGTCAGACAGTCGGAGCGTGTCTATGTCGTGATATCTCAGGGATTAACAGACGCGATACACGTGCTTAGAGGGGAGGGGGCAGAGACGGTGTAGAGAGATCGCAATCACATATATTTATGTTCATTTAAGACATCGAATTAACAGCGGAGACAACAATCACGCCCTTCCACCCCCGAAGATCAAGCCAATTCCGAGTCCTGCAAATGGAACGTAAACCAAATCTTAAGTTTAACTAAGTCCAATATCAGTTGCCTATTGTGCTTATTAAAAATCATCGGAAAATTTTAGATCCTTTTGTAATTTATGCGTAGCACCTACGGGCAACTGAGAGGGGGGAGAATAGACGTGGGGTCGCTTTGACTGTCACTTCTAATTTGGGAGCAACGAAGCCAAATTGATTGATTTATTTTGGCAATTATGTGCATTTGATTAAAAATTCAACTCGAAGTCACGCGGTGCTCGCTAATAATATGCGAGGATTCCCGTCCAGACAGGGATCCAATGCCAGCCCACTTCCTCGATAGCCCTAGGAATGACAACGGCAAAAAACTGAACAAAAAAATCTGGAAAAAAAACAACATAAATCCCTGAAATATCCCACGGAGCTGGGGATTACATGGCCATGAATTGAAAACCAATTGCGCTTGGAATGAAAAATCACGCTAACAAACACAACATGGGGTGACCCACGGATGGAGAATGCGAAATCGGGAACGGAGAGTGGGAAATGGGGAACAGAAAGTGGAAAATGGAAAATGGGGCGTCTGAGTTCGTTTTTGGGACTGGGATGCGCCTATTTAGAACATCGCGATTTGGACAAGGGGATTTCTTTGTTTTCGCTTCGTTTTAATTTTGAGCAACGAATAAATTAAATCGACCGACAGTCGAAATAATTGCCGGAAATTGGTGACGTTGGTGTTTCACTTATTTTTATGTATTTTAAATATCAAACATCGACTCGAGACCCACATAAGCCATCCACATAATGAGATTAGAATTGCCGCTAAGATGGAGATGGAGATAAACATTTATAACTTCTAGAAATTTTATAAAAACTAAGACTAAGACTATCTAGATTCAGAAAGGAATTGCGCCAAAGGACAAAGAAAAGTGAGCTCAAAAAACTTTTTGATTTAATAATATTAATAACTATCAATAAGAAAGTAAATTAGCATTTTGAAATATTATACATAATATAAAAGTTTTAATTATAATTTCTTATAAAATGCAGCTTTGATACAAATATTTAGTTCAAGATTGATAACATGATATATATTTTACAAGTTTCTTCAAAGTTAAAAACAACTTAATAAGCAACTTGAAAAGTTGCTTGTAATAATATTCTACAAAATACATAAAGACAACTATCAGACTTATACGCAGAATAATAATCAAAATTGGAATTCCCATTAATGGCCAATACATCGAGTACGTATCCATTTGTATTCTTCGCCTCAGTTTAGACATGGCCACAAATCAAAATAGCCTAGCAATAAATTAAACAACTGCTAATAATTACTTTGACTGCAGCATTTCGGCTTTCAGCTTTTCGGCTGTCCAGCTGCCTTCGCCGGCAATCAAAATAGTCCGTCTCAACCCCCGCAGAGTCCTCTCCCGTTCCCCTCTCGATTCTCCGTCCTGGGCGCAGCAAGAAAAATGTAAATGAGTCTCCTGCGACTAATAAATTCCCAATTACACGTCGACTTGACCGGGAATCGCCAACACATGAGGTCCCAAACTCAACTCATAAAACTGTATAACAGAACCCTCCTCCTCCCACCCCACCCCCTTCACTGTCGCCCCCAACTCGAACAAAAGGCAATAAACTAAAAAGCATAAATTTCTGACGCACCAAAAACGACAAATTCATTCACTTCCCGCACCCTCTTCTCCTGCCTTTTCCCCCCCTTTCCTTTCCCTGTCCCTGTCCTAGTATATTTTCACGCAATTTTATAGTGACCATTCAAGGAAAAATCATCAACTGCAGCAATGGAAAATCAAACAGAAAAACACGGAAAATCACAATTACTTGTGTCGAAAATATTTCGTATTGTTTAAGGGTGAGAGTTCAGAAGGTCCTTGGACCTGCCCTGCCCACTTGAACCAATGTCCAATTACTGGTAGCGCTGATGGGCACAAATACAAACATCTGTGACCCCGTCAGAGAAGCGTGAAAAGCCTCTGGCACTCTCCAATCTCCGCATTCGTTCCGATCTCCCACCTCCTTTTCCATTGTACGAGTCGAAGATTGATATCCAGTGATATCAGTTGTTCTTCCACATTATGCTCTTAACGCTCGACAATAATTGTAATTGAAGTCATTATATTAACACGAACAGTTAACAAGACTCCACTATAACATATTAAAACACTAGCTGTACTTTAAACTATCGAAGTAATTAAAAAGACAATGTCTTGAGAAGGGATCAAATTAAGCAACCTCAATAATTATTTTAATTAATATATTCGCCTCTATATTTAGAATTTTAAGCGCAATTCAAGGTTAAAGAACCTAAATCAAATTATATCCATTAATAATCAGCTAATTTAAAAGTTTATTATTAAAAATAAATTTAGTTGATAATTTTTATTAAAAAAAGCTGCTGATTCTAGTCTTTCGGCAATAACGTCTCTTTAGACTTGATAAAAAATAAACCAATGTACACTTTACTATCCTTATTGAATGCTGATATATGTATTACTATTATTGATTTTTTAAACTCATTTTATATACAAGTTTAAAATTCTGTTTATGAGTAAAGTCATAACATGAGTTAAACAGAGTTTCTATTTAAATACAAGTAAATATAATATAAATTATACACGCACGTAAAGCGCACTTATTTCACACACACACACTCACTCACACACACACATACGTGCAGTTGCTTGTTGTGCCTCGTTAAAATTCCAACGAAATCAGAATAAAAAGAATAAAGAAAAGCACAAACAAAAATCGTTTGCGACTTTTCAGACTCTTCTTCATGTTTTACGATTTTTCGTAACCATTTTCAGTATGAGTGCGAGAGTGTGTGTTTGTGTGTGTGTGTGTGTCTGAGTGTGTGTGTATTTGTATTTGCCAGCTCATTTTTGTATGCAACGACCCAAGTTGGCAGTTGGCAGTTGGCAGCACCCAAGACTCATTCCATTTGAGCCATCGGATTGTTGGCTTCTTTGTTCGTTTTATGCCTTTTTGCATACTTTATATATACATATATTTGTGCTGAATTTATGTGCGCTATTGTTTTTATGGCATGCACCCATTTTTCCATATGCCTCCAGATCCAGATCCATTCCCATTTCTTTTGGCCCCATTTCCTCATTCCCAGTTCTTTCCATTTTGCCATTTCGCAACGTAGAACGAAAATCCAAGGCTGAAAGGCAACCAAACAATGTTATCCTTGTTTTGTATCTGTGTGTGTCTTGTGTGTGTGTGTCTGTGTGTGTGTGTGTCTGTGTGTGTGTGTTGCCAGCTCTGCTGGCACTTGGCTGCAAATTATGGCACATGCGGCACAAGCGGCACAATCCTTGTAGTCAGCATTATGTCTGATCCTTTCGTTTGTATATGCATATATACAACATATCTGTCTATCTATCTCTTTCTCCTTATCTCAGTCAGTGAATGTGTTTGGGGGTGTGGGCGGTTGTGTGTGTATGTGAGTGGGTGTGTGTGTTGCCACTTAAGCTGCTTATGTGGCAAATACATAAAATAAAAGAAAATCCTCGCATAACGAGCATTTCCTTCTGCCATATTTGCGTTATTTTATTATCATTTTTCTCCGTCGTCGTCGTCGTCGTCGTCATCGTCATTCGTTAACACACACACACACACACGCACACATGGAGATACATAAGACGCCGCCATTTTGTGTGTGTCTGAGCTTTTATATCTGTCAGATATGAGTTGCCATAAACTGAAATACATATACAAAACCTATATATATATATTATATAGATGTGTGCGTGTGTGTGTTTATTTGTGTATTTTGATACAAATCCAATTTCTGTGCCACAATAAAACTCAGCCCCTTAAGCGGAGTAGGCGTGGCAGCTGCCGCCGATAAGCGGGCCAAAATGGCGAAGTGCCTTATGAGGCGATTTAACGGGATTCCATGTGCTGATTATGGACATAAATACGAACCCAAAACGAAATTTAAATAAACCGATAAACGAATCCCGAACTAAGCCTCAAACGTCGTCGACAGCGTCAGTCCCGAAGTTGTTGTTGTTGCTGTTGTTGCTGTTGCAGATACAAAACTAAAGACAAGCAAACTGCTTTAATTAAACTCGCAAAGGAGAAATAAAAAGAGAGAAAAAAAAGATGGAAAACAAGCGAAATAAAAGAAGTCGTCGCCAAGGACTCAGCTCCACATCGAGCGCACACGCATCGCTTGTTTATGACCCGCAGCGGGCGCAGCGATCAGATACAATATCTTCACCTGACTTGGCCCCCGATCGGCGGAGTCTGCTCCACTCACTACGCCACTCTGCCACTCTGCCACTCGCCACTCTTCCACTCGCCACTCGCGGTGACAATTTATGACGTACAACGGCTGTTGGGCCAACAAGCAACAAGCAACGCGTTGCAACGTCACGATGTGGTAGCCAGTCCCCAGTGTTGCAAATGCAAATGCAAACGCAAATGCAACCAATGGCTGCGGACCTTATGAAAATCATAAACATTCGCCGACCGCACGACCGTCGGCCAATTGACATCCGAGCAACGAATATGCATTTTAATAAAATATCCTAAAAGCCATATAAATCACACAACGAACATCGGCAGAACACCTTTATCCACCTTCGAAGTTTATCTCACGACTGCCGCTGTCTCTCTCAATCCAATTCTTCCCCTGCTTTTCTCTTTTTCTTGCCCTTGCATAGATCCGCGTGCTTTGTGGTAGTCGTCATTTGGCCTAATTGTTTTTTTATGACCAATAACGGTTTGTTTTGCCTGCTTCTTGGCATTATAGTTAACCATAACTGTTGTAAAATCGCGGAATATTAATTTAACTGACTTTAAAAGGCTCCTAAATGTTTGTCAAAGATACTCGAATTCATCAGAATTTGATATGTTAAAATATAGATTGAATAAATGCATAATCTGCTTTTACTGTCGACTTGTTGTCATACCTTCCCCTTGACACTTTTTCGATAAGTTCAAACTGACATAACTTTGTCAAATCTAAACCGATTTTCATGCGGATTGAGAATTTTATCATAATTTTGCCTCTAATTTAATTCTGCATTTAAAGTGGAAAATGTAAATTTTTTACCAAACGTTGTCGATTTTTTCCAAACTTTTCGATACCTCGACAATTTAATACAAAAATGTATTGGGATTTTTTAAGTCGAGGTATTATTATTTACTGAACATTAACTAAAGTCATATGTTTCAGAAATGACATTGAGCTTTGTAATCTACTTGATGAATATGTGATTATCCCTCAGTGGGATTCACTTTCTACCAACACTCTATGCCAATCAAGTGCCAACTGTCAAAACATTCAAAATCTGACTTTTTTCGTCTAGACTTGATCAGCCTCCGGCGATGTAGTTAATAATGTTTTGGGCCCAATTATAAGTTGTTGTCTGAAAGGGAAGGCAGGCAGCAAGGAAGCAAGATCCTGTTGCAGCTATAATTATGACATATGACGAGCAGTTGGGCAGTTTGGGGCAACAGGTAGAACCCTTGTCAAAAGTCCAAGATATGCTCGTGTGCCATGAAGGGAAGCATCATTTAAATTTGGCACTAAGTCAGACAAGGCTTTCGTTTTAGCCTTCGTGGAATCATCGCAAGTATAATGATCTTGACACATTTGGGGGCCAATTTAAAAGTCACACAGATGACCCGACAGTCAGCAAATTGTTGCAAGTGTTAGAATATCTGAGCAGTGTATTATATCGGCGGCATATTGAAGATATGTCTAGTCAGCACTACGGTCTGTATTGTATTTTCTGGGACTCAAATAACAAATAAAATGAAAAGTAAACACCAAAATTGAAACCATAATCAACATGGCACATTGTAAGCGTCGCGTCGCCCTTTGAGCAAACATTTAACGATAACACCCAAAGATATCAAAATCGAAATATCGCTAGACATTCCAGTTCTGCAGTCCCTCCCCCTTTGCTCCCCTTTTCCCTTCCCTCCTCGCGTGTGCAAACTGCTTGACAAGCATAACAAACACAGAGTACACGACTCTGCCGCAACTTGACTGGGTGCTTGGGCTCTTTTTCCAATGTGCAACGTTTTTATGAGACCATCCCCCTTTACCCCTGCCCCATCAGAAAGACAACCCCCAGACACGGATCCATACACAGATCTAAAGCCCAAGCTCAAAGACCATTCAACATGGCGTCGTTCTCTGTGTTGTGTTTCCTTTTTGGTCCTTGTGCGATATAAACGAAGTTTAGCAAATAAATAAAAGCGTTGCCAACCTCTAGCCCCCTCTTCCCTTCCGCTCTTCCCTCTGCCATCACCGCTACTCCTGCCCCTCGATTGGGTTGCAATATATCGCGTACGTGCCGGCATGCCATAAATACGTTACGATATACATATACATATACTATATATATTTTATATATATATATGTACAGTGTACATCAATGTGGGTGCCTCCCTCTGTCTGTCTGTCTGTCCGTCTGTGTGTGGCAACAAAAATTATATTTCTGTTTGTATTTGCAACAATTTATTCTACCCCAAAACCCAAACCCAAAACCAAATATTGTTACAGTCGACTTATAATGACAATGCCACATACTACAATATATGCATACATGTATAAGGATTATATACTATATAGTCTTTAAGTAATCGAAGCACTGTTGGAATGTGCCACCTGTCGCCTGGTCAAATGCAAATTTGATGCCAATTCCAATGCCGTTGCCAACTGGAAGCAGGCAAAGCCAAGCACCAACCGCAGATGCCACTCAAAAGTTTCAACTGCAACTTGCTGCAAAGTGGCCTTGCCGCTTGAATGGGGAGGGGGAGAGAGAGGGAGTGAGAGGTAGGAAGATGCTTGGAGCTCTAACTGAACCCATATTTGATAGTCATCAGCCACAAGAATGAAACACCTTAAAAATGCACAACCTGCCATCACGTATGATGGTTTGTATGGAAAAGTTTTTACTTTATGCGTCTTTTATTGCCAGGGCTGCCAAGTTAACTATATGTGTGTAAATTATTGCATACATATAATAGATTATATATATCATAAGTGTCGAATTATTCTGGTAATTAAATGCATTCTTTGGCATTCCTGCTGGAAACATCAGAATAAATGTATAGTCAAGAAAATTCCGGTGACATTAGTTCAAGAAAAAATGTAAAGCATACTTTTAGGATTTTTTAAAATTGAAGATAAGTAGTACAGCGCTCAAAAATAATAAACTGGCACCTACAACTATGCAACACTTTATTACAAATTAACATGGAGTTGCTATTTTTAAAATATTGTAATTTAATAATATTATCTCTTTTTGCACGACAATCCACACAAATTGATTATTCACTAATTAAACCACCTTGAAATGGTATTCATCTTTTTCTACTTTTAACATTAGTTTTAGTTTTACAATTATCCAGCCTATTTGAATTTATTTGTAGTCACCGATAAAAACTATTTAAAAATAGTCTAGTTTATTTATCTTAATATTGAAATGATTTATATGTCATTTTAGTTGATTTGTTTTATCATTTGTTTATTTGTTTTTCATTTGTTTATATACTATACATATTTTTAATTCATTTTATATTTCTTCCTTCTAGCTTTTTATCCAAAAACTTTCCTTTATAACTTCCCTTTATTTACTGTGTAGGGACTTAGTACTAAGTAAATATACCTACCCCCGACATAACTGTAATGGGAAAAAGAACTGAGAGAAAATGGGGGCGTTGTGAGGGCGTGGTTGAGGCGAAAAAATCTTAGTCCAAGCTAGTTGCAAGCCAACAAATTTAAAATGTGAAAAGTTTTGCCAGCAGTTCTAGGAAATTGGGAAAAGTGGGAGACAGCGAACCGAACGAACCGCAGCTAAAGAGAAAGAACAAAGTCGTCTGCGGCATTGCCTTTTCTTTCTTTGTCTATGTACTCACAGATACATATACATATAAATCTGTATAGTATATTTACCGATGGAAAGGTGCAAACATGAAGCAGATACGAGATACGGGTTTGATGATTTGATATATAGCTTGCAAACTGCCGCTGAGATTTTCTTTGTGGTTTTGACTTCTTTTGATAAACCCATATTCCGTATTCCAAGTGTGCGCTGCAGGTAAAAGCAGCCACCCCCTTTGCTAACTTCATGAGGGCTCCGAAGACCTGGAGCGCCATTTTGAAGAGGTCTTTTGGTTGTTTGTGTACGCCCACAGTTGCATGAAGGGGGAATGTTATGAAATATGATGAAATATGAAATGATATTCCACCCTCAACTTTAGATTCGCGCAACCGCAGACTGAGCTGAGCTCTTCCCTCCCCCAAGGAACAGCCAAATCCCATTATTAGATATGGAACAGCTTTGACCACTTGGCAAATGGCAAATATTATTGCTACAATGCCGCAAAGTGATGCCTGTAAGAGTCATCAATCAAACACACGCACTTACGTTCTATCTCTCTTTCTCTATCTCTATCTCTCTGTCTCTCTCTCTGTCTTTCCGATGAGCAACCAATCATCCAATCATTCAGCTATCCAATCTTTCAATCGCTCAGCCGTAATGTTCACTCCAGAATGGAAACAACAACAATTTTCCAATTAAGCGACCAAAAATTTGAGCATATGATGATTATTGAAGATAAGAGCACAATGATGATGCTGATGTCGATGATGATGATGGTGAAGAAGCTCCACACTCGTTAAATGTGCAAATAAATCGCACAATTGTTTTCCCCTCTCCCCGCTCTGGGCGAGTATTGAAACTAAAAGTTATCTGCGGCCAAGCCAAAACAAAGAAACTTTCATTTCCAATTTTCTTGATGTATTAAATTATTTACGCCCTCTTGAGCACAGGATTTCGTGTGTGCGTGTGGCAGCCACATGAGTTGATGTCTGTTCTTATAAGTATGGTATATAAGTAGTCAGTTCTTATATATTGCATTTGGTTTGCTATGTACACAGCAGTCAATGTCTATCTGTATTGCTTAAATGTCGTTTCCACATAGTTATATGATTGATTTTGGGTCAATCTGCGAGCACTAGAAACATGGATTGTTGGTTAACATATAGAAAGCTAGATTTAGTATAGTATACAAATGCCATATATAAGTCGCCATTGATAAAGTAATTTTTTTTGGCAGAAGGTTTTATTGAGGGCTGTAGATTGAATTCTTTAATTTATTTAGGTTCTCTCAAATCTTAAATACGCATCTTTCATTCCCAAATAAAGTCAAATTTATTATATAAAGTATAATATGCATAAGATGCTAGTTTTATCTTAGAATAATAATAATTAATAATATTGAAGAATGACTAACATAAAACACAAAGTGATTACAGAAATTTTGAAATCCATAAAACATATCTCTAGATATTTAGGAAAGAACAAAATTAATTGACACACATAAGATTCAAATAAAGTAATCTGACTAGCTTCTACTTTCCTATTTGGAACCAGTGAAAACAATTAGAAATCCGCAGACTGTCGAAAGTGTCTCTAGCACTATTTATCACAGTGACAACAAGAAGTCTGTCAACAATTGGAACAAAGTCTGCTTTCTTCTGTCCTCCGCCTCTAACTGCTTTCATCGTCGCGTCGCAATGAATTATCAAGGCTCATGCGATAGTTTTTCATGCATGAAAAGCGAAAAGAAAATTTTCTGAACTGTATTCAACTCAATTTCACCCACTGGGCCAGTGCACCAAATGTGCAGCCGGCTCGCAGAGAGTTGGATGGAATCAGTCGTCCGCCTAATCAATTTAGACTTGAGGAGCATCAATCCCCACATACGAATACGAATCCGAGTTGGAGGCCAATAGCCATTCCAGCTGCAACTTCAACTGCAGCTCCAACTGTGGCGGACTTAATCACTTTATGACACGCATCATAAAAATGCATAAAATACTCTTGTTGGGGGGCATTACACCTCCATAAAGATTCGAAGTGTATTTACATTTCTCCATATATCTCTTTAGACTTTTAATAATTACCGTTTTGAGTTGTGGGCTCAGACTGATCAGCTTTTAGCCATGGCCAATAATGTGTTTGAACTCGATAGTTCCACTAATCTAATTTCTAACAGCAAACTAAAAAAATTGGTAAAAGTTTTAGAGTGTTGTTACATTATCAAATGCTAGAATTGTGAATAATTCCAAATTCTAAGAAGATTTTGTTATATTGATACAGCTTATTCTACAGATCTTTAAATAAGTTCTTCTAAACCTCTCACACATTAAAAATTTTAATATTTTTATCAATATTAAAATATTTTAAGTAAATAAAAATAATTTTCATTCGATCAGCAATATATGTTTGTTTCAAATTCGAAACTTGCCAGAGATTCATTTTTTCTAGTCTAAATCTATTACATTTAATGACAGCCAGTATGCGAGAGTGTACTAGTTGTATGTATGCTACAAATAGATACCCTATACTTAAGAGTAATCCAACTTATTCCTTTACATATTTATCATTTATCTTTAAACATAACAAATCTTAATGTAAATAACTAATATTTCTAAATTATATAAACTGAAGTAGTTTCTTGACTTACTTCCTTTTGGAAGAACCTTGAGAAAATTCCAAATTAAAAGATTCATTTGGTTTATGTAACTTAAAAAATAATGTAAAAAATAAAAAATAATTACTTTACTTACTGTGTATCTGAGGTGACTCTTTTAAACATCTTAAACTTCCTAGACACCACATTGCTGTACAGGGTATAGGGAGTAGAAGAAATGGAAAAGTGTTATTAATGGGTGTTTACAGGGAGGCCCGAGGCAGATGCAGTGCAGCAGCACGAATACAAACTGGGCAATTGAATGAGCAGCAGCATCCCAGCCATGGGTGAGTTGATAATGAAAACATGTCGGAGCCATAGAGGCGATTAAAGAAAAGGCCAAAATATGGCTAATATTAATTAGCCAACATCAGTGGCAGTGTCTGTTGCAGTTGCAAGTTACCGCCTCTATTCCCGCCACAGACGCATCTCATTGGCGCACGCCAATTGTTTCCATCTGAGTGATTCCCCGATGGTTTCCATCCACGGATCACAATTTATAAAAGCTAGGAGCGAACAGCGATTTCGCTGCAGTAGCATCCAAAGATCGCTGGAGTCTGGATTGTGGATTATCGTCGGAATAAACATATACATACAAATATATAAATCACAGCATAGCCAGTAGAATGTCGCGTCTCAAGTGGCTGCTGCTCCTGGCGTGCGTCGCCAGCATCGGAGCAGGCGTGGAGGCAGCTGCAAGTCAAATGCAACGACGACGTCGTCACAGCACCGTTGAATCCAGCCCCACTCCAGTTGGCAATGATTGGGGACTCGGACCGGAGTTCGCGTTGGCGCGTCGTGTCTACGACGAGTGTCAGGAGACGAACGATTTTATTGGCTGCCTGAAGCAGAAGGCGTTGCATGCATTGACGCGTGCCCTGGATCGGGACTCTATCAAAATCGTGGACGGTCTGGTGCTGGAGAAGCAGAATCAAAGTGACACCGATAGCATCATTGGCTCCCTGACAGATGCCAGGCAATTTGGCAGCCTGGCGCCAATTGATCGCGCTCTTCTCTCCAAGATCGACAAATTGATGCGCACGCATGCGCTGAAGTTCGACATGGACTTGAAACTGGATGGAGACCAGTCTGTAGGTCGTGATAAAAAGAAAAAGAAGAAAGATGGTGGACACATCAAGTACGTGATTGCCGCGTTGTTAACTGCAATGGGCATCGCTGGTCCGCTGGGCCTAAAGGCATTGGCTGCAATTGCCGGCAAGGCGCTGGTGATCAGCAAAGTGGCCTTGACCATAGCTGGAATTATTGCACTGAAGAAGCTCTTCTCGCACGATCACAGCGAGGAGACCAGCTTCCAGGTGCACGCCGGCGAGCACAACAGGTGAGAGCTTACAGTCTTTTATTCCAATTTAGTTTTAATATTTAAAAGTTTACAATCTGATAAAGAACTACAAATTTGAATTAAAAATTAAAAGATAACTTATAGTGAAATCAAATAACCCAAAGATATAAAAAATTATTATTGTTATTTAGTGAATTTATAGAATTTACAAAAAGAAGATACCCTCGTTCGAATTTAAATATAAGTGTATATGGGTCTCGATACAAGTTGATAAAGAAATATTGAAATCACTTGTTACACATTAAAGAATATGGTATTATATAACTATATATTGAAGGATAATAAATCAAGGAAGGCTCATTTTAAAATTATTAAATTAATAAACTTAATAAAATGATCTATATTTTTTAACTGATCTTTTAGACGCAACACGTACGTTATCAGACCCGTATCGAAAACAAATCCGGGCGTGGGCGTCACAGCTGCCGGCGGTAGTTCCTCCGTGGATCCATATCGCTACTACTACGAGTACCATCAGCAGTAGGAGAGGACTTTGTTGACCTCCTCCTCTTGTCCAAGTTGCGTGTGCGTGTGTTTGTATATGTATGTGTCCAAAGCAGATGCAGCTAGACTACCAAAGAAATTCCAGCCGAATCGAGCCTTGACTCCATTGCGTGTCCAGACTGGCGCCCAACATTTAACGTAGCTCTTAAGTTTTAGTGTAATTTTTAGAGAAATAATGGTGCACATTATATGTCACCAACGAAATATTTTCCCAAGTGGTTTCTTCACAACATAATAAACAAAGTATTACGTGTTAAAATCTATATGTTTAAGTTTTTAAAAAAGTCTCAAGCAGAAAGTAAACCAAAAATAGTCAGTAAGGAAAACAATTCTGTTTTTTCTATTTTTCAGAATCAAAATCAAGCCCAAAGATAAAAATAATGACAAACCGCGAGAGAATTGGCTAAGAGATGACTATTTTATGATTATAAAAACATATTTTTAATAACTTTGAGTTTAATATAAAATTGGAATCGCTAAAAGCTTATTAGAAGCGATTGGATAGACTTAAATATATAAAAATGCTTAAAATGTGCTTCTAAAGCATAAAGATAACAGTTAGTCGGAATCATCAGATATAACATAGGTTTTCGCATTGCCTCTGCGCCCACTACTGACGGCGCTCAAAAGCGTTTGTTGCCTGCCCGATGAACGCTGTAGAGGATGAGAATATGGAATATGAATAAAAATCAAATGCAACGCAAATTGTTAAAAGAGCTTACGGTTGTTGTGTCAATTGAGCGACTCGTTGTGTCTCTACTTGGGGCAGTGTTTGCTACGGCACGTCCCCGTCCACGACCACGCCCACGTGCACCTCTTGCCCCCGCAGCGCCGACGCTGGTCGTCTCTTCTGCTACAGACATTGAACCTTTTTCTTCAATTTTTAGTGAAGTGCTATTTCCAGTTGCAGATGATTTTCCCTTAAACCCGGAAGAGCCTAACGCTTTCAGCATATCATCGGCACTATGATGGAGCCGAAATTTCTTCAGTTCTTCGTCAATTCCGTCATCATCGGGTAGTGCTTCCATCAAATGCTCGACAGCCTTTTTGCTGTAAAAGCTGCAATTGGTTTAAGGACAACAATAGAAGTAATCTGAATAAATTAAATAACAATAAACCAACCCGAAAATATCATCAGCCGCATCGTTATCCAAGTGATCTACCATACGATATGTAATTTCCGCCAATGCCTTGGAGTGCATGAGCTTTAGTGGATTATTGGCTTGCTCGAAATAGTTATCCACCAATTGCTCAACACGAGTCGTGTTGTCCACTTCCTGAAAGAGTAACTATTAATACATTGATTAGTTATAGGGTATATTTTTAATTACCATAGCGCGCTGCATCGCTTCCTTGTCGACACTTATCTTGTCACTCTTGCCCCTGAACTTCTTTAGCCTGTCAAACTTGACCACATCAGCGGGATTGGCCACACGCGTGACAAACATTTGGCTGAAGCGTATCGTGTTGAACATGTGGGATTCCTCATTGAACAGAAGACGCAGACGTATCAATGGCAACGTTGGCTGCTTCGGGTGACCAGTTAGCATAGTCTTGGCATGATCGATCATGTTTTCCACGCGTTCTTTGGCAAAATTGTACACCTTTGTTGAGGCATCACCCTCGCTAAGATTTAGCTTATCTACACATTCCTCCAGGTTAATAGAATCAAAGACAAATGGACGTACAGTTTGCAATGGCAGAGGTTTCAGATGAAACTTTGTTTTGTATATCTCCAAGAGACCGACGTGTTTTTTCTTCGCTTCGCCCTCAGACAGAGATGTGGGCACCGATGAACCCGGCTGCGAGACATAGAAATCCCGCAAAACATTCAACTCTGGGTCAATGCGACAATCGTGCTCGTGACCCCAAATAACCAAGTGGAGAAACGAAGGTAGCGCCTCCTCGGGAATATAGTTTTTGGGTCCTCGATTTTCGGCACGATTCTGATGAACAACCATCAAATGGAACCACTCCTCATCGGACTCATTGGGTCCATTGATCACCACTTGATAGTCCTTAAAGAGACGCGCCAAACGGGCATCGTGTATGTGACTGAGTCCGTATAATCCCAATTTGCTTTCGCCCTTCCGTATCAGAATGGGACTAATCTCAACTTTGGTCAGATCTGTCCAACGACCAAAGTAATTAACCAGGCCTGTTGTGCTCAACAAATCCAGAGAACTTAGGCGCCCAAATCCACTTGGATCATCATGATTGCCATGTATGGAAAAGACTGGAATGGCAATGTTCAAATTGGGATCCTCATAGTTCACCGATTGATTGACAGCGTTGTGAAAAGAAGTTGCCTGATCACTCAGTATCTCCAGAGACACCGGCTTATCCCCAAATGTATAACGCCTCAACAATTCGATGCATCTACAAAGGAAATTCAAATTCCAACTTCATTTAACACTTGATTGACTGACTTTTACTTACTTGTACATTGCATTTTGACTTGGCACTGCATCGTGGAACAAATCACCGCCCAGCAGAATCATGTCCACATCCTCGGACACAGCCATTTCCAGGATTTCCTCGAATGCCGTGAAACTATCCTCGCCGCGCACTGCATCCTTTTCGGCGTATCCCAAATGATTGTCAGTGGCCACCATTATGCGAATAACATTGTCAGCATCCTGCTCAATCGTATCGCTTTCTGCCATATTTAGTCAGACACTCCTGATCCGTCAAAATCAAAACAAAACCTAATTCGTCCAACCAGATGGATATTTCACAACTAATACGCGGGCCGCCAGCGACGCAATTATCGATGAATCAAAAAACAGCACTGTGTTTACTAGTCGAAACTTGCCAACCTGGCAGCTCTGTCGATAGTCTTAATTACAGGAATCGATATAATAATAATAATAATTTAAATTCTGTTTATTGCACACCTTGGATAAAAATCAATTTTTAAAGTCTACATACGTAAATAGAAATTATATTTATGCCTTATTCAATTGTGGATGTATTTGTTATGTAAATAATGTAATGTCATTCTAATTTTAACTTAAACAAGTATTTGATCTACTGCCATATATTTAAAATCATATTTAAATTAAAACCATTAAATTTATCTTATATAGGTCAGATAATTATTAAATGTGTCCACAGCATAAACGTGTACTTGTCAGTTCAAAAATGAATATTTCATCATTCCAATCACAGCCTCAGTTGCAAATTATCGCAGTTTAATCCAAGTACGGCATTATTACTTGATTGATGACTTTCCTGTTCGTGTGCCACGAAAGATGATGTACATATGGTTTAACAATGATTGTAAGTTTATTTTCCTCCAGCAATTTTTTTAGACCGATCGAGTCATCTAGGAATATTTTTCTTTTGTTAAAGGGAACCACATCCAACGATTCATCGAAATAACTGAAATGACTAAAGGCCACACATAGTTAAAGAATGTTAGAAACGCAATACAATGGAAATATATTGTACCTAGACTGCCAAGGCGTAATGACGCCATCGTTTGGTCCACCGATAAGGATTAGTCTATTGAGGCGTTCCATTCCCATTTTAAAGGATGTTGAATTTGAGCTCATCTTTTCATTGTTAATTAACGGCAAGAATTCACTGTATTTCATGTATAATTCCTGCTTATGCGGATCATTCCAGTATCCGCCTACAGATGTGTGTTGGCCAACAGTGGAGTAAAACAGTTCAAAGGCCGTCTTTGCCGCAAGATCCGGAAATATCAGATGCAGGAAGCTTGCTGTGAAAATTAATCATCATGTAATGAAATTATATAAAGTATAAAATGTTGCACACACTTCCGTATTGACCAGCTTGGGGGGATGATAACGATATAAAGGTCTTCACATTGTGATTAGGCAGACTTTGAATCGCTGCCCTTGCCAAGAGTCCACCTTGAGAATATCCTGTAGTTAATTAGAGATTAGAAAACATACAGAAGACTATGATTTCTCCAAGGGAAAACTCACCTAACACAATTATGCCATCCGGATGCAGCTTTCCAATTCGATCTATAAGTGAATAAGTTTAAACAAAATGTATTATAAAAACTAAATTTTGACAAATTACCTATATAATCTCTGATCTGTTCAACTTGCCACCAAGCACTCTCCAGACTATACCAACCACTAAATTTATCGCAATTGTACACAACTGTCCCGGGATGCAGCTATAATCGAAGTATGGAAAGCCTTTCAGTGTGACTTTGAACTCATCACTAAGGAAATAAACAATAACAAAGAAAAGTTCGCATTTTCGTAAATACCTTTTCAATTTGACGCACTAAAAGTGTCATTGATTCAGCTCCCGAGAGAATCCCATGAAGTATTACCACTGGTTTGTATGCCAGCGATCCAATAATATTCATGCATACTATTAATAAACTTCCTATTCTCATCTTTTACTTTCAAGCAGCTAAGTGATTGAACGAAATTGTTTTTGCGACTGTTTATATATTTTTAACAACAACACACCAACATATACAAGGAAAAATACCTATTTCTGGCTAATAAAAAACATCTGAAAAGTAGCTGAAATTTCGATAAAATAAATTACTATACAGTTTTTAAGCGTTGCCAGACCTAGAAAGCTGCTGCAGATTATTTTTAATTTCAAGAATGACACTTGTCGATTACCTTCTTAAGATTTAATTTTATTATTTAACTGTATTTATATCAATTTATTTATTTATAATTATTTTTATTGCTAACTGAATAAAAATATTAATTTACATTTAAATTGCGCGCCAACCATTTTCAGATCCGGAACAAAAGCATTCGCTCAGTTCTTTTGTCTCGTCCGTTTCAGTCCCGTTTATTGTATGTGACGTCACAATGTACCATTAATTGATGTTATATATTGTTCAAAATGATTTTAAAATTACATTCTTGCCTCATAAGGTACACATATCATTTTATTATATTTATATTCCCTCCAATTTGAATCTTATCCGCAAAAAATAAGCTAGCTTTAATAGTGCTCCGCATATCAATCGCATTCAAAATTGGCATTCAAAAGTTTCCTAACAGAATAACTGAATAAATTATGGAGATTAGTTTGGCAGATTTTTATTTTGTTATTCCCTCTTCATTCAAACTTCAACATTTTGCTACAAAATTCCCACAAATGAAACTAAAGTCTAAAAGTTTGCTCATTTATTAATTTTCAACTTACACAATTTTTTTTTTTATGTACTTTGCACTATTGAATCTCGTCTTAAATTTAGATCTATGTGAGGCAAACGCTTTTATTAACTAAATTGTTGCGTCTCATCAAATAAGAAAACTGACTGAGTCAATGCGCGTCAGATAAAATTTTGTTTCCACTTTACATTTTGTCTCTAAATTACATTTGCAGGGTGTTTATGTATATCAAATATATGTCAACGCTCAACAGTTTAGACCTGTGTGGTCTAAAATATAAAGTGTTTACTTTTATGTGTTGTAATTCTGCAGCTGGTATAACATTATAACTAGTAATAGAAGTCCTCCACCAAATCGGGCGAGGCTTCACCATTAACTGGAAGCAAATTTCACCCTGCAACCTCCTCGCTAACGAAATCCAGCTTAACAACCTCAGCGGGCAGACACTCCTCGACGTCAACTTCATTCTCCTGCACATTGATCCTATTTAATGTCATTGAGACATCAGGTCCACACTTAAGGCCCGAACTTGACGTCGAAGTTGATGATGGATTCGACGTGGTACTCACAACATCGTCGGCGACCACAACGGCTCCAACTGTTACTGGACAACTGGATGACAATACTGTTGTTGTGGCAGGCACAATAATCTGATGCTGCTGTTGCTGCGACGCAGATGTTGCCACAACAGCGTGAGTTTGTTGATGTTGCTGCTGTTGTTGCGGTTGCTGAACCGTCACTGCCGTCGTTGATGTGGGTTGCTGGATAATGATGTTTTCTGTGATGGTCGGCGTATTGGCTGCTGCTACTGCTGCGGCGTTTGCTTGTGCCGCAGCCAAGGCAGCAGCTTTTTGCTGTTGCATTTGCTGAAACTGTTTGATTGTCACGGTTGTTGTCGTCGTCTGTGGCTGCAATATGATTTGTTTTGTCTGCGGCTGCTGCAGTTGTGGATGTTGTTGTTGCTGCTGTTGTATGATTTGTGACTTGAATACGTGCTGTTGCTGAACGATGGGTAGTTGCTGGACTGTTTGTATAACATGCTGCACCTGCTGCACGGGTACTTGTTTAGCCGGTATGCCAGCATCCTCAAAGGCTTTCTTCTTGAGGGCTTGTCGTATTTGAGATCTGCAAATAGCAAATATTGTGTGTAATTACATTGATGTACTGCTTATAATCATGTTCCCTCGCTATGGGGGATGGCTGAAGACTTACACTGTACGATTTTTAATGCTTAAACTGATTTTGCTGAGATCGTCCGAGAAGCGCATTATGGACGAATGCAACATGTCGATTTCCTCGTCTGTCCATTTACTGTGCGTACGCCGGCATAGCGAGGGAACATGAAATCATCAAATCAACGAGTGCACATGAATATTAGCACAGCATTTTTAATAAAATCCGGCAATTCACACACAGACACACTTACCCAGAGGGCGATTCGGCATTTGGATGCAATTGCATCGTCAAATCTCCGAGCTTGCTGAATGCTTGTCCCGCGGCCGTGAATATCTCCCCAACCTGCGCACACACAAGAACACAAGAACATCAAAATTGAGATTGTTGTGGCAGCTGTTGTTGTTTGAGTTTGCATGCGTTGCAAATTCAAAACAAACGCGCCCTTTTCCCCCCATGAAACAAACAATTTATGCTACCATTCGCAGCCGCAGGAGTGAGACAAAATGACAAGTCCCAGCCGCCATTCTCCCGCACTTATTAATGGGGCCAAATTATGTGGTAATTGCGACCATGAATTGATTCACTCATTGCGTTTGCATATAACATACCTTTGTTGCCGAATTCATGGCCAACTTAAGCAGAATTACTTTTTTTAATACAAGATTTAATATGAGTGTGGTGGTTTGTCGATAGATAGGCGATAAAACATCACTGCAACATTACAATTTTGATTGTCCGTAATTTTATTATCGCATTTATTTATCGAAAGCTATCGACCATGTTTACGTTAAAGATATCTGCGACTGTCTATCGAAATTAAAACAACAAATAACATTTAACATTAATATATTTTAGTACAAGTAAACAACTTTTGAAATACTATATATGTATACTTAAAAAAAACTAAGACAAGATCACTCAACATAGTAACACTATGGAAAACTGATTTATTTAGAGGATGCTGCTGTGTCCGTGCCAGCATTTCGACGCAGTTGACCAATTTCATCCTTGCGCATTTTAAGCGCCTTCTTGGCTAGCTCATACTTATTGGTGAGTTCATTAATCTCCTTTTTCTGTTTATCCAATTTGGACTAGAAAGGAAACAAAAATACGTGTTAAACATGTCCAATTTGAAATTACAAGTGTATCCACCTTAAGTAAAATTATTTCACCAGCTGTCTGGGAAGAAATATTGGAAGTATCGCTATTTTCATTCTGCTTTAATCTATCTTCCAGTTCTTTGATATGATTATAGCGATGGCGACATATTTGCACAGCATCATTTAATTTGGCTGTAGTCTTCTGTAAATCCAGCTCCAACTGTGACTCTGTCTGGGTCTCGACATTTGCCAGCTTGGGCTCAACGACATTGCTGGAGGTGGATGCAGATGCAGTGACTGCATTCAATTTACTCATCAGATCTGAGTGCTTGTTCTTTATTCGTCTGAGTTCATCGCGCGCCTTTTGTTGCTCCTCTTGCAAACGTTTCTTCAGTTGAGCGTTCTCCTCTTTTAGTGGATGATTCTTCAACTCTATATTGAGTGCAGTCACTTTGCTCTCCGTGACGAACAACTCGAACTGACATTCCTTCAGCTTACGATCAAGTTCCGTGCAGTTACAGTTCGTATCTAAATGTGAAGTCGATATAAGAAATTAAGTAAATCAATCTAATGCAAATTTTCAGTTGAACCTACCCACTGGATCTGTCATGCAGGCTACATGCCGTGAATCATTCCAATACGATTGACGTCTCTCATCATGTGTGGTGATCCTTCGATTTCGACGCACCTCCGATTCCAAGCTTAAAGATTTCTAACAGAAATTGTATACTATGTAAAATGGCTATTACTTTATTTAAATATAGAGCTCACCCGCGGCTGCTGGGCATCGCGATCTAAACTCGTTCTGGCAGCTGTCGACGTATTTGATGCATTTGAATCAAATGACAGATTGCTGCTGTTGGTTTTATTTTTCAAGTCTATCTCCAGTTTCTGAACAATCTCATTAGTGAGACAAAGTTTCTCCTCCAAGTTACGCTTATCCTCCAGTAGACTAGAAATTGTGGCATCTAAACGTGCTCGATTCGCATCGAAGTTAACTTTGTTGGCTTTCTGTGAATTGTAAATTGGAATAATGAAGTAAGTTGCAATCTGTAGTTGTAGATAAATATATCTAATGCTTACCAGCATTGAGCGTAACTTGTCCATTTCTGTTTGCAACGTTTTAGCGCGATTGGCGAGCTCGACATTTTTGTTAGCGACTTCTGTGGTAGCTTGAACCTGTTGCGCTTCCAATTCTTGCAAGGACTTTTGCAAGGCATCGCATTGCGTCTGTTTGATTTGCAGCTGCGACTCTGCTTGTTGCACAGACTTTTGCAATGTGCAACATTCGGTTTGGTTTGCTTTTAGCTGTAAATCAGCTTTTTGCAAGGACTGCTGCAGTGTGTCACATGTCGCCTTTTTTAGCTCTAGCTGAGACGCTATTTGTTGCAATACATTCAACTGAGACTCAGCTTGTTGTAAGGACTGTTGCAATGTATCATAAGCCTCCTTTTTCATCTCCAGCTGAGACTCTGATTGTTGCAAGGACTGTTGCAGTAGTTGACAATTTTTTAGCGTAGTTTTTAGTTGCAACTCTGCTTGTTGCAAGGACTCTTGCAATGCCTCACATTCCACCTGTTTAGTCTTTAGCTGCAGCTCTCCATGTTGCAGAGCCTGTTGCAATGTATCAAAAGCTGCCTGTTTGAGTTCTAGGCGGGACTCTGATTTTTGCATTGCATCATATTTCTCCTCCATCACTTTTAGCTGAGTCTCTATTTGTTGCAAGGCCTGTTGCAGAGCATCACATTCACTCTGCTTAGCTTGTACTTGTACCTCTGTTTGTTGCAAGGATTGTTGTAGTGCTTCGTAACCAGTTTGTTTGAGCGCTAGCTGAGACTCTGCTTGCTGCAATTCTTCCTGTTTAGCTTGTAGTTGCAGCTCTTTCTGTTGCAAGGACTCTTGCAATGCGTCATAGGCGGCCTTTTTGAGCTCTAGCTGAGACTCTGTTTGTTGCAATGTATCATCTACGACCTTTTTGATCTCTAGCTCACTTTCCGTTTGCTGCAAGGTCTGTTGCAAAGCATCACATTCACTCTGTTTCGCTTGCAGTTGCAACTCTGCATCTTGCAAAGACTGTTGCAATGTCTCATACTCCGCCTGCTTAGCTTTAAGCTGATACTCTGCTTCTTGCAGGGACTGCAGCAATGTTTCGTAAGCCGCCGATTTTATCTGTAGTTGAGACTCTGATTGTTGCATTAGCTGTCGCAACATAAGAATATTATCCTGCTCAGTTTTCAGCTGCAACCCTACCTGATGCAACGACTGTTGCAGTGCCTCACACTCCGCTTGCTTCGTCTGTAGCTGCGATTGCACTTGAGCATTGGTTTGCTGCAAGTTGGCTATCTGCTCCCGCTCCTTTTCTAAAAGATCCTGCATGTTCAGTTCATTCTTTAGTTTAACAGTTAGTTCGTGATTCGATGTTTCCAATTCATCTTTTCGCTGTTGCAGAGTTTCCATCTTTAAGTTAAGTTCAGCCTTTGAAGATTCCAACTCCCCAATCTTGCGTTCAAATTGCCGATTCTGTTCGGACATTTCATTCTCTAGTTGCTGCAACTTTTGTGTAAGTGTGTTCTCCATCAAATTGACATTGTTTTTCACTTCCAGAGTATTATCAAGCTTCGATTGTAAGCTATCCAATTTAGCTTTTTGGGTAGTCACCTCAGTTTGCGACAGCGAGAATTCACGTTCGAGATCTTCAGTTCTCTGGGCTAAGAACCTATTACAGTCGTTGGCCTTGGCCAGAACTTCTTGAAGTTGCTCATAGTCCGCGGAAAGTTTGTCAACGTCCTTTGCAAAATGCCTTGTCTGATTTAATTCTTCTTGAAGATCTCTTATTTTTAAATTGCATGTTTCTAGCATTTCATTATACTCGGCCTTAGTTGTGGCGTTAGATTTGATTTCCTCTAACAATTTGTTCGATTCATATTGCCGCTGATTCTTTTCAGATTCCAGCTCTTGGTTCAGACGTTCTATTATCAGTTTGTTGTCAACAACAACGGACTGTAAGGAAGTCTTTTCTTGTTGTAGATTGTCGAAGTTGTGCTTTAACTGGTTGATATCCTGCAGTTGCCTTTCGCACTTTTCATATAATTCCTGCAGCTTTTCGCTGCCGGATTCGACATCTGATTTATCTTTCTCGCTGGTGCTCAACTTATGCTGCAGTTGCTCTACCAACTTTTGACTTTCACTATACAATGATTCGAGTTCCTGTTTTTCTTGATTCAATTGGTCCATTTGCAAAGTATTTGCATCTTTAGCAGAGTCGGCATCCGCATTTAGTTTCTCCAATCTATGCTCCCATTCCGTATTGTATTTGTGCAGATTCTCTCTGTAACGACTCTCGCTGACCTCAATCTTCTGTAGAAACTCAAGGTTAACATTACTAAGCTCATCCTTATGCAATATCTCATGTAGTTCAAAATCTTTTTTGGCATTATCAAGTGACATTTGTAAATCGCTTAGACGCTTTTCATATTCCTCCTTGTTGGACTTAATATCCGCAGACAGTTTGAGGCGTTCTTCCAATGCTTCTTCAGTTTTTATGCAGCGCTCTGTCAGCTTTGCATTTGATTCTTGCAACTGATCAATGCGAATAACATCGTCAGCTAATTTCGCTGTCTGGCGATCGAGCAGATCCTTCTGTTGCTGGGTTTTCAAGCGGAGTTCAACCTGTAGAACATCCATGGATAGGCACCGTTCACTTAATTCCTGCACCTCAAACTGCAGCTCCTCAATACGAACCTCCTTTTGTTGAATGATCGACAGCTGATTTTGCATTTCAATCTGCAGCTTTTGAACTTCTCCATTCATTTCCTTGAGTCTGACCTTGAGTTTTTCGACTTCCTCCTCCGTTTCCTCGGTGTCGGTTGAGATCAGTGTGCTTGTGCTTCTGGACAAGCTCTCGTTTATGGTCGTCTCCTTGACCTTCTCCTGCAGTTCTTCGCAGACCATTGTCATTTCGGCATGCTGCTTCTCAAGTGACTCGATTTGACTCTTGTAAACCTCAACTTTGTTGGCTATGACAGATTTCTCAAGCAGCTCGGATTGGAGATTTGTCATTGCTTCGCGCATCTCTGCCACCTCTTGTTCCAGCTGCGCGATGTAAATGTCCATTGGCGCCTTTTTGAGCTTATCCTGCAACGCAATGCATTCTTCACGCAGACTATCGCCCTCCTGCACGCTCTCCATTAGCTGATTGGACATATCATCGTATTCACTTTGCAGCTCACTGTACTTGGTCTCCATTTCGGCCAAGCTTGCCTTAAGCTGATCATTGCTTGCCTTCAGCTGCTGCACAAGAGCCTCGTGGACCTCTGAGGCAGCTGCCTCAATGAGCTTTAGTTGAATCTCCTCGACAGAATGCTTCAATGTGGTGATCTCCTGCTGTAATCTTTCGTTTTCAATCTGCAACTTTTTGTGCTGTTCTTCTGTGACTGCTGCTGTGCGTTCCAGAGTCTCATAATCCTGCTGCAATGCCTGATATTTTTGCTTAATGACATTATATTCCTCTTGCATGCTATTTATAATCTGCTCGTGTCGCAATCTCGTTTGCTCTAGGTCATCGAATTTCAATTGCAGCTCCTCTTTTGCCACTTCAGCAGAGATGACATCACGATTGAGGCGTTCGCAAAGCTCTGACTTTTCAGCCACATCGCTGCTCATCTGTTTGTATTCGCTCTGTACGCTCTCCAGCTGAGCACGTGTCTCAGCGATGTCCAGACGCAGTTGTTCACATTCACAATCAATTGCCAGGGCACCATTGTCAGAGATAGGTTTATTGTTGTACTCCTCTAGAAGGCGCTCCAGGTCTACACACTTCTTACAAATGAGTTCACAGCTCGTTTCGAGGGCTGGGCAAATGGAACGCATTTGATCATCCTTGCTATTACGCAGCATTTCTTCTGACAACTCATTGAGCGACTTTTGCAGATTATCAATGGCGCTGTCCTTCTCCGACAGCGCCGCCAACAGGTCATTCTCTCTCAGCTTTGATTTCGTTTTATGACTGCTAAATTGAAACTCCAATTCAACAGCAGCACGGTTCTCCATATCCAATCTGTCCACCATTTGCTTCAGAGTCTGCAACTGCTCCTCGTAATTCGCTATTTTCGCATCAGCTTCCTCCTTGGACTTTGTTAGAGCATTCACATCGGCTTGCAACTCTTCCGATCTGGAAAGTAATCACAATTAGTAAGGAAATAATGATGGTGTCTAAATAATTTCATATTCAAATGGATAATGTAGTTTATGTAGATGTTGTCACGAAATGTGCAGGTGAAATGGAAGACACTGTAGGTTAATTAGTTTATAGATTACTTCTCTCTTAGATAATCTGTGGATTTATCTTATAAATTTTGATTATAGCCCTACTTATAAAAGTTCAGACAAAAAGCTTACGAGAAACACTTACTATATTTTACATAAACTAGCTGAAGAAAGTTGTATAAAAACAAATAATTATTTACTTTTGTAACACAAATATATTAGAATTGTTACCTTACATTAAATAAACAAATAACTTGATTTTTTAGACAAGACAACAATAAAAACGCTCACAGCTTCATCATATTAAATATTTATTACCTATTCCACAAATTTATCTTTTAAAATTCACAGAACGTTGAGTTCCAATTTCTCCCGGACAAGTATTTTGACAATTATAGCGAGCTCCCTAAAAATAGAGACTGCAGCTGCTGTCTCCAGAAGATCACACGACAGCATTCCAATTGCGGTTGAGCCCTACAGTAACCATATACACACACACACACACACAGAGCGCACACCCATATAAATGCATTTTGTTGTTACATGCGTATTTTTACTCACACACTTTGGTTTTAATGGGCCAATTTAAATGGAGAGAGGAGAAGACAGTTACATCAGAGTCGCGTCTTTGATTTTTGAAGACGGTTCGCCAAACAACGTCATCGATTACCATAAATGAAGCGTGTGTTCGTTGGGACGGAACGGAGCGTACTTTGATGATGCACAAAACTAAACTCATGGACACATTATGGAATAACAATTAAACGACGAACCGTTGCGACGTCATTGAAGCTAGTTGATTGGAGATTCGTTTTGCTTATCGGCAACGTTGTTGCCATTTTCAGATCGTTAGGTCGATCGGCAATTCCGAATTCATTTCCATTCGACATTCGACAAATTGGCTCGCATCATCACACATATTTTATATTCCAGTGCTATCACAATAACAACACTAAATACGTAGGTCTTTCTACTTTTTTTTGTAAACGAAAAGTTTTGTTTATCTTTTGGCTTTATTTTGATATTGGGTTCGTGTGTGCCGCTCTCCACTCACATCGTACTCAGCGCAACTGAGTCAGAGTGACGAGACTCTATAAATTAGAAGAGTTTCTCAACAGAGTTCCCCACGAGTTGATTTACACGATTTTGTCGCGCACCTGCTGTGGTGAATACTCATTTTTAAATTACCGGCCGGCAAGAACAAATACGAATATTAACCAACAGGTTACTGTAGATGACACCATAATTTCTAGCTTTCTATCTTTTATCGAAATTAGCATAAAATTCTATCATAACTTTTGTAATTTAATTATTTCAAATCCGTTGTATAACCTGTGGGCAATAAAGGCTATAAGGTTCTTTTAATACGTGAGTAGGATAAAAACGCTATATTCTAATCTAACATTGCCATGAAAAATGTGTGGCATCCGCATCCTTAATGTAGCTTATTTAACTCACCGCTGCAACAAATTAAGTCGCTCGGCCTGTAGCTCATCGATCTTAGCTTTGGCCACTGATAAATTTTCGTTAAGCTCGTCCCACTCTGAATTAATCTGCTGTTCGATCTTGGTGAATGCTTCCAGCTCCACAACTTCACGTTCAAGCATTTCCCTACTACATATGCGTGTTATGGATAATGTGTGATTGTGAATGAGCTGATGACATGTGTAATTAAAATTTAAATATGTGATTGTTTAACTCACCCTTTGGCACCCATTTGAGCAATGGTTGGCGTTAGTGTTATTAACCTCATTCTTGAGCCGGGAGCTGGAGTGGGATTTATAGTCTGTTCGAAATTGGGTTCAACTATGGAATTAATTTCTTCTTGAATTTGCAGAGGTTTCATAATATTTATAGTCTTGGGACCATTCAATGTCCGTTGACTTGGATGCAATGTTGTGGGATAGAAGCTTGGCTTCGGCAAATGCGAGAAATTAATATTGACAGGTGGCCCATTTGATACAGTATTTTCTATACCAGCCGCTTCTATATTGACTGTCGTCTCTGGATTCGATGATGCTGAACACCAAGTGCGTCGTCGAATTTTATTTCGATGATCTGTGATTGTATTGCTGGTAATTATCTTAAGCGTATCGGTTTTAATTCTCTGCTCCAACAATCGCACTTTAAGCTGGCTTTCATTTCTGGCCTGTTCCTCAGCCAAGCGATCTTTGAGCACCTTAATCTCACGCTCCAGGCGCTTCATCATTGTTGCATCGGATACAATTTCATTTAATTGCGGCTTTACACGGATCTTTTTCGCTCTCATTGCAAAATTCAACGTCGACTGGGATTCCTCCATATTTGAAGGACGAATAGTACAAATTATTGAGGTAAATGCGTTGCCGCCAAGGGATGCTTGTAGAATTCGCGTCAGCTTCGAGTCACGATAATTAACAAATTTATTATCTTCGTTTTCAGCCAAGCTCTTAATGACGTTGCTTAGGAAAAGAAGACTCTTATTTATGTGACTTCCCTCTTTTAAACGTGTTCCACGTGCTCCCGTCTGATCAGCGCGCTCAGATCCAGCCAGATCTACCAGATTCAATATACTTTGGATGACGGCATCATCTTCAGTGCGATCCGTTTTACGTGATTCAATAATCTGCAAAGATATATTGATATTTTGAAAATTTAATATATAAATTAAATTAAGTTGTCTTACTATACGAAATATTGCATGCGATCGACTGGAGCGTTCATTCATGTTGGTCTCACCGACAGTTCGCTCCTTATTGCCCATGCTGAGGAACTGCAGCAAACTCTCTTCACTTGTTATGATGCATTCCTCACAATTAACATTTACCATGCCATTGCTTTCAAATATTTTAAGATCCTGATTTTTCTTGTTGAGCAAATCGTAGATCTTCTCATTGTAAATTTCAATATAACCCACGCGAAGTAAAAAGTCGCGGTCGCTGTTATTGGAAATCTGATTAAAAATCTCCTTTGCAGCCAGCACCATTACTCCTGGATTCTCCCTGTCTCCCATCATGGTATAGGTCTTTCCTGTCAAGAGAACAAGAACATGAAAGGGGTCAAACTTGTCAGTCAATGCACTTAGTTATAAATTGCAATACACAATCTATAAATAATGTACAGCATGTCAAGAAATGGTACTAACAATGAAAAATTCACTCGGTTACTATTTATGTATGAAAATATTTAAGGATTGCAATTAAAAATAAGTAAAATTGTGTATTTTTAATTTGGTCAAAACAATTACTCTGCTAACTGTATTTGCTTACCTGATGACGTTTGGCCATAGGCAAATATGGTGCCATTAAAGCCTTTCACACAGGCTTCCACAATATGTTTGGCCATGCCATCAAAAACTTCCTGATTATTGGAGCCTTGATCGAAGACATAATCTGAAAATCATATATATTTACGGCCATCTTTAATACTAATGCTATTGTTGCTATTGTTGGTTGCTTACCATAAACACAGGGATCTGCTTGACTGTCTATTGGATGAATGGTTCGTTTGTCCTTCACGTGCCACAAATTGGGCAGCTCAGGCTCACATGGACGTACCTTGATACAGACTTGAATTGAACTTTTGGCAGACATAATTTCAAAAACATACAACACTTATTCACATAAAATATTTTGCTTTAACATTGACTTTTTACAGTTAATTCGAACAATTGCCGCTTTGCGAATGCTTCTTCTTTTAACTGAGCCGTTCACATTCGCGATTACAGCGTCATTGGTGATATCGATAGCACTTTCAAAAATTGGTCTGTTATCGAAAAGTAGCTTGCGTCTTCTGTATTCGACTGAACTGATAAATATAAATTATTTTCAAACTATCGAAAGTCGAGCTGTGATCGTTGACAGGGCTGGCGAAGCTAAGTATATTCAAAATATAATTTGAACATACATTACAACGTATGAAAATAAAAACGCAAATTATTTGTTCTTCATAACGCAGCTTTATTGTAATTTTAATAAATATATTAATAACGTTCTAAGCACATGGATCTCTACTTAAATTGCTTATGTAACGACTTTAATTTAACTAATTCACTTTATTCTAGCGACTTAACTCAATTCTCTGTGTGGGTTTTTGTGTGTCTATGAGAGTGGATGTGGACATTATGCATATCCAGCTTATAATTAAAAATGCAAAACAATTAATATGTAATATATGGTTTCAAAAGAAACGTAGACGGACGCAATATGTAATGAGGAAGTAAGAGGCAAATTAAACATATTTGTATTTACTTATAATTTGCTTTATTCAATAGTATAATTTATTTCTATGCATTTGTTTCATCAATATTCATTAAATTTATGCTATGTTAGGTGACTCGTGATGAATTATCATTGAAGATTTGTTCAAAAGATACAAGTACTATATGAAAAGAGAAATACATTCATAAAATTGCGCGCTTAAATAATATGCAAGTAAATTACATTTAAATTAATTGAGGTAGAAAATTACTAAAGTAACACATATGTATGTTATAATAAGGCAAGTGGGGTTCAACTCTTGTAGAGTCTGTGCTCATCTTCGATCTTGAAACTAACAATAAACCTAAAATAAACAGAGCATATTCAAACTAAATGTACAATATAGAAAATACGGGCATTATGACATTGCGATTATATGGAACACGTGGAGAGAAACCTTTTAAATGTATCTGTGTGAGTGTGTATCTATGTGATCTGAGTATGATGAGGTATTTAATTCTGTTACAATACATTTCCCAAGTACGAGCGATTACGCATTTTATGGTATCTAAGCAAA
Source organism: Drosophila sp. st01m (assembly GCA_018901795.1). NCBI lineage: Eukaryota > Metazoa > Arthropoda > Insecta > Diptera > Drosophilidae > Drosophila > Drosophila sp. st01m. The sequence continues at coordinate 8,399,639 of JAEIFG010001638.1, forward strand.
TGTTTTCAATGTGCTTATAAATTGCATATATGTGTAGTTTCTTTCACTTTTATTGTACTTAATCGCATAATCGCATATTTATAAATAATAATAATTAAATTTACATTGCTTGGCGATAGCAGTTTTTCTTTAAAAATTGATTAAATTGCGCACCCATCGAATGGAGACCCTAAAACTAGGCAGATGTGTCTGCTATTATCTTGTGTGTGTGTAAGTACTGTTACTGGAAGATATACATGTATTTAGGTATTACGGATAATGAGTACAAGGGCTGCACAAATCATTTTTGAGGTAGTTCGGTTCTTCCGGCTGTTTAAATGCGGCAGCGGGAATGTCGTCCACGTGTATTCCTGAGATATGGTTAAGCACTATAAATATAGGTAGGTACGAACACGTACTCGTATTTATGTTGTCTCCAGAGTCATATATGTAAGCTCTATCTGTGGCATGGCACATCTGAATTGTTTCATTTGATAAAATTACATAATTATTTAAAACTTAAGACGGATTTAAGAGTATTCAAATGGGAAGGATTCATTCTGTCCGGGTGCGTATCTCCTACAACATTTTATATACTATTTACAGAGTTGCTTACTCAATTTAGAGATTCTTAACACTAAACTTACATAATTAAATATCTATTTTTATGTTTAGGTTTAGCTTTAGGTATTTTGGAGTATGAGTTTTTCTTGCGTTTCTTATCTTTTTCAGTTTGTCTTGTTCTGTGTTTTATCTTCTTCTTTTGTATACACACAACAGGTACATGTGTATATAGGTAGCATATTGGTTAAATATTGTATATGTATGTAATCATCTCTGTATTTATATGTTTTTAAATTGATCGACTTTTTGTTCAATTAAAATTTGTTTTTTGTTTTGTTAAAAGCACAACATAAATTCTACTAAAATTTTTGCACATGCAGCACATAATAAGTATGATCTGTATGATTTGTTTCTAGTCCTAGATAACTATCGTAACTATCGTATCGTATAGTACACGTAAACTGGTATACATGAGGATAAGGCTACTCGTTACAAATGTTCCATTTTTTGTGGGTATACAACTGTTTGTTTGACGACTCTTCTGAATATCGTAATATCGTAATATCGTACTATCGTAGTATCTTCTATCTCTTGCTCTCCAAATGCTATGGTTATTGCCTCTCGCTTATCGCGCATCGCTTATCGCACATCGCTTATGTGTTGTGCACACCCTCATCCTCCGAGTAATTCTCCTCGGCATCCGAATTGGCCACCTCATTGTTGCTGCCGGATTGATTGTTATCCAGTCCCAATCCCAAATCCATTGGCTCCGAGCCATCGCGTCTAATCTCAGCATCTGCATCGGCATCGACATCCACCTCATCCGCATCAGCAATGCCAACACCACCACCGACCAGATTGTGATGCAAGTGACCCACGGAACTGAGCTCAGGGGAGAGGCTGCTTCCCTGATGCTGCTGTTGTTGCTGGTCACGTCGCAGTATCGGCTCAATGGTCAGTCCAGCACCACCTTGGCCATAACCAGCTGTTGCACCACCGCCTCCAGTCAGCTTGCTTAGATCAAACTGTGCTGGCAACAGACCCGCCGGCAGCTTGTCCAGACTGTGCCCCATTGCATTCAACTGCGCCATCTTGGCGGCATGCAACGCCGCGGCAGCCGCATGCTCCTGCGACATTCCCATGCCTGCAATAGAAATAAGATTAATAAAAAACTATCTGAATTTGTTTCTAATTGGTTTCTCTACTGCTTTAAAAACAAACTAAGGTTTAACTATAAATAGTTAACTATAAACATGGATGCAGTTCAAGTAAAACTATTTTCCGAATTATTTAAGTTTTAAGAAAACCAACTTTAGGATAACATAAATCATTTTCTAAAGAAATTCCACACAAAAATATATTTTTTAATTGAAATAATACTCTGAAGAAAGAGTTTTTAATGCCACCTACCGAAAGTATTCTCCGTGATGAACTGCAGATACGTGTCCAGCAGAGATTGACCCGCATTGCTGCTGTTGGGCAGCTGAACTCCACCACCGCCTCCGCCCAGATCCTTTTGTCCCATGGCGGCCACAGCTGCAGCAGCGGCAGCTTCGTTACGCATCCGGGAAATGGTTGTGTTCGCGTGTCCAAAGTTGCTCAGCAGACTCTCGTGATAGCGACTGAGGTCGCTGGCGCTGCTGCCGATGCCATAGAGTCCATTGCCGGTGGTCAGATCCTCGGGATCATCGTCAGAGTCATCGACATCGTCCAGTGGTCCACCGCTGGCATTGCTCAGGTCCAGCTTCTGTCCGTTGCCCCCATTGCCAGGTCCGCCGCTGCTGCCGCTGCCGCCGGTGGGTGAAGCACGTGCCCGCAACTCAGCCGGGGATATCTTCACACCGGCCTTGGCCAGCAGCCGTGATGCGAGATCCGGATCAAAGGCGCTGGGCATGGGCAGCACGGGCAAGTCCTTTGTGGAAATGCCGCGATGCTGACGCGACATATGCGAGTGCAGCGAGTTCCTGGACTTGGCCACAGTTCCACACAACACGCAGCGATAACCGGGACAAACCGTGTGCTTGTCCTCCAGATGAGTGCGCAGCGTATGCGCCGAGCGGTAGATCTTGCCACATTTGGGGCATGGTCGTGGATCTGTGGCACGCACACGCATCTCCAAAGAGCGTCGTGAAACTGTGTGAAAAGAACACGAAATCAATATAATTTTTAGTAAATCATTTCTCATAATTATTTCCTGTTTCTAAGAGCAGCAAAACAATCAAGGTGTCTTTCGGATAAGGAATTCGAATTTCCATATAAAAGAGATATAGAAATGAACGGGAAACAAATGGAAATGAGGTAAATAAATATTAGAAACAAACAAATATGGGTCAAGAAACATGGAAAATTGTTTGAAAATAAAAACTAAAAATGAAATTAATATTTCAAACTAGGAATATTAAAATAAGTATTCCAAAGCTCGAAAAATATTGATTTGGATTATGACCGGAATAGGAAACAATAATCTTCGAATTTCGATTAACTTGATTGTTTTACAGCTCTTTCATAAAAACTATAAACTATTTAAAATGTCAAGACAAAGGAAAAGTAATTGGAAATCCATGACATCGACTTTTCTTCGTTTGCTCTTTATTATTCACCAAAATATATTTGCCTCATCGAGTCGTACATAAATTGCAGATACATTTATAAGAGCTATACATAGGTATTTCCCCAAACAATTGGCCAACTAAAATGCTCGTAAATGATACATAAAGTTTTTACGAGTACATAATATAATAATAATAATATATTTTATAGGCTACACAACTGTAAAATTGTCCGTGTCGAAATGGAATAGAATATTCTTAATACCGCAAAGATCGTCACGATTCTTGGTAAGGATCGTAATTTCTATCTTTTATCTCTTATTCAGTTTTGTTTGATTTCATTTTAGTTACGATTTTTAGTGTTTTCATTTTCATTTTAATTTTTGTTTATCTTTAGTTTTTGATTAACATTATAGGAACCTTTTTACGTATGTTTTCGCGCTCTCTTTATTTTTTTTCTTACTCTCTTCTTGTTTTCTATTATGCCGTGGAATTAGCCAATGAAAATAATAAAAATAAGTATTAAAATTTAAATGACACTTTGTGAGATTCCATTCTTGAATTTGCTCTAATAAAACGTTGCAACTTTCTCTCTTGTCTCTATGCTTTTGTTCATATTTGTGTATGTTGTGTGTGTGTTTAAGAGAGAGTGTTAGTGTGAGTGTATGTGTACGTGTACGTGTGTGTGTAAGTTGTATTCTATATTCAACTTTAGTTTAGTTTTTGTTTTTCCATTTTGTTTTTGGCTAAAAATATATTACGCAGGCACATTCTATTTTGTATTTAGTATCATTATCATTATTCATAATAACTAATTATAATTGTTTCTGCTTGGTTTTCAGCTCATTATCTACAAATGCATACCTCCATTTATAACTGGGTTTATGCTTTAGACGCTTACATATACATATATATATATATATATCATACTATAAAGTGTGTGTAGTTATCTTTTTTTAGCTTTTCCTATGTATAATACTGGATTTACGATTTACGATTTGAGTTTGAGTTTTAGTTGAGTCTCTATTCATCAAAACTGGAGTCTAGAAGCCAATCTGTTAATCGGTTAATCTTTCGATTTTCGATCAATCATCCAGTTGCACTAAATTACAATTAACTTGCAGCTCTGCTACGCCTCATAAGTGGAAATATTTACCGAGTAGTATAATCATATCATTTCTTTGGGTTCTTTACAATGTATCCCTAGTTTGTTGTGTGTTATACATGTATAAAGTTGCACATACGCAGTAGTGGAAGTACGTATGTATATGTACTGTTTAATATAGTATACTATATTGAATATAGGAACGTAATAATTGTTGTATGCTAGCATCATATCATTTTCAGCAGACAGCCCGATCTTCAAACACTAATCCTTTCTAAAAGAATTGAGTAAATACTGAATACAATTAACTTATTTTTTTATATAACCTCACTGTTGTTAAATTTATTAAAACTATTTGTAAATTTATTGAAAGGCGCCACATTTAAAATATATTTCTAGGTAGATAGATTTTAAATTTTATAGTTCGATTTGATTTATTATATTTGTTGACTATGGAATATAAGTAGAAACATTTCAATAAATAGATTCCAACCTAAAAACTCTAGAAAATTAAAACACTTTTAAAAAGTTTTGTATTTTTTTGTGTGAAATAGTTGAGAATAGAGTTACTTTATTGGGTAATGAAACCGTTGCTGAAATGAAAACTATGCTGAAGATCAAAGGAAGATCGGACTGCTCAACTACGACCGATCCTTAAAGTAGGATCAAAGGCTCGTGCTAAGTTGTTTTTTTCTTTTATATATTTTTGGCTATCTAGGATAGATGCGAGTGTCTCGAGTTTTGGGTTTAGGTTTAGAATTATTGTCGCCATTGACGGAAAGCAGCAACCTAGAAAGCTTTACTTGGTACTAGTGCGAGTATCTGCGGGCATTTTGTGGCCATTTGGTGGATACCAACTAGTTGGCCGCCTCGCTTTTGAATTTGAAATCGGGGCCACCGGCAAAGGGGCCGCCCGAGGAGCGCATTGCCTTCATTTTGGCCCATTGCAGGGTATGCTTAATGCGCATATGATTTCGCACCGAATTCGGATGGGCAAACCGACGACCGCACTCAATAACCGGACAGACGGGACTGTCGCGCGGATAATGCCGGTCCAGATGTTGCCGAAAGACGCGCTGCTCCAGCGGCGTCTCGCAAAGCGGACACGGCAACATGTAGTTGCTGCCGGCATTGCTGCCACTGCTGGTGTTGCTGCCCCCAGGCGCGGCAACAGCAGCAGCAGCAGCTGCGCCAGCGATCGCTGATGAGGCTGTCGCTGTTGCTGTGGCAGCTGCTGCTGCTGCGGCGGCAACGGCAGCAGCTGAAGTGTTCTGAAAAAGCTCGGGAAAGTCCCGGGAACGACTCAATGCAATGGTGCGTGCCATAAAAAGATTCGCAGTCAGTTGTTGCTGATGGGAGACGGACACAGATTGCTGCAGTTCATCCAGATATTGTTGCTGTTGCTGCTTGCTGCTGCTGTTGTTGCTGCTGCTGTTGATGTTGCTGCTGATTGAGTTGTGGACGATGTTCGCTCTGCTGCTGTTGCTGTTGCAATTGTTGCTGCTGCTGATGTTGATGTTGATGTTGTTGCAGCGTCTGGTAGAGCGTGGATTCGCTGGCTTGACGGCAACGCTTCATGGTCAGTGAAATGGCTGAGGAGGCGGAGCTGGAGCGATCATCCTGGTTGTAATCATGCTCATCCTCGCTGTCGTTCCACGATCTGGCCGAAGGTGTTGGTGATGAATTGGTCGACCGATTCTTTTTATACAACGTGCGATTGTTGTTGTTGTTATTGGTATTGTTATTATTATTGTTGGTATTATTATTGTTATTATTGTGATTATTATTGTTGTTGTTGTTGTTGTTGTTGCTGCGTCGCTCGAACAGCTGCGCCAACTGCGGCCGTTGCATCAACTTGGCCAACTTGCAGGCCGTCGGCTGACGATCTGCGGCATGTGCCTCATGTGGCAGCTCCTCGGCGGGCACATCCAAGATCTCCTGCTTAATGCCGCTCTGCTGACTGCTCAGGAATGTGCCTGCAGCGGTGGGTGGGTGGGTTTTTTTGGATTGATCGCAGGGTGAGAGGGGGGGAGGGGGCGGATTGGAAGGAGGAGTCAGTTTAAAATCAGAAATCAGTTGACAATTTTATGGGTTTTACTGCTTCTATGCGTCTCGTTCAATTTTGCTCAAGTATGTATGTGTTTCGGTGTGTGTGTGTGTGTGTGTGCTGTGTGTGTCTGTATGTGTGTGTGTGTGTGGGGGTGTAACTATGTGAGTTATCCACTTACATAGCGCTCAGACAGCAGCAACAACAACAACAACAGACAGAACTGAATGAATAATTCCCTCCAACATTTTCTAAATCTTATTTGTTTTTATTAATTTGTTTTTCTATTTCCAGTTTAGTTGTGCCAATTGTTGTATTTGTTATTCTCTTGCTAGGGATACATTCAGTTCTAACAGTTTCCATTGCTTTTACTAAAGTCTCACACATCCATTGAGACCAGTCCAAATGCCAATTCGGTTCCTCTCTCTCTCTCTCTCTATTTCCTATTGCATTATATCTTCACTTGCATTAAACATAAATTATTGAATACTTTCAAGTGTTCACAAATATATATGGTAATTATATAATTACTAAATAGTTTACAGGCAGGCAAGCAATAACATATTGTATGAGTTTATGATCGTTCACAAGGTGCGGTTACATAAATCAAAAAATATTCTAATATAAGTAAGACTTGAATTGTTTTAAAAATTATTTACATAATTAATTCTAAATAGTAAATATTATTACAAAATTATAAAACGTTTTTATTTCTGTTTATAATGCGACAGTGAAACTCACGACGGTTTATAAGATGTTCCAAAAGAAAAATCAGATGGATTAATAATAAGAATAATATCTATATAAATTAATCTACTTTCTGATATAAGAAAATAAAATTATTTCAACCAGCTGTTTCTTAGACTGACTCTCAAACTTAAATTTATTTTTAAAGAGAATTCCTTTCAATTTATTTGAACCTTTATAAGAAAAACCCATTTTTCTCATTAAAACGTAGAAGTTTCGTGTTTGTCGAGCCAACGATCAACATCCTCGATAGTATAGTGGTCAGTATCCCCGCCTGTCACGCGGGAGACCGGGGTTCAATTCCCCGTCGGGGAGTGATGTTAGAGTTATATTTTTTTTAACTTTTATAAATTATATTAAAAACTATTTATTTTTAAATTTTTATTGGAAACATATAAATTTCAACTTTCAATTACTCATTACGTCTTTAGTATGTAGAACTGATTTCAAGTATAGAAATTGTTGAAAAAAGTTGGAAAATATTGTTGAAAACATAAATAAAACTTAATGTTTTTCGACTATCCAAATTGTTCCTGAAAGTAAGGTAACAACTAGTTTATATTGATGGGGACACAGCTCAAAGGCAAAAGCTTAGTAAGTTTAGGAAGTTTCATTCATTTTTCTTTAACATAATCGTCAATTAATGAATTAGAATCAATTTTGCATGCACTATACTTAATCCTAGCACTCCTAAGCGGATCTGGGGATGAAGGAAGAACGAGAAAGAGGTAGAAAGTAGAAAGTGTGTAAATCCGTGACGAAAGCCAATTGGTAGTGGACTAAAGGATAAAGTGTAGAATCTCGAATGTCTGAGGGCGCGTCACATCGCGTGTGCCAGAAACATTGTCGGCTGAGTTTTACTATACAACTCAATATATATCTGACAATAGTTGTTCTATGACGTGCTGGGGTTGCATTTGGATATCGTTACAATATTCGATAATAATAAATATTTGAAAAATAAAACGCAATTAAATGTATGGAGAATTGTCGGGGCGGTGTCAGATATCTGGGGGCGTCTATTGAGTCATTTGATGACCAGAGATTTGCATTGCAAAGACAGAGATAGACCTAGAGAGACAGAGGGAGAGACAGAGAGAGAGAGAGAGACAGAGGAAGACAGGGGCGTGTCTCTATCTCTCATATATGCTAAGCTAGACCCTGAGTGGCTTTTGGGTGGGTATCGAGGGTCTCAGCTCAGAGGTTTCGGGTCTGGGGTCTGGGGTCGGGGTCGAGGCATGTCCTGGGCCATGACGCAAGAGACTTTGCTTCGGAAGGAAACGAAATGAAATGAAATCAAATTAAACAATTTACTTCGGCCTTTGTGCGTGACAACTCAAGGGAGAAGGCAAACAAAAACGTTGCATAAATATATCAAGTGAAAAATACAATAAAATTGAATAAAATACAAAATACAAAATACAATATGCACACACATGTGAGTACCTATATATATCTATAGTATATGTGTGTAAATACTCATATGTGCGCATATATAATAGTTGCACATAAAACATGCAACATGCCCCACTTGCTGCTGTTTGTGTCTTCTGAGCCACTCGATTGGCTGCAGCTGCTCAACTTGTTCTAGCACCCAAAACAGAGTAGGGGTATTCAAGGCGAAATGGAGAAAGATTCGAGAAGGATTCGAGCTGGTTTAGAGGGATTGCAGCCGGCCAGGTTCCCAGCTCCTTTGACCAGCCAAGCACATTTTTGTGCAAGTGCAACTACACACACACACACACACACATTGATGTGTGAACGGGTTCAACATCTGGCCAAATCAGGCGTAAGATTTTAACCCCAAACGCTGCAATTTCTGTGTTGGGTTACCTCTCAAAAGATTTACCTGCGTTTCGAATTTATTCAAGGTTTCAATGGCTTTGGCTGCACTGTGCAGTGTGCGTTGGTCTGTGCGTAATGCTCCCCTCTTCTATCTCCTCTCTGTGTGTCTCTCTCTCTCCATCTCTCTCTCTCTCTGTCTCTCTGTGCATAATTAATGAAATATAAAATGCAAACTCAATTTCCTAAATAGTTATGCACATTGCCAGCTATTTTTGTGCCTTTTCACATATGGTTAAGCAATGCCCAGAGATGTGACCTCTTTGGGTGCAACTACAAATAATAAGAGATTCAACAAAATTAGAGAACTGTAAATATTCTTTAAGAATATGTAAACATTGACAAAATAAATTTGACTACCCGTAGCTAACTTCAAATTAAAAATGCTGTCTATCTTCAGCAAGAATATTCAGGAATATATAGAAAGACTAACTAAAGAGGGATTACGATAATCATTTTAAAATATGTATATATTTCAAGTGTTCTTTTTTGGTGAAAAGAAACTAATCTAATCTCTGTTAATCTATAGTACTGAGTATATAATTGAAAACTATAAAACAATAAATTTCTATAATCTTTTCTCTAGAACCAGACTTATTTCCCTTTTGTAATGTACATTTATTCCAGTTGACTGTTAGTGTAGTAAATAAAGCTCTGCATATTGGTCAAGCTAATGATTGAAGGAACTGTAGGCACACGTCAGTGTTGATGTGGACAGTCTTATAACTGGGCCTAAATGACTTGGGCTTGGTGGCCAGGACTCATCAATTATGGCCACATGCAAAGGCGCTGTTGGCCGCTTTGCTTAAGGTGTCCCCTCATGCCAATAAAAGCCACCTTTGGCCGCATTTATGTAAGACATTTACACACACAAACACACACACACACACACTTTGTTCACACAGATAGAACAATTGCATGTGGCGCCCCCTAGTGTGAGACTTAATGGTTATTTAAAGTCGCTTCGATTCGTATTCCGATTCCGATTCCGATTCACATTCAGATTTAGATTCTTTCGCATGTCGCGGTGCTGTTAGCGGCAATAGAAATTAGCTTTATTAAAGATAAAGCCAGCCGAAGTAACATTTACCTTTTGGCCATTATTTTGAACCCCACCCACCCCCTGAGCGCTCAGTGTTAACCTCGTTTTGCATTTGGAAAATGAACTGTGGCGCGCAAATAATGAATTTTTCTATATAAATCACTCGCGTCAATGGGCCAGGCCCATTGATAATATAGCCAAGGGGGGCAGTTGGAGTTGTTGGTTCAATGTGTAAACATATCAGCGGCATTTTGTCTTTGTCTCTGTAGGGCTGCAAAAAAAAAAAAAAAAAATAGAAAGGGTTGCACCGCAAGGGGGTGTGGTTTATTGTGCCGTAGGTGTGTTTAATGGTCATTTTTCGATGTCTTGCGATCATTATCACCTCTTCAGCCCATACTTTTCGTTATAATTATTATTATTATTATTATTAGTATGCATATTTTTGTTCAGAGAATGAGAGCAAGGGTAGATTGATTGTAATTTGGTTGCCTTTGTTTCTTATATTGGAATTTATTACTTAATATGTTAAGTTGAAATGGTTGTGGGCTGCATTTTATGATGGGTTTGTCTTGCTCTTTCCCTTTCCCTTCCACTTCCCCTTCTTTTTCTTCTGTCATCTGTTTTACAGGAGGGAGCGGGATTTTTACGAGCGCGGTTTCAGCAAATTTGCTTTGCTTTTGCATTTTTGAACCGGACCCAAGTAATCCCCGAAATCTAAAAGATAATAAAACTATAAAAACAACTCAAAATGTTGAGTATTTAAAGGGGGTTAAGAGGGGAGCATTTTATTAATTTTTATGTGCCGTTTTATCGTCGAATCTGCAATAAAACACGTTATACATGCGTCTCAAGTATCCGAGGAACTTTTCGCTAACAAATTGGCGACGCACTTTTACGAGCGTCTGTCTGCGATGACAGCAAGTTCTGATTGAATTATTGATAAAGTGATTACACTGCCAGCTGACCTACCACTCCCCCTCCCTGTACCCCTGCAGCCTTCTCACATCCTTCATCCTGCGTTCAACTGGATTTTCATAAGCGCGAGCCGTAAAAATCGTTGACCGTATTCATTAGATGCGAGTTAATTAGCAAAGACGAGTGTAGGCGGACAGTTCAAGGGAGGGAAGTAGGGGTATCCAGCCATAGAGTGGAGAACTTAAGATTTATCGAAAACCCATTTTAGATTGCCCACACACACACACACACACACACACACACACATACGCACACACTGTCCATCCAGATGTCAGACGACACACGCTCGGCACAATCCATCTCTGTATTTGTATTTGTTTATCTTAAGACACATACGCAGCACAAGCAAAAAGAAAGCAAACCTTAACTTTCTGCTGAGGGGTAGATTGCGATAGCGGGGGTAGGGGTGGGGGGTACTACTATCACTGGGCACGTACAGTGGGTCCAAGCAAAGCCGAAAAAAAGGCAAAAAACAACAGCAAAAAAGACGACAAAATGTTGTTTAAACTTTGCAAACAAGTTTGCTTGTTTTTCTTTTGTAAAGCAGAGGCGGGGGTGACGAGGGGGCGTGCCCGCTCGCCATCTCACAGATAGCATTCGAAATTGAAAGCGAAATTGCCGTGGAGAGCATGTGTGACGACAGGACAGCCGTGATATATGAACTGACAACGGAACTAAATTCAAGATGTGACTAGCAGGCAACTAGAGAAGAAGAGAGAGAGAGAGAGAATGAAAGAGGGAGGAACAGAGTTCGAGTTGTGTCCAAAATTGTAAGTGACATCGAATGCATATTCCCCAACAAACAAACACACACACACACACACAGAGACACACACCCAAACACACACGTAGAGACTGTCTGTTTGGATTAGTGAAATTTATACTCTACGCTTTGGCTCTGTTAATTTTATTACTAATTGCTTAATTTTTTAGCTATGCTGCTGATATTTTGACAAGCTAATACCCTAACTATTAAAGAAGATGAAAGTCAGCTGTAAAAATATGAATTTGTTGATTTGAAGCAATACAAATATTGTCAATATCAATAAGTTAAATTTTAAATTGATTAAAATAACAGATACATTACATTTTCCTCAACAATTTTTTTAATAAACCTGTGTCACTTTTATTATCATCTGTACAGTTTTCAGAAACACGTTTAATAAAATCCCATTTAAAAATTTTCTAAGTTCTGAAAAGTATGCTATATTTTTTTAAATATTTTTTTACTGTTCTGGAATTTGAAAGAGTTCAATATATTTTCTATGCGCGCTGAATATTTAATAATGTAGCGTGCTGAATTTAAAAGAAAGTTTTAATTTTCTGTATATAGAACAATTTTCCAGAATGTAATGAAAAGTTATAATTTTCTTAATTTCCGGCTAGCTCACAAAAATGTGCTATTTAATGCATACCAAAAATGGTGTCAATTTATTTTATGATAATTTTTAAACTAAAAAGTTTAAATTGAGTTGCATAAACAAATATATGTATTTTAGCTAATTTTATTATTATATTTGAAATTATATATATATATTTTTTATTCCGATAAGGTCTGCGTAAGCGTATTAAAGTTTCGTATTATGTCTATAATTTTTGCCATATGCTATTTGTTTGTTTGCTTTGGACACTTGAAGATTCTTTTTTTTGTTTAGAAATTCTTATATATTTTTTATTTTCTGGGTGACGAATGGCGATAATGTTGTTTGTTGTTTTAACTTTGAAATGAGAAAAGTTTTCGGGGGTTTGAGGGAGCAGAGGAGAAAAGTCATAAAGCGAAGCAAACGATTGAAAAATTGCATATGCGGCGTCTGAATGTATGGGTGTGTGTGTGTGTGTGAGAGTGTGTGTGTGAGAGAGTGTGTGTCTGAGTTGAGAGCAGGCCAAACCGTATTGCCTACTTTGAAGCGAATTATAACAGAGGAAATTAGCCTGCAATACACACACACACAAACACACTTGCATAGTTTAAAGGCTGCTTAGATGATGCCCGCTTACGGTAATAAATTAGTCACGGCAGAGATGTGGGCTAAGCGAAGGACAGATAGAGAGAGAGAGAGAGAGAGAGAGAGGGGGAGAGAATAAGGTTGGGGGTGAAGATTGAAGATGAAGAACAAAAGCAAGAACACACGTGCACACACACACTTACACACACACATGCGAAGACAAACAAACGGCAGCCACACCCACACACACACACACACAGTGGGTGGACAGCAAAGGAAAAAGTTAAAAAGGATAAATCGCTTGTGTTCATCGCTCTTCGCACATAATAAATGTATCTTTTACTTGCGCAGCGCTCGAGAAGTTTGCCAGCCAGCGGACACCCCCTGCTACCCCTACCCCTACCCCTACCCCCCACTCCTACCATTGCCACTCCCCCCTGTTACGCCCAACACTCGGCTGCTTTGGCTTCTAAGTAAGTTGGCCCCAAGTGAACCGACAGCCAAGCACAAAACACAGAGCCAAAAGCAACTTGCAGAGACAGAGATAGAGACAGTATTCGAGAGTGAGGGAGAGGGAAGAAGAATGTGTGTGTGTGTGTGTGTGTGTAGTATATAAACTTAACAGCATTTGGCTATCTTTTTGCAATTGATGTATTACACATAAAAGTTTTCAGCCTCTCCCCCCGTAACATATCCTTTTTGCCATGTACTCGAATTCCTATTTCTATTCTGATATGTGTGAGGTGTGTGTGTGTGTGTGTGTGTGTGTATGTACAAGACATCGTAGTCCAAGACATTCACCACGTCCGCAAACAAAACGCACGCATACAATTACACAACTCTCTTACACACGTCTGCCACGCAAAAGGACCAAAGGGATGTGGATGGTGAAGGGGAAGGGGGTGAGGTGGTAAGCAGGAGCGCAAGTGTGGTAGAGGGTGAGGGGAGGCGGGGTAAACGGGTTGGCTGTGCAAAAGGAATATTGTTAACCGACTGCAAAATAAATACAAAAACTTTTAATGCTCAACCCACAACTCAAACTCCGACTTCCCTCCCCCCTGTGCTTGCCTCCGCCTCTGCCTCTGCCTGGCGTTGAAAAATGCTCTGCTTCACACAGACACACACAAACACACAGGGGAGGAACGGGGGAGAGGGGTGAATGTGGGCAAGGGTAGCGCCGGACAGACACTGAACGTCTTCGGACTCATTGCCACTTGCAAAAGGCAACTACACACACTCACACACACAGACATACAGAGACAGATACGCTACGGTGTGTGTGTGTGTGTATAAAGGACATATGCATGTGGAATATATCCCATGCTTTAGCTCTCCCATAACTCATCTATCAATTTTCACGTACTTGGACCGCAGTTTCACTGCCTGGTGAATGTGTCTGGGTTGAGGTTCGGATTCGGATTCGGATGCGAGTTCGGATTCGGTTTCGGGTTCGGGTTCGGGGTCTTAAGCCCTGGACCTGAGAGAACCAGAAACGGGGCATCTTATTCCCGAATTGTAGCCTTTTCCTTTTTCACATAAGACGCGCACAGTGCACAGTGGTGTGAAAGCAATCGAAAAGCGAACACAATTAACAACTAAGACGATAAAATATTTAACTTCTTGCATTTCTATATAAATGATCTAAACTTCAAAACTTTACGGCTAAATAAACAAAGATATATGTAAAATATTTTGCAGAAACTCAAAAATGCTAATTTATTTAATTAATAAAAAAATTGAAGTGCGAAGTCGCCTTAGTAATATAGAAATAATTGAGTTTAAATTGAGTTTAATTTGATTTTAAAGACTAGACAAACATATTTAAAAAAATGATTGCATTTTTTACTTTATTCGATTTTCTTATTTCCAATTTCATTTAGAGTTGAAAGCAAACGCTTTCCCAAATTTATAGTAGAGTACAATTCTGGAATGGGTTAAATAAAATCCATTTTAGTTATCTGTTAACTTTGTCACTGTGCTCAAGTTGTTGGGACTGTGAACTCGACTCCTTGGGCGTTGTGTACTTAAAGTTTTCTTCCTTCACATCTCACAACACAAACATAAACACATACACACACACACACACACATGCACTTGATGTGTGTGTGTGTCTGTGTGTGTGAATTGCACACACGCAGCAACCGAATACAACACATCGGGGCAACAATGAGAGCTGACAGCCCCGAAATGTCATTCTATCTTGGCGGTCATTAGAACGGAGTTCTGCCGTCAACAGACCTTGGTTTGTTTGCCAGTTTGTCGGCAATACACACACACTGACACACACGCAGACACACACGCACACATACACATACAGTCAGACAGACAGACAGGCAAGGATGTTGGTTCCCGGCAAGCAGTTTGGCTCTTCGTCTTTGGCCAAGATTATCTCCTTTACTTTTGGTGGCAACAACTTTTTGGGACTCTTACAGTTCATGTTGTTATTATTGTTGTTGTTGTTGTTGTTGTTGCTGCTGTTCTATTCGATTCGGTTCTGCATGAACTACTAGCATTTTACTCTTTTTCCATATAGCGCATCAGTGTTGTCATTTAAGCTATTAAGTAGCTAAACTTTAATAATTAGGTAAAAGTATAATATTTGAAAATATGATATGATGATAAAAAATATTCGTTTCTAAATAAGGAAATATATCTCTTAAATACTTTATTTTAGAATGATCAAAGTAAAAATAATTTAATAGATCACCGTATTTTTCATGTTCAGGTTCTAAAAATTTAGTCTATAAATTAAGTTGTTTCCCATTTTCTATTTAGACCATATACTTAAAAGTAATACAGTTGTCTATTAGGTTACTTTGGAATCGTTGATTTTAGATTTTTTTAAATTTCCGAATAAAAGTCTCAAAACTTAAAAATATCCTGCTAAATGATTCGAGAACTAAAGTTTTCTCATGCCAACTTAAGTAAATAATTTCCAAAATTTTAAATAATGCTATTAAAATTATATTCAATAAAACTAGGTAAAAATTAACATATATTTTTATGAAGATTTGATCATCCTTTTTTCGAACATTTTTAAATGAAATAATAGATTTTATCGCTTGAGCAACACTCTAACGCATCTGTATGTGTGTGAGTGTGCGGTCTCTACGTGAGTGAGTGTGTGTTGAGTGTGAGTGTGAGTGTGTGTAGGGTCTCTCTGTTGAAGCGAGCCAGGGACACATATTAACTTGGCCATTGTTTTTGTAGTCGTTGTTGCTTTTATTTTAACACGCCGCATGCAGCCCAACAACCCTCTTTATATGTATGTGTGTGTGTGTGTGTGTGTGAGTGTGAGTGTGTGTGTGCTATTGATGCGGCTAGTTTGATGTATTACCCCAAAAAACGAAATGTCTGTATCGCTTATGCGGGGCCAACACAGAATAGAAATGGGCATTTTGGCATTTCGATTTAGTGCGGCACACACACACACACACACACACACACACATATATATAGATATGTGTATATATTTATATATATGTATGTGTGAAGAGACAAACGATGATTACGCCATCGGATGCTCTCATTCGCACACACTCATTCCCACTCCTTGCGAGCCACATTCTTCTTTGCCGTCTCGCTCATGCGGGCCTTTTTATGGGCATTTTGTATAATACATCATCGACAAACATGTTTGCAAAGTGTGTACGAATATTATATGGGAATATAACTGTGCTTCCTCCTCAGCAGCAGCAGCAGCGACAGTGAGAGAGAGAGAGAGACAGGAGACAGGGTGTTGCCGTGGCAAGAACAATTGCAAGGACATGTGCGATGGATGCTGACGTTGACGCCAATGGTGTCGCTAATGGAATGGACATCGAGAGCAGAAGGGCGACGGTTGGACGGACAGGCTGACAGACGGACCGTCGGACCGTCGGACAGTCACTCGGTGCTCGGCTGTGGCACGGCCAGCTGCTGATGGGGTTGCATGCCCCGAAAT
The DNA here is from genome assembly GCA_018901795.1 of Drosophila sp. st01m. Lineage (NCBI taxonomy): Eukaryota > Metazoa > Arthropoda > Insecta > Diptera > Drosophilidae > Drosophila > Drosophila sp. st01m. Next base: position 8,416,378 of record JAEIFG010001638.1, read on the forward strand.
GTATTCGCTTTGAATTATATCCAAAAATATACGACAGCCTCGGCCTAAGCGTCGCAGTCGCAGTCGCCGTCGCAGTCGCTGTCAGCGTTGATGTTGGCAGCAAAAAAGTTTGCCCAAAAACTTGTTGTTGCTCTTGTTGTGCCTGGTTGTGTATGGCTGTGTGTGTGTGTGTTAGTTTGGCGTACAGTTTTGTGAATTTGAATTAAATGTACATAGTTTTAGATTGCGTAATTCATTAGTACAGTCAGAGCATTGCTAGACGAACTAACCAACACCCAATTGGACCCCGCAACCCCCTCGAGTCCTGTCCAGAGCCGCAGCCTCCCCCAACACACACACACACACCACACCACACACACACACCAACATACAAACACGGGGCAATGATGAACGATGTGGTCGTATGTGGTTAGCATAGAGTTGGGCGTAATCTAGGCAAGGGTAAGCGAGGAGGGGGGGAGGGGCGGTCTATAAAGAGGGGGCAGGACGGTGCTACACGAATGTCAGTGGAAGGGGGAGAAGAGCAAATGGAGGGCGGGGGGCGTGACAAAAGCAAATAAGCATAGTTCTACTAGCTTTGCCATGCTGATCCCTTGTGCCCGATGGATGTGGGAGAAATCGAATGCCAAGCTGCTGCTAGGTGAGCTCAAGGCATCCCAGTTGGAGCTTGCACGGAATGAGAAATCAGTGCTGCGCGCACAGCTTTTTTAACGACAAATCTAGAGTATTTTATTTAAGTTCAATTAACGAAACATTGGAAATACAACAATCTTTTGAAATGGTTTTTGCTACTTTCCCCTATTTCTTTAACCCAACTTGATAAACTTGCCCTACAGATTATATCTGGTCTTAACAGCAGCTTTTACATTCAGAAGTCTTAGGAGTGCTCTCCATATGTTTCAAATTATGTTTAAAAAAATAATTTGTGCTCCACACTTTGTTTTTATGCCTTGCGTAAATATTGTAATTATTGATTTTCCAAATTTGTTAATACAAATACATTAAGCAAATCTCCAGAGATTCTTATGATAATTAATTAAACTGAATTGAAAAACATTCTATTTTCGAATCGTTGCTCAGAATCTCAACCATTTTTTTACGATTTTAATAGACTTTTAGAGAATGCTTAGTAATAATGATAACACATTGGCTATTTTAGATTTGTGGTTGATCAATTATATTCGAGTTTCTTCCAACTAAAATAAGATTTTCTTTTCTTGTGACAGAAGGTGACAACACTGATGAATGTATAGATGAATGGATGGATGAATGGCCGGATAGATGGATGAATGGATGAATGGAGATCCAAGCTAAAGGCCGAGTCCAGCTGGGCGCGCACTTCATTCGAGTGCAAAACGAAACGAGCAATGGCTGTAAGATGAATTGCTTCAAGAAGGTAGAGCTACGATTGAGAAGTAGGGTGTCTGTGTGAGCAGTAGGGTGTCCACACCTACCGCACACTTGTGCCACACTATTTATGGTACAATTTATTACTTTATGAGCACGAGAACTATTCGTTTCTTGCCATTCGTGCGGTGGGTTGTGTTCGGTTGTCGGTTGTTGGTTGTCGGTTGTCGGTTGTCGGTTGTGTTGGGCGTCGTTTTGTTTACGGACCAACGATTGTATTTAACTTTCCAAAGGAGGGGGTGTGTGTGTGTGTGTGTGTGTGTGTGTGAATGAAATGCGATGGTAATGAATGTATGAATTTAGAACGCAACTGAAAACCGGCGAGACACTCGGTCGAGATACTTTTTGCCCACTATTCGTAACAGCAGCCGTTGTTGTTGATGCCCACTGCCAGTGGCGTAGTATGCAACGGGTAGGGGTAGGGGATTGAATAATAGGGAGAGGGTGTAGGGAAGTGGGGCACAGGAAATGAGTAAAGGAAGTTTTAGTTTCACATTCACTTGTGGGACACGGGTTGAGGCTGCAGATTGTGACTGATGTGGAGTTGAGATGCAGGGGATGCAGGGGGGGGGTGGGTCTGGGGAAACTGATGTTGCCACTGTGGTTGGCACCCTGTGAAATGCTATCTATTGCTAGCTCGCTCACACTCACGCCGATAGACTGTGTGTGTGTGTGTGCGTGAGTTAGAAAGTTTGAATTGTATTGAAATTGTATTTTGTTAAAATTCATGTTTGTTATTGTTGTTGTCGTGCCTGTTGTTGTTGCTCTCGTTGTTGTTGTTGTTTAGACGTCGTTGGCCAACCATTTTGTCGGCCTCTCTGTCTGTCTGTGTGTGTATATGTGTGTGACGGAGCGTATGAGTAATTTTATTCGACTACTGTATGTGTATTTGCGCGTGTGTGTGTGTGTGTGTGTTTGTATGCCTCTGTATGTGTTATTTTCTGGTAACGCAACTAAAAACTCTTTTGCTGATATTTTCGTACATTGAAGTGCCAAGAATTGTGTGAGTGTGTGTGTGTGTGTGTGTGTGTCTGTTGTGTATCTATGTGTGGAGTGAATTTGGCTGCTGTTTAGAATTCTATGAGCCTGTATGTGTGTGAGTGTGTTGTGTGTCCAGTCAAATAAATCGCATAGCAAAATAAATACGGCAACAATAAATCAATAAGTACACTGAGAAACTTGTTTTATAGAGCGTTTAAAAATAAATAGATATCTTCAAGTCAAGTCAGCTCGTCAAGCATTTGAAGATAGTTTGAAATATTATTTTTTACATTTAACATGTATAGAAAATAAAGTCAACATTCTAAAAAAAAATAAATTATTGGACAGTTCAGTTTACGGAAGTCAGACTTTATATAGATAAAATATATCTACATATAGCAGATCTAACTATACAGTTGCGAATTTACTCTCAATTAATGAAGTGTATTAGTTATACGTAGACTATAGAAAAGAGTATTTCATAAATATCAAACTAATAAATAAGTGACTATCTTTTGAACTATCTTGAAAAATTTCATTCTCTTCTAGGATAAATATTTTATCTTTTATTCAAATTGAACAAATCATTTCTTGTTATTATCATTTATTATAAACGATATTTGAGAAGTTTAACAAAAATCTTTGAGCTTTTAAAATATTTGCATTTTTAAAATAGACTGTGCGATATTACGAGTATACCAAATCCACTCCTTGTGAATCTGGCCTCAAATCAAAAAAATATATATGTGCGAAAATTATAATACACATAATTTGCACAATGTTTCATTTTCAGTCCCGGTCAACAGGGTTCACAATTTGTGGGGGGAGCTCCATGAATCGTTGCGGCAAATATATCATCGACACGTTAAATTCACAGACACACGCACACCACACACACACACACACACACACACACATACACACTCTTCCATAAATACCAATACACAATTGCGTGTATGTTTTGGATTGAGGTCCACAGGATTCGATCGCACAAATTGCTCATTGCTGAGGAAATATTTGCAATAAATTTAGTTTATGGCTTCGGCCTGACTGACACTCACACTCCCTCCCCCTTTGAGCCCCTCTACACCCCCTTACCACGCCTATGGTGGTGTAGGCTCCGCTGTCAATGCCTGAATTATATGCGAATGTGCGAGGATACTTAGAAATATTAAAATGCAGCTCTCATCCTGTCAACTTCCCTGCCACCCCTTGGCAAACACCAACCCCCCGCCCACCTAATGCTGCATGTGTGGTCACTACGCACATAAATATGAATAGGAAGCAGGGGCAGCGGAAGGGGGAAGGGCTGGAGCGGGGTCCATTCGGTTTATTGATGTAATATCCTTCAATTATTATGGATATTTGGCGCATTCCTGCGCATCCGTAAGAGCGAATGGGTTGAGGGGGAGTGAAGCAGGATGGGAGTAAGAGAGAGGAGGAGCTGCTGCTATGGGTCAGTTAATTAAGCAGCCCTCCCCTTCCCCCCTTCACGCTGATGCCAAAGATCTGAAGGAAATGAAATGCAAACAAAGCATGTGCGTGTGTGAGTGTGTGTAAAAGGATAGAACAGCATAAGGAGTCCTTCTCAAGTCGTTCCCACTGCCAAACAGAAGAGTTTAGCTCGAGAAGTAAAGGGGAGTAGAAAAGGGGAGTAGAATTAAGGGAGCAGGAGGCAGGACAGCAACTACTTTCGCATGTGCGGCAATAATTCATCCATTAAAAGGGATATCAATGCGTCAGTGTGAGGCGAAGGAGACAGAGAAGGGAAGGGAATGGAAGAAGCAGAGGGAGTGGGGTGGATAACATCAAGTAAATGCTGGAGATGAAGACGAAGTAGCAACGGGGTCAAATGGAAAAGGCCGAAACAGTCGCTGCTGCTTCATCCGCTGCTGCTGCTGCTGCTGCTGCTACTGCCTTACAACTTCCGTTTGAAAACCGCACAACACACACACACTCACAGTTGTACTCACTCTCTCTCACACAGACACACACTTACTCACACATATGTAGCTGCTGGTAATACAATCGCCGGAACTTGAAGGTTGAAACGTTCGTTTTTCGGGCGGTTTGTACGGTTTGCTCATCGCCTGCTTACGGCTATCAATGGGTTCGAAAGGCACACACACACTCACACACACACAGCGACAGCCTCAGTCTCAGCCTCAGCCTCAGCTTTGTGTGATAAGCAGAAATACCGTAAGGTTGCATGTGGAGCATTCGTTTCTCCAAGTTCTTTGGCTCTGTCAGCGGCACGTGGCCAAAAGACGCTGCCAAAGATGGAGGAGAACGGCCCAAAAATGGACTCACAGTGTAGCACACACAGTCACACACACACACACTCTCACACACACTTGGACAGGCGGCATCCATATGGATTTATGTAAATTCTATGGCCCCAAAAATGACCTTTTTCCATGCGGCTGAATCATTCACACATATGTGTGTCTATGTATATGTGTGTGTGTGTGTGTGTATGTGTGTGTGGGTGCCAGGTTTGTGTCTTTGACTTTTGTAATATTTTGTAGAAATAAATTCGCATTTGAAACGGATTCGGATTTGGATTCGGTAAAACGAAATCCTTAAGTATAACACCGACGACACGTACTTATGTCTATGTAAATGTATATGTAGAAGTAGAAGCATATATATATACATATATATATTCGTGTGTGTGTATGTGTCCGTGTGTTTAGAGAAGACCACTTGAATTTAAAATACGACGTGGCTAAAAGGGCTGGCAAACCCAAAAGGCAGCTGTAGTCCCTCGACAAACCCGAATCCGAACCCAAACCCAAACCCAAACCCAAGGCTCCAAACCAAATAGTTTTCAAAAGTTTTGCATTTTGTCCTGGGCTTTGTGTCTATAACCGAGAGAGAGACAGAGAGAGAGAGAGACGGCATGTACATACACATACGGTGTGTGTGTGTGTGTTAAGCTCAAGTAGCACAACAAACACACACTGAAATATATATGCATATATATCTCAAAAGCAACTACAAATTTTGTTTAAATTTAATGTATTTTCTATGACAAAACACTTGCGCAGCCTTCGACTTTCCGCCCCTTTTAGCTCACACACACACACACACACACACACACACACAGGCATAGAAACGTATAATAATAATAATAATAATGTTTTTCATTCCCATTTTTCACATCGCATCTATTGCCAAACTGTGTGCTAAACAATTTCATATGAAGTTTAAGCAGAAAATTAGAATTTTCAAGTGTTGCAATGGGTTTTACAACTCTGGACTCTCTCACCCTCTCAGCCTCCCCCTTCTTTCTCACTGTATGCCATGGGGTTGTCCTCTTGCTACTTGTTCTTGTCCTTGTTGTTGCTATTGTAGTTGTTGTTGCTATTGCTGTTGCTGCTGTGGCACACAATGACATAATCCCTCATCTACATAAACATTAGAGCGAGAATTTAACTCAAAAGTTTTTAGTTTCGGTTTCGGTTTCGTTTTTGGTCCAGCTTTGACACGCCTCCTTCCCTGTCTCCTTGCAGCCGCCCCCGCCCTCGCCGACGCTTTCAATATCCAGTTATGTGTGGAAAAGTGTCCGTGCCACTTTGTAACTGTAAATGCTCGGCCTTCTGGGCTGTACGGTGTGTGTGTGTGTGTGTGTGTGTGACGTGCAGCAGATGCGAGTTTTGCAAATTAATTTGATAACATTCGTTTCTTTCACTCGTTTTTTTATTGTTATTTCCGAAGCAAGTGGGCGTGGCATTGTTTAATACAGTAAAATTTAAAAAAATATTCAAAAAATGTTTTTATATAAATCTAAAATAGTTTACTTAAAATAAATGTGTTGCCAAATTTGGCAATAGGGCAAACAATATTAGAAAAGGCGAAAAATTGCAATTTTATTGAATATTTATTTCCCGTTGATCATTAAACAATTTTCAATTTTTGTTAAGAGTGAGCAGCTTCTTATCGGCTTATTTCTAGCTGCAGAGAAAAATCAATGTGCTTCTTGAGATCCTTTTGAGAATATTGTGCAACTTAGAAAATATGTTGCCTACTTTTCAGCTGTGGCAAATATAATTAAAATATAAAATAAAGAATATTTGCTTTATATAATTGATGTATTAAAAATGACCGAAATTACATAAAGTTCGGTCATTAAAATAATTATTGGAAGCTGCCACTATAATTCACAAGTAGTTCTGGCAGCCAAGCACTCTGTCACATTTGGAGAGTCCTTTAAAAAGCCATTGAGATGATCTGACGTGGGTTGGACCATTATTTATATTCTTAATGCCATGTATCTAAGGATACAGCTGCAAGATACGCAACAATTACAGATACAGAGATACAGATACAAAGTTGGAGATACAAAGCGTGAACGCACGCACTGAAAATGTATTTCCAATCATTTTACTCATTATCCTGGCAAAAGTTTCTATGCCTGTCCTGTGTCTTCTGCCAACATATTCATGTCCTGCCATCAGAGTGAGTGAGAGGGGGAGTTTGAGAGAGTGGGGGGCAAGTCAAGCTGGCCAAGTGTGTGCCACAAGGCGCGGTAAGTGTGTGTGTGTGTATATGTTTATATGGGATAAAGACAGAGAGGGGTAGAGGGAGGGAAAGAGAGAGAGGGGAGTTGCAAGCGTGTTGGCGTTAATGGTTCTTGATGAAATGAAATAATGGGTGCGTTTATTCACGTAATGTATTTGTATTTGTTACAGCAGCAGCAACAACAACAACAACAGCAACATATTTACAATAATAACACAGCTCGTAAAACGAATGAATAACTGAATGGAATGATTGAATGCCGCATTGAATGAAAGCGGCGCCCCAGCGACGCCAACGTCGGCGTCGACGTCAGCGCCGACGTTAACGTCGACGTCTAACAAAACGCTTTTCGTTAGTTTTCATTATTTTCCGCATTTAAGCGTATTTATTCCGTTGTTAATCGAATTTATTAAATGCAAACACGCCAACACACACACACACACACACACATAGATTTGGCCAACACGCACACTCACTTACACACACCAACACAGACACATTAAGTTGAACTGGGCGCGTTTTGTTTGGCTTGAGAAATGTTCCTCGCATGCTTATTGCCAGCTGCTAATTTTATGCTCTACTCAGTGCCCATTGAATGTCTCTATTGCCCGACCCATTGACTGCTCGATACTATGCACTATAGTATAGTTAATATATTAAGTATAGTATATCATCTGAGCTCAGACTTTTAGCCACCACTGTCTCTACAAAAGGGTTTTGCTCACTTCGGTTGCATGCTAGACAATTTCACAATATAATTGTTTCTTTTACTTAAGATTTGAAAGTATAATATAATTAATAATTTTATGAATCACTGTTAAATCAGTTTTATTATTTAAAACTTTCTTAAAAATGCGGTATTGATTTATTCTTCTGTGCTTAATGGGATTCTTTTTTGATATAAATGATAAGAGTTAAATAGAATCGTTCCCAACATTTTTCCCTATTTGATGCCACTTCAATTGCTTTAATTTTATACACTGCTTTAATTCCAAAATAGTTTATTTTCAGCTTAGTTTACAATGTTCTTTATAGGGAAGTGCTTTAATACAGCTAGTTAGTTATTCTTGGTAATCTTTGGTAATTATCTTATGACCTTTTCTGCTGTGCACTCTGGCAAATCACATCAGTACGCTGGAATCTGTGACAGTGTTGAATGTGATTTCAACGAATGTGCCACAATATAATGCACATTTGTCTCTACAAATATGTGTAGGTGTGTGTGAGTGTGTGGGAGTGTGTGTGTGTGAGTGTGAGTGTGTGAACAGCTGGCAAATAAAACTGATAGAAAACTTTGCGCATTAGCCACGACAGCGCCACTCGGTCCAGCCAAGTCCAAGCGAATCTCAGTTGCCCCCTCGCTCACATTGCTCGCCCAGCATCCAGCATCGCTATGCACAAGAAATGAGCAAACTAAACTCATATGTCAATGATTTTTCAACTCCTACAACGTCACTTGGCGCCAACTGCAAAAACTGCATTGGCCCAGTCAATGTGGGGTGGCAATTGAGGCTGGAAAGTATTGGGAGAGGGGAAGCGAGAGAGCGAGGGAGCAAGGGAGATAGCACACTGACGCCCTGCACCTTACTAAGTCCGTCGACAGATGGCGCTCTGCTGAGCTGGCATACAGTTCTTTAGGCTGCCAAAAAGTCCGTTTGCTTTTTGAATATCATCACGTGGTTACTTTTTTATCCAGCTCTACAGACACACACGTGTGTGTGTGTGTGTGTGTGTGTCTGACTTGCACCTCCCTTTTGCTGTTATTATTTTGGCTGCCATTTATTTGCTGTCAATGTTTCGACTGTCCACCCAAAATGCCAAACTGCCCATCCCTCGCACATCCCTCCCCATTTCTTTTGCCATCATTTTCATTTTAAAATGTCGCTCAGAGATGGCAACGCCTTCAAGGGGTCAGCATCCAGCTCCTAAGTCTTGTTATACAGTTTCTCTTCTTCTCTATTTTATTTTTTTTTTTTTTTCAGTCCTTTCCTTCGCCCGGTCGGAGCTACTTCTTCAAGTCTTCTTCTTGCTGGGACTGGCTACTTTATAAATGTTTCTGCAACGGATTTTTGCAAAGTAAACTTTTTCGCCTTTGTAGTTCTACAATTTTTCTCTCTTCTTACTTATTTTTTTTGTTGTTGTTGACTGGAACCACTTGGCCCGCATCTGATTGCGAGTGTGTGACATTTGTGTGGGCGTCAAGGGAGGAGGGGAGGAGGGGGAGGAGGTTCTGGCAAAGGGCGCAAATATATTAAAATGCAAACCCAACTCATATTACTAGACCGAGCAGGACTTGTCTGCATTGATGGGAGAGAGAGAGTGAGAGAGAAAGATAAGGAAACTTAGAGAGCAAGAGGTGGGAGGGGGAGGGGTAGGTTAGCTCTCAAGTCCTTGCGCACACATGTGCGCAATTTCCAAGTCCGTTTCGGCCATTGCCAATGTCTTCAAATAAATCGAATGCACAAAAAAGCAATAAAACGAAATAAAATCTAAATATGTATGTATGTCCTTTTTTTTTGTCCTTTTACGAATGCGAAGCAACTGTCCGCCTCCTCTCACAAAAAGCAACAGAAGTAAAAGAAAACAAAGCACATAAGCAGCCAACAACAAGAGCACGCAAAAAAAAGGGAACTTATCATTTTTATCATTGCACAAAACTTTATCCTTTTTAGGCCAGGCCGTTAATATTTTCGATTCCGATTCCGATTGCGAAATGGGCAGAAAGCGAGTGTTGGCCTAGTGGCAAGTCCGTTACCGTTAACGTTACAGTTACAGTTACCGTTACAGTTACAGTTACATTTACGGCTGCCTTTGCCTTTGCCTTTGCCGTACACGGATAACGCTGTCCGGAATTTCAAATGACTTTTTCCCATCACGCTCTCATGTCTCATGCGGAGGCGTGTCGAAGAAGTCGAAGCTTATTGAATGTTTATGCTTTATTAAATTTGATTTCTACGCCGCTCGCTTTGAGCCACGGCATCTGCGACAGGATGAAGCCACCGCCCAACCGCACCACCATCAAAACCACCCAACGACAGAGCGACTGCTCGTCACATGGACATTGACTAACCCGCCGGCCGGTCAACATTTGTTGCAATGATCTATGTGCGCTGAATATTAAATGGCTTCGACGGCTTAGCGAACGGACTTGGCCCACTTCGTTATGGCCCAGAGTATGGAGTGGCAAGGAGAAGACCAGGGGGGAAGAACGCGTTACTAACTTTAGCCTAGCACTGGGCTTAGCTGCTTATTAGAGATGATGCGATACGATGCCAAACTCGTGACATTTCTACAAGTCACAGAAAATCATTTAAATGTTATTTTATCAAAGAAATTAAATGAAATGTATTTATAGAGTAGTAAAAATTCTAAACTTGTATTAATATTTATTGTACAATGAATTTGTAGAAATGTACATTAATATATTAAGTTATATAGGTTTAATTAAAGTGGGTACAAAAAAAAACCCCACTACAGAGATGCCATTATATAAAAGATGTTTCAGACATGCAAGACATTCGAAAACCATCCAAAAATGTTTGCGATTTTGGTTAGTTTTCAGCTGACTTATATATCTGCAACAGCCAAGATTATTTTTGAAAATACCTATGCGTTCTCCCTAAAAATACCAAAGTATGCTGTATTTTTTAACTATATTCCTTGTTAGATCTCTTGAAGTGCCAAGCCAATGTCGTGTCACGACACGCGCTCCTCCCTAGGCCGATTATCATTTTAATGCCCGATAAATGCGACATTTGCGATGCTATACAAAGTGCGTGTAATGTGCTCGGCAACGCAAAACAAACAAGGCAAAAGCGTAGCGAAAGGCCGAGAGAGAGGAGAAAGAGAATGGGACAGAGACAGAGGCAAAAAATAGAGTTTGGGCCGCCTTAACGTATTCTTGACTTTTACGTTGAAACGTAAGGGAAACGAAACGAAACGATTCATATTTGTAAGGGGTTGGCCACATAATATCGAATGGTAATCATAATCATAATAATAGTAATAGAAATAGTAATAATAATAATTTTTTGTGCGTTATTCGAAGCATTTGCACATACGTAAATGAACATTACGGCCCTGTAACCCAGTTCCCTTCTCATCACTGAAGGGGGGAATATGTTTATAATCGCACTTCAAATGTGTTGACCAGCCGTTGTCCGGCCCCAAAAAATAGGAAACTTTACTCGTTGTCGTCCTTAATGCGACACGTGGTCCTCGCATATTTCTTGACACTTGTCGCAGGATTGGAATTGGGATACAATTCTCATGCTCGTTATAGTTACATCAAATCCTAATGATTATGGGCTACTTAATTAGACTTCGATATGTGTTATCGATAGGCAGATAATTCGATTAGCCTGACTATTTGTGAGTTTCACTGCGCAACTTAAATGATAAGCAATAAGAACTAGTTAAATATTAAAGTATATTGTGTAAATTGAGTGTGTTTTGTGATATGCAAATGAGTGATTACAATAAACCGATAACAATCGATATACAGCGCACTTAACTATACTTATACATAGATGTTTTGGTTGTCATTTTGGTTACAATTTGATTTTGTGGTTGTTTGATTAGTTGGCCAATTGTTTGTCGAATTTGTAATGCCCTGACGCTTTATCGGTTTATCGATAGCAATCGATAGTTAGTAACTTGCTATTCAACGAGCTTCTAGCAAATGCAAATCATACGCAAATCGTACGCGACAATCGATAAATCATACACAAGAGGCAAATATTCGATATTATTCGATAACAAAGTTTAAACATAATTTATCGAACTGATTGCAGTTCAAAAAGCTACTCAGTCTCAAAAATATACACAAATGTAGTAAAATATAACTTGGACTCACCGAAATCGTTAGCACCTAGGCCAGAGGGTCCTGGCAACAGGCCGGGAATCCCCTGGAGGCCCAGGAATGCATTGGGGAAGGAGTGAGAACGCTGATTGTCCATGCCATCGAGTGTGCCATCGTGTTGGCCATCTCCTCGATCCGATGGCTCCGTATCGCTGCTGTTCGAGTCCTCGCCGGCACTCTGGCCGAGATCATGTTTCTGCAAAATCGAATAGGGAAATGTAGTAATCGAATGATAGTATCGATGATCGATAGTACGAAATTCTAATGTTAAATAGAATTCAATAAAACTAAGAATATGAGGCAGGAACTAATGACAATTTTAAATATATTTCTATTGATTTGTATAATCAGTGTTTATTTTTCGATTTACGATTAATAAATTTATTTTTGCTCGATAATAAAAATCAATTGATAGTTTGGACTTTATATTTATTTTAACTCACCTGATTGGCCTGCTGTCCATTGCTGTTTTCCAGAGCCTGACCCAGCAGAGATTCGCGCAATTCCAGACTGCGATCGCGATCCTTGGATGTGTCACGACTGCGATTCCTGGTCAACGGATGTTGTCCCGCCACCGGAAAGTCGCGATCGATTAGAAGACGCTCCGGACTGATGCCATGTTGGGCACGGAATAAATCGGCGCTTTTGATGCGTTTCTGGGGCGGCGGTGTCAAGTGACTTTTGCGGCTGCCCTCCATGTCGCTCAGATCCCAGTGGTTGCTGCTCGCCTAAAGATGAAAGGATGAAAGGACAACATAATGTTGGAAAATGCGTTTAGTGTTGGTCATTGCCAGAGGCTAAGCGAGTGCAAGCGAATGGGGAACTGCACACTTTACTTTGCTCGGATTTGGACTTGGATTTGGATTGGTGTTTCTTACGGGCGACGCTGCGGATGCCTTAAGCTCCTGAATGGCGGGCGTAACGCTGGATCCTCCTCCTCCTCCACCACTTCCGTTTCCGCTTTGACTCTGCGCCTGACTGTTGCCCCCCAGGGGCAGATTCGACGCTGTCGCAGCGGCTGCGGCGGCAACAGCGGCTGTCAATGTAGCGGCGGCAGCAGCGGCGGCTGCTGCACTCGACGCTGGCAGCGACGTTGGTGTCTGTGGCGTGTTGAACGGTGAATTCTGGCTGTGTGAGTTGATGTTATTGTTGCTGCTGCTGCTGCTGTTGTTGCTGTGGTTGTTACTGTTGTTGTTGTTGCTACTCGAGCTGTTGTTGTTGCTGCTGCTGTTGCTGCTGCTGTTGTTGTTGTTGGCATTGCTTAGTCCTGTGTGCAAAAAGTTGTTAATTTTGTTGTGATTGCTGCTGTCAGCATTGTTGTTGTTGTTGTTGTTGTTGTGGCTGTTGTTGCTGCTGCTGTTGCCGTGACTGAGGGCCGCTGAAAGGGCCTTGGCATAGGGATAACCCCCATTGACATCCGCCAGGCCACGTATCTGCAGCAAGTGCGCGGTCTTCAGAAAGTCGGGCAATTGCTCGTGACTCACATTCACCTCGCCGTTGTACATAAAGCTGTGAAAGGAAAAGTGCGTCCATGTTTTTGATTATTATTTGTAATACTACAATTATTATCTATTTACATAGTAAAAGTATTCAAAAGCCCTATAAGATCAGAACTCTTCTATGATTAAGGCTTTCAAATGTCTCAAATGTCTTTGGTCAGAGAGTTTATTGAAACTTGGAATATATCTTTTTAATCATATTAAGATGTTAACTTGAAACATTCAACTGTAAGTCTTACATCTTATTTGATGTTCAAATCTAGTATTTATCGAAAAAGTCTTTTGTAAGGGAACACTGTTTTATCTATTACCTAAATTTCTCTGCCATATATTTGGTTATATGACATTAGTCTATATTTTCACAAAAATTTTATTTAAATTTTATTTAATTTATATTTGATCTTGTCTACAATTAACTAAGTATTTCAATTTCCATAATAATTGTAAAATTTTAGAAAGATAAATGCTTGAAGATCGGTTTAAATTATCCACTTATTCTAAATAAATTTCCCTTCAATTCGCAATCAAATATTCTTGAAGTTTTATGTTTTCCATAGCTCGACTTTTTTATTTAGTCAGGAAACTTCAACATAAGCTTGTAGACTCGATTTAGAGATGATCCATTAATACAATCGCATTGAATATTTTAAGACATAGTACAATTATTATACTGATAAACTTTTTCTTCTCATGTTCTTTATGATAAATTGATTATTTCCCGAATTTATGGTGGCCCGTTCTACATAGTTGCCTTACTGCATTTCTTTCTTTTTCTAAACTTTAATTTGGAAATTCACTGGCTATGTCATTTATAGATCTCGGACTTACCTCAGCAGATTCTCGACATCGTCGCTGCGCACATCGCGCAATATGACAATGGGATGCTCGCAGGGATTGGCCTTGAGCAGTTTGCGGAAGTAGGGACTGCAGGCGCTGAGCACAACCTTGTGGGCGGTGAATGAGCGCTCGTCGCAGGCAAGGGTCACATCGATGAAGTCCTCCTCGTCCCGCAGATGACGGAACGAGCTGAGTATGGATGTCTGAAAGTCGTTCCACTTAAGCGCATAATGCTGCTGCTGCGATGAATGCTGCCCCAATTGGTGTGGCAAGGGTGGTGTTGCTGGCGACAATGCCGTACCGCCGGCGCCGGCAACGGCTGCCGCTGTCGCTGTCGCGACCAGGGAGTGGGTCAGCGAGCTGTGGGTGGAGGTCGCCAATGGCGGTGGCTCCATTTTGACCACGCCCGCGTTATTATTCTCCGCCGTTTGCAGCTGTGTGGATTCGGTCATTTATAGGAACTACGACTCTACACTCTTCGGGTTTGTTCTTCTCACTCTCACTGTCTCCTCAACTGTTTCTTCTACTTCTACTCCTTCTTCTTCTGCTTCTGCTTCTGCTTGTGTCTTTTGTGCTATATCTTAATGGACTCGATCCACGTCTTTATTTCTTCTACTTTGTAAGGGGGAAGGGAGTCGCTTTTGTTGCTAATGCTTTGATTTGGCTATTGTATTGTTGTGGACGAGTGCTTGCTTTGTGGCAGCTTTGGTCTTTGTGTGTGTCTTCCAAATATTTACAGTTGCCGTTCCGCCAATCTTGTTGCGTCCTTGTGTCCTTGCGTCCAGTTACCCCCTGTGCTAATTGGGCGAAAGTTGTGGCAACCTCTGTCGGCCTTTGTCCATTTTCACCGGACTATTGGGGCCACAACCATGGACGGAGTAAACGGGGGCCGCTCAATCTGTAATCGCATAAAGAGAAAAATATATTCGAAATTAATTTATTTTCTTAAGAACATATTTATTTTATAAAATAGAAATCAAGTGTTATTTTTGATCATAATAATACACACTAAACACTTTTTACTATAATATTATTATACCTTTGGAGTAAAAAGACATTTAAATGTATTAGTTAAGTTCGATATACATTTTGCGAATAAAATAGAAAATTTGGTGCAATTTAATTGAATATTGTATAAAGTTTTCATTTGTTTATTCCCTTAAAAATAATAGAAATTATTGGTTAAAATTAGCTCACTATATCAAGAAAACTGTTGTAGAAACTATTGCTCAGAAATAAATATATTTGCTTATTTTAAAAGATATCTCAACCAATGTTAACGATTGTGTTTTTAAGAAAAATCAAACTATTCCAATATGAACTCAGTACTCTGGAAGGGTATCAAATCTTCAGCGTGCCACAGATGCACTTATTTTGTTGTTTAGCTAAATTTTGATAGTTATTTTCGGTCATTGGTAGAAAACACATAAGTCGTGGTCTCCGTTGAGGTTCAGGTTCAATTGCCACTGTCCAGGGCTATATAGTTATATAGACGGGGCGGCAGGTGGCCCCTCAGCAGCAGTTGGAAACCCCATCATTAAATACTATTACCAATTATTCATACTTAAGCAGCGAGACGACGTTGGCGGTTGCCCAGTTACCAGTTACTGGTTACCGGTTACCAGTTGTTCAGTTGTTTAGTTGTTTAGTTGTTCACTTGCCCAGTTGGTCAGTTGCCCCGTCAAGTTGCCCCACCGCGGTGTCTAATGGAATCATTAATTACGCGAGCGCACCGAGCGGGCCACTTGTCGGGGGCATTAGACGCAAATCAATTTAATTTAACCGTTTACAAGCAGCGAACACTCTTTGGGCCGGGCTCAGCTCGATCTTTCAGTTCTGACTTGCAACACACACACACACACACACACACAGAACGAGAGAAGATCATTAAATGGAAAAGACCAAAAAGAGACACGAGGTTGTGACCCTTTTCCATCTGCCTCGTTCTCTTCAACCTGCGATCGATTTACTTGCCTTCACAATATTTATAAGCCCATTCATCTGCTCTTTGTATTATGATCTTCACATCGAAATATATCGAAGGCAAGGGCGTAACGCCTATAATAATCAAAAACAGAAAGAGAAGGAGAAGGAGAATAATCACAGAAGCCTAATGCAACAACTTTTCATTTGCAATTGGCGCCTGCATTTGCGGCAAGCTCATTTTTCATGCCACATACCATAACAGAAATAAAAATCAACTAAAACTCAATTGTGGTTGCGGTTTCCCGTCTATTCGGATTTGGGATTTCAGATTTCGGATTTCAGTTTGTCGTTTTCTATGTTTACATCTTCGTTGGTTGCTCGCCTGCCTCGAGGTTTTGATTAATGATTCGCCGCTTTAAATTCGATTATGGACAGCATCTCATCCTCATCATCATCATTTGAGACCAGGTCTCATGTCCGAGATGAAGTACTTGTACTTCGAGTGCCCATTTGTAAAGGCGACACCTGCACTGCGCTCGGAAAAACTATTTGTACTCCCAAAACTCGATTTGTAAAGGGAAAATATGTAGATGCATTTATTGATGGAAAGGCAGCAATGTATTTAGAAGTCTGGCTTGAGATATGTGGAGAATGAATTTAAATGGCAATATAATATTAATTCTTAAAATAAAATGACTTCGATTAACTGTTGTAAAATAAATTTAATTTAAATCTATTTATTTTAAGTGTAACTGAACAAAATTAAAGCCAAGCGTTTAAATAAAATCTAGACAATACATATTTTGAATTTTATTTATAAATAAGTTTTTATTTTCCGATATTTATTGTATTTTATAAAATCTAGAAAGAATCCATAAGCAAGAGCTTCCAGATCACGTAATTGTTACTTCAATTGGCATTCAAATAAAAATTATTATAGTTCTTACTCCATTTCAACGTTATCTAATAAAATGATAAGTTCTTTATTCGGAATCTTACTTTTAAAGTTAGACTTGGTTAGTTTTTGGTAAATTGTAGTAAAGAAAACGGATGTAAAAATGACAGTTCATGTGTAAAATTCAAATAAAGAACTCACTTAAGGGAGATAAAACACAATCGCAACTTCCCTTACTTAACTTTATTAGAATCTGCAGCTGTATATGTGTGCGCTGTGTGTGTGTGTGTGTATGTGTGTGTGTGTATCTGTTACCGTTTGTGTGCGCTAATTTATGAAGTAACCCAAAACAATTTCATCATAACACACTTGCCGACAATTATTTCGTTTATTGAACAAACATTCGCGTCGTATCGCATAAATTCGAAAGGGCAACAACTACAGCAACAATAATAATAATAATAACAATAACAACAACAACAACAACAACACTGACAAAACAAAAAAAATACGACCCCTTCTCTATATGGAAAACAAAAACAAGAACAAAACAAAATGCGGATCCGCGTTGGTAACCAGAAAAATATGTAAATATAATCGGAACAAAATAAAGGAAGTGTATTATGTATAAAGATAGCATGTGTGTATCTATCTGTATGTGTGTATCTATCTGTATGTGTGTGTGTGTGTGGGTGCAACGCAATTGCATTTCTCACGTCAACAACAACAACAACCAGAGCAACAGTGACGAGGACTAAAAATGGCAAATCGACTGTCTAAAAAACAAAACATATCAAAAATTTGCGTGAACCAACAAAAAACACGTCCAACTAAAAAGGCCAAGCAAACCGTTACACGCCCTGTATATGTATGCTGTGTGTGTGTGTGTGTGTGTGTGTTACAAGTGTGGGAGAGGCACATATCATAATAACAAATAAATGTAAATGATAATAGTAAATAAAAAACGAATTACTAAACAACACACAAAGCGCTTGATATCCAATCATATATGACTCCGAGTCCATGCGTGGCAAGGAGTTAAGGGAAGAGGTTGCACGAAGGAGGGGAAAGATATGAGGGGGAGGACAAGTAACAAGAGTTGTTGTTTGACAAGTGGAAAGCACACACACACACACACACAACGATTACACCAACTATTTTTGGTAAATTGATACGGCGCCTTGGTAAACGAATTGAAGACCCCAAAAAAAATTACATATATAGATAGGCATAAGACAGAAGGAGGTACAACTGTGTATCATCCTCCACCGAATACTAAATACTTGGAAATGTGCATATATGTATGTATATACATATATCTGTATAGACTCGTACCCATTTTGGCGTTGCTTATGATGATGACTATGATTATTGTGAGTATTTTTACGATTTGCATTCGGAAATAATTTGATGAAGAATATTATTGCTCCATTAGGTTTATGTGGACAGGAAAACGTTTATTACTTCATATTCTGTCACATTTGGAGATTGTTATGGGAATATTATAGTACGAACACGGATATTATAATCAAAATCAGAATCTCATGAAAAGAAACAAGTTTATCGTGTTTGTGTTACAGATTTAAATCAAATATGCAAAGCATACTTTTCAGCGACTTGCAATCCATTATGATATATAATTTTTGCTGGAAACTATTGAAAATATACTATATAAAGCATCATAAATAAGAATATACATTTTGTAGCTCACAAACACTTTCTATAAATACATTTCCATACATAAACTCCTACCGATTTGTATGAAATTTGCATTTTAGTTACACAATAAGCTTAGATTAAACTGTGCAGTTTTAATGTTTGTTTAATTCTTGTTTTCATTTCCTTTTTTCTTGTCATGATTTGCTATGACATGAAACTCACTATTATTTATTATTTTAATATAATTGTTTTGAAATTTTCGTTCTTGTTGCTGCCTAAATAAAATTGATTAGAAAATGTCAAAATAAATCATTCACAATATGTAAATTTTAATAAAAGTCTGCAAAGATACACAAAGGCACACACATACAGATACATAAAGGGTCGGCTAAATGCAAGCAAATTAGTTAAAAACCAATTAAAATTGCTCATACGCCGCATGGGCCACAGACCGACACACATACACAGAAACCGTTACACACACACACATGCACACAAGGAAAATATAAACATAGTTTAATCGTGAATACATATAGACAGCTAATACATAGGCATAGATACAATTAGATGGACATAGATAGAAACACGAAGCTGAATCCAAAAATCTAAATTAGAGTGTCAATAAAATACGCTTTTAATGAAATAATTAATTAGATTTTGTACATCAACAATCCGGCGCGCTTTTCCCAACCACACAATGCCATAAAGATATGTTTGTGTTTCATATATACACAGATATTTAAATATCTAAATATATATAATGTTAGGTATATATCTGTGTGTATTTATTTGCAGTCCAATGTATTTGTTTTTAGTTTTAGTCCTATCACCTGTTCCCCCTTCTCCCCCTTTAACGCCTAGGGAGTCTAAACTCCGCCCAGCTTTTTTTTTTGTTGTTCTTTTATTTTGGGAGGGATTTTGAATTTGCATTGCGTTTCCACGTTTTTCTTCTTATTATTATATTTCGATTCGATTCGATTCGATTCGATTTGTCTCGTTTTTATTTTGTTTTTGGCAGAGCTCGCGATTTATTCGATTTTCAATTATTTAAATGGTTTTCATTTTGGTCCCACACATTTCTAATTTGCATTTGTAGAGCACACACCCCCCACTGATCCCCCTACAGACCCCTCCCCGTCGTACCCTGGACATTGCATCAAAGTGCCACTCAACGGCAGAAAAACTAAAATGACTGGACAGCTAGATAACAATAGAAACAACACGAGCAATGGGAACAGAACATAGATCCAGAACCAGCAACAGCACCGACTTTCCTAATTGCCTCTGAGAATTTAAATTGAGACATGAAATTGAATAATTCAAAATAATTAGCCAGCAAGTCAAAGTCTCAGTCTCAGCGTCAGTCTCAGTCTCAGTCCCTGTCCCTGTCCCTGTCCGACGGGGTCGCGTAATTGCATTAATGATTTTGATAAATGAGAATCGCCCCCAAACGTCTTTGACTTTGACATATGTATCTTTGTAGTGCCATCGAAGCACCTAACTAAACTTCAGATCTAGTCAATTGATATGATAATCTAAACTTAATTTATTTAAATTTTTTAGCAATGATGTGAAATAACTTTTATACACTACAGACGTGTTTAACTTTGTAAGAGTTCCATATAAGATATATCTCTCTATCTTGTACTTTTTATTAATATTTGCAGTTTCTTCTACAATTTATCTTTTAAGTTTTATAACTAAAATCTGTTTAAGTTTAAGTTTACTGTTAGTGCAATTTATTGAAATCTCTCATTACTATTTAAAATTACTGTTTTTAAATAAAGTTTATTATATAAAATAGGGTAACGTTTTGTGCAAGACTACTTTTATTATTTACTAAATAAATGTTAAATAAAACCTTTTGATTCACAGTAATATATTCTTAATAATTATTTAATTAATTTAATACACAATTTATTTAAGAATTATTTTTAAATTATGCTCATAAAAACTTTGTTTAATTTATGGATCAGTTTATCATGTATGTTATCTCTCAATCGAACATCATGAATTCATGTAGAATATTGTTAGTATTTTACTAAAATAATTATAAGGAGAGAGAAAGAGAGAAACAGAGAGTGAGATTTGTTCACATCAACTGTGCTATTTGTCTTGGAGAAAACTAGTTTATCTACTTTATGTTTTTATCGAAAACAAAAATAGTTTGAATCAAGTTAATACACATATTATATTAGTGGAGTGCGTGTGTCTCATGTGTGTGTGTGTGTGTGTGTGTGTGTGTGTGAGCAGAAGAGTGCCAAATTGTCTACACGATCCATTTCAATCGCAGTCACAGCTCGCAAATGACCGCAAATCAAGTCGAATCGCTCGGACTGCTAATTAAACTAATTGAGTAATTTCAAATTTCAAATTTCCAAGCTGAGCACCAAAAAGTACGAAATTAAATGAGCAAATAGACGAGATACGAGCCACAGATACGGATAGTCCAAAGACGTCGACACATTTGACAGGGCCAAAGCGATAAAAACCAATGAAAATAAAACTAAAAAAAAACTAAAGAGGGAAACAGAATGAAAGATACAAAAACCCGGCGCATTTTTGAAGCGCAATCGAAACCTGAATTGAGTGCCCCAATTTGGGGACAGACAGGTGGTTATGGCTAGGTTCCTTCTCCAAGTCTCATCACTCATGTGTTAGCATTGATATCTGTGTGTGTGTGTGTGTGTGTGCAGAGATTTGTATCTGCAGCTGTGAATCGCTATACGCTGTCCAAGTGAGTTTAATGGACAGCTCTCTAATTCTCCAATGCAATAATGGTTTAATTTTTGACATACCCTATAAAATGAAGGGTTTACAACAATGTTGTAATATACTTTTCACTCCGTAATTATCTTAAGTTACTTAAGATACTTTTCCTATATCAATTTCATTTCAAGTCAATCGAATTGAAGTCCCATTTCATTAAATATATTTTAAATTAAAATTGATTTATCTTTCAACTACAAATTCTTCGAATTCCATGACAATTGCAGTAAAAATAATAAAGTTATTCAAGAGCTGGCGCAGAGTATCTTAAGCAGAAGCAACCTCCAATTCAATTTGGTTTTTTGTCTGTAATTTTATGAGCACCCACATAAGATAGAGATAGAAATAGAGAGACGGCGACGGAGATGGAGATGGAAAGTTGTGGAGTGCTTTGGTAACCTGTGCTAATTAATTTCCAACTTAATCCAAATGACGCACTTAATGGGGCACAAGGCAACTGATAGGCATCTAATGGGCCGCAATTAGCAGCGCATCCAAAACGTTTCGCATGGCCAAGAAATGTGGCCAAATGTATGCAAATGCCGCTAGCAAACACTAAAATAAATAATACCCAAAAAAAGAGTTTTCAACTTTCTTCAGACACAACACAACAATACAAATACAGATACAGATACATTTGAAAGATACAGCGACAAATACAGATACGGATACATATGTCGCTGCATGCTCAGTGCTTTTGATGGGTGTCAATGAACTTCAAAACAAAAATATATATGTATAAAAATTGGTAATATTGAGAAATTGAGAAATGGTAGAAAAAAATGTTTAAAATACGCACAAGAAACCAGACACTAAACTAAGATACAAATACAGAGAAAAATGTAGAAATACTCATAATAATAAATATGAGCATACCAACAACAAAAATAACCACTGAATGGTATTAAAAATTTACATAAACTGACCATAAATTAAATTAGCCACAAACTAAAGAGCTGTTTGAAAAAGTATCTGTAAGATACATACGTATGCAGCATCATTATTCGAATACAATTAAAGCCAAGAGAGAAAGCGTTGTGTGTGTGTGCTTCTGTGTGTGTGTGTGTGTCTATGTACCACTAACAACAACAACAACAGCTATTACAATATGGAAGCTAATTTGTTTTTGTTTCAGTCCGATTTTTCCCTTTTGACTTTGGGGAAAAGCAATAAAAAGCGAATCAAAGTGAAATGAGCACACACTCAAACACACACACCAACACCTTGCGATCAGTTACACATTATATACATATTAATATATTGAAGATTCTTCTCATTTGGAATCATCTTAAAAATGGCAGAGTTGTAAGTGTCATTGCCTTGGTAGCTATCTATCTTGCTCTTTTACTATTGCCAGCTCTGTCTACACATATCTCTAAATAATACATTATTCGCTTCGTTTAGATTTTTTTTACATTTTTTTCTATTTTTTTGTATTCTTTTTATGTGTTTCTCATTTTGTAGTTTTCGTTTTGTGCCGTCCCCCAAAAATGGATCGGTTAGTTACCTTGCCCTTTGTTGTCGCTCTGTCGCAGCTCTGCCGCTGCTCTGCCGCAGCTCTGCCGCTGCTCTGCTGTGATCTTGGCTTAAGCTACGGCTTTGATTGTAATGTGCTTATGGTCAAAAGCAACGAGCAATGGCCACGTTGTATTGGCCAAGTTGTAGACGCTCGCGTTTTTGTCATTAAATTTGCGTTTATTTCATTGGTTAACTTGTTTATCGTTTTTCTCTCTTTTCTATCTCTATTTGTTTGTCTGTGAGTCTGTGTGCGTGTGTGTGTCTATGCTGTGTAGTTGTTATTGTATTGTTTCGTTTTCTCAATCTTTTATTTAATGATCATGTTTACATACTATACTTGGTCCATCTACTTCGCCCACGGTATTTCATTTAATTATTTCGATTGTATCAAACTTTTTTGGGCTTTTTTCTTTTAACTTTACGGTTTTGATCAACCCAATTGCAGGTTCGTCTTAAATATCAAATATCCGTAAAGTTTGTCTACCACAAGATAATTATCTCTTCAGCTTTCTGTTGAGAATGAAGATTCTACCATTTTTAAGCATGCTTTTATCGATTTTAATAACTGAAATTTTTCTAACAGTTTTTTTGGGTTCTAAAAAACTTATCGTATGTATGAGAAATTTATAAGCATTGAGATAAAACCGGTATAATTCAATTAGTACATTGCTGGACTGGAACAGTTCCTAAATCATGATATAAGATTGAAGATTTGTAAAATCCAAAAATTTAGTTAGCATATTGGTTTTTGGTGCTTTTTCACATCTGTGTCTTCTTATTAAGCAAATATGACATTTTCTTTAAATGATATTGGGAATGCTTAATGTATAAAATGATTTGCTAAGCTTTTAATAAACATTTTCTTAAATTTTCTTTCAAGCTTTCTGGCAATGTGAATCTTTTTTCCAATGTGTTCAAACACTTTCACAAAATCGTTTTCTTTAAATTCATTTCTTTATATATGTCATTAAAAAATAATCAAATTGGTTTGCTTTTAAACACTTGCTACAGGTTTAAGTTTTATATGGCTACTTTAACCATAAAATTACTTTTCGCTGTATACAGCTAATCAATTCTTATCTAAAGTTGCTATTAAATTCAAATTGTTTATATTTTAATGTTTAATATGGATTTTGACATTTCTAACGAGTTTCTGATATTAAATTTGTCTTTGATTGTCTTTTTTTTTAATAAATTAGCAATCTTTGAAAGCTTCTCTTCTTAAAATGATATAATTTATAGAACTTTCTAAGATTTCCGGATATTCTACAGTTTGAGGTAAAAACTATTGAAGTGAATGTTACGATTACCATTTAAATATTTATTGTATTGATTGTTTCTTTAACTAGTGTTTATAAAATGAAGTTATTTAAGAGACATTTGGATACTTATCTCTATCAGCAGGTTGCGCATTGCCAATTTAAATGTGATTGTGAATCGCAGCTTGAGTTTAAGTTTGAATTTGTATCTGAGAGTGAGACTGAGACAGGGACTGGGGCACTGTGCCATTAAGTGAATTTTATGAGTGTATTCAATCGATAATCGAGTCACTTGGCTTGAATGTATCGACTCGAATTTGCTTTTGGCTTTGGCTTTGGCTTTGGCTGTAGCTGTGGCTGTGGCAGTAGGTTAATTATAAAATTAACATTAACTGACTGACAACTGGTCAGCCAAGGTTCCCTGCTCCTCTCTCCGTCCCCTTCGCCCACCCCCTCTTCGAACCCCTCTCAGTTGCTGCTCTAATTCGACAATGCCAACACATGCGCTGATTTGTGAAGCGGAAGGTGTTCGTCGCATCCAAATATATATTTATGTTATGTTTCTCCCCCCCCGTTGTCTACTCGCGTATATGCCTTTCAGTTCGCCTGCCCCCTGCAACCCCCTTCACACGTTGCTAACCACGCCCCTGGTACTCGTTTGGGGTACGATAAATTTCACATGACATTATTAGGTGACTCTTTTATTTGTTGTTGCTGTTGCTGTTGTTGTTGCTGTTGTTGTGGTTATTGCTGCTTCTGCTGTGATTATGTCATAATTTTAGGAAAATGAAGCGCTCAACCAAAATAAATTAAAAATTGCTTTCATGCATGAATTGCTTTCGCGTTGAGTGGGTCAAAGGGGGTAGGAGAGGGGGATGAAGGGGCAGCAACAAGTACGCTGCGAATATCTTGGGGCATGTGAGGGAACTTCATTAACCGCAGTATCCAAATATAACGTCAGTACCTCAATCAATCGATCGAGTTCAACATTTAATGGACCTCAATGCAAAGTATCTCAGAGGGTGTATCTCCAAGTGTTTATGGTCGATTGAAAGTTTATAATGGATAATTCGCTGATGCTCTCATTGCCCCTCTTCAAATTCGAATTCAAATTCAAATATGAATTCAAATGGTATTCATATTCAACTATTGTATGAGAAATGAATGAAGTGCGCAATATTCAATTAAAGTCGTAATTATTATTAGTAATTTCCTACAAACTGTAGACTGCAGATCTGTTCGTAGATCGATCCAAAGAACCAACGATCGAACGATCTTCATTGATTGATACGATACAATCTATACATATTCGAGTGCTCTCACAGCATATTCTACTTACGTGTTGTTGTTGTTGTTGCTGTTGTTCTCCCCATACCGGATAAGTTCATCAATTTTCAATTTGTGTGTATTAAGGCGACCTCCCACACCCAACAACACACGTTGCCTCAACCCCCGTCCCCCTCGATCACTTGTCATCACAGCCCATGTCTGGCATAATGAGCCATTATGCAAAACTATATTTTTTCGCAAATGAAGTAGAAAATTTCCACGCACGGACGTCTTTATTAAAAGTAATTAAGCCGTTGCAATTTTCATTTGTCATTTGTCGTACAATCGGCAATACAGGGTGCCAGCTACACACTACCGAAGATCATACAGATAGATAACGAACTGGGCTACATTTGTTAGGGAAAGGAGTACATCTATTTAGCATTTCGACAGCGCACTTAATTAATTGTCAAAGCTGCAACAATTCAAGTTATACAGCTAAAAGGGAGAGGGCTTTTACGCAGTACCGAAGAGAGTACATTGATATATCGAGAAGATTTCAGTGATCCAACAATCATAGTTAGAATTATTCAATAAGTTATTTATATGAGGTTTCCATGCTCTGCCAAAGAAATATCTGTGGCATAATAATGGCACCTCTCTAAAAATTCAATATTTTATCAGCATAATACTGTCACATTCGATTTTCCTGATAATTTCCAACAAAAATAGACCCCATGTCACGTTAATTCTCCATCGTATTATTTTTTGTTTTGGTGCCACAAAAGTCCCCTGGGTAATCAAGCATATAAAGTACGCACAATTCTCCGACAGTTTTCACGTAGTAAGTAATAATTGTATCTAAATTTGTACACAGTACATTTGAATCATAATAAAATTTATAGTTATGACATTTACACAAACATCTTCGGTTGCTAAAAATATGATCAACGTATGTGCGTGTGTGTATTTGAAATTTAAAAGCATTTTACCCCAAAACAAATCATTGGCTCTTGCTCTATTGTAGTTCGGTTTTTTGTTTCTGTCTGTAGACGTATCTGTATCTGTATCTGTGTTTGTTTCTTTTTCTTTTTCTGTTTCTGTTTCTTTTTCTGTTCCTGTTGCTGACCGAAAGGGAGCAGAACAGAACAGAACAGAACAGAAATTGAACTCAAGTGCAGACAATTGAAGCTGCTCAGAAAATTGGCGCGCCGGTCTTTAAGGAGGCCATCAAGGGGCGTATTGCGTATGGATAGACGCACCCCTTTGATGCCAAGTTATATGCCGTTGCCATTTGAAGATACCCACATATATATCATTTACATACCCTATACGCAAATCGTAATAATACGGGCAGAAACAAGATACATTTTTCTGATTATTCCTCAGTTTTTAGTATTTAGATAAAAGTTTTATTTTCAATTAATATGATTTATGGGGTTTTTTTAATATATAAAATAAGTTATTCAGAAAAACTTTAACTTATCTCTCTCCAATTTTTCTGCACAATTAATTAATCAAAATCGCAATTTTTATTAGCAATTTTATTCAAATGTGTAGACTGCAAGCTATTAAAAATCAATCCAACAATTAGTTTCAATACAATTGAAAAGAAGTGATTTTGTATTAGTTTTTCAGATATTTTTCGACTCATGAAAAGGATTTGAAATAAAGTCTACGGAGTATCTTTCAGTCTACACTTGCAATCTTTTGCATTTGATATACTGATTTCAATTTTGATTTTGATGATTTGTTTACTTTTTTGCAAGCAGTTATTAATCGAGTCGCTGGACAGTCGAGTACTCGCGACTTTTGGTTAATTGATTTCAATATTTCGTATGGCAATTCGTGGAGGGGTAACGCCTAGAGGGGAAACCCCTCCCACCTCTTAGTTATTATAGTCATGCACGTACCTCAACTGTATACAGTATACAGTGTACAGTGTACAGTTTAGAGGCACCGCACCCAGTTTTCAGACACAATTACGCCAAATTAAAACTTGTATTGCGTCGCTCTTTGATTCTATTAAGATTGTTAACCGCGTAGCCTCCGAGATTCCGCACCGAGGGGTGCAATTTCATTGGCATTTAACCATATTAAAGAAGCATTTCCATTTCAATTTCAATTTCAATTAGCGAATTGATTTGACGTTCCAGTCAGACGCTAGCTCGACTTAACATTTACTTATTTCATCTATTTAAACCAAGTACTTACATCAAGTTGCTGCTCTTCGGGCTGTGATCCGATGCGATCTGTAAGTAGACAATGCCAAAGAAGGAAACATTAGAACATGTATTCTAAGAGACAGACTCAACAGTTGAGTTCACGATAAAACTGTCGATTGAAATACAATTTATTGCCGGGCTTCGATCGTCCCTAATTTCGATTCGATTCGATTGCGGGTTTCAAACGCAACCGACTTAACATCTTTCTACCTGCCAGACTCTCGAATCTCGCCTCTGTCTAATTGCAGTCACTTAGCACTTGGCTAGAAAAATCTTCAAAGTGCCCAGCAACAATTGCTGTTGATT
The DNA here is from genome assembly GCA_018901795.1 of Drosophila sp. st01m. NCBI lineage: Eukaryota > Metazoa > Arthropoda > Insecta > Diptera > Drosophilidae > Drosophila > Drosophila sp. st01m. The sequence continues at coordinate 8,444,313 of JAEIFG010001638.1, forward strand.
TTACCTTGATCCCAAAAATAAATTTCCTGGATGACAGCGTCCCTTTTTCTATTTCTACATGTCGCACATGTCCGAATCCGAATTCGAATCCGCATCGAAATCCGAAGCCAACTGACCTTTATAAGACATAAAGGATCTGAGTTCAATGGGTTCTGGTTCACAAAGCAAATAGTTAGTAGTACAGCAATTGTTTTGACTCGATTTGTTATTGTTTTGCTTTTGTAGAAATGCACAAGGAACAGAAACCTTTTTAAATTCCTTGACATTATGACTTTGTTAGCAAATCCGGTTAACTTAAGTAACTCAAAAATGAGAAATTAAATGATTTTTTGTACTGGTTAATAACATAAGTTTTTGGAAAAGAATACAAGGTATTTATCGTAAAATTTGAGTTAAAAATAAGCAATTTTCCGATACTTTTTTCTGTAATACTTTTTCATAAATCTAAATAATGCAAATCTTTGTCGAATTACTAACAATTCATTTAAGACTGTATAAACATTTTTGCATTCCAAATAGTAAGAGACTTGGCACATGTTACAGACTTGTTGTAAAAATAAGCACCGTTAAATAGCACTTATGGGTAAGAGGTTAGGGTTAAAGGTTAAACGGGTTAGGGGTAGTCAAGTTTCAGCATGGATGTTAAAACTCCTCTGCCCAAAACTTCAATTTTATTCCAGTAAAAGCGGGGAAAACAATAAGTAAGCTAATTACAAATACGCGTGGAAATTTCAAAAATCTTGGCCATGAAGAAAAGGGTTCTCTGCTGGTAAGAAGGGGGTTATGAGGTTATGGGGGAGGGGGGTGCAAATGGAGGCAGCTGAAAATTATGCGCTGCAATTTTTATTGCTTCATTGTTCTTTGCGGCATGTTTTTTGTATTTTACTTATTTTTGCTGTTGTTTTCGGTTGACTCCTGACTGTTGTGTGGGAGGAGTAAAGAGTGAAGTACGGGGGAAGAATTGGGGGGCTGTGGGTTTGGGTTCTTTGCATTGTTTGGACGTTTTTCGGGCTAATGTTAATTACCAAAACTGCTTTGGCACTTGGCTGACCGACAAAAAACCCAAAGCAATTAAAATTTTTATGACGCACTGAGTTATTACTTCAAATCCACAAACTTGAGTAATGCCAACGCCTCTATATCCCCCCACCCCCTCTCGCAGCCCAAACCATGGCAAAAAAAATAAAAATATACAAAATAAAATTAAAGGACGTGAGAAATTTTCAACTGAAAGGGAAAATCTACGCCCATGGCAAGAAAATCTAAAAAAAAAAGAAAAAAGATGCGCAGAACAAACGAGAGAAGATATTAAAAAGATTTATTGTTTTATGATATCCAAAAGAAGAAGAAGAAAAGGTAGACGCAACTTCTTGAATGTGCAACTGTATCTAACTACCTGAGGTCAAAGGTTGTACCGCATCGTACATTGTGCTTCACAGTTGATGTTACCAATTCCGATCTGCACTTTCCCCTCAGTTGAAGATTGAACCAAAATAGTGAACAAATAGAAATGTTGCAATTAAAGTCTAACTGTCAAAGTCCAAATAAATTTATTCAACGCGAGATAAACCAACTTACCTGGCCAAGTTCGTTTGCCTTTTGGCCATTTGCATTGATCATGCCAAATAAAGAAATGACCAGCTGCGACTTCTTTAACTCTCTTCACATTTTTTACTACAAATCATTTGCATAAAACGATTTGAATTCGAATTTTTTCCATTGTAAACCACTAAAAATATCTACGACTTTTTGGATTTTTTACATTTGTCTTCTTCAAGTTGCATGCAAGTGAAAATCTTTAATCAAAAAATCTCAGATGTGAAAGTTTATTAATTAGACAACAACAACTACAACAACAGCAAAAAAAAAAAAACAGCAATAAACAAATGAAGAGCTAAAAGCGAATCTTAATTTGTCGAATTATGCAGGCAAAAACTTCACTTACATTAGGAATTTCTGACACTAGTTAACAAGTAATTGCTTTCGATTTTCGAAGATTGTTGAGTATTTTATAATAAATGAAAGTTTAAAAGTTATATAAAAGTGCGAATTTCAGAATTGAGCAAACTTATCAGAGTATTTTCTATTTATGAAAAATTCAAACAAGAAATTTCTGCAAGGGATTATAGATTAGCGAGGACACAATTATTTGATAGGGAATTGAAATAGAAAATATCTGTCAAATTATTTTAGTGGAATTTTAAAATACAAAATTTTTCAAAAAGTGCGAATATGTTTGTCTAATTATATTATAATTATAATTATAATAGAGGATTTAAAAGTCAAGAAGCGTTAGAATTACTTTTAAAGTGATCCTTTCGATTGTCTCATCAATTTTTTTAAGTTTAAGATATTTGAACACTCGTTAATTCATTTGGTTTAACTAGTTAAATGAGTATTGAATATTCTATGAAAAACTTGTAATTAGAGCTTATAAAATTAGAACAACAAGAGCAGAAAAGAAGGAAAACTGTGAGTGTTGTTAAACTGAAACAAAGGATTGCATGATAAGGAAGCATATCAATTACAGTTACACGAGTTTTCCCAGTCAAAAAACAATGCGATTAACATAAAAGGGCAGCGATATTGAAACAACAACAACGACAACGACAAAAAGTAGTTAAAAAAAATGTAATAGGCGTAATAAGAATAATTGGCGCTATGTCCAAACGGTTGTGGGTGATCCCAGGAATGAAGGAAAGTAAGGGGGATGGTGGGGAAATCATGGGGAAAAGGAAAGGGAAAGGGAAAGGGAAAGAGTAGTGCGTGTGTTAGAACTGCCTGAGGGTTGCCCAGCAGGGTTGTCAGGGGGCTAGGGGGTGTAAAGCAACAGCCTGGAAAGCGTTGACTTGTGACCATTTCATAAATACCGTTATAAACAAATTACGACAACAATAATGACCCAACAACAACAACAGTCGTAACTAGCAACAACAACAAGCAGATGATGTAGAAAAAGAGGTGAATGTGGAGGAAGGGGGGGAGGGGATGGAAGAAGGGGCTAACAGGATAACAGAACTCACAGCGGTTGGCCAAAACAACAAAAAAGCAAACATGAAATTCGTTTTTTATTGCTCACATTTACACATGTACAAGTGACAGCACCCACTAGCCAACACCCTACCCCCTCACCTTGCCCCTCGTCCCTACTCCATCCCCTACACACACACACGTTAAACTTAAATTATGAATTTCTAATGAAATTAAGCGTAATGGCCAAACGAAACACACGAACAAAGGCAACTCTATCCCCCTTCCCTCTTCCCCCCTTCTCCGCCATCAGCTAGGTAGGGTTACCACCCGTCGTTAGGGTTAGTAGGGTGTTTATTTGACGACGGATCGCGACCTCATCGCTGACCGAGAACAATAGCTGAACTCTTGGCCCCTTGACTTTGTTGTGTGGTGTACGACGAGCAGTATTGTGTTGCGACTTGAAGGTACAATTAACAGTTACCCTGCGCCTTGCACCTTTCGGCATTTTAGCCATATTGCGTTGCATCGCACATTGTAATTTTTGGTAATAAAAATTTCCACCTTCTTTTCTTTTGCTTTTTTTTTTTCCATCCACATATTTTTCATAATTCGAAGTCCTTTCGGGCGTGTCGCGTGGCCAGCACAACGCCAGGATAATTGCCAACATCTGAATATTCAGTAGTTGAGTCGCACTGCATGTTACCCACAAACTTCCCCTCCACCCCATCCCCTGCAAACCCCAACAGAGCCGGCCTAAAACCGAGTGTAAACCCATCGGACTGAATTTATTCCATGTGTTTTTGTTCGAGTACTCGGTACGATTTATTTGGGCGTATCGTGTGAATCACCTTCCAGTTACAACTTCACGGAGTCAACTGTCCAGTTAAGCTTAAGTAGGTATTAATTTCTCCCAAGCGACTCTCCCCCTTAACGCCCCATTCCCCACATTTCCCGCAGGAAGTCTTGGCCAGGTTGCGATTGCATTACCACAAAACTTTCTGTCTCTCATCAATGCGCAAGTTTTGGGAGCTACAGGCAGAGGGAAGGGCAAGGGGAAGACAGGAAGAATTGGGGCGGCGACCCCAGTCAGAAAGAAACGCTTAAGTTTTAGGTTGTGTGGCGGGATAAGGGGAAGCAACGAGCAGTTAGTCACAAATACAATCGCGTAATTAATTAAGCCCGTCAGCTGGACACTGGACCTGGACAAGACTTGTCCACCAATTTGGAGGAGATGCACAGTGGAGCCGATCAACGATAACTCAAGGGATTACAACTGACATAAATATATTAGCAAATGTGGGAAAAATGCTTGAAAAGCAATTAAAATTGAAATTGAAAGAAATCAGCAACATTATTTTTACTAAGAAAACATATTTGAGCAAATATTGGAGAATTTAATCTGAATAGTATCTTATAATATACTTTAACTCAGGTTCTCAATTATAGTTTCTTAACATTTAGAAGGGTTCTTAATAAACAGAACTGGTTTTTATAAATTTTAATCCATTTTTTCTATAGTTTATAACAGGAAACATCTTATGACCAATTAGCACTTTAGTACAACATTATGTACCACAATTATATGTTAACATATTTTAGAATAGATTTGAGACTAAAAGGTGTTGTATAAAATTTCTTTGATTATTTTTAAAACTCTAAATTCGATATAAAGTGTGTGCGAAGAAATATAATAGATAATTTCGACTATTTCTGAAATCTTTCTTAAATGTTAGCTAAATTAATTAAAGTAGATACTTGTGCCTCCCACCCAAGACGTTGGCTCCACTGTACGGCAGTTGTGTCTGTCAGTAAAGCCTCATGCTGGGCACGGGTTTATAACCTGTCCAAGGCACACGTCGTGCTGTTCTGAAGGAGAGTGAGTGAGAAGGCGAAGGGGTGAGAGGGGTGAGGGTGGAACACGCACTGTATTGGCCAGAGGCAAACACACCTCAAATCGCGTTTTGTCCTTTATCAGGTAATTCACTTTTTAACTTGCTCTTCACATTTCATTTTGTAATTCCACCTTTTGGATGCGTTGTCTTGTTGGGGTCTCTTTTTATTTTTATTTTCCTTTTTATTTTGTAATTGTTTGCCATTAATTACAGCAACAACAAAGAGGTAAAAGAACAACAACAACAACAACCACTCTTGAAGCGCAAATATTTCCGCTTGTGCTCGTGTTTAATTTAACTTTATTTATAAGTCGCAATGACACACCTTCAATTTCGATTTACGATCTGCCGCATTAACGGTTAATGAACAACTTACCAAGTTCTGGTCAAGCACTGCTGTAGAAAGAGGAGAAGAGAAAAGAGTCTTGCTGAAAACAATTGCGCTTAGGCAATTCTCTTATTTAGCTGCAATGCTTTTCTAATAGCACTCGCCCCAATGTTAAGACATCTTGCCTCTCAGTCACTCCAATGCGCAACGCCTACGCCTCTAGCGGCGAATTCGAACACGTTCGAAGCAACACGAAGTGCAAGAACGACACAACACGAAACCACATTCAATGTGTGCGTGAGAGAGAGAGAGTGTGTGAGGCGGTGTGCTTGCCAGTGTATGTGTGTGTTGCTCATTCATGTTGCTTACTCCAACAATTCGCAAGCCGGCAAAAGCGTCAAAGGAAAACAATAACAAACCTCAGCTGAGGAAACTGGGCGAAAACTTAAGAGTCAGCAGAAAAATATAGAGAGAGCCAGCTAGAGAGAGAACGCTGCAATTCAAGACAGAGAAATGGCGAGTGAAAAGATAGAGGAAGAGCAATTGACTGCAGTCAACGATTGCACAATTGACTAAAGGACAGACTCGTCCCAAAGGCGTCTTCTTTCTAATGTAAGCGTATACATTCTTATATAAAATACACATGGACATGTACATATGTGCCGTTAGAGAAGCCAATTTTGTGAGAAAGAAATAATATTAAAACACATTGTACACCATTAAAACTTATATATACAATATTTCGTTAATTAAAAAAATAAAAAAATAACTACCATACTATACATTGGTTGATATTTTGAGATTATCTTGAGAAATATTTAATAAAATAAACAGAATCCATTGCATGTAACTATTTCTAAATTTGAAATACAATAATTTTAACTCTCTTTCCTTGTCAGAACAATTACTTTGCGTACTGTACACAAGTAGATATTTTGAGAATATCTTGAGAAACGTTTGCAGCCGATTTACAGTCTTCTGGTTTTAACCAACTTTGCGCTTGGCGTGCAGCCAAGGAAAAAACGTGTCGGCGAATCAATAATTTCGTTGGTGAAAACGGAAAACGGCACAAAAGTGGGCAAAGAAATTGCATTCGTGGCTGTAACTTGGACAACGCATTTTTTATTGGAACTTGCCACCTGGGGGTGGGGCAGACGTAAAGCCCAAGAAGCGCAAAAGTAAACAAGAACAAGAACAGCAACAACAAAAAGTAAAAAAGCAAACGTCATTATCATCATCGTCATGTAGAGTTGCCATCATCATCATGGGGTTTTCCCCATTTTGTCCTGTCTGCCGCTGACAAATGCGAAACAACAGCGAATACAACAACAAAAGCAACAACAGAAAGAGGAAGAATAACGCGAGCATCAAAAGGAAATTCAGAAGCATAAAAATCAAATCAAACAAGAATGATTAATACTGTCGCCGACTAAAAGATACCCGTAAGTCAATTAAACTAAACAAGTATAAGAAAATTCTGTAAATTACGTTAGTGAATTTAAATAAGGGCACCAAAAAACTTGAAACGGTCATAGCAACCTATATGATAAACCGATCTTAATAAGATTAAGAGGCATAATTAATAGTATTAAAGGAAACTATATAAGACTAACATTTAATGTGGCTTTTTACCAAATTCGGTGGGTCCAGCTTTTGTAGTCTCTTGTTTATTAAATTACGAGAGTGAAAAACTGAAACTGAAATATTATAGTAACCGTTGTAGGAGCTATAAATTGCTACGAATTGAATATACCCGTGTGCTCTAGAATTAACGGGTAGAAAAAGCACAGCCAAATCCAAAGCGGAGAAAAACAGCGAGCAAACGAGCAAAGCAAACGAATTGGCGACCATGAAAAGGGAATAACGGATGCGGAGGCGATGATAGAGACGAAGGAGAGTAACAGTAGCAACGACAGCGGCAGCAGCAGCGAAGCGCGTGGAAAACAAAACGACACAAAACGCAGACAGGCTTTGACGCTGACGCTGGCGTCGCTGCCAACGCTGACGTCGCGTCGCGTCGCTAGCAATGACGATGACACGTGCTTTTTTCAGCTGTTTTGTGGAAAAACTGGCAAACACTGCGAAAAAAAGGACAAAAACAAAAATCACAAATAAGAATATGAGTGGAGGCAAGAGCGTAAAAGCGTGAGAGAGTGTAAGAGAGAGGGAGAGCAAAGTCAAATCAAACAGCAAATAAAATGGAGAAGGAGATGGCAACCAAGAAGAAGAAGGAGAATGTGGTGAATGGAGGTGGAGGAGGAGAAGAAGGCAGAAGATATCAAGCCTGCAGGTGGCAGCGCAGTTGCAACTGTCTGTGCAAGTGCATGTGTGTGTGTGTGTGTGTGAGTGAGTGGAGCTCGGGCTGCCGACAGACAGCGAAGCTGACGGCGTCGTTGCTCGTGCAGTCTTTTTGGCGCGTGACGTCGACTGCTAAATGCATGCATGTGTGTGTGTGTGTGTGAGTGTGTGGAGTGAGGCATTTGTTGATGTGTAAGGCGCACAGTGTAAGAGGGAGGAGGGAGGAGGGGGCAGCAGATGGGCAGCTGGCAAATTGCATTATTATGCGAGTGTCTGCAGTCTGAACTGCAACAACAACAACAACAACAGCAACAACCACAATAACAGACAACAACAACAGCTTACGAATCGCAGTCGCACACACAACAATAACAAATTGCAACAAAATACGCAAACAAAAACAAAATCGTATGACCACACCACCCCCCTTCCTACCCAACCCTTCCCCACCACCATCTCACCCACTTTATGCAGTTATTCTGTTGGGGCGATTAGGAAACTGCAGGCGGCAGCAAATAGTTCAAAAAGGGGTGGATGATTGGGGGGGTAAGTGCAGAGAGAGGTGCGGGGAGTAGAACAGACATTACATGCAGTTTTGTTCAAAAATTAATAGATTTTCATAAGCTTTTCGGCTCTGTCTTTCCCATTCATGATTTGGACTATCTCGCTCTCAATCCGTTAGCTCTCGCTCTCCCTCTCTCTCTCTCTCTCTCTCTCCCACTCTATCTATCTATTTATCTATTTGTCTTCCGCTCGCACTTGCTGGTCTTAACAGCACCCACTTGACGCTCTCTCGCTTGCACATTTGCTCGCCTATTCGCTCTTTCGAAATGTTAATTTGAATTTTTATTAGGTTTTAGGCTTTTATTGTTGTTGGCCAATGCTGTCATTGTTGTTGCTTTTGCTGTTGTTGTAGCTATTGCTGTTTTTGTTATGTGTTTTATTTTCACTTAAAACTGCAATTGTTGCTGCTGCTGCTGACGCTGACGTCGGCGTCGACGTCGCTGTCGCCGTCGTTGTCGTTGTCAACGTTGAAAGTGCGGCTGCGTTAGAAAATTGCATTTGACAATAGCACACACACACACACACACGCATAGACACACACATATGTGAGTTGGTTTTTAGGTCGTGGGTTTGGTGAGTGGGTTGCTGTGAGTGGGGGAGGGGGTCGAAGTGGGTGGTAGGCTGAAAAAAATAACCTTTTACGGATGCAAGTTTCTAAAATTTTGTTAGTTTGCTCCCCATTTATACATATATGTTGCATGCATATAAATATATAGATAAAGCTTTTCACATGTGATTATGTCAGTTCTTTCTCATGGACTCCGAAATATACATACATAGATGCTTAGAAATATGTGTATGTGTAGAACTGTCAACCGATAAATCTGTTTGCAATCCTTTATTATGTCCGAGCAGAGGGAGATAATTTTGTCACGCTTTGTGGATCGAATTTAAGTACGTTTCATTTACACTAGCATGTACACAGTACAGTCTTACCAGCCTTTAAAACTTTTTGAAATAGTAATTACAATTGAAACATTAATATATTATTTATATTAAGTTTCATTAAAATTTATTTTGAGCACATTAAGTAATTTAAATGATATACTAATAGATAAGACCGTTAAGAATTAAATCCTCTGTTAATCCATTCAAAAATATCTTTAATGCTCTTCTATTTCCTAAAACTATTTCTATACCTATTGCCTATAAATTTAAAATTCCGAAAAACTGAACATTTAAATCTAAATACAAACAGTTCATATACTTTGACTTTAGAACTTCTTATATAAGTAAATGTATACAATTGGATAAAATATGTTCAATATTGCAGTACTTGTTATTATAATGCAAGCAAGAATTTATTACTCTTTAAGACCATAAAGTGGCAATATGAACCGAACAAAGAAAACTGGCGAATCATGCAGTTTGAGGCCAAAATACACACATTCAAGAGAATTCTTTTGATGTTTTTTTTTTTGATTCATATGTCAAAAAAAAGAGAGAAAATAGAAGCAATCCCAGATCTAAATGTGCATTTCACAATTTTCAAGTCCGATGTTGGGATTTGTTTGTTGAGGTAACCGACAGTTGAGCTGGCATTTTAGCCATGTCATGTGCGGCGCTAAGAAAACAATTGAAGTACAAATTTGTCCTTTTTCCTTTTAGTCCGAGTCGAAAACTGCAATTACACATTTGTCGGACGCGAGAAAAGGAGCAAGAAAAATAAGTAATAAGGAAGGGAGGTTAAAAGAAAAAGTCATTGAGCTGTCAGGCGATTTCAAATCTCGTTTACCGACGGCGTTGAGAAACATTTCGCCAATGGGGATCTCACTTGTGGCCACTTTTTGGCCGGCACTTTGAATTTTTCATAAGTTTGAGACGCTTTATGAGCTGGTTTTCGGAAAAGGAAACCGGGGGAATCGGGGACTCTAATGGCTAACGACGAAGACGACAAAGAAGTCGTCGGCCCATTTTGTACCCTTTTTCGCGGGCAATAAAAACATTTTCCTTTCTTTTTGTAGGTTGAAAAAGGCGTAAAAAAAAATGAAATGAAATAATGAATAATATGAAGAAAAATACTTGGCTTTTCGCTAGATATGATTGTTGTTGTTGCTGTTGCTGTTGCTGGAACAGAAAACGCATTAAGTGCGCGGTTTTTCCATTGTTTATAACAGTTCTGCTTTTTTTGTGTTCAGTCAAAAAGGGGATAATTAAGAATGCTTATTTATCTAGAACGGCGACGAATGTGCCCCAGTCCTTGACCACAGCAGGAGGGGGAGCTAACAGTCAAAAAAGAAACTTTTATTTTATTTTATTCTTTTTTTTAATGATAAATTGTTTGAGGCCAAGTTGGAGATAGGGAGAGAGAAAGAGGCGCCAGTCAGAGGTCAACTCTTGCCTCCCCCTTTCTATGCTTTATTGCAAAATCAATACGACTGTAGAAAGAAATGAAGCAACGCTTTCAATTCTTCTACGCAATTCTCTAGCTAATTAGCTACGCAAGTTGGTGAGTTGCAAATTACAATGCGGCATGCGGCAAGCACTAAAAACTTGCCTCTGGGTCCCCAGCGCACACGCAAATCACTTGTTTTTATTTTTATGTAATTAGCCAAGCTAACGGCTAAAACCCCAAACTGAACTTCGACTTTGTAGCGTAATTAACCGAAAACCGATCGCCGTCTTACAACACACCGTGCGACGCCCCTGAGACTTGCCTCTAGTCTTCAGGCCCCCTAGTCTTCCCCCCTCTAGATCGGCGGATTGAAATTCGCTTGGAAATCTTCTCGTTCAACGACCGATAAAATTACCGCTGTCTCTACAATTCTCCTGGCTGTTTCTACCAATTCTTCACTCCTCTCTTCAGTCACTCTGCTCTGGCGACTTGGCTGCTGCCTTTTAGCGGGTTATTGATTATTAATTTTTTGGTAACTTGTGTGTTCTCAAACATTATTTCTTTTCCCCGTTTTATTTTTTTTGTTGCTGTATTTTTTGTGTTTTAGCAGTCACTGTAATTACAGCAAAGCGTTAATTGTTCGCCTCCTCTCTGCATTCTTGAACATTTTCGGTTTTCTCTATGTTTGTATTTGCTTTTGTTGGCCAACAACAACAATAAAATAAAACAACATTAGCCGGGGCGAGAAAACTACACTTACGCAGCATCTATCTGTCTATCCATCTATCCATCTAACCATCTAACCAACCAAGCATCCATCCATATATCGACATCGTTCGCCTATTCATTATCTGCCATTACCATTATTCTCCACAAATAAATATACATTTGTATGTACATATGTCTGTACTTAACAACTTACTGACAGTTGTTTTAGGTTCGTAATTGAGACGATCTTTTAAAATATCTGCCGAGTTATGATTGATGAATTTCTCTAACTAACGACAAGTGCAAGGACAAAAGTAATAGTTATTATAATCGAAACATTTTGTAAAACAGCGATCAAATTATGCAGGCAGGTTTCAAAAGCGTTTTTGTAATATTCAATCTTTTTCTGAATCTTTCGAAAATATTCGAATGCAACTGAAACATTTATTTAAAATTTGCCAAGCATTTTCAAACTGAGATTTACAGAGAAGTTAAATTCAATAAGCCAATTTTTTAACAGAATCGCAGATTTCAACTAAAACGAATTCTGTTTTTATATTCCTAAAATTCATAATTTATTCTGATTTTCCTAAAAATTTTATAGTCAAGAACTGAAGGAATTTGTATCATCAATGATATCGTAAATTTAAGAAATGTATTCAATTTAACACAGTTACTTAAACACACATTACTTAAACAAACTATCTTTTCTAAACCTTTGAATTTGGTATATATTTTAAGTATGTTATATAAACTTACCGATTTCTTATTTATATTATTTTTGATTTGAGTTCTTCTTGAGATCTCGTGCCTCCTTTTGGGATTTTACTGTGTGTTTAGTTTTTATTGGGAATATCGAATGTTGTTGTTAACGCCTTTGACCTTTTAGTCACTTGGTCTTTTGGTCAATTTGGTATTCAATTAAAATGACACAGTTACAAAACTTTTAAATACTTTTGAAACGCGTGAGATATTATATTTTTTTTATTTGTGTGTATTTTGGGGTATGAAAATTTGCAAAACTTTTTACGATTTAGAATTTAGAATTAAGTTAATTTGCTGGTTTTTCGCTGAGGGAGATGCACAAAACACTGCAAAACTGCGAAAGCTGTGAAAACGAAGACAAATCAAAATCAATGAGGCGTCCCCACTGTGCACAGTGCACAAGCAGAGCAATAACAATAATAATAACAACAAGAGCGGCTAAAGAAGAAGACGAAACAGCAGATGATGACACTTTGTGCATTTTCTATGCGCTGTGATTTAGTTGTGATTTTTCTGATTTGTATTTTTTTTTGCTCTTGCTGCGTTTTGTGTGAATTTCGCTTTTATTAATAAAATGCACAACTTCCGTTATTAATTTTGCAACAGCGACAATTGTTGTCACTGCAACTATGTTAGCTGGTGTGTGTCAGTGTGAGTGTGTGTGTGCGCGCTTGAGCTTGAGCGATGACAACAACAGTGACAAGTGCTGAGCGTGATGTGTCACCAAGGCGTTTGCAAGGGGGAATCGAAATCGTAATCGAAAATCGCAATCGAATTCGCAGACAAACACTCACACACACAAAGTATAAAAAGCACAGTTTGGTCAGGGCCGCAGCGAAGGTGCAACTAGGCAGTGTGAAGTGTAAGCAAGGCGCGGGCGGAGCTACTGCTGCGCTCCTGTGCACGCGACGTCATCGTCGTCGTCGCCGTCTGCTGTCGCTGCTTCTGCTTCAGCTGCTGCTGCTGCTGCTACTGCATTCATTCATTCATAAAAATCAGGTTGTAAAAAAGCAAAATCAAAAGCAACGCTGATTTTTATTTATTTATGCCAATTTGCCGCTGCCATTGTGCATGTGTCTGTTTGTTTATTTATTTTGTTGCTGCTTGTTGTTGTTGTTGTTGTTATTGTTGTTGTTTATTGCTAGCCACAGGAGGCGAATTGTCACTGATTTTAGCTGTTGTTTATTTTGATTTTTGTTTTCGCTTGCATTAGGCAACAAATTGCAATTGCGTTTTCACTTGAACTCTGTTTATACATTTTATTAATTCATAATTTACATTTTCATCACTATTAATCCATTTAATTTTCGTTCGCGTTTAATAATTGTAATTGCAATTGTCACTGTAATTGTATTTTGTAACTGAAATGATTATCCAATTGCAAGCGAATTTCGGACTTGGCCAAAAAACCAAAACAAATCACAAATAAGACAAATCGAAGATTAGCCGCACTTGAACCACGACACCTGCTGCCCGTCTGATTGCTGGAAATGTACTGAGAACGCCCGCGTAATTTTTTTTTACTTGCTCTTGCGTCGTCTTGTTGGACTCGCTTCGGCTGTTGGTTGGAACGAACGCAACGCTCGGTTGTTACGAACATCCGCCTCGAATCGTAATGCCAGGCCAAAATGTTGCACGTCCAACCGAAACGAGTTGCAACCAGGCAAGTTTGACATTGATGTTGGACGGACTGACAAAATGTTAATTGCTGCCATTTCAATTAAAGCAAGAGAGCAATATTACAGGGAAAGTACATGGATAAATGAATCAGAATTTAATGAAATTAAAATTTATAATTTATAACTTTTAACAGTCAGAAGTCTTAGTAACAATTGCAAATTGTTTTGTTCTCAAGATAAATAATACCGGGGAAGTTGTGATAAAATTATTGAATTTAATAAAAATTAAAAAATTATTAATTAATAAAATTTAGAAAATGTTAGAAAACTACGCCAATTCAATTTTTATTAACTGAAAGCAGGTTTAGGACTTGAAGTGGATGTCTTGATCTGCAGCTATTATAGAATTGAAAATTAATATCATATTATTAAATTAAAATATATTGCATTGCATAGATACAATATTTTAAGTTCCTAGTAAAGGAATTTGTCTGCGAAAAGAAAACAAATGTTGACACTGTAAATAGGCTGCTAAAACAATGTTAAGTCTGTGTGGCACAAGAGCATCGAACACGTTCGATGTTCGATGTCTGATACACTAGATAAGCAAAAAGGTACACAAATAATGTACCAAAACATGTACATTTGCAGGTCTTGTAGATGATTTTGATTTTTTGTTAATACTTGTGTACATATTTAAGATCAACAACGAGTACGAGCGGGATGGGAATTGTACATGTGTTATGCTCCAAGATATATTAGATAATTAATATATGAGGTAATTTAAATAAAATCTCATTGAAATCGTGGGAACCGTACCCACTGTAATTTTAGGTTCGCTATCCAAACTATTACCTTAATCTCGAGAACTTTTTCGATTTTCAGATCCACAATGAAAACAAAAGCTGTCAAGGACACATATTAAATAAATATGTATAAGTACAGTCAATAAGCGTCATCAAAATACAAAGAATAGCCAAAAGTATTTAAATAAATTTATAATCACAGAGATGGGTACTAATAAATGATATAAATAAAACAAGTGACCAATATACATACATACCTACTAAAGTGATCATGTCTATTCAGAAGGTGTTCTCAACATAATATTTTTGGCGTAGTATTATTAAAATGAAAATCAAAGAAGAGAATATTATATTCTCACTAAGTGCGCGATATGATAGGAATTTGTGTTTTTAGGAAATAGATAATTCAAGTAATTTATATACTCTCTTTGAGAAACAATTTGAAATAGTTATATAATTGAAAATATAATATACATATGTTTTTATTTTTTTTTTTTAGGATATCAGAAAAGAATATAAAAGTAATAAATAGAAATAAATCGCAGTTAACATTTTTCAAATTAGAATATATAATGTAAACACTTATTGAACTTACAAAGTAAATTTCTTATATCACTCACAAGAGAAAAGGTATCTTAAAATTCCATTATTTTCGGCTAAAAGATTTTTCCGTATAAAGTTCCCTTAAATGGTCATTAAATAACTATTCTAAATATACTAACAATAATGATATAATTATTTTAGTTGACCTATGCATTGAATTTAAAAATCTTAAAGAAATATTGAGATTTCAAATTAAACCTCCCATGTTATAAACCATTTTTTATGAGAAGTGAAACAAAAATCAAAACAAAAATGAAAATTCAACAAAATTCAATTTCTGTGTACAAGTAAGATTTTTATATTTGTATCTCAATTCTGTTTTGGATTTTTTGTTCACGCTATAAAAAAATATAAAAGCAAAGCGAAGCAAACACACGAATATTTTAATTAGAGTATAGATAAAAAATGACTAGAAAAACAACAACATCGTATTCGTGAAATAAAAAGAGAGCAACAAATATTAACAATAATTATAGCCGAAATGACAACAACAATACCTACAGATACAGATACAGATACAGATCTATATAAGATACCTACGTAATTCATATAAATTTCGAGCTTTCCACAATTTTGATAAAAATAAAATTCCCACACACACACACGACACACACATATAGTTATAATGTGACAGTGAATCTTAGGGAAGTACCTATTGGGCCCAATCGAGAGAGGAAGGGGGGATAGGGGGAGGTGTGGCATCTGGTAAAAATAAATACAAATGTCGCCGGCATCAATAAGATATAAATTAAACGTGTACTACAATCCCAATGTTAATTAGGAACTCACGTTGCAAGGCTGCATGCAGCATGCCACCGATCGTTTCTTCGCACTCCTCCTGCCAACACCACCCCCCTCCTCCCCCTCCCTCATTTATGCTCGGTTGGTAGCATTTGACATGCCGTCGTGTATCTATTAGATACATTAGCCGCTGCATGCGATCGTAAGAGAGAGAGGGGGAATTAGAGTGGGAGAGGGAGAGGAAGAGCGTCTTGCTTGCAACGTGCCACGGTTGCAACAACGCCTTTATAGCCGCCGCAGCGACGCGTCGACAATTTCATGTTGTTGTTCCTCTCGAGTAAATTTTATGTTGTTTTTGTTGTCGCTTTTAATAATGTTACGCCCGCCTGTCACCTTCCAGCTTTCTAGGGGAGGATCCAGCCCAGAACTTTATTTATGCCACCTCATGAGCTTAATGACTTCCTGCAACAGCAGCGACGGCGGCAGCGGCAGCGAAAATAGCTTGAATTCTATTCCAAAGTAGAACAATTGTTGTCAGCTGCAAATGTATCTATAGAAACATCATGCTCTTTAGATACTTTGATTTCAGTTCGATTTGCTTACCAAGACTCAATCGAACGGAGGGGACAATCAAATATATACTATTTTAAAGCTATATTTTGAATAATATGAATATTGCTTAAAAAAAAAAAATGCTTAAGAATTGAGAAACGTTACAATTGAAATTAAACTGGAAATTCGAGATAGAAATTGGTATTTTAATGCATTTCAGTAAATAGTAATACAAGTTTATCAATATAAAATTAAATTTTTTTAACTAAAAGAGAATTAGTTGTAAATTAAGTACAAAACAAACTGACATTGAAGAGTAATTATTTTAATGGATAAGTTATCTATTTTATTGCTAAATTTGGTAGTAGAAGAGGAAGTTGAGCTATAGTAAAGACAATGGGTATAAAAATGAAGATCTTCCGAGCTGAAAAACACGCTCGGCAAATGACATTTCATTTGTCATTCAAAACTTTCCTCTCAGTTCCCCAGAAAGTGGAGGCGGTGTGCAACAACAGCGATGCCACAGCGTGTGGATGCAGCGGGGAGGGGATGAGTGTATGAGTTATTAGTGCCACAAATGTAGTATTAGAAAAATAAAAGACAAGTATATACAGGGAACATAGAGAGCTTTCAGTTCCGGTGCGAGTGTCGGCGTTATCAATGTGACAAATAGGAACATGATTATGAAATTATACAAAATACAGAAAACTATGCAATTGTACGGGAATGTGAAGGAATGCAACGGATTATGTATATACGTATGTATATAAAAATTGGGAATAGGGAACAGGCAAATGCTCTGTAAAGTGGGTGGCGTCTTCGTCAAAGTAAAATTACGCGTCGGCATTAGATTGGATGGAATTATGCTCGTGTAAACGAGCAATCAGCCAACGGAGGCGCAATTAAGACCAACACATACACACACACACACACACACACACTTACACTCACAGCAGCTGTCTACCTAACTCTACCTACACTAATACAACGACAACAACCTGACGCTGCCTACACAAGCAGCCGCGCTTCTCTCTTTCTCTCTCTCTGCTATGTGAACAATAGAAACGATCGAGACAGTCAAAAATACACACACACACACACACATACACATGCACATGCGCAAGCTGAAGACGATTTCAAAGCGAAGCGACGTCAACGTCAACGTCAACGTCGACGCTCACCTTGCGGCGCACATGCAAAGAGTGTACATGCAAAGAGTGCGAGTGCGAGTGCGAATGTGAGTGTGAGTGCGAGTGTGAGAGCGATAGCGCGAGAGAGGCGAATCATAAACTACTTAAGCAGAGCAATGGAAGAGCAAAGAGCGAAGAGAGGAAAGCAGCTTTTGATTTGCTGCCTGCGTTGTTGTTGTTTATTTATTATTGCCGTTGATACACGAACCATGAATTTAATTATGATTAAATTTTATATATCTTTTTTACTCAACAAATAGACACTAATAAGACACATGTGTATGTGTGTGTACTCCATGTACAAACATAGACACATACATACCTATTCATATGCTTATTATGTAAAAGAAAATGCCCAGAGACTGGAAAGATATTCGACAGATATTCATAATCAATTGAGTACTCGCCGTACATTCGTGTGTGTGTGTGTGTGTGTGCCTGGCTTTTCTATCGTACCTAAACTCACAGCGAATTAAGTTCCGCTAGCTCAATTCGCTCCCAAAATGGTGTCGATCGTAGGTATTGTGCAAGTACAGTTGTGCCCCTGCTTATTTCAATCGATAACATTCGATTGCCGCAAGTTTTAACATTTAACATTTGCATAAAATCGCTGTTAAACCACGCAGTAGTCAGTTACCATAATAATCATTTGCCAGACTTGCCAGCCTACCAAACATGGTGTTAACTTAAAACAGAGCTGTGCTTCTTATTTCGATAGTTCTTGTTATTTTACTGAATGTAAGACAAATTAGTTTATTGAGAAATTGCAATGGAATTATTTATAAAAATTATTTGGAAACTCTTTCAATATATATAAATCAAAAAACTAACTTTCAAAAAGTTGGTGTAGTTTTTCTGGTATTCTAAAGTTGAACCATCTAGTTTACAGGCTTGTTGGTTAAGAAAAATTAGAATATTTAGAATATCTAAAAATGCTTTGTAATATTGTCTGAAATAAAATGAATTTTATGTCTGACGCTTATTTGTGAAGAATCTTCTGCAAATATTTGTTTATTGTGTTAAATTGATTTTATAATTGGAGGAACAGTATAAAAATATTTTTAATGACATATAATATAGAATTTAAAATTAATGTTTATTGACTGAGTTTTAGAAAAGATAGTTTGATTACATTTAAAAGTATAACTGAAAGTCCTATTCGTGTTGTCTGATTTTTGAACAGAACATATTTTCCATATCATATTTCTTATACTTTTCGAAGAACAAAATAATTATTCTATATTAAATGTGGGGAATCTAATTGTGTAGTTGGACTTTGAAACAATGTTAATGTTCAGTATTAAATAAAAATGATATTATTATTTAAAGTGGCTTTTTCTATTATATTATCTGTCACTGTAGAAAGGATAACTAGTGAAAATGCACATCTAAAGAAAACATGGCATTTCAACTATATAATATTGATATAGAAATCTAAATGGGTGGTAAAAAGTTACTAAGAAACAAATAGCTATAAATTAAGTATTACAAAATAGAAACAGAGAACAAAAGATGATATTGCATCTATAAGTAGTATGACCTGTTTTCCGATTTAGTAATGCGACGATTTTTCGGTCGCCAGCGCGGGGCACATGGGGCACAACGGGTTGTACTTGAGTCGGCATCCAATGAAGAGTTGAATGAACCGCGACTTGCTCCAGGTCTTGCTCTAAGACACATGTGTGTGTGTGTGTGTGTGTGTGTGTGTGTTAATTACTTCGACATAAGCGTTAGCAAAACGGACTAACAATAATAATGATTGCGAAAGTCAATCAATCATTTTGCATTTTGCCCAAAAAGAGTTACGAAGTACAGCAACTTGGTAAGAAACGTGTTGTTGTTGGTTTTCACCTGTTCTCCGCTGCTATTTCAGCTATTTGTCGTGCTCCTTTGGCAAACGCGGAGGATGCTCCAATTGCAGATGCGACACTTTGAAATCGCCCCAGGGGCGCCATTTGCTGCTGACGCTGCAGCGTCAAAAACTCAATAGATATAAGCCGACACACACAGATAAAAGATGCAAAGATACACAGATACACAGATACATTTGGTAAGCTGCTTGAGAACAATGCACATTTTGCTCGGCGTCGCATTAAAATATCTGCAATCATTAAAATTGCTCACGCTGACATTGTTTTTGGGTCTATCGTTTCTGCTTTGTTTAGAGGCCTATTCCAGCCTATTCCCCCTCTCCTTTCCCTTCTCCTCCCCCTTCTCTTCTCATTCTCCCCCGCCTGTTCAGCTTTTGTCAGACGAATACAACGAATTATGGCCTGATGATGCCTCAATGCAGCCTGGGGCATTACTGTAAACAATATAAACAAAACCCTTTGGCATACAAAATGCAGCAAAAAGTTTTCGGTGCTTGCAACGCATACGGATGAGTCACAGTTACCAGTAGATAGATATATGTATCTGTGCCACAATGTGGTAATCTGCCACAAGAATAACAATAGCTGCAATTGTTGCCATTTCTTAACTCTTCAAATAGATCAGTTTCGCGGTTTACACAATTTTAGATGCAGTTTCACAATATAATGGGTCAACTTTCTATTTAAGTTGAATCAGATATTATTTATTGATTTAATTAAATAATTTCAACTAAGCACAGTTGACCTAATGATCATTTAAAAAAGTATTAAGAAATGTGTTTCAAACTAAAATGGTGAATATTTAAAGTTAAAGCAGAAAATATTAAACAAATATGATTGGAAAATCTAAAGGAGATACTTCAAAATGATTAAATATTTAGAAAACTGTAGGATTAATTTAATTAGTTGTTTCTTTTTAATAATTTAAGATATAATTTTCAACAGTTTTCCATTATATCTTTGCATAGTTTTTAACTGTTATTTAAGCAATCAACGATTCTAAAATAAACATTATAAATGCTTTATTGATTTCATAAATCTTAATACTTTGGGTGTAAAATTAGAAGGTTAAATTTGTAAGTATCTGTGGTAATAATTTAATATCTTTTATTGGAGCTGTAAAATTACTATACTATATAATTGATCAGTTTAAATGTTTTTTAAGATTACTTTTCAATATAAAAACATGCTTTTGCATATTTACATCAAATTTTTTGAGTTGTGAAAATAATAGTTGTTTAATATTATATATGATTAAATATGCGATTTAAATTGTATTGGACATTTTCAAAAGAAACGTTATTCTGATTATTGGTCTTGAATACTTTTTTTGGTTAATTAGAAATCATAAATATGAAAATGTTATTTGTGCCATTGAGTGACGTTTTGTGCATTTCCTAATTATCCCCAAGGAAGTGTGTGAAATTCAAGAGGCTGCAAATGAGGAAGGGGCATCTTGGGCTGGAAAAGGAGGCAGGTGGAGGGTTGGTTAATTTTAATATTTAGGCTCTCCATCAATGTGTGTGTGTGTGTGTGTGTGTTTGTGTTTGGTCTGACCCAGAAACCTATTTGAAAAGAACTATAGTCAATAAAAACTAAAGAAAAAACAAAATGAGGTACATTATTCGACTTCGGCTGCGGCGAAGACACGCACAGGCGCACGGCACGAGAGGACTGCGAAGTTGACTTGCCACATACATTACATACATTGCAGCAGGTGCAGATGCACCCGGAAACTTCCTGCCGAACTACCTGCCTGGCCACCTAACGACCACCCTCGATGCTGGCGGTCAGAAGTCAACGTCAGCCCACAAGCGCGCACTGATTTGAATAGCAGTGGTGATTTCACTTGTCTGCTGGCTGAGGTGAGACGTGGGTGGTGGGGGAGGGGGGCGGGGGGAGTGTGCTGCGGTGTGGCACGTGCTAGCGAGAAATGTTGCGCAGAATCAACACTGCGCAGTGGAAGGCAACACACAGCAAGTTGTGTGGATGCCATGTGGCAAAAGCTTTTGGGCTTTTGGGATAGGTCGTGCTCAGCAGCATAACAGCAGCAGCAGCAGCAGCAGTAGCTTGCAACTGCCACAAGGGGCAAGAAGGGGTGGCAAAGCTCAGGGTTCGAAACTCGACTGTCACTTGGAAGCGAGCTGAAAACAGAGAACTGAGAACAGAGAACTTACAACTGGAAGCGTGCGCTGGTGGAACGCAAGACACCCAGCAGCGAGTGTGGCAAGTGTGGCAAGTGTACAAGTGTACAAGTGTGGCAAGCGTCACCCAAATTAGTTGCCAGCGTATCGCCATCGCGTTTGTATCTCCAGCAAAAGTTGTCCACGTAAGCGTACACACACAAGGGTGGCCTATACCACCCCCCTTCCCCTAAATCTCCCTACGCCTTCCCGCAACACAAGCAGTCGATATATTCCGAGAAGCTGACCCCGCTGAGCAGTAGGCTTACCAGCTCCACAGTCCGCTTCAGACGCGCGAGGTTACGCATAGGCGCGCGGTCAGTTATAATTCCATAAAAAAGAAGAATAAAATATAAGAAAATATAAGAAAATATATATATATATATGTTATTGTTTGAGTGTTGCATGTTGCAAGTGTAAGTGTGAGTTCAAGTGATAATTGTGAGAGTCGCTCTTCCAGCAAAAGCAGCAAATAATGTGGTGCTAAGTGAATGTTAGCAAACCCCGGGGAAATCATTAGCGAGTGGCCAAAGCTGCCACAATGTCTACTTGCCACCTGCCACCACTAGCCAGCAGCCAGCAGCCAGCAGCTAACAAGCCCCGTGCCGCGTGTCTCTCTCGTGCCTCGTTCCTCGTGCCGCGTGTCCTTAAAGCTACGTTCACTATTTAAAGCAAAGTTAGCGCGTGTCGTCGTTTAATTATGTAAAAGCCACAGGAGCAACGCATACAACAACAATAAAATACACACACTTACACACACACACAGAAAGAGAAAGACGCATAGACAGCCAGTTGAAGGCGTCACAGATACAAAAGTATCTGCAAGTTGCGTGGGGCCAAAAACTCTCGCAAAAAACTCTCTCAGGTCACAGCTCAGCTCAACAGCAAATCGAAATTTCATTCTTTTAATACAAATTGATTTTTTCGCTTGTCGTTTTTCTTTTGCAATTTTAGTTTCAGTTGTAGTTTTAGTTTCAGTTGCAGTTTAAGTTTTTCCTTCTTTGCATTTTCACAGCTTGCAGTCTTCGCCAGTTTTCGCAAGTTGCGTTTGTTTTTGTTTTCGTTTTGCACATTGATTTATGCTTTGGTCAACTCGGGCGTATACGCAATGTGGCGCAGTCCGGCCTCTGGTTTCCCTCTCTCTCTCTCTCTCCCTCCGCCTCCCCTCTGGCACTCAAATGAAAAACTACGTCTGCAATTAAAATGAAATTGTTGTCTGTTATTTGCCCACTTTAGTCTCGATGTTGTCGTTGTTTTCGTTGTTTTCGTTGTTGTTGTTGTTGTTGCTTTGCCAAGCACGCGACAGCAGCTGCTGAAAGTGACAAAGCAACAACAACAACAACACTACAAACAACATAAATGTCTGTGTGTGTGTGTGTGTGTGTGTGTGTGCCTATATGCAAATTGTATACTTACTTTTTTGCATGCACGTGCTTGCCAGAAAAGTTATTCCAACAACAACAGCCGAGCTTCAAGTGGATGGCAAAACGCAAATGTAATGAAAGAGAGCAAGAAAAGAACAGAACAGGAAAAGAAGAAGAAGGAAAAAAATTGAAAAATCAATGATGCTGTCATGTAGCTAAGAGCAAAGCAATAAAGCCGAGAGACTCCATTCAATGTTCCCACAGACGAGTACAAACATCATTCCATATATATATAATGAAAAAGTACGAGTCTCTTAGAATTCAGGACATGAGGAGAAGAAATTGAAATTGTTTATCTACCAAAGTTTTTAGCCAGATTAACTGAATATTGCAGAAGCTGAATGAAAAACAAGTATTCTAACATTTGAGGGCAGAAATCAGAAGGAAATAAATAACTCTAAATGTCCTAAAGTTCTTTTGTTCTTAATTTCAAATTCTGTGATAGGAAATAGAAATTGGAAATTAAATATTCTAGCTTTTTGGATACAATTATTAACAGTTTTACAAATAGCAACCTTAGCTCAGTTAAAAACTTTGATTAAACACTTCCAAATACTTTTAAAACACAAACAAATTATAAATTTCACAATCTAAAGATAACCTAATGATCTCATACCCATTTGCAATCAATTTGAGTTGAAATTATTTGACTTTTCCACATTCTAATTACTGTTCAATATTGTCTACAAATTTTAAAATATAAAAAAACATAAATTCTGTATTGTAATTATTTTATTTAGAGTTTTTATGATTTCCGTAATTTTTGTATCTTATTTTCAGTTCAGTTTTTAATCAGTTTAAAATGAAGAATCCTTTATTTTTAAAAATATTATGTTATTATTCACATTTTCTTATTGCAGTTGCTATGATATCAAAAACTTATTTAAAATACACATATTTTTAGCAGTTAGTTCTTATCAGGAATATGATGATAGAAAAACTATTTTCAAAATATTATAAATATAAACAAAATATAATATTAAATCTAAGGAAGCTCCTTGTTATTATACTTATTGTTTAGTTTCTCTTCCATTTCTTAGTTATTAGTTCATTTATATCTTATTTTATTTATAGATTTACTCATAGATCGTTAGACGACTTCTGATGACCTTTATGTAAATGCCACTTTTATCTCTAGACTTATTTTTAAATATATATATATCATTAAGTTTGGGAAATTGGTAATTAGATTTACACAATTTACGCAACTGTGTCGCCTGCCAAATGGTTCAAGTTTGTGCACGCATTTAGCCTTGACTGGTTTGTCCTGCATTTTGGCCAGAATCGGAGGCTGTTGCCAAATCGGGGGATTGATTTAGAAATCATGAAATTGCCACGGGTCAATCGACAGCACACTGGCCGCGTAGATAACCAGGCCAAAAGCAAATGTGTGTGGCATGCCACACACTCACACTCACACAGACACTAGAAACCACAATAACAACAGCAACAGCAACAACAACAATGGCGAGGCATTGCAGTCAACGACACCTGGTTGCGGCCTGCCAGTCATTTACTTACGTGCTAACACAAATATGTGTTTGTCTCTGTGTGTGTGTGTGTGTGGAGTTCCGTGCAACATGCGCAACTCTTTGCTTGCCACACAAACTGTATACACCGAGCTGCCGTGTTATGCGCAACTTTATTAACCCCGTTTGCATTCGGTGGCATCCAAGCAGCTCCTTTCCACCAATGCATTGTTGCAACATGCCTCATCGTTGACAGGTGGCAGATTTCTTCCTCAAGTTGCCTCAAGTGCCACCCCCTTCGCTTTTGGTTAAAAAACTTTATAATTTCATCAGGCCCGACACAACGTGGAGTCAAGAGGTGCTTCGGAAATGGGGTTAGTCTCTAGGCTCCAGTCTCCTGTCTCCTGTCTCCTGTCCCCAATCTCGCCACTGCCTCAGCTGCACTTTGTGGCAATGCAACAACTTGAAGTACAAATACTTCAGTTCCCAATGACAGAGGAGGTCCACAGAAGAAATCTGTTTCAATATTTTACGTTTTAATTTTATTATGAAAATAACAAAATACTTTTATTTATCAATTTTATTATAAAAATAATAACACGTCTTTTACAACACAAAAAATTTAATGCCAAATTTTATTTACAACTAACGCTGTAAAAACTTTAAAATTGTAGATTCAATTTTCATTGGGAATATCCAAAATATATGAATTTATGTTATAAAAAGATCGCTTTTTAAATCTTAAATAAAAATGCTATGGATATTTTATTTGATCATTAGATTTTAATTTTTTTTAGGAAAAAAAGTATGTAAAATATTTATTATTTATTATTAACCTAACGGTCGCTACAAAATATTTAAAATTTATAATGAGTAATTTTTGGTATACTGAGCAATATATTTAAATAGATTTTACACTTTGCTAAGAGGAGAGACGTAATTACATATATTTTTTCCTATGAATAAAAGACATATTTTACGGATGTTTTCCAAAAGTTACTTTAGATCTTAAAGGTACTTATCTTTGCTTGGCTGCTCTGTTCTGACAACACAAAAATCCCAACTTTTCATCTTCAACATTTTCATCAACATTTCACAGATTGCGTGGAAAAAAATTTGTGCAAAAATAAAAAGTTAGAAAAAGTTTGATAAATTAAAGAAAAGTGTGGCAACTCGTGCAATCTTTCGAAGTGCAATAAATAAATTCAAATATTATAATTGTGAGAGTTTCAATGTAAAAGGAAAGAAATAATTTGGGAAAAGATCGTGTGATGAATGCGCGGAAAATCACAGGAAAATTCCCTGTCCCATTTGGATGTGAATTACGTCAGTTTGGCGAATAGTCACGTCCTCGACAACGATTTGCAGCAAAGCGAACTGGTAACGGCACAGCAACAGGTAAGAAAAAGTATCTATAAGATACTCTCCATAGATCGATTTGTCATGTATCATATGTAAACATGTTTGGTTCTTTAAAGAATTTGATATTTTTTTTGAAATTTTACTTTTGCTATAGTTTTTGTTTTTTTTGTTTAGCAATGGCAATAAATTCGATTGAAGTACGCATTTATAAACAAAAACTAAAACATAAACATATATATATTCACCGGATTTCGATAAATCGTTGTTTTGGGCCAGCAAAATTTATGCATGTGGAATCTTAATGAAGATGGGCCAATAATCATTTTTAATAGCTCTTCAACTCTCCAAGCTCGAGAGCTCTCGATTGTGTGCGAACTCTTGCCGGACAGCAATATTCAAATTTTATGGCTTTTATTTGTTTTGTCACTAAATTGGCAACTAAACCCAGTTGAGCACAGAAACACTGAACACTGAACACTGAACAGAAACTACTTACTTTGTGGTGCGGTTTATGTGCCGACGACAAAACTCAATCACTATTTCTATCTCTATCTCTGTGTGTTGTGTTGTGTGTTGTGTGGTGTGTTGTGTGGTGTGATGTGGCTCAAAGGCTGCTGTGACTGGCTACACCACCAAATGATATCATGATCTATTTTTAAGTCATACCAAATACACACTCAAGCAATCAACCACTAACTTGGCTAATAGGCTCTATTGATTAGCATTTCTGCTTTGATTGTAATTGCCTTTATTGAACTGAACTCAAAACAGCGGTTAAACTTCTATTCTCTCTATTAGTTTATGCCACAAATAGTTTGAATTCTAGTCAATATTTAAAAGCGTTCTCAACTCCTATTCCAATGTCTCTTAAAAATAAAGTACATTAACATATTTTAAAACCTAATCATTTTTTTTTAAATTTGATTCAGATAATCTTGTAAGTTCCAACTGTAAATATGATTAAAAACATAATGCAAATGTGAAAAAAATTTAAAGTGACGAAAAAGATTTACTTTCCAATATTAATGCAGATTTTCCACAGGAAAATCGGTTAAGATTTGAAAAGGTTACGAATTTTTGAAGTTGTCGGTAGGGGAAAGTATGGATAAAATGGACAGTGGGGAACAAAAAATTGACTTTTTACAGAATTAAAATAGATTCAAAATAAAGATTAAATTGGCCTTCCGCAAAGAAATCGCTTAAAATTTGAAATAGTTATCACACATTGAAATTATTGGAAACGCGGAAACATAAAAGTATTTTGAGGAATGTATAAAATTTTCTATTTTTCTACTTTCAAATTTATAGAGAGACATTTTTGGAGGTGTTCGAATAAATACCTATAGCAATTTAAAGAATATTACATATACTAGAGTGCTTTGAGAATACGTAAAAATAGAGATTGAAAATATAAAATATTTAATATTTCATTCGAAATAAAGTTAAAAGATACAATGAACCTAGCTAGGGAATATATTGTTAAGGAACTCTAATTCATTTACGAAGCTTCAGATATGCTAGATATATACTTATATTTAAACACTTGTAACTGAGAAGCGAGTAATACAGTTATGCAACTGTCAATTTGTCAAACTGTTGGTTGAGTTGCTGTGTTGAATTGAGCGAGAACGATGACATCGTTAAGTGTCAAAAGCATCTGGGATGCTCCAAAAAGTGGCACTAACTAATGACGTTAATGATGTCGTTGCTAATGGCCGATCGTTGCCAAGAACTGGTTACGACCAAAACGGTTAGCCGTAATTGCGGGCGGACCGGCGGACCGGCGAACCGGCGGCCTGGGGGGCGTGACAAGCACATAACACTTCCGCAACACTTACGCAAAAAACCAGTACAAACAAATGAGAAATACAATATACTATACATAAAAAAATAAATAATAATAAAAATAAATAAAAAAAAAACTGATACCGATATTGAAACAATGATCTTAACTCTGTATGAACGCAGTACGCGATCATCGGAGGTAAACGAGGTGTGGATATCTGTATGAGTATATAAATATTTTGGATCGCAACTAAACCAGTTTCAAGCTGCCCTGTTGACTGTTTGAATGATATTCGAACGATTCGATAACTGAATTGAGTACAAGATGAATTTAGTTTAGTCGCAGTTATTATTTGCCTTGAATTCCGATTGATCGTTTTGAAACAATTCCAAATGTATCCAAAATTAAGATATAGCCTTTCAGCTTGTCTTTCTCAAATTTGTATCTGTATCCCTCTTTATTTGTATCTGTAAGTGATTTTTATTTCTTGCCATGCCGCCGGCCGCACGTTGAGTAATCGAATTAATAATGCCCCAAAAATTACATTTCAAGTTATTTGAATAAATTATCAATTATATAGTATACTTGTGTATACTATATACTTATTTACACATGTTATTATGTATGCATGGACAAGTAAATGGTAGAAACTGTATCTCACACTGGTCACGATCATTAACAAGCGAAACGGCAGATTGTTAATGTCTTTGCTTAACTTAAAATTATTATACTTGGCCCTTAGTTGTAGCTCGTTTTGGATTTGGCCCGCAGATAAAATTGTTTAATACCAGCAAATTGTTAGACATTTTTGTTTGGTGTCTATTAAATGTAAAAATTTCACAAGCTACATGTTCATTATTTTCATGAAGGACTCGGGGATTACTCTATAATTAAAACTACGATAGTTAAAAAATAAATTTTGAATTTTCAGAAAATTTAAAATTTGTTAACTGATCCATCACAATGTGTTGTTGCTAACTAAAACTATAGCTTATGGTCTAGTAATTCCTCAAATAATTTCGCTGGAATTTTCAAAAATTCAAAATAAAAGAAGAATACTGAAATAAATTCGTAGAAATTATTATGGTATATTACTAATAACTTCATGACTTCCCTGAACAAAAATGAGCAAAAATACTGAAATGAAATAAAAAAATATAAATGAAAATTGCACATGAATTCAGTGACCCTGAGAATGTGGCCCAACAAAAAAAAAAAAAGAAACAAACGGAGCTTTTGAGTCAGCTCTTTGGGTTTATCGTATTTTATGTAGGTACATTTTGGTTTTATTTCTGTTTCGAAAGACCTGGCTGGGCAATTGAGTGAGCCCGTTAATTATAGAGCTTGATCAATTATTCATTTGCCAGATTACCTGAGAACTGAGCGCAAAACGAACTTCACTTAAAATGATTCTGCGAAATTCGCAATTCATTTTGCCGGACGACTCAGCTTCGTTCTGGGGCTCATTTCAATATTTTTATTGTCTGATTGAAGTGTGACGTGGATGCAAAAGGAGTTCGAATTGAAGTTGAAGTTGGAGTTGAAATTGTAGCTGAAGTTGTAGCTGGAGATGGAGCTGAAACTGGTCGGCATTTTGCCAAAGAGATTAATTGCCGGTCGGCTGCGTT
The DNA here is from genome assembly GCA_018901795.1 of Drosophila sp. st01m. NCBI lineage: Eukaryota > Metazoa > Arthropoda > Insecta > Diptera > Drosophilidae > Drosophila > Drosophila sp. st01m. Next base: position 8,473,410 of record JAEIFG010001638.1, read on the forward strand.
TCATTGATCTGACATTGGCGGGGGAGGCATGCCACATGGTCAGCCGTGATGTGGCACAAACGACACAACTGCATTTCCGACTCAATTCTTCAACACGACTTGACCACGCAAATTATCCACTAACCGAAGTTCATCAATCTTACGGCCGTAAGTTTTCGCCTAGTCGCATCCACAATTAAGTCAAAACGCAAACAAATTTCCGCTTGCGTCGCATTCAATTCCCCTCAATTACCAGCTGGCGCCCTTTTGTATGCCCCTAAGGCTCCCCTTTCTTCCCCTTCCCTCCGTTCCCCTCCTCCTCATCCCTTCAAAAACTAAAATCCCCAGTGTCAGCTGCCACACGCAGCGTTTTCAGTTAAAAAAATTATTTAAATATGAAACTTGCCACTTTCTTAAAATTGTTTTAAGTAAAAATTGCTCGAATAGTTTATTGGAAATAGAATGAACATAAAATAAGTTTAATCAAGTTTATTATTGTTCATGTTCACATTTAAGTTTATAATAAATTTTATTACTTATCTTTTATAGAATCAAATAGCCATATTAAGAACACTGTTAATAAATAATTTATTAACTTTTATCCCAACAATTTTAATAAATTTCTTCCGAATTTAAAAACCATATTAATGTTTAAATTAAGACAAATTTAAAATAGTTACAATTAAATACGTATTTTTCGCTCCTCCTTGAAATAAATAAATTTAAATCAAATAATATTAATAAATACAAGGTTGCATTCTGTGAATAACAACATTATAAATTTTATTATTTAGGAAACTAGTTGTCCTATTAGATTGTAAAAAACTAACAGTTCTAGACATTCTGAGCTTTAAAACTGTCTGTTATGCAATAATACATTAAAATGTATATATTAAATCTTATTTCAATGTTTCAAATATTGTCGCATTGCTTTTGCACCACAGTGGCAAAGGTATTTAAATAGTTTCGTGAAAAAGCCTCGCAGTCTAAGCCCCTTTGGATTCCGTATAATTCGCTGTTAACACTTTGCAGTTGGCCCGCGTAATTGGCTTAGATGGGATGCAACTGTAAATTAATTGGGCAGGCCATGTAAATGGCCTCAAATTGGACGCTTCGTTTGGCGCCGCCGGACACTGGATACGATGTGACACAAATGTGGAAATGGAAAAGTCAGCGGAATACGGATAACACGAATACAAAACTGTGGTGACGCTTTTCATTTCCACCTGCTCGACATGAAGACAGACAGCCGAATTCAGTGATGACGTCGCCGGCCACCAGCGCAGGTGAAAATCAAGCGTTGCCTCCGTTTCCCCCCCTCCTTTCACGTTCACTACAACTGCCCCTGCCCCTTTACGTTCTGTCGCTGCCTCTGCCGCTGCCGCTGCCTCTGCCGGCCTCTGCCTCTGCCTCTGCCGCTGCCTGTACCTGTCACTGTGCGACGTTTGCGTGTGAATTTTCTGCTGCTCTCGATGTCTGTGTTCAATTTTCCAATTTTCGTGTTGCTTTTCGTTTCTTCAAATAATAACACACACACACACACACACACACGCACACACACACACTACACACACGTGTTGACAGACACGCAGTCATATTAAGGCCTGGCCAGCACTCTGCTTGTTGGACAGGTAGTTGAATCCTAGACTATGTCACAAATGAAATCATCGAGCGTGCCTCACCAACACACACACACACACACACACACACACTGACACATGATGTACACTGTGGTCACGGCCGGGTGACAAAGCCACAGGTCTAATCCGTCTCCGTCTCCGTCTCCCATTCCCTATGTGCACCTCAATTGAATAAAATCGATTTTGGGCCGCAACATAAAGGTCAAATGCATTGCACGAGCAGACGCTACTCGGGTCAGTGCTAAGGGGAAAGGGGGAAAGGGCTCAGGGGTGTGGGGAGGTCAGAAATTCGATATATCGATAAGTGGACAAAATCGAAACCAACAACAACGAGCTACAGATTCCTATGCAAACATCCTGGCCATCTACATTTGACCAGCAGCTGCTGCAAGGACGCTGCACAGAGAGGCACCTCCCCCTTGCCCCTGTGCCCCCCGCCTCCTGGGCCACTCTCTGCACTCGAGCAGATGCAAATGTTAATGTGGATGCCTCTGGGCATGTATGTATGGGAATTGTAATTAGTGGCACTTTCCCAGTTCCTTTGTTTGCGCCCACTTGACACAGCAATGATTGCGGCCAGCAAATGTTGGGACATAGGGAACTAGAGCTCACACTCTGACTTTTATATCACACAAAAAACACACAATACACAACACACACACATCACACACTTGTGCATACACTGCAAATATGCCAAGCTTACATTGTATTGAGTTCGCATAGTTAAAATATTTATTTTAACTTTCAAACAATACATATTTCTTCCTTTCCGAATGTCCTGGGAAAAAATTGAATAACCTTTTTTGGAATTATTATATCTAATATCGCTTCACAACAGGCTGCATTTCTATTCCAACAGATAATAATTATAAATTGTAAATTCGTTTTAGGCCAAGCTAATTATTTAAATTATCGAACCCAGGTCATAAAAGAAAACGGCTGAATAATTAATAGGCATTTAAATTCTTTCGGGCTTATTATTGTTTCTTCTTTTTAAATTATTCCTTTGTAAATAAATGTAAGTTCAATTAAGATATCGAACTAAACTGGCTTAATATTATTCATTAAATATGTTAATGTAATAAACTAAAATCGTAAAATGCGTTACATTTTATTCATAAAATTAAGTCAGTGGAATATTTAACTTTTTGAATCAGATAAAACCCAATAACATGAAAGTATATTAAATTTGATACATACTTAAGTGAATTGAAGTTTGATTTGGAAATAACGACAAATGTAATGAAAAATTGCTTATATCTAGAATTCCCTCTATATTAAAATCCCATCAAGATTTTCATTTTTGATCTCTAGTTTTCAACAGTTTAGAATTCGTAAAAAGTTATTCCTTATAAATATTAAACAGTAATATATCATTTTGCATTTCTGTACGTTTTTCCCCCATAAATAATCAAAAATTTGAATTGAAATAAATAGTAAATAGTAAGAGGTGTTATGCAAAACTCACTTAACACTATCCGCCTTAAAATAAATGTGTACATATATAGAATTGAACTGAAGGGAAAACTTTTTGCGATTTTCTATTGTTTAATTTTGTAGTTTCGTAATTTTCGGCTCACATTCGGGTCACATTCATCAAAAGTATAAACAAATTATGCAAATTTGCTGGCGTTGCACTCAACCCGAAAGTTGACGGCACTTTCCAAAAAACTTAGACCTTACTTGAACCTAAATCATCTGGTGTCTGCCCCTTCCACTGTCCCTTCTTCCTGCCTCTTTTGGTGGCGTTTTGAACGGAAAGGAGGAGAGGCAAACAACAACAAGAAATGGACAGAAACATATTTGGAAAATTATTTGCTATTGTTTGTCGCAATTGTTGTCATTGTTGTTGGTATTTTTGTGTAGTTTCAGTTGTTGTGGCGGTGTTGGTGGTGCAGTGGCCAGTTTCCACCATAATTCTTTTAATTATATGATCTATTACATTAGACACACACACACACACACACACACACTCTCTTCGCACACTTGTAACACATTTTAGCATATTTTATTAATTTAAATAATTCAACTCGGACAGATCCGAGCGAACCGATAAAATGTTAGAGATCCAGCACGACGAAGAAGAGAGTAGGAAAGACTTGTAGACTAGACGGGTAATACGCATTTGCTCAGCGAAGAGTGACGAAATGTCCGACAGCCGGTGGAAAGTCTCAGAGAAAATGTAAAGCAGAAGAAGAGCAAAGAAAGAAAGACGCAACGAAGCGTCCAAGCGACCGCATCCACCTCCGTTTAGCTCCTCCGAAGTCGCTAATTAAATTCAGTGGAAAAGAGCCGCATTTACCAACAAACTACCGAATTTCATTTTAAATAATATATTTTACATTTTAGTGTAATTTGTTTATTATTTGGCTGTATGAGCGATTCCAAACAACGTTTACAAATTAACCAACGCTTGGCCGCCTCTTCAACTTGGTCGCGTTCTCTCTCTTCTCCTCTCTTCTCTGCCCTTCTCTTCAGTTTTCCATGGTTTAGTTCGGTAAATTGCTCTGATGGATCCGTCGACCTCGATGATGACACATGAGTAATGGTTGTCTAAGTGACGATTACGCCCCATGGTAATGGAAAAGGGAACGTTGTCTGCTAGTTAAGGGCGTGTTCTCAAATTCTTCACCCTTTTATGTTGAAAATTAAAATTACATTACAAAATTCACTGCTAATGAATCTACCATTATTTTACTCGCACTACTTCAATTTTATAAACTCAAAAAATTAACCATTTTGAAGAATAACTTTTAAAATATTCCCCTCAATTTATCTTCTTGATCTATTTCTATTGAAAACCAAAACGATCACCAAAAGTATTAGATTTATCGCTTAGCTTCAATTATAAGAGTTTTCTTACGATATCATCTAGATCTTCCTCAGATCCCCTATTAAAATTTAAATAATCAATCATTTCCAAAATTTGCTTTCCAGTAACTTTCCACATATTCCAACAACCTGTCGTAGTGATCGATCAGATTCAATAATTAAAATTAAGTCATCATCGTATCATTCAGACATCCGTCACCAAAGAATTCATATGATATACGTTTTTTTTTTTTTTTAAAAATAAAAAAAAAAAAAAATTTTTAAAAAATAAAAAAAAAAAATTAAAAAATAAAAAAAATAAAAAATATTTTATAAAAAAAAAAAAAAAAAAAAAATTTATTAAAAAAAAAAAAAAAAAAATAATTTAAATATTATTCGTACTTTCATTGGGATTTTCTACTTAAAGCTCCAACCTAATTTTAGGGAAGAAGCTTCGTCTTGTAAATATTCCCTATATCATCGATGAAAGACTAGTTTTCCGTATTAGATGTGCAAAACATCGATCAGTTACTTAACTCAGTTTATGTAGGAAAGCAAGACAGGACAAGTATTGCACTTTTCACACATTTAATACTCACTACAATCCCCACTCGGTCAGCCCCTGGGGGTTACTGAATTTCCATGGGGTCTATTACAATCTGATGTAGTCTAAGCGCCAGGAACGTGTCAAGTGTCAAGTGTCAAGTGCACACAAAGCGCATTCAGCACGTGGGGAATTTAGGTGAGAGCTGTGAGTCCGATGTAACGGCGTTATTTGCCCAATGTACACATACACTAAAAAGGATGGAGACCGGAATTCCCCGATGGGTTTCAAGAGACTCGTCAACAGAAGCGACTCGCTGATGATTATTAAATGCAGCTAATCCTTCAATGATGCAGCAGGTGGCGCGTGTTAAGTGTTTAAATGTCAAGTGGTTAGACATCTAATAGATCCATCTCAACGATGCACTTTGAATAATGATATCTGGCTACTGCAGGCGTCTGAAGTGATTGAATGAATGGGAACCCAGACCCAGACCCAGACCCGAACTCAAAGCCAAAACCAAATCTAAACCCAATACTCAAACAATACAATATCGCTCCTGAGTTTCGACTCTTTTATTCACTGTGATCCTCACGCGCCATCCGTCACTCCGTCACGTTGAAATGTTGATGTTTTGACATCACAACATCATTATCTACTCTCGCCCTCTCTCTCCCCCCTCTCTCTCTTTCTCTGTCTCTGTTTCTGTCCCATTGTCTGGGTCTAGGCCTCCCCAAACGTCGCACGGGCAGCCAATCAAACTGAAAACTAGACGTCATTACAGATGTGCCTCATCATCTTGTCGAGAAAATAAAAAATAGGAATAGTATCACTTGAACAGGTTCCCTCGTCTGCTAACATGATACCGATCTGTTGTAATTAGGGTTTCAGATCCTACAAAACTGCCCGTTTCAGCCCGTTTTGTAGTTTTAAATTGTACACACTCTGAGAAGAATAAATGATAGAAAACTATTTAAAATTACTAGTTTATCATATTAATAAATTGGCTGAGAAAACTTTAAATTAGAATTTTGCTTGCAATGGTTATTTTTAATTAAATATAATATCAAAACTTAGTTGAAGTAATTTAAACAAATTTACTACTATAAGTTAAAAGTTAAAATATAATAAATAATCTATTGGGTGAACAAGAGTTTATTAATTAATTATAATCATAAAGATATCTTATAAACTAGAATTTAAATAGATAATCTCTTAGTATAGCTTTTAACTTTTGAAAATTTATATACAAATACTTAGAACTCTAGAGCTTTTACAATCAAATAAAGTTTATTTCAACACAGAACTTGTTCTAATTTTAGTTGTATTTCTAGAACATACTCTAGTTTATTTAATAAATAATTCCAATTTAATGCAACCTAGATTTCTACTATTTTTTCTTCAAGTGCATCCTATTGTAATTGGGCTCTATTGTCTCAACCAAGTCTCAGTTACAGTCTCGGTTCGTAAATTCTTTTCTATAGAATGTTCAATTGGGCCAATCAATCGACTTGTTGAAGTGTTGGTAATACAAGTCAAAGCCAAACTCTGATGTCACTTTGTTGCCTATTTTTTGTTGAGGCAGTTGAGGCAGTAAAGATTTAATCAGTGCAGCGTCGCCAAACCTATAGCTTAACCCTAAAACAGTGTGACCCAGGCAATCTTGAGGGAGAATACATCTTGTTTAACAGCCCAAAAGAAAGTGTGAATCAATTAGTCTCGAACCAAGAGACTCAATTGTTTGCTTTGCCAAAAAAAAAAAAAAGAATAATAATAATAATAAAGAGAAGAAAAACAATTACGAGAATTTTATTACACTCGATTTTACTACTCAAACCCAAACCCAAAGTGTTCGTCATGTTGTTCTTGTTGTTTGTCGTTTGTTGTGTGTTGCTTGTTGTCAATGTCGTAAAACTGTTTGCGGCTCGTTGTTGGGTCATTGGGTGAAAGGCCCGGCGATAAAACCTCTAAGTACACCACTCCATGGCGAACACCACCAAATCACCACTCCACACTCTTATGATGGCGATAAGACCGTCAGCCCGTGCCAGTACATCAATTACTGGACACTCGCTTGCTGCAGATACTTTTGTATCTTTATCTGCATCTGCCTTGCATAAGGTACAAAATGTAGTTAGTATTGTGAGATGAGCGTTCATTTGTCTACAGACACATGACTGGGAATAATTATTCTAACCACTGTTTATCAATTAATGTATTTAATATCGTTTAAACCCCTTTTACAATAGCAACAACATACACAAATTTGTCAAAATATTTGTTGCTAAACGAATGCTGTGTCATCGACTCGGCCCACAGTTTAGGTCGTCATAGTCATCGGCATCGGCATCGTCATCGTCATCGTCACGGTTCCGAGGTCCCAGGGAGAACCGCCTTTAACTCAAATGTTTGGCACGCGTTCTCACTGACGATCTGCCTCCGATCTGCCTCCGATACGGCCCCGATCTCCGACACCACCAATTGAAATGATTAGTTTGACTTGTCAGATTTTGACATCAGTTGTCATCTAGGCTGTCAAACATTTTCGTTTCGCTCGCTTTGCCCCATGAAAAATTGACAAATTCTGAAATTTGTTTGATTTTGCAGTCAGCAATTTTAATTTATATTAATTTAATTTGTATACTAAAAAGAAATTTTACTGGAATTTTTAAAAATTATAAGTGAACAGTATACATTATACTATATTAATATACTATTCTATACATGTATTCGGAGAAAAATAATATTTTATTAAATAGTTCAATTATTTATAATACAATTTGTATCCATCATTTTCTCAACAATATTTGAAACGGATTTATAATTATTTTGTACTTGACGATTCGATTTTTTAACTATCTATCGATTTTTAAGCGAATCATGTTTGATTGACAAATGCTCCCTTATTCTATCCTGTATTTCATTTACATAGATAAAAGCTAAAATTGTATATCTCAATTATTCAGCATAATCTAAGCGAGCTCTTTTAGGTTTAAAAAGGTTTAAAAACGTTCGACTTCCCAATTTTAATATTTGATTTAGATATCAACTGAAATCTCATTTCTCAATTTATTCATCAGATGTTTTGCGAATTCTTCGATCAACATATGCATTTCAAGATATTATATTCATGGAGTTTTTAAAAGAACTCAAAAATTGGTTTCTTCATTGAAATATCTAATTTTCTGTCAATTTCTGATGATTGATTTAGCTAAATGAAAAGAAGTATGCATATTTATTTGATCATCAACTAAGCAGAAGACGTCAAAGGCAAAAGCAATCGAAGAATGAGGGAGAATTACGATCGTAAGCTGAGATCTTGGTAATTAAATGTTTGTATGTAATGCCAAAGCTTTGAGATGTTTCTTGAGCAACAATAACTGGACTTTGATCATAACTGAACATAATTATAGTCTCAAGACGAAGACCTAAGGGCACACCGACTAGACACACACACACACACACGCACACACAGACATCTGCACAGTGAGACGGGGTACAATCGAAATTTTTAGAGCTTCAAAAAGATGTTGTACTACAATAAAAGTGCTTTATATAATTTTCCCATAGCTGACCGATGCACGGAACGAATCTTTATTTATGGCATAATGATCAGCAGTGGACTCCCAATAGTTCCCTTCAAGCAAGTGGCAAGGGGAAAGAGTGCGAGGGAGAGGCAAGAGTTGCCCGTCTCATCGCTTTACGATCAACGTGCATGTGTGTGTGTGTGTGTGTGTGTGTCTGTGTACGTATTGGGCATCATCTGTAGAGCCGTCTCCCTGGCCTGGTCTTCGATAATTCTTTATTATTTCTTTAAAACTTCACCTTTAATTAAACACGAAACGAAATTATAAAATTGTACCTGCTTTAACAGAGCCCAAAGAGCTATCCCAAGTCCAACTCGAGTCAAAGTCGCAGTCGCAGTCGAAGTCGCAGTCGAAGTCGGAGTCGAAGTCCGAGTCGCAGTTTCCAGTTGTAGTTGTTTTTGTTGTTGTTATTGTTGCTGGCTGTCTTTCTGTTATTTCAAATACAACCCACGGGGGAATTTCTACCTGAGCAGCGTCCCCGCTCATCTGCTCTCGTGTGTCTTCTGTGTGTGTCCCCAAATTCGATCAATTTAGATACAAACACCCATTTATGCATCAGTACCTTTTATTAAACTACACGCAGATACATATACATATATATATATATAGTGTGTGTGTGTGTGTGTGTGGGTCTCAGTTTCTGTTGCCGCCGATCTTTGCCGTGCTACGTGCTGCCTTAATAAGCCCGTTAATGGAATATTAGGCAATGGCAAAGAGTTTCAATTCGGTTTTTTCTCTTTCGGGGAGACAATCAATATCATGGCGACACACAGCGACAGTGTCAGATAGAGAGAGAGAGAGAGCAACATACACTGAGAACTGGAGAAGACAATTTCAGCTTGTTGTTGTTGCTGTTGTTGTTGTTGTTAGTGAGCTAGTGACCAGCTCTGAGCATCACACGATCGAACCAAAGATTTTAGTGCTGGAATGCAATAAAATTTTTATATTTTGTTTTGTTCGATTTGATACAAGTTTTATAGTTGGTCTGGTTATTGTGTGTAGGAGATACACACGCACACACACACACTGTCACACACACACCTGTGTATGTACCAGCCAGCATATAAAAGTACAATCACACACATGCAGATACGAGTAAAACAAGTCTACAAATGGATACAAAAAAATAAGTAACTTGCGCACATTTTATGATATTTATACACTGAAAGAAATATTTATATCAAGTAAATTTATAGAATAAATAAATACCAATATTTGAGATGATTAATATTATAAATTGCGACTTTTGTTTAATTTAAAGAATCCCATCTTACAGTACATCATTTTTTCTTTTTAAATATAAAACTCAAAAAAAATAAAAACGAATAGTATTATGTGAAAAAATTTATTATAAAATTTAAGCCTGGCTTGAATTAAAGTTATCATAAATGAATTTCTTTTAAATCAATAACAGTCATTGGATTATTGTCTTTAGATCATCTCAGTCATTTAAAAATATAGATTTTTAATTTTTCTGTAATTGCGATTCCCCAGATTTGAGTATTCTGAAAACTATACTTGAAAGTTTGTTTCATATTGCAAACTAAATCTAGGATTCAAAATCTCAGCTAATAACTTATTTATGTAATAACATATCTTATCTTTGTAATGTTCCTTAAGAATGTCGACAGATATCGACATTTAATCCCAAGTTACAGTTCTAAAGTTGTCGAAGAAAGTGGTACTAAATACCTGCATTGAAATATTAAATTTTGTATAAATGATCATTCAAATTTCTCAGTGTACGGCAGAGCTTCCGCCTCCGTGTATCTAATTCAAGTCTTTGTCATTGCACAAAGCATTAGTGACTGTTTTCTCCGGTCTCTACACTTTGTATCTTCTCTCTCTTGGTGCGTCTAATGCTGCCTCTTTCACTGTCGCTGTAATAAATATTTGATACTCGCACTAAACCCGAATTAACATAATTTGATCGAGCGGTTTGCCGCTGAGGCCGACATTGACAGCGGTACATTTTTTAATGCCCGCTGGACGCGTCGGAAAATTATTACAGGGAAAACGATACCTTTTCCCCTCCACAACCACCGCACACCGCATCGACTGGGTCATAATGAAGAAGATGCTTTCTTTTTACTTATCTATCGACTAGGAGGATCTATGTATTATGATCATGCAGACAGACAGACAGTGTGGATACATAAGTATACCAACTAGACAAATGTTATTACCAAAATGAAAGAAGAAAACTAAAAAGGAATGAAATGGAAACAGAAACAGAAACAGAAAGAAAGAAAGACAGCGACAACTTACAGATCTGTGACTAAATGTATTCAAAAACGATTCCAAAAACGTCGCCATTGCTCTCCCCTTTCATTTATTATACACGCGGAGACTCGTTAAGAATAGATTTTGGTCATATATATATATATTTTCCTTTTTTTTTTTTGGTAATGCGTGTGACTGCCATTAGAGTTAAGTACTTTGGATAGCCGCCGTAGTCAGTGTCCCCTGTCTCCCCGCTTTTCTATTCCTATTCCCATTCCCATTCCAAATCCGATTTCCATTCCCATTCCCATTTGAAATCTCATTCCTTGATACAGCATCATCTCGATCGAGCTCTTGCATTTCACTATAGTAGAATACTTATTCACAATTTCTTCGTTGTTGGCTTTCTGTCACCTACAAGATTTATCGCTTTGTATTTGTATTATTTTTAGTTGTTTTATGTCAGCTGCACATTCCCATCCAACTGTTCTGTCCCCAGTACATACCTCTGTGTGTATCTATATACATATAGTTAGCTTTCATTGAATTCGAAGTGGGGACATTAGTTTGATACACATACAATGTACATGTTTATACCCAGTCCACTCACAAATTATGTCCCCTACTTTCTGTCTCTGTTTCTATTTCTAGCTTCATTTGCTATTGCTGAGGCGTGTAGGTGGTTCGGAGGATAATTATCGTTGAAACAGAATTATATTCAATAAAATAAAAAGAATAATAGTAGCATTGCATTAAATTAAATGTGTGACAAAGAATTGCTGAATAAAAAGGTTTTAATGTATACTCTTAAAGTATTTTATGGAAACGGTAGCTAATTATTCCTTAACAGATTCTGATCAGCTTTAAATTTATTTAAACATTATTATAGCTTTCTTTAATATTTCTCCATTTAATTAATATTGATTCTAAGATTTATTTAACGAATTTTAATAATGAAATTTGAAGCTATACACTAAAATAAAATCTAAGATTATTTATTTAAATAATGCACTTCAAGCATGACATCCGCTGCAATAATATAAAATATATATTAAAATAAGAATTCTACATTGTTTTTCAATAAATTTCTTAATAAATAATCTCTTTTGTTTAGTTAAATAATTATTAAAAAAATATTAAACGGATAATTTAAAAATATTATTTATTAACAATCTATTAACGTTTATTGAGAATATGGATTCCAATTTCGGAAATATCCGAATTAGTCAAGGTTCTAAATATTGGACGAACATTGTAACAAATGACGGCTGTCAGAACGTAAAAACAAACATATCTGTTAGCTACGCTGATTATTTACATAAACCTCCCTCGATATTGAATGGGGCCATTAAATGTTCAAATTGTCAAAGGGCAAAGACACTTCCAGCAAATCTACAAATCGATATGCAAACTAAATTCACATTAATCTATGTATGTCGCATTTCTGAGTTAATGTACAAAATTCTTTTATATATGCTTTACTTTTTACCTTCTGTTTTGTATATTTTTTTGGTATAAAGTAGAAGTGTTGGTTTTGGCAACAAAACAAAAATGGAAGCGCCGTTAGAGATGTAAGAAAGTTTCATTCTTTTCTTTGGCCAAGTATCTGAAATGGTCAACACAAAAGAGGGAGAACAATAATAAGAGAGCTGGACAAGAATAGAGAGAGAGAGGGAGCGCAATAGTTCACTTAACTTTATTACTTAGTTGGCCCGCATCCGAACGCATCTTAGCCAGGTCCATTCAAGAATTAAGAATCAACTCCGTCTCTTGGCTAGTTTCAAGTCAAAAATTATTAATTAATGTACGCAATTCGATGTTGAATTGGCTCTGGGCCAGAGTTGCTTGGCCGCATCTTCAGTTGACGTGGCTAGAACGCCTTGGCCCGCCCCTCCCCGCCCTATCATCTTACAGGCATACTCAATAAGCAGTGTCCAATGCTTCGGTCATTCCCATTTCGTTATTCCAGTTCATGTTATGTTAATCGGACAAAAGAGGAGAGTTACCAAGATGCTGGATGATGGCTTTTAGAGACATGTTCTCTGTATAAAATTAACTATCATTTGATTGCCTTTGTTCAAATAGCCGCGAAGAATTTTTGGTTTAGTTGTCGTGGTATTTGTTGTAGTTGTCTTACTTTTATTATGTATATGTATTTCTTTCGCTTCAGTTAATAAATATACAAACACACACAAATTTAAATAGACATTTTTTTGTCGCCGACTTAAGCTGAGTTCATTGGACTGAACATTTTGCCTATGACGACGACAGCAATCATTGAATACTTATTTCATTTCTATGGTCTGCAGTATTCCCAGAATTCGAAAGGATTTCAATTTATATATTTTTTTTTCTTGTTTAATTTAAGGTAATTTAATTATTTTCCTGCAGCTGCAGCTTCAATAGCCACGGCCCAATTATTGCAACAGATAAAAACCCGTGTACGTGATTTCCCACTCAAGATAGTCCACATGCGTCCATCCTCCTCGCTATTCTCCTATTCCGGGAATCGAAATGGGATTGGATTAGATTTGCACCTTCTTTTTGTTTAGCGCACGTTTGAGCAAGTGGAAAACTGTAGAGGAAAACTCAACAGTTTTCCGCTGAACGTGAGTGTGTGCCTCGGCATCGATTCCTTTATATAAAGCCAAAGATGATCACATATCTGTCGCGATTGTTCTATTAAAAAACATTTTCAGAAATTGCAAACATTTTGAAAGGAGTTTTGTAAGGTTAGAAAACTTACTCAAATTGCAAACATTCTTTAAAGGGTTTTTCTGAAATTGTCTATACTATATATGTAACCAGTTTTTATATACTATTCACACTCAGAATAACGGAGATTTCTTTTCCTAAAATGGCTGACCGACAACGGAGTAAAAAAATCAATTCCAAGTTTGTTTTTTGGAAACACGAGAATCTTAAAAGATTAATTTTAATGTTATTTGAAGTCTGCAAAGCAAAAATCAAAACATATCGCAAACCAGAAGCTTTAACTAACTCAAAATTTCCAAGTTTCTTTGATTCTTAAAAGTAAATATTTTATTTAAAAAATACAGATTGTTTATTAGTCAGTTTAGTAAAAATAAACAGATTTATTCTGGAGATACCTGAGACAAACTGACATTCTGCTAAAATTGATGTTAAACAAACTATTTTATCATATAGCTGTCACATGGGAATAGTCAGGAATAGATAAATTCCAACTTCAATCAAGAATTTTTGACCACAACAATCTTTACATGTTAGCAACTAAATGGTGTATTTTAAATTTAATACTAACTTGAGAAACGCACATTTTTCTATAGCATCAATTAAAATTATAAAAAGAAATCTTTAAATTTATATTTTTTGATCGAGATTTACATTTATGTTTATATTTATATTATAATTATAAATAATGCATTCAATATTTATTAAATCATAACTTCATAAATTTGCATTTGCAGTGTTCCTCGCCAACTCTGACGTTGATCACCTCAAAAGTAAGTTAACGTATCACAAATCTATTCAATTAGTGCTCATAATTAGTGCATGGCTTACTCGGCACTTGGCATTAAGTGCATGTATTAACACTTAGTTATGGCTTAGTGAATCATGGCAAATGTTTAGCTGCAATTGGGTTGACTCAGCGCCGATTGCCGCTGGCAATACTAGGAATGAGAGCAGGAGTTGCTGCTGTCCAGGATTTGGGTCTGCAGGTGACTCAGTCAACAAGAATAACAACAGCAACAACACCGACAATGAACAGGAAATGGCGGTGGTTGAGGCGTGCCTGCAACGCGAAATGTTGCACCAAGTGTCAGCATGTGAAAGGCACACAGATACTCACACACACACACACAAACAGGCTGCGTCTCCGTCTGAGATAAAGATACTCGCACTTTAGTCGAGACAGCATAAATATCTTAGCGATTTCAGTGTTAACTTGAAGCGCTTTCTGCACTCGTAAAAATTATAGTTTATTTGTTAATTTGGCCGCACTGTCACCGGCGTTAAATGTAATGGGTTGCTTCGCCCGTAGATTACCTGGCAGCAGATTACAATATCGGGTGTAATCACAACGCTCAAGTCGTTAGACCCTGAGAAATGGCCGCACACTCGGCGAATTCTGCAGAAGAAGTCTCAAGCAGAGAGATGAAGTCTCTGCGGAGGAGAAACAGAGACGGGGAAAGCGCTGGTCGACCTTGAAAATGCAAACTATGCCGCGAGGGCGCTCACACACACACACACACACACACACACACGCACACATAAATACACACACAGCCACAAACAGCGCAGAGACTTGGGAACGACCGCAATCTAAAGGGGGGAAGCACTCAAAAGGGGAAAAGAGGCGCAGGGGAAGCAAAGTCAAGTGTTGATGCATGTGTGTAAGTGTGTGTGCTTGTCCTATCCACAAATACGAGCACAATTCCAAACAAAAACGAGTTTGGCCACCAAAAAAAAAACTGCATCAGTATCTGAATCTAACAGATACGCGAACTAAAATGAAACTTCGCCTGCGAAACCCGAAGAAAACGCAGAAGACGAGGAATGAAGACAAGAGACTCAGGACTGGAGACAGGAGACTGAAGAGAGAAATGAGAAGATTCAAGTAAAAGCAAAAGTCGGTCTTTGTGCCAATAGAGCTTAGAATGCGGTAGGACGACACTCCTCTTCTTCCCGTTTCCTCTTTATCTGCATCTTGTTCTACGTTTTCTTCCCATCACTGCTCTCTGCATCTTCCGCTGCTTTTTGTTGTTTATGTTTGTTGTTGTTGCTGCTGTTGTTGTTGCCTCGCAGGAAACAGCAACGTTTCCCAAATTCAGACCTTGATCTGCGTCTTCTAAACAAATTTCGCACATGTTATTACTGCTGCCGTTTGTCCCACTTCCAATTCCAATTCCCACTTCCATTCTCAGACCCTTTTATAAGTAATCCCCATATACTATATGCATATCTACATACAATACTCGGATATGTGTGAACTCTCGTTGAACGAGGCGGCGATATGCAAGATTTAATTTGCCATCATCATTTCTCTGTGCGGCACATTAAGAATTTAATTAAATTCATTTGTTTGCTTCCACAAATTTGACACATTTCAAATGTTTTCAGAATTGCGCTCCTATTTCTTTATTATCGTTGTGGTGACTTTTGTCAGACAGTTGCAGAATCTTTCAGTTACTTAAAACTTAGAGTTATAAGCATACAAAGTTATGCATACTTTTATGCTATCAAAACTATTAGAATTTCTAATGTGGAAATAATTTTAATATTCGAAAATAAATACTCAAATAGCATTATTTAGAAATTGAAACAAATTTGTAAGTTATTGAGTAAAATTTAGAACATTAAAAGGATATATGGATTCTATAAAATAGCATAGTACAAATTTATATCACAATTTATATATCATAATTAAAAAATAAGAAACGTCAAATCATTGAAATCTAAGTCGCTTCACTTCTTTAACTTCTCCTACGGTTACTTAACTATTTTTCTTTGAATTAAAGCCATGCCATATTTTCTGAAATTTTACCCTTTATGAGATGCAAAATATATTATGATATCATGAATTTTGTAATATTATCTACATGGTATTAAATTCAAGTAGACTACGCTCTCAAAAGATCGGAAACATATGAATGGTCTGATTGAATTTTTCTGGCTTTTCTCAAATCCATGCATTATATTCTTAGTTTTATATACCCTCAGAATATTTATGTTTATTTTACAGAAAATAATTTTATTTATAATTCGAATTTAAATGTATAATTAAATGCCGGCTTATAGTCTGCCAATAAACAAACAAATAAATAAAGTAAAATATAGTAGGCACATTGAATTTAAATGCATATTCAAGCAATGCAATGTGATCAATCCAAGCTTCCAGGAATACATTAATGCCAGCAATACACATGTTTGCAGATGGACAGAGAAACAGATGGGCAAAGGGATGGAGGGACTGTCGGAGCTTTAAGGGAGGGGTCTTAAGGCCATATCCAGTGACAGAAATGCACTGGAGTGCTATACATATAAAGATCAGCGTTTTATGCATCCTTAACTTACACTCTATTTTAATTGCCAAGAAATGCTGACAATCACAGTTGGTGCCTCGCTGCCACACACCGACCGACCGACCGACCGACGGACCGACCGACGGACCGAACGGCCGATCGACCAACTGATCTTATGTGCAATTAAACAGCAACAGAAAAAATGAAGGGGGGAATGGGGGTGGCAGCCAGGGAGATGTGGCAAGGATTGGGGGCAGGGCGCGGGGGCAAAAGCAAATTTACGTTCGCTGTCAAAAGGCAGCGACGTAGCGTATTTAATATTTTTCAGCGTGTTTTACCTTTTCATGTTGTGTCATCATCATCGTCATCGTCGTCGTCGTCGTAGTCGACTCCAAGTCGCAGTCACAGTCACAGCATCCGATCAGCGCGGGGAACTGAAGGAGAGAAAAGATACAGATACATTCACGCTGCTGATGCTGCTGATGCTGCTGCTGTTGATGACGGTGTGGAGTGGTCAATCCTGTTCCCTGCGACGCTCCTGTGCGGGCGGTGAAGGAGGAGCAGGAGCAGCGGGAACAGCCAGGGGAGTGGGGTACAAATTTGTACGCTCAACTACAAACTAAAAAGTCTTAAAGTCTTAAAAGCATTTGCAGAAACGAAGGCAAAGAGTAAACACAATAAAGGCATAAAAATTGCGAGTGAGCAAACAAATAAAAGGAAACAAAACTGCCCCGGTCACGGGCAATGCAGAGAGTGAGGAGGGGGGAGGTAGGTAGGGAGGTAGGGGAGAGGGTACAGTCGGAAGGCATATAGTTTATATATACATGTGTGTGTCTGCTCATTTGCACTTGGAATACAAAAGATACATTTTCGTAAGACCATTTTGACATGACAAGATAACGACAAGCAATCCGACCAAGCGACCAAGCGACCAGCCGACTATCCAGTCATCCAAGGAAGCAGGTGAGGGAGGGGGAGTGGGGGGGGGAGCAGCGCCTGCTCATTGGCTCCTTGTGTCGACCTTTTGCCTGAGTGTTTCGTATTTTAATTTTCATTACGGCCACAACGCAAAGCTGGGAAGGTTCTTGAGAAGCTTCGATGGCGACGACGGCGACGACGACAGCGACGGCGACGGCAGCGCATAAAGTCAGCGCAAGCAGCGCAAAAGTGAGTATTTCTCAGAAATTGCAAATTATTTTTGAGTCGAGCGCCTGCGCCTCGAGTTTTGCCTGGAGTTTGCCTCGTCACAGTCGCAACTGGCGCAGCAGCAGCAGCAGCAGAAACAGCCGCCGCCAAAATGAGTTAGCATCCCAATCCCAATCCCTGACTGTATCTATGTGTGTGTGCCTGTGTGTGTGTGTGACTCTGCTGAGTGCTTGCGCAGAGCGGCAAGCGAAACAAATGCGCAGATACTTTTGTCCCCCTTTGGACACACCCGCATCTACCGCAAAACATCGGTTCCTTCGAGTCCAACCAGCGGCTTCAGCGGACATTGGGCCATCAAGTGCCCTGGCCTCCACTTCCCCGTCTCTCCCTCTCCATCTCTCTTTCCCCGTGCGCTTCTCCTTCCGTCTACCTATCAAGTCGTGTTTATGCACTCTCATAAACATTTTTATTTTAATGATTTTTATTATTGCGCACATTCGTTACTTTTTATGCCAACCCGAGAGGATCAGCGCTCAGATTCCAACTCTCCAACTCCGACTCCGACTGAGCTGTGAGTAGTGAGTGGTGGCTTTCCTCAATCTGCAATCCGTGTCCTGATCTTGGCACTGAGTGCTTACCAAGTTTCTTAATTGAATATGCAGTTGTCTTAGCCAGATCAGATGCTATTCGTAATTTGCAACTCTATTAAACAAATCATATTGGGCAAAGTAATGAGAGGAGAATAAATTGACAAAAGGAAGAATTTTTATATAAATTAATATCGTAGACAATTTTCATTTTCCAAATACTATTTTTTTATTATATCTGCGCTATTTAAAGAGAGTATAGAAATAACTTAAACATATATTAATAGGATTTTAGTATATCAAATTTTTAAAACTTACAATATCTTTATATCCGATACTATTTGGGAAACATAATATTATAAATCTTTTTAAATGATGCGCTTAGTCTCCAAAGAGAGATACTAAGTTAAAAATAAATACATAAAGTAGAAAATTTATTATTTATTAATTCATTCTACATTAAAATATTTTTTTTGCTTAAATTGATTTAAGAAAATGTTTTTATTAGTATAAGTATAAATATTTCCTGCAAGTTGCCTATAGAGCTACAGATATTTTATATAGCACAATTATGTTATATGCCTGATATGATAGAGTTAATAATGCATTTCTCCAGTCCTTCGACAACTGCAACAAGGTAAAAGGAATACACGGTTCACCTGAGTTGATGTTGTTGCCTCCGTTAAATGTGTAGTTGTTGTCGACCCAGCATACCGAAATCATAAAAATTAATTTACGTTCGATTGCAAAGTTTTCGCCTGGATGTGGACAATGCCGACACCGACGATGACACCGAAGACAACGGCGACGGCGACGACGACGACGACGACGACACCGCCGCGTATGACACATAAAACTCTACATTTACGACCCCTTAAGATTCAACCCGTGTATGGCAAATCTGTGTTTCCCAACCGCCGGCTTATCCATTTCGGTTTCATTAAAAACTTGAGACCCATAAAATAGGCAGATTGTGGAACCTAAAAATACATATACATACCATATATACATATATTTTATAAATGTATACCTCTTCAATACAAACGCACTTTAAGTTAGTTTTTGGTAAAGTTAAACAATTCAGTTTATTAACAGTAACTTAAATTAATTTGATGGGTCATAAATGCAACTAAAAAATTAAATAGATTTGGTATAATGAGTAATTTTCAATAACTACATATTAGTAGTATTTAAGTCATTTAGGGAGCTGCATTACCGTTAAGGCGTGCCACTTGGCGACGCAGCTTTAGAATCTCGGCCTGCAGTTGTGGCACGGTGTTGTCTTCGGTCACTGCTTTTTTTGCCCTTTTGGCTGGGACGGCTGTTGCAGCAGCTGTCGCTGGAGCTTTAAGTGTTGGTTTGGGTGCGGGGGGAGAGTGTACCAGTCGGAGGTAGGGCACCTGCAACACTGGCAATGCACAAATCTGGATGAATTTGAGGTGTGGTAACGTGTGAACTGTTTGTCCCAATAGATGTGCGATGAGCATTAGCTGATGCAACTGGAGCGGGAGTTGCAATTGTTGTGGCTGTGGTTGCTGCAGTGGCTGTCGCGGGAACAGCTGTGGCAGCAACTGTTGTCTGTCCAGCGCCACGATGTGTACTTATTAATTTTTGTAGCTTTGCTGCGGCACTTTCACGCTGTGAGTCCAATAACATGCGCATTGCCTCTTGATCCTCGGATTTAGCCTTTTCCATAGAGTCGGAGCCCTCGTCAATGAACACATAATTGATGACGTGTGCGTGTGTGCCCGGTTTAATGCGATAGATGGGCTGGCCATTGGAGACGGTGGCCGTTTTAGATGCCAGCGATGGAATGTCTCCCAATTTGGCCAATTCACCGCCCACCTGGAATATGGCTGTCTTGCCGTGGACCACCAGTGGTTTTTCCATGATGCGGGGCTCCGACACAAACTGCGAGCACTTGCGCTTGGTCACCTCCACAAATTTGTTCACTCGGCAGCCGCTGGTGCTGCAGGCCCGCAACACCATCGATTCCCCGACGCCAGCGGCGACGCTGTTGTTTCCTGCAGCAGCAGCAGTCGCCGCCGCCGCAGCTGATGTATTAACAGCAGTCGCTGGCATCTGTAATTAGCAGTAAAGAGCGTGAATTACTCACTCATAATTGCAACGGCACATGTACAATTTCAATTAGTTTTAAATTCACAAATGGCTCTATCTAATTTCATTTTAATTTACTTTTTCTTTATTTATTTGTTGAGATTCGCACGACGCGTTTTCGATTTTACACAGCAATACCAATACATTCTTCGGTCACACTGATTTCTCTCTCTCTCTCTCTTTCCCACCCTATGAGAGACAACTGGGTAATTGCTCAAATGAGCTGAACAAGTTCATGTTCATAGCTTTGTTTTGCGTTGTTTTTATTTTTATTTTATTTTGTAATTAGGATTATTTATTTAACATATTTTACACGAAAGCAAAAAAATATAAGTTTTCATTACAAGCAAATATAGTATGTTAACGACCAAAAACACAACTTAAAATGAACGAATGAACTTTAGTTAATTTTCCAGAGAGACTGCGAGAATGCGCATGACCGGCTATCGATAACTTTCACGCTCGATAACTCGTCGCGCAGCCAGCTTGGCGGGAAATCTTTAATTCAAAAGATAAACTCAAATGACATGCAAACGCATCTCAGAAATAATAAAAGCAGCAATAAGATAAAGTAACAATTTATCTTTATGCATTTTTAAAAGAGAACTTACACACATACCAACATACAAATCTGCAACATATTGCTATAGTGAAGTGCATTGACCCAAAAGACCTCGAACATTAACATTGAACAGACGTGGAAGTGTGTCCGCGACAGACACCCGCTTCATTTACATTCCCAAGTACTTTAAAAATGGGCAGGCAACGCCAAAGTTGAGTCGTTAAAAGCACTGAAAACGGTTATCATAAGGCGGCCGAGACCAAGGACGGTCCAAGACTGCCAGCTTCTTTAATTTCCACGTCCATCTCAGCACCAACAGTCGCTCAAAGCGTTGACCAGACTTGCAGCCTCATTGTTGGCTCAAATGAAATAATTACTTTAGCACACATTGAGTGACTGACTGACTGAATATCTGACTGTCAGTCTGTCTCCCTCTATCTCTCTCTCTCTCGCGCTCTTCCTCTGCCTGTATGAATGTGTGCATCCTTAGTCATGGCCAATATATCGACTCGCATTAACAACAACAATGCGAACAGGCACAGTTGCAATAAAATCCTCCGACACATTCACGTCGCGCCCAGTCCGAGAATAATAAGAAATGAAATGCCATTTATTAAGCATTAATAAGTGCGAGCGTCCATGTCCATCCATCCATTTGCGCTGCACTTGGACTTGAGTTCGCTGAGTTCACTTTGGGCCTCTTTGAGACCCGACACCGAACTTACCTTGCGACCGGCTCTCCAACTGCTTCGGTCTGACTCAGTCTGGCTGTCGTTCTGACGATGCCTGTGGCCAGCTTTACCTCATTTCTGCCAGGTTGTTGCAAATGCCCCGCAAGTGATTCTTTCGTGATGTTGTCTTGCGGGCTTTTTCTACCTACAATAAGATATATTATTGGGTATCCATCTCGAAATACTTCCAGTAATGTTAGAGCTCAAAAAGCATTACTAAATTACAAATTGTGTGATATTTAGAACGGAAATGTACTCTAAATTAAATTAAAAAATTAAATTAAGAATTATTTATGTTTATTGGATTTCTAACACAGTTTAAGAAATATTTTGGTATGACTTTCGATGTCTACCATGGGAGAGTATCACAAACATATTTTTACCATCTTTATGGCTAATAAAAATTCGCATCAAGTACCTGAAAGCAGCCCAAAAATAAAAATGAAGTGGAAAAATTGATTACTCTTGTGTTTGGCAGCTTCCTCGGCGGTAACTTAATTAAATTCCATTGCGTTTGGGTTAACAATGTGTGCAACATGCTGTAATTATGAAATATGAAGCGAACTGTTTTTAAAATTCAGAAGCAGCGATCACAACGGAAATGTTTTACCCCCATACAGAACTGAAGTCCATTCAACATACTTATATTCAATCCGTTCCGCATAAAAATAATTATGTACAGAGACTCAGCAGACACAGGCGCTGATTATTCGATTGTTAAAGGAATTTTTCAAAAGAAACTGACCGCGATAGGAAAATGACTAAAAAGAGAAGTTGAATGGAGTTATGACTTAAGTTAAATATTAAGAAGCTATTGCAGCATTTTTATAAGGCATATTTGAAATATCTGAGTATACTTCAAAATATGTTTGAAACTTTTATAAATATTTTTATTTGCTATAAAGATTCATTAATGCGTTTACTTATAACTAAGATGAAATTAGTCTATATAAAATAATTTTTTGTCCGTTGTCATTAAAACTGAACAATGGATATGTCTGAGCATTAACCAAACCCAAAGTGGGTCTGATTCCGTATTGTAAGAATCAGTTTTCTGGACATTTGCACTTATTCGCCACGTCATGCTGTTGTTCTTTAAGGAATTTGGCATTGTGAGTAACAATCTTTGAGAGTTACTCAGGTTTATACAGGTTATTGAACTGATGAGTGTTCTGCATCGGGAAGAAAGTACTTGATACTAACAATAAAAGCTGATATAACTGCAATTATTATAAAAAACAACTTTATCCAAGTTGCACTTTGCAGTTTGTGGCATTAGCTGTCTGGGTCCTGTCTGTAACTGGCAAACAAAAAAAAAAAGAAATACAAGTCGCGTACGTTTTTGGTAAGCTGGTTTCAGCATTGAACAACTTAAAAAATATTGGAATTCCTGGTCGACGCAGACACCAACACATGGCATTCATTTCGAGCCGTAACAGCGGTACAAGTCTTCAAAATATCCACGAAAAAATGAAGAAAGTACCGAAAATAATCAGCTAACCAAAAATTATATACTCTATAGCAAGAAAATAAAGATGTTTGCATTGGAATCAAAGTTCATATAAAGTTATAAAATTATGAAAATTTGCATTTAACTAATATTCTTTGAAAGTATGATGAACTTTTCTGAAGTAACTATTTTTCAATGTAACAAAAATGATCAAAACAACTTGAATAAAATTTTTAAATACTTTTATCTACGTAACTTCGATTAGATTTAAGAAACTAAGACTGAAAATCATTACAAGTTAATTAAATTTGTTAAATAGATAATCAGGCATATTTGAATAATAATTAATATTATAATGTAAGTATTGGTTAGGTGTCTTATTCCAAATTGTAACACTTGGTACAACAAAATAGAGTTCCCCTTATGTGAAAGGGTATTCGAAAAGTCAGCACTAAACTGGAGTGCCTTGAACGCAGTACTTGTGTTTGATCAAGTGAACAGCAGACAGGGATGACGACAGGCAGGCAGGACGCCGTCGTCTGGCATCCACGACAACATCAACCAACCGCAACAGCGACAGCAACAACAACAACAACAGTAGTGACTACAGGCTGCGCATGTGTAGCTGTTAGATACTCGTAACAGAAACAGATACAGATACAGATACAGATACAAAAGCACGTGCAGTGCCCGCGGGAACGCTGAACTGCCAGCCCAAGAAGCAAACCATAAAATGGAATCGAAAAATTGCAAAAAACAAACAAAAAAAATAAAGGAAACCAAATGTTTAAATTGACCTTGACTTTGAAATTCTCATTGCACACTCACACACACATCCGAACATACATATGTATATAGAATTTGTATCTTTGAATCGTATATTATGTAGTGCCTGCCTGATCACATAGTGTATAATTTCTGGCTTTCCGCATTTAACTTTTGAATTTTGCATTTGAAGCGCAATCGCTTTGGCTTTCATTCAGCTCATTCAGTAGTCGTCATAGGCGAGTATTGACTGTACCTTGTAAATAATGCCCATCGATTCTTTTATTACCTTTTCAGATGAGTGCAGCCCCCAACGTCCACACACTGAGTTCAGTTAATGCCCAATTTTAAACTGACAAAATAGAGAAACCATTGCAAGAAATAGTCCTAACCATAATACCAATATGAGCACATAGAAGGCCCCCGACTATATGTATATATAAATGTATATATAGTAGACAATACGAGTACAACTGAGCAGAGCAGAGCTAATTTGTACCCCCAAGAGAATTGCGGAACCAACAGGTACGCCCTTTATCATATCAAAATGTAGCTCACATTACTATTATTAATACTTTCAAGACCTTGACGGCTGTCATATATTACTACAAATTTCTTCTAAATTTCTTCTTAATAAGTTCAGACAGTCTACCATATTAATATCTATCTAACATATTGTGTTCTATTATTCATATTAAGTATTTTATTAAATGGGTTCAAAAATTTAACTGCAAATTGAAAATAAGTTAACTCCTGAAACAATTGTGGAATCGGTGATTTCCTGTCCCACACACATTTTTAAATCTTTCAACTGTCTTTACTTGAATTATACTAAACTATTGGATTAAGTTTTATATTCTGAAATTTTATACAGCTAAATATAACTTGTTTTTAGAAAACTGGAAGCAATTTTGTCAAATATTAAACGACTTGGAATAACACTGTTAATTTATGTTGGTTTTTTTTTACTATATTTCTTTATTTAGAAATAAATTGAAAGAAAAGCTTAAATTATTTGTTTTATATATTTACGTATTTTAATTCTCAAATTAAATTTAAATTCAATTCCAATCTGTCAAAGTTGTCCACAATTTAAGAATCTCAAAGCATAATTTCTCTATGAATATTTCTTAAATTGAACCAAATTGAGCACCACTTAGATTCCAAGCGAGGCTGCAAGACAAATTACATCAGGTCCTTGTGGCGCCCGCCCTGCCAGTTAATGGGTTGCAAAATCGTGGTAAGACTGAGGAAAATCGATGAATCTAAGGGAAGGAAATTGTGCTTAAATGGCAATTGACACCAAAGTTAAACTAATGGGCCACTTATAACGGCTTCAATAGCGCCCAGGACAAAAGGATGCGCGTCGCGTTGTTGTCCCCATTTTCGATCCAGTTTCCTGTGCAACGTAGGCGTTCTTAAAGCTGGCTAAAGGGGGAGGCAAGGGGCGGCAGGGGGTGGCAGGATGGCATGTTGCAGCTGCCATTTGGCACACGACAACAATAACAAGTTGTTGTCCTGCTGTTTCACTGTCTGTGCTTGTTAGCCACAGCCGGAAAGGTGTTGCCTCAGACAATAAACTAATTAAATTTAATTTAAAACAGACCGTGGCATTTCATCAGCCATCCTGCTTGGCCAGCAACCTCTCAGTCCTTTTGGACATATCGCGAGCGCAGTCAAAACAAAACACAGGAACAGCAAAAAAATGTTTCATATTTAATTGGCCGGCTGCTTGTGGCAATGCGGCAATGTGGCACAATGTTTTAAATTACGGAGCGAGTGGCAGCACACACACACTCTCACACACTGCGTTGCAACGCCGACACTGATCAAATTAGAAGCAATAAAAATATATGTTAGGTGTGGCAAGGGGGGGTGGCATGCCCCTAGCGACTAAGGGGTTAACCGCGACTAAGTACCGCGACATGTTCGCTGCTTGTTCCAGGCATTTGTATGTCTCTCTCTCTCTATGTTATGTGTGTGTTTGCACAAAAGCAGCTGCTGCAACATTATGTGTGCCTCTAAGCACCTGGCAGGTGCTACCTTAAAGTTGGAGCCAAGTGGAGACTATTGCATTAGAGTTGTATTGAACTTTATCTTAACAACTTTCAGATATAAATTGTAAATCATTTCAGTTTACATTTTAAATATTTCTTATCAAATTTGTTAATTTTAAATTCAATAAATTGTATCTCTATAATATTTAATTCTAAATTTATTTGTTTAACTATAGTACTTAAATAGAAAATTACAGCTTAACTTATCAATATCATTAATTAATTAGATTTCTTGTTGCATTCTGCATTGTGCGTTGACCTGACTTTTCCTATTATCTTGAAGTTTTCCAACTGATCTTTCAAAGCTCACGCATACAAGTTCGGGATATTTGTTTACCGTTAGAGGGTCGACAGGCAATCAAAACGGAGACCATTACCTGGATCTGGATCTCAACTCAAACCCGTGCCCATTTTCATGCCCGTGCCCTACTGCCAAGGCCAGCACGCACACTAAACCCTATGATTATAATCCAAATTAAAGTTTCGAAATTGGAACGTCGCTTGCCACCGGTTCATTGTTTCTTCTTCTTTCTTACTGTGCCTCAATGCGGATCTGCATGTGGATAATTGCCGGTTCTGTTCTGTTCTGTTCGGTTCGGTTCGGCATCGAATCCATCGATACTGGAGTTTACCCAAATTTAGAAGTTAGCCGCAGTCTTCTACGAAAGATGCGCCCCACGTTTCCCCTCATTCCAACGCTGCGGGCAGTTTATGTTTATGTAGAGCACAATCCGTATACAAAATAAATATATTCCCTCCACCATTCAATGGATCTTCCGTTGGCCGCAAAATAAAATTTACGATCAATTGCTATTTCTGCTTATTTGATTTGAAATTGGAAACTGCCCCAAAAACAGACCAATTATAGTTGGAGTAGTTCCTTCAAATTATTCAAATCGATTGTCAATTATGACTGACAAATGCGAATGTATTTGCATTCTTCAGACACGATTTCCATATGGAGGGATGCGATTAAAACCGTTAGAGATAGGCATATACAGTAAGGCTGGACTAAAGCGAACAATCGTTTTATAATATAGCATACATAAAAAATATATTACTTCATTTACATAATACAAAAGCATATTTGAAAAAACAGATATTAACATATAAAATTAAAAATGTAATTATGAATTACTCTGAAAACTAACAATTATTTCAGAATTTCTTAAGAAGACATATCCGAGCACTTAATAGTATAAATTTAATAGCTATATCATATGTGAATATTTGGCTTACTAATAAGTTTTATTAATCTACAGATTGTTTTTATAATACATTTGTATTTCTTAAAGTCTTTTCACAAATTATAAAAACATTCAGCAGATTTATAAGTCTTAAGTCAACTTATAATATCTTACAGGTTATCTGTGGATAAAGTTGTCTCTATCTCTTTCCATATAAATATATTGATTCATTTAATTGTTGTGTCGATCGTCAACGTCAACGCCCTCTGGCGGCACAAAATATAAACTAAGAAGTGTCTGAGAGATTTTGTTTAAGCCTAAAAGTATGAAATGAAAATTGTTTAAAAGGTTTAAATCTTTTAAGAATTTCGCAACATGATCTGTTTTTGTAAAGCGATCCACTTTATTATTTACTACAATATATATTGAACATTCAAAGGACAGTTTAAAGATTCACAGTTTCACCGGCAATTTCATTATTATCATTAATCTTGATATTCTTAACCATTATTATACACTATTAAATCAGTTTGTTGGCTTACACATGTTTCACTTGTATATTTTCGAAGAGTATTCATAAAATCTGAAGTGTGATATTGAGAACTTGCATTTGTTGATTATCAAGCATTCTGTTGCAACTAGATCGTGGAATTCCAAAAAGCGATAAGTGAAAGAAAAAAAGAATATGTAGATTAAAGAAATTACCTTAAAATTTAATATTTAAAGTGCTTAACAAACCAATACGCCCACACTGATACTAATACATATACACCTTAATTTATAAGTAAGTAGTATATTTATTATTGCTGCCTCATCAATCGATTCTTGAAGAATTGCCAACTTATGACATATAAAAGGCCTTGTGGAACAGTTATGATTTGTCATATAATCGTCAACTGACTAGACAACCAGACCTTTAATTAACCGCTGACCATGAAGTTGATTATTACAATTCTTATCGTGGGATTTGCCGCCTTCGCCGCAGGCTCCTGTTCCGGCGAACCTGGCGTCTCCTCGCCGCCGTGTCCTAAGAACTATTTGTTCAGTTGCCAACCGAATCTGGTGCCAGTGCCATGTAGTGCTCCACCAGCAGCTGCTCCACCAGCCAGCTATGGATCCTCCGGAGCCTACAGCGAACCGAATCCTAACTACGCCTACATTCCCGAACATCTACGAGAATATTATTATCAATAGTTTGATATATCTATATATCTATCAATCTGCAATCAATGATGACGAACTCAGGCATATGGATTATATAACTATTCTCATACGTAAATCTTTCACATTTATTATAAATATTATACACTTCAACTCTTGTACTACGACTTGACAAACTTAGGTAGGTGATGACACAATATGAAATACTATATAAATACATATACATATAGGCAAATACATGAAGATGATACCAAATATTGCACTTGTATTAAGAGTAAAATAAGTTTTCACCAAATTATTACAGATTTCACTTTTCAGATCTTCGATTTCCTGAAAACTTCTAGAAATTGCTCAACTCGTGAGATATTTTCACGGTAAAAGCTGATTGTAATTTTATTACCATTCAATTGGCATTTCCGTTGCCACATCTCTAAAAATCACTGATATCCTTATTAATTCATATTAGTTTTAACGGATAAACTCCAAATATGCTAGCTGATTTATTACCTTAGTATAGCTTCTATTTCAATATTTTCTCTTTTTATTCAAATTCGACAGAGGTGTAGAGAGAATATCTCCAGTAATTGAATCACTTAGGATCTAGACTATCAATGGGCAACCTAGTTTATTAATGTTATACTTAATTGTCTCGATCAGAACATATCGTTAAACTATAGATCCATGTCTCTCAACATTTCTTGGCAAACTGCAGCCACTTCTCTATGGGCTGTGTTAAAGAGCTGTTTGCTGTTTAATGGTTTGCCGATCATCCGCTATCCCCCAACGTTTCCCCCTTCCGCCATCAAGAGAACCACTTTTATGCTTCGGCTGCCAAAAAATATTGTCGCCGTGCGCCTCAAACTCGGGCGGCATCTCGATAAGCACATCCACATCCACATCCACAATCACATATATAGATATAGCTATAGATATAGAAATCAACATCGTCGTCCACTCAGTCCCAGTCAGAATTGTTGTCTTTGCGTTTGTGGTCGATCGTCGCAGTTTTCAAATATTTTTTCGATGTCGTTGTCGCACAACAAAAATAAAATCAATTTAATTCAAAAGTGATCCCAAATCGACATACACATATAGATGTCTAAGATATCAATGCAAATATATAAAAAGTTTTGATATGTTATTGTCCAGTTGTGACCCAATTAAAATCTGACCTTAAGGTTGATTATATGTTACGCGAGTGTGCGTCGACAACGTGTGTGTGATTGTGTGTGTGTGTGTGTGTGTGCAGCAACTTAAAATTGACCATCAAGTGTGTTGGCCATTTCGTGCAAGTGTTTGTTTATGTTTTATTTTATTAATTTATTTTGTTTTCGTTGGTCAAAAATGATTGCATAATTTGTTTGGGCCAAAAGCGCCGCCATTAAGTGCTACTCTGTGCGGCGATTAAGCAGCTGCCACATCAGTTCACACCTACACTCTCCCCCTGCAAATCCCCCTCCACTCATATACTGTGATATTGGGAAAAATCCGGCGTTCAAGATGAAGAAACTGCATCTCGGCGCCAAAAGCAAGGCGAAATCGTATAAACCCTTTCGGAATAATAACAAAAACCGTCGGGTAAGTGTAAGCCTGAACCATTAACGGCCCCAGATCCGTTAACGTTAAACCGACATAGACATAGACATAGACATAGATCACCCCGTGGTCCCCTCTTTCTTATTGTTCGGCCCGGTTCGTTTATTTTTATACACTTGCTCTCAATGATCTTGGGCGCATGTTGAACGTCGCGTTGTCGCTATTTTTCTCTCTTTGCATTCCGTTCCTGCTATTCCTCTCTTCACATCTCTCAGCGTCTCTTTGCCCCTTGTTGCAGCCAAAGCATAATCATTCATATCGTCAATATAATGAATATAACCGATACAGTCGTGATGTATGCAGAGTAATTCCGATGTATCAGGAGTATTCCGGTTTTCCCAACTTGACTGTAGTCAACTTTTTTCCGTTGCTGCCAAAGATTGCCAAACCTTACCTTTGTCACCTCCTCGAACTCTTTAAAAACGTCATAACTATGTAACTATGTTTGATTCTGCATTGGAAAAGTAAATTTTTTTTTTTTTAAACTTCAATTTTATATTCGTTATTCAATAGTTTTGCTAATATGTATTTGAAATAAATGTATGATATTTATCAGACTCCCAAAATATGATATGTGGTTCGTTAGTTTTCAGAATACAATTGACGTCAAGAACTCTAGATCATTTATATTTATATACCTTGAGTTACGTTTGAAGATTTATCCCATTGAAAACTACATCTATCTGCATTTTTACTTCATTACTAGTACAATTGCCCTAACTAAGACAGTTGTCAATAATTTAAGCTATCACTGTTAATGA
Organism: Drosophila sp. st01m; assembly: GCA_018901795.1. Taxonomy (NCBI): domain Eukaryota; kingdom Metazoa; phylum Arthropoda; class Insecta; order Diptera; family Drosophilidae; genus Drosophila; species Drosophila sp. st01m. The sequence continues at coordinate 8,504,320 of JAEIFG010001638.1, forward strand.
ACTAGTTCTTAGTTAATGCATTCATGCCCTTAACTCTCATTTAATACCCGCTGATCCAATAAAAAGCGTAATCCGAAATTCCGATATGCACAAATGTTAACAAAGGCGAGAAAGTGGGTCACAACTAATCCACCAGTTGACAACACAGTCCAGTTACAGCAAGTGGATCAGCTGCTGGCAACGAGAATGAGTTGAACGACTGCATAAAAAACAAACAGAACAGCAACAGCAACAACAACAACAACAACAAAAATGCTGACAATATAAATGCATGGAACAGCAAGTGTTGCAGAAGGAGGGCAACCGTTGGGGATAAAGGGTCAAAGGGCAAACTGGCAATGGGTCAATCATGAAGCGCTGTCGATTGCAATTCCATATTGTGGTGGGCGGTTGGTGTTGTTGCTATTGTTGCTATTGTTGTTGTTGTATCTTTTGTAGTTGTGGCTGTGGTTCTGACAAGTTCATTACTCGCTGCGGTTGCCTTTTGGCCCACATTCGGAATTAACGTAAAGCGTAAAAGGTAAACAATAATTCGCCACAGATACTTTTGGCCGGGGAATGCGACCCAATTGCTTCTAGAGGTGGCAGGTGGCAGGTGGGTGGAGGGATGGAGGGTGGAGGGATGAAGGGGAGAGGTTGTCAAACGCACTCGCGTTTGTCTTTGGCATTGCTTTACACACACCACACCAGACCAAACAATGACCCAAAGAAGAGCAGGTGAAGAAGAGCACGAAAAGCAGATGGAAAGAACAGAAGAAGAAGCAGCATTTGTTGAAGAGCGCACAATCCGTACAACATGAAAAACTGACGCTTGCGCCGTGGAAAAGTGGAGAATTTTCCAAATCAATTCTCTCGCTCTGCCTCTCTTTGGCTCTATGTGCTCCATCTGGAAAATGTTTTCCACTCTCTCTCTTTCTCTCTACTTTCTCTCTCGCTCTGTTTCTGGCAATAGACAACGGAATGTTTACGTTATACTGCACACTGTCCTCGCATTCATAATCCGCCGAACAAAACAATATAATTAAAATTTTAAATTAAGTTTTATCAATCTCTAAAATTAATCGATATAGCATTAAAAAGTTTTCATATTTACTATACTCAGATTTTAATTAATTTATAGGGCAAACTAATTAAGAAAAGTCCCAAGGAACCAATCCTACAATATTAACCAGCCAAGAACCTGAATTATTCACAGCTTTAAATAAACAAAATTAAAGTTTTTATTGAGATTTAGGGTAAAGAGTTTAATCAATATATTATTGGACAACGTATTTTGATATTTAAGGAACTAAGAGGAAAGTTTCTTCCCAATATAGTTAGAATAAAAATAACTGTTATTGTCGATGAATTATTCAGAGTACAGTGTCTCTAGTCAGAAGTCTACTTAAGTCTTTAATAGCTAAATTATATCAGTGTATGTTGCGTATTTAAAATACATTTTACATCATATAAAAATCAAATATTCAAATATTATTTCTAAAATAAATGTGTTAATTAATAGCCAAGAAATATCAAAAATAAGCTGACAATTGTTCTAAAAGTAAATAAAAGGGAACTTGGAAAGCGTAGGCTGCCAACAGGTGGACGACCTTTAACTTTATTTCGACATCTATCGATTTTCCAAGCTCTTGTAGTACTTGAAACACAAATGAAATAACTGATTTATTTGCAAGAGTATTTGTAACTCTATAAATATGTTAGAAAACAGTGTGACAAAAGCGATGGCAATGCACTTGAATTTCCAAGGTAGCAAATATTTTGTTTACATTTCATCTTTCTTTTACATTTGTTTTTGGCCAATTGCGCTGGTACTCGTAGTTGTATTCGAATCGTACTCGTCCAGATACTCGTTGCCTCCGCATTCGCACTCATTGAATATTTGTAATCGTATTCACATAGTGGAAAATTCGCCAAGTGGGTGGGAGCGGAGCAACAACATTTACGCACTGGAATTTTGAGGGAAACTCTACACAGTTTTCATTTTCCTACGTTCTGTTGTTGTTGTAACGAAACGAAACATGAATTTTCGTATTCCAAATACAGAAACGATTCAGTAAGCGTGCGGATTTGAGTTCGAGTGAATGTTGAATGCGAATGCGAAAGCGAATTGCGAGTGCGAGGTGATTGTGATTGTGATTTTGAATGTGTTGGCCAAGACGGGGGGCAAAACGGTATTTAAATCGGTTCGAATATAAAACGTAGTGAACTCTGGTGTATTTATAACTAAAGTGCGATAAAACCTATAGTGAATACCCCTCCTCCAAACACCCTCCGCAACGAAACAACGTGATAAAGCTAACAAAAACAGCCACGCAAGCTAAAACCCAAAAAAAAAAATAGAAAATAAAAAGGAGAAAAGCAAAAGTTAAAGCAAGAGCAAAAAAATAGAGTCGAATTTTACCCCTCTCTCATTTTTTTTTTTTTTGGGGGGTTTTCCAGTAATTTGCGTGCATGCGATATACTGAAAAATTGAAATGCTCATCGCGGGTCAATTGACTGACATACAAAATACCTATTTTTAACTCACAACAAAGGCATCCATCCGGAGGCGCCAATACGGTATCGAATCACGGCAATACGGCGTAGAATCGCGTTGCGGAAAAAAATATATAATCAAGAGAATCTTTTAGAGATTCAAAGGGGGGGCGTTTGTCCCCCTAGAAGAAGTCAGTGGCGGCGGAAATCAGCGTGTGTTGCCTTTCCAGTTATATTTACCATTTACCATTCATCGTTTACATTCACTGTGCCACGGGTTTCCAGACTTCCCTCTCTCTCTCTCTCTCTCCCTCTCTCCCGCTCTCCCGCTCTCTCTCTGTCGGTTTCACTCGCACTTCGGTATCAATTTCTGGTGGATTGCAGATTGCCGCTTGGCGTCCAGACTCTGGGGCAGGGAGAACGTGCCACAAGGCGCGGCAAATCGTGACTATCGCATCCTTCAGGTTGTGCCACATTCCTTTGACGTTGCGTGTTGCGCGTCGTCATCGTCATCGTCATCGTGGTCGTGGTTGCGGTTGTGGTCACAATCGTCATCATCCTCATTCCCGTCCATCCATCAGCTGTGGCATTGGCAGCTACGTTTGCTGTTATCACATTGTGTGCGAAAGACCATCAAAATATCTTCATTCGAAGAAGATTATCGGGCTGACAGGCCCATGGTGCAGCGTGCACCTTCCTTAGATGTTCCCTCAACTCAGGGCGGCCAACATCGAGAGTCTCGATTTGGCCTTGGATATACATCATACCAAAGCGGATACAATAAGTTATTCACACAGGTGATAAATTGCAAATGCACTTACTTCTTCCATTCACTTAAATTCACATTCATTCAATCAGTCATCGAAGAATCGCTTAACATTTCTATCAAATGTTTTAGTGGTATGCAAAAACAGTTTATTCGTTAAAAATGATTAATTTATTGTAAATCATTAATCAAGATACGTACAAATCTAAGCAATAGTTTAAACAATTTTCTTTTAAACTTCTCTACGCAAGACTTTTGAAATTTCTATAATGTTCTGACATGTACATCTATATAATAAAACATTGGTTATAACGTGTCAAAATCTATGACTCTGGTTCCTAGAGGTGAATTTATATATTACAAACTTCTACTGGAACATCTTAGCGTATTTAAATATATTTTAAATTTAATACCTTTTTAATATTTAGGAGCTTTAGTCAAGCTTTTCTTTTGCAATTTATATTTTGTTCCTAAAATTTGTTTATAATAACAATCACTAAGTTAGCTTGTATTTTCGAATAGAGCATTGTATTCTCCCCTATTACTAACATCTCTTTATAGATTTTCCATTGCAAATTATGATCATCTTTATAATTATATTTATATTATACAAGAATACTTTAACAAAGATAGCATATGATTTGTATTTCATTGGAATCATCTTTTGTTCCTTATTAGAACAAGGTATACTTAAAATACTCGATGCATTCGATAATAAACAAATGTTTTATGGTTAGTCTGTAAATATGGGGCAACAAGTGTTGTACTCATAGCAAAATCTGACCCAGAGACTCTGGCAAGCGTCCAATTTAATTTAAACGTACTTGCAACAAAATATATATGTATTGAATTCTCTTTATTATAAAGAGAGAAACAGCCAATGAGTTTTGTATGAATAAGTGAATAGAACTGCAACATACTGCCGTGAATAATATGAATGTGTGATGGGTTTATCTTTTTCTAGGGTTCTGCCGACTCGAACTACTCACAACCGTCATCCGATCTGTCGCTAGACGAGGAAAAGGAATCGCTTCGGCGAGAAAAGGAACGTCAGGCCTTAAGCCAGTTGGATAAAGCGAGGGTGAGTTGAACAAATGCAATCCAAGCAGAATATATTGATTGTACAGTAAATATTCGATAGAGCAAACCAGTAGCGTTCGCTGTGCGAACCAACGTAGCATACGATGGAGCCATCGATGACGATTCGCCCGTTCAAGGTGCAGCTGTTTCATTTGACATGCGGGAGTTCCTGCACATCAAGGAGAAGTATGACAATAACTGGTGGATCGGCAGACTGGTTAAGGAAGGCTGTGATGTGGGCTTCATACCCAGCCCCGCTAAGCTAGACAACATACGTATGCAGGTGCGTCTCAAAATATTATCAAAATATTATATACGAAATTTCATATTTAATATGGTATTTCAATTAATCATATTGTGGTTCACAGAATCAAACCAGACCCTCAAGACTGTATGGCACAAAGGGCTCATCAAGTGGGAATTTAGGTGCGGGACAAGCAGGTGCGGAGCCATCACGAGGTAGCACACCCCCCACACCTGGTATGACACACATTTCATTCTCCTAATTTCTTTATTGGGCAAGGTTTTATTTCGATTATCGTATATCGTATATCGTATATTTCTATCTGGTTACTAATTCAAGCAAAATAGAAAGCAAAAAATAATATTTCTTCTTTTGTTGTACAAGTTTTTCAATGTAATATGTTTACTTTTTTGTGTATTTATGTAAGTCGTATAACGATCTTAAATGACGAGCCTCCGTTACGGAGCGACCATTATATATACATATATATTCCAATTCAACATAAGTACTACTACTACTACTACTACTACTACTACTGCTACTGCTACTACTATTACCACCACTACTACTGTTTACAACAAGTGAGTGCATCTGAGTCTGTGAATACTCCGTACCAGTCAAGGTACTTCAACCACAATTGGCACCAGTTACAGTGGACATCAAAAAAGAGTCTCTATATAAGCATATATATAGTATATATCTTCAATCCGAGACAAATCAGTTGATCTACAAACAGATAAGGCCGTCCGACTAAAACTTACATTTAAATATCAATAAATATCGATCGTAGTTCAATCGCGTACCGTTTTCAATTATCATTTTGAGAAACTTCAATCTGGCAAACACTGGGCTACGAAATTCCTGTAGTTTTTTTTAAAACTTTTGAGTTCATTTATTATTATATATCATGTTACATCCGCCCCCAACACTTTGAAACTGCAATTCGGAAATTTAAATCATCAAAATGATCTCAATATTAATGACTTATTAATTAGATATTTGTTAATTCACTTTTGCATGATCAACACTCTATGTATCAATTGATCCAAAATGTATAACACTCAGACACTCAGACACGCAAACAGACACTGACAATTAACACTCGCTATATTATAGAGCACGTTCCAAGTCATCTGCCCGAACTTTCCTAATTTAATTCAAATGAAAGTTTTAGCAACAGAATATCCTATTAACAGCACTCAACTCTCTTTTACCTAACACCAACTAATACAACTACAACAACAACTATCACTAACCACAACTACAACAATAATATCTGTACCAACTGTGTGATATAAACGTCTTCCAAAGACCCCTATAGTACAACACCACGCAAGAAAAACAAAGGTTTGTCCATGTCTTCTCTCATCCGGTACTCAGAATATTCATTACAATTCAACGATTGGCTTCTGCTCGTCATGATTATACACATAGTATTGATATGCGTAATACTCTCAGTATAGCTATTGATTTGATCAATTAAATGCTTATTTATGGATGAGCAATATCTATAAGTTTATTGGAAATTTTAATATTGAATAGCTTAATATTGAATAGCTTTTGAAATAATCATTTAATTGTCATGAACATTTTAGGATATAGAAATTACATACTTAGATAGTTATGCTATAGAAATCAGTGCTATAACTGTGTAACTCAGTTGAAATTTTGTATCTTTTAAATTGGAGAAAGACACAGCTTCAGAAAGAATCTTTTCAGTTTGTCAAGTAATAATGAAATTTGTATAAGATTAGTTGCAATTCAAATCGACAAATACACACGTGATAAAAGTCCAAAGTCTGTTTTTAGAAAGAATCTATTTTAACTTCACTTCCGCAATATATAATGAATTAAATAATTTTAAATTAAATCTTTGAAGAATTGGTTGAAGAGAAAAATTGCTAAACTGTTGAGATATTATTGCGTTTGTGATATTTGAAGTATGATTCTATAGATGTGCCGTTATTAGATGCTTAAATAAAACTTTGCTTGTAGTGCTCATCTCTAGATTATTCAATCAAAAATTTCAGTCACTCACACACACAAATCCTTAGACTTAAGATATTTTTTATGTACTTTAGAGAGAATCTCACCCTCGAGTTGGCATTTCAACAGCATTCTTAAATCGTGTGGTACGGTTGCAAAAATTTCAAATCAAATACACATAAGATACACACACTCTAACGACACTCACACACACACCCGCAAGCACACACTCACACACACTGTACAGTTGCTTTAAGAGCAATCTCAAATAATTCTATATTATGTACATACAAATTGTTTGAATTAGAAAGAAAACGAAAGTTGTAGATGTAAAATTGGCTTGGCAACTCGTAGCGCTCGATCGTCGTTGGTAGAAATCATAAATTCGCTCATCCGATGCCATTATCTTTCTCTCTCTCTCTCTCGTGGCTATTTGCAATGATACTAACAAATCAGGTGACGAATCAGATTCCATGGGACCAGGACGACATGGCAAAACACCATTGGCCACGCAACCCAACAAGGAGAAGCGAAAGCCGTTCTTCAAGAAACAGGAAACCGCCAGCCCGTACGATGTGGTGCCATCGATGCGTCCCGTTGTTTTAGTGGGTCCAAGCCTTAAAGGTTACGAGGTAACCGATATGATGCAAAAGGCGCTCTTCGATTTCCTCAAGCATCGTTTCGAAGGTCGCATCATCATAACGCGCGTCATGGCCGATATATCCCTGGCGAAACGTTCCATTATGAACAATCCATCGAAACGTGCCATTATGGAGAGATCCAGCAGTCGGTCCGATTGTCTTGGCAAAGTTCAGGAGGAGATCGAGCGAATCTTTGAGCTGGCCCGTTCACTCCAGCTGGTCGTACTCGATTGTGATACAATCAATCATCCGTCACAATTAGCAAAAACTTCATTAGCGCCAACAATAGTTTACTTAAAGATTAGTAGTAGTAAGGTAAGTTTCTTTTTTTATCTATCTACAAAGTGAGTTTTTGTAATTGTTTTAAATCAAACGAAAATAAGCTAGAGTTTTTTATAACTAATACAATATGATAAAACATATACATACCTTTTTTGTTAAAACAATTACTTGACCTTTGTTTCGTTATGTAGCATCCATAAGCTAATATCATCTAATGGTTTACATCTTTTTGTTGGTATAGGTTTTACAGCGTTTAATCAAATCACGAGGCAAATCACAAGCTAAAAACTTGTCCGTACAAATGGTTGCCGCTGAAAAATTAGCCCAATGTCCACCCGAAATGTTCGATGTTATTTTAGACGAGAACCAATTGGAAGACGCCTGCGAGCACATTGCCGAATACTTGGAGGTAATAACTACAATTCTTACCGAATTCATCAAACTCATATCATTTTTTCTATTCCTTTTAGACGTATTGGAAGGCCACGCATCCAGATCTCCGTACGGGCGCCGTACCGGCCATTGCCAGGCCGCTGCCTCAGGAGGTGTCTTCGTCACCTACTGTAGATCAAGCTCGCTTGGGTCCAACACCACCAGGTATAGTCGGGAATCTCATGACGAGGGTTCATCTAATAAGCATAGTCATTTTCATACGCGTTATCGTATCTTTATCGTATCGTATCGTATCGCAATCCTCCCCGCTCCGTTTGACTGGAAGTTCTCAAGAATTCCAATTCCAAACACTGTCCAGTATCCACAGTCTCATCCATTAACGTTTGGCAATTCAAATGATTTAAAAAAGAATATACATATATGATAAAAATAAAAATAAAATATATATATAAATTTATAATCGCTTGAACAGTTCATAAAAGCATTAATGAAGTCAGTTTAAAAAAATAAAAACTAGTTATGCATTTGTTTTGATATCGGTTATCGACACAAATACAAATACATATTATGTATCAATTACATGCACATACATTTACTTAATTGCAATATACGAATTATCACAAATTTTAATTACATTTACTTTACATCTATACTCGTACCAAATACAATTCTAAAAATTTGTCTTTCTCAAATTTAAATTCCCATGACTGTACCGAATAAACCAATCAATGCTCCTTCTTGCTCTCTCTCCGCATTCGCGTGTCGTCGTGTTGATTCGTTGTCGCATCGGCTCGTTGACAGTCGATGGCGAGGAATTTGACGAGCTCGAGCCCCGTATGGCGAGTGTCGAGCGTGAGGGTAGTCGGGAACGGGAACGGGAACGGGATCGGGAGCGTGACAGTAGGGAAAGAGAGCGTGAGAATGAGCGCGACTACTGGGATAGAGAGTTCAATCGTGATCGCAGCTCGAAAGACAGAGAAAGAGATTTGGAATGGGAGCGCGAGAGAGCGCGCGAATGGGAAAGAGAGCGAGAAAGGGATTGGGATAGAGAGTTCGATTGGGACCAAGGTAAATTCAACTGTTTAACCTTATTATTTGATTTCAATGTATTCGAATATGTTCAAAAAGCAATTTATAAGTACTGTCAATCCAATTACTTAGTATCCAAACATATTCCAAGTAATTTATGTTGAGTACACAATTTACAAACTGAAAGATTTAACTTAATACTGTTGATAATTATTATTATTATTGCTATTAAATATAGAATTAACTTTTACAATTAGTTCCTAGTTGAGCTTTTCTTTCACAGTACATTATCGCATATGTTCTTCATAGTTCATTAATTTGTAATCTTCATGACCTTATTTGAAGATTTATCATTTATTTGATATTTCAACTTACATTTTACTCGTTGTCTCTTCTCAGTAGAAATCTTCGAGTAGAAATGATAAATTACGGTTAGAGCTTTTTAGAGAAATTTGATCAGTCAGTCTGTTAACCAAACTCCTTTACGATCTTTAAAAATGTTTAAAAGTAGAATACATTCATTTTATTTTGCCGCATCGAAACATTTAAAATCATTTGCTATTTCAATTACTTTAAGTATTTTGAATTTTGTGCTTTGTTTTTCATTTATTTTTCGTTTATTTTTTTACGCAAACACTTCACAGCACGAGACATACCCGGTTCCTTCACAACAATGCTATAATATCAAATCCAATAACAAGATCCAAGATCAACACAATAGAGATATATCAACAAAGACAGTACAAAGATAAAGACAAACCAAAAAAAAACAACAATTATAACTCGCATAACCAAACGTTTCAATCGATCGTATCCAAAACTAAGAAGTCTGTTCCAGTTCACAACTCGAATGCTCGTCAATTTCAAGTTGTCCCGATTCTAAATGAGGTGCACAGCGGCCCAATAAAACAATCTGTTCTTCTGTTCTGTCGGGAGCCATTAAATAACAATTAACCTTAGTACTTAAGATATCCTCTTTGACTTTTGTTACTATATTTTCTGCTTGAGTTTTGATTAACAATACTAAAATGAAATGAAATTGTTTTAAGACCATTCTCTAGAGATATATATTGCATTATCGAAAGCTTCTTCAGTGCATTAACCATATTCGTGAATTCCATATTCGTTCTTTTACGTACTCGTTTTTAGGCCAGAAATCGTATCGTATTATTGTCTAAAATGTGCACTTGCCATGTTTTGTACTCGTTTCTAGTTACACCTGGCGTCGTCCGCCTCTAGTGTCCACGTCCTCGTCCTTCTACTTGATTCCTACATTGCTCGGATGAACTCAGCCCAGTACTGTCCAATAGTTAACGATATATCTTGTGTTCTGTAATTAATAATTTTTCTAAATTGTCGCTCGTCATTTCAAGTTAGAGAAAAACTCAAAATCAAATTAAGCAAAAACTCAATTCATCCAAAATTTGTTCGTTATTTAGACACATGTTGGCTTAGTGAGTATGGACTCCCCAAAAAAAAAAAAAAAACGTATTTAGTTTAGTTTTTAACTTAATTTGTTTGATTTGTTGTAACCCCATCGATTTTATTTGCAATTTATTGGTTGGCATCTCCTCATTTCCCAATTTCCCTATTGTTAACATTTTTCAAACTATCGAATAGAGAACTTATCATTTTCAAAAAGTTGTAGTTTTAAATATTTCCAAAGAAACTAGGTTTTTATACATAAAAAACCATTCAAAGAAACAGTATATTTTTATAAAAAGGGTACTAAAAAATAAACTGTACTCATTTATTCTTGAACGATCGACAGCTCAGCATAGAAATGGAGTTTCGATCGAATCCGTTACAGTTTATAGAAAGATTGTATAATATATATAACTTATGCAACTTAAATGTTGGTACCAAAAAAAAATAATCGATCCGAAGTTTATTATATAATATGTTCTTCACATTATACAATATAATTTTCTTTCAAAAGATATAAAGTGTGTAGATATCGATAGATCTTACTAACAGAGAATTCTTTTCCAAATTCGGCTTGACGGAAAGAGTATTATAATTATGTCTATATAATTAATTTAACCCTATTCCTTATACCTAATTCAATACCGTTAAATCCTTGATGAGTCAATACTAATCGTTATGGGAGTCCTAATTTTAAGATGGTTATTTAAAAACAAAAAACAAGAATTGCTAGAAAACCACGCAAGATATCTGCACTCCCGTGTTACTAAAACGGCTGTTGAGTTTAACTGAATACACTGAATACATTCAGAATATACATATGTGGAGTTTATTGAATATGTATAGCATACTCGTACTCGTATATCCTGAATAAATGATGAATGCATTCTATAAAATGTTGATCATAAAATGTTGAATATATGCTGAGTATATTCTTAGATTCATACTGAATATTTATAAGGTGTACACTGAATGTATTGAGTGTATTTGGGTATAAGAATAAGTGGCTTTTGAGCCATTCCATTTGCCTTTTGATGCGTTTCGAATGCTTTGCTTTTAGTTTGATTTGTTTCGGTTTTTGGTTGATTTGTTATTTAGTCAGTGTTAAATGGAATAACTTGTCTAACATTCATTTGTGTGTGTCCATTTTGCAGGAGGTGCCTCATACCATCACAGCCGTCGTCAGGCGTCGGGACGTCACCAGGAACGCAGCGGAGCGGGCGGCGGCCATGCGGCGGGCTTTGAACGCGACCGAGAGCGTTATGAGCGGCAGGAAAGAGAGCGACTGCATGCGAGAGATCGGGATCTGATGCATTATGATCTGAACAGTGATGAGATGCTGGATGAGCGTAATTTCGAGTATCCGGCAATGCGAAGTGGGCCAAGTGGTGCCTCCCATCATGGTCATCTATCCCGCGGCGGTCGATTGCACGACGATGGCGATTTCGAGCGTGAGGATCGATTGTTGGGCAGCTCAAGAACACGCTATGGACCAGGACCCTCGACGCGCATCGATGATCCGCGGGATGTGGCGCGAGCGGCAGCTGTTGTCGAGCGCGATCGCGATGAATACAGTCCGCATAGAGGTGGTGGGAGTAGTAGGAGAATGCTGAATGCCATGTAGGAATCGTGGATATAGGGGTGGGATCAGATCGATTCGAAAGCGCCAGGTTTGATGGAAGCACGTGACAATAGTTTTGATCTTGACATAATACACAAACCCAATACGATACCCAGACAGCAGCACTCACAATCCACTCATGATTCACAAACGCATTCTCAATCACAATCACACACACATACACACTCATTCCTGCCCAGACAACAACAAGCGAGGAGGGATCAGTGGCTGTCATCCTCGTCGTTCTCCCTGTCGCAGACGCCACAGCGTCCAAGCGAACACTTCCCATTGCGACACCAGCCACTGTCCTATCCACAGGCACGTCCACACTCCAGTAGTCGCCCCGCACCTCCACCACCGCCTTCACCTCGTCCGCATCCCAATTGTATCCAAGGGATACAACCTACCAGAGCACCTCATTTGCCAATCCGCCGAGCAACATTAGCAGATTCAAAAACAGATCCATTAGTAGCGGCTCCAATACGAAAACACTGGACTACGATTGGTCATCGTCATCATCCTTCACGAAGATCGATGCGATCACGCATGCAATACGTAATAAGATCATTGTTGAGGAGGACGAGGAGGATATACTGAGCACGGATAGGTTTTATTGAAGAGATTTCATTGAGGCACAAACACACACTTTCACCGAACTTTCTTTGAGAAACGCAGAAGCGAAAGTCTAATGGAAATTGCACAATATGTTTAGATATGATTCCTTGACATTAGATTGAAGATACCATCATTATATATTCGAAATTTCAAATCTAGCATACTTATTTCAGTGCCAAAGAAAAAGTCTAGAAAAGTTTGTACATTTCAACTTTGAAGTTGGGGCTGAACGGGAAAATACACTTACGTAGTTAAAAAAGAAAGATAGCACAATGCTAAGTACAGCCTTACGTGTCTTAAATACTTACTATAGCTAAGTGTAATGAGATTTTATTTAAAAATGCGATAAATGAAGCAAAATATAAAATTTACTATACATACGAGTATATGAATTTAAAAAAAAATTAAGCCTAAGATTTACACCTAAACAAACAACAACAATTTGTTAATGCATTTCGCCACAAGGATACAACAAGAAACTTGAGTGGGTGAGGGAGAGGGAGAGGGGAACGAGGTGCGGGGTATTTCAAGGTGATTTTTTGTGGGGTGGTAATCATTGTAGTTACGGTACCATACCGTATATATATATATTTTTTATGCATACGATAAACTAATTAATAAGTGGCAGCTTTAATAATTTAGTAAAAAAAAATTTAAATACTTATAATAATCTAAGTAAATGCAGGCACACACACACACACACACATACACACAGAATTAGCAATGAAATCGATAGAAATCTCTTAAATAAAACCATTTATACTCAAGTTATAATACAGATTGCTTAAAACTCGTTCAAAGAAAAAATCGTTATACCCTTTACTAACTATCCTCTATACGATTGCTTAGCTATAGCATTTCTAGTTTCATCTATTTTCAATACTTCCTCTCTTAGCGCTTTGATCCTTGGCAAATCTCTAAAGTTTAACTAATTTTCTAGACCTTAATTATTATTTGATTTCTGCCTAGTTAGTTGCTATAATACAGCAATTAATACTACCAGTGCCTTAACAAAAAACAAAAACCATTTTGGCATCCCCAAGATGCTTTACACACACACACACACACACACACACAAACTATACACCTTTATTCTCCTTGGCCTCAAAATAAACTAAAGAAAAGAAACGCAAATAGAAGAAGACGGAGGAGAAGCTTATTACGTTTTGCGCCTGCGTACGATTCAATCATGAAAACATCAAAAATACGGAGAAACTATTGTAAGTATGTTTTTGATCTGGTCCATTCCAAACGAGCACTCTTTTTACAATTCCAACCACCTGTGAACGAATTGATCCAACGGTTTTTTCGAAATTCAAAAAAACAAATGTGAAAGATGAAAGATGAAAGATGAAAGATGAAAGAAAGAATGAAGAAAACGCACTGAATTCAAATCGATCGCGGCTTTCGAATATCTAGGGAGTTGTTGTTCCCCAACTCCCTGCACTTCCAGCGCTTTGATTGATTAGCGCTAAGTAAGTAGTTACTTCCACACCTTAATCATAATCATTCAGGCTAACTACGTAATGTACGAGCTTTTTTTCGAATCGGCCTCGCAATAGAAAGAGACAGAGATAGACCTAACGATTGATTGATTGATCGATTGAATGATTGATCACTGCACTCCCTATATACTTAGCATAAGCAGGAGTTGGTATATTTTGAGAGCTTGATCTGGGTACTGATGTTTGAAATATATTCGCTTAATTACCTTTTCAAAAAACCAAATAAAACCATTTCAGATTTGCAAAAATTTTCGAGTTTTTGTGTTGGCGCATTGCAAATTAGACCTATAAAAAATTGTGATATTTTTCAATTTTTAAATTTGAAATCTTTAAAATGAAAAAAGTGTAACTTGTATATTTAAAACATCGGTACTTCTAACAGCGCTCAGACAAAAACTAAATGAAACTTACAGTCCAAGAGTTTATGAAAAGGAAATAGGAGCATTTCGGAAATTGAGACACAATCCAATATTGTGAAATTTGAGAGCGCGGCGAATATTAGTTAATAAAAAAAATATTGATAAGTAAATGAACTAAGCCTCCCAACAACTGACATTTTGATAAAGAAATGTATTTAAATCTGGATTCAGGATTGTGGAAAAATTGTTAAGTGTTCAACCCATACAAAACTCGTAGACAAATGTGCATATGTATGTATAAAGAAAACCACAAACAAACAAAAAGAAAAGTAGCAAATCCAATGTGAATGTGGAAAGCAAAAACCATATACCAAAAGAAATACCATTAAATTATAACGATACAAAAGAACAAGTTAGATTTTAATATTGGTTTTATAATTGACCCATCTAATACAGAGCAAATCATAATAAATAAGTATCCTAAACCAAAATTATAAGAAAGTTATATATACATATAGCGATATACTATATATGAGGAAAGAGCCTAACGAAAATTAGAACGTCAGGATTATGCTCATTTGCATTTTGTGCAGCTTATAGCAAATACATAAATACATGAATACATGAATACATATTTAATAGACCTGCACGTTAAAACATTTTGTATCACTTGAAAAGGGGCTTCGACCCCGATGCTATGACTGGGGATTCGATTGCTAGAGCCATATACATACATACATAAATCATAATATTATGAATAACAACAATAATGATAATGAAAATGATATGCAGACATTACTTGTATAAAGTGGCAACAAATTTATTTATTAGCTATAATTAAATATATTGAAAATTACTTTTTAATACTAGCTTAAAGTTGAGAGAATACACGAAGGAAATTACAAGAAAAACAAAAACCTAAAAACAAACCTAAAATTTTCGAGAAAAAACAGTAAAATATACATTTACCAAATATGAATATAGTACATATGTATGTAAATTATACAAATATACTCACATGAATACATGCATTGACTGTATTGTATTCGATTCACAGAACTGGAAACTCACAATAAAAGAAAATATGAATATAAATAAATGTAAATGTATCCTGCTATAAATAACAAAATTTAAATAAATCCAGTTTGTCAAGTGGACAGAACTTTACCAATAGCGAACTAATTAATATGAATACTGTTAAATATGATCTACAATGCAACAACAACAAAAAAAAAAAACAAAATCAACAAATAATTATAACAAAAACATAATATAATAGAATAGTTGTTAACAAAAACAACTCTTCGAATTATAGAATATAATAAAATGATTTATTTTGAATAACGCAATTATTTCGATCTAATCCAAAATAAAACCTTAAACAAAATAATAAAGAATAAATAACAACAATCACAAATATGTATTTAACTTTGTTGACTAACTAAAACACTACACACACACACACACACACATTCTCACACACAATCACACAAGCAATTTTATAGTGAAAATCCCCTAAATTATTTTGGGGCTATTCTATTTCATACATTTCAAATACGAAACTCGAAAATTCAACTTTAATATATTAAGACTCCTTTTTGTTTTCAAGCCACTTTGATAAATGCAAGCATTATTTTTTTTATCAACAATATATGCGAAAGTTTATAAGCGAAAAGCAGAGAAAAATTGCAAATATTTATGCACGCCTGAGATTCCGTATTCGAATTCTAATTCAAACTAATATTAAAAATAAAAACAAAATGGGTGAAAGAATTACCAAAACCAAAATCAGAATATAAAAACAACTATTTGTGCAAAATATCAATCCAAATTTATATAGAATATTTTTTACGTACATATGTATATTGTAAAAACCGATAAATTTACCATAATCGAATGTAAATACTTAATGATATCTCAATTTGTTTTATATAAAGTTGTGGTTTTCCGTTTCAGAAAGGGGACAAAATTTACAATTTACAATTTCTGCCCTAGGTTTTGAGTGGTTTCTGTTGTTTATTGTTTGATATGTTTAGAAAATTGATTTAAAATATGATTAAAACAAATACGAGTATGTAGTTAAATGAGCGCTAAATTGCGAATAAAACCAATTAAAATAAATCAAAACTTGTACATTATTTTATTTGGTTGTGGAAAAATACTTACTTGATTGAGACTTCCTGTTTACACTGAAGTGAATCTTATCTTCAGTGAATCGAATGCTTGCTCTTGGTTGTTTAAATCGAAATTAAGGTAAGAAATAAATATTTGCTAATAATATTTGTTTGTATTTTAAATTATGCAAAACGAAAATAATATTCCTAGCTTACCCTTGTAGTGACTTTTCTTAACCCTTGTGGAGTCTCATGAGTTAAGCTTCGTTTTCGTACACTCAGATTTATTCGCATGTGTACTTTACGTAGGACACCCACACGTGGGTAGATTCATACATAGACACGCGTGCTCTCATGAGTACGAATTCGTATTGAGTTGTACGAATGTTTACTGAGAGAGCGCTCTCACTACACACATTATTTGGCCTTTGCACTAATTTATCAAGTTCGATCGCTTTCGCTCACTCTCAGAGAGAGAGCAGTTAAAGTCGCCGTCCAGCCGGTTCGTTGGCCGTTGACTCTCACATTGCGAATCAGTAATATTATCAAGCTCAGACCGACAAGTGCAGCCGCTCTGCGTGTGTGTGAGTTTGTGCGTGTATTAGGTATTCAAGCCCTTTAACTAAACCTTCCTGTTTCAGTAATTGCATTTAAGGAAACTTCTGAAATTCTGCAAATATGCCAATGAAAATTAAAAATGTTGTCATCTGCGACGATGTTGATAAATCATGTGTCGACCTTCTCCAAGAGCATGGCATCAATGTAAGTTGATAAATTAATTGCTTAGCTACATATGTACATACTTATATACGAAAATATATGTATGTATATAGGTACTTGAATGCATGTATATACAAACAGACTTACTGTGGTTTTGGTTGCGTTTTCTTTTACTCAGGTTACGTACAAACTTAAATTGCCGGTTGATGAGCTCTGTAAAGAAATAAAGGTGAGTAAGAATCCGATTATATAACGATTGCATGTACACAAGTACATATGTATGTATGTATGTTTATACTTACATTCAGCTTATGTACTTGGTATTGGGTGTGTGCAAATTGTTTGTGAGTTGACAACACGTGTTTAATTGTCTTATCTTGACTTGCATATTGCATTTGAAAGTAAAAACAAATTCTTATCTGTATACTATACTCGAAAAGTACTAACGAGTTTAAATAATAAACAACCTGTTGTCAAGCAGTGCATTTGAGAGCATTTATATTTATGCAATTTATTTTGCTATTTATTCAATTAAAATCATACAACTAATACTCTTATTTCAAGCTAACTATTGAGGTGAAATAATGCAAACATATTCTTATTTCACATTATATTTAACATTGTACATTTTTTTATATCATCAAAAGTTTTTGATGGAATAAAATTACAAATTCAAAGTGTACTTATATATACGTACAGAGGTGTCAGTTAATAAGACTTTATTATCCAAGCTAAAATCATACAAATAATAAATACTTTTACTATCATTCAATTATTAGGTTTAAATCATACGAAAAATATTCGTGAAGTATGAATCACACCTACTCAAAATTATATTTAAAATTGTATATCATTTATAAAATATTTTAAAGTATTTCATAAAAAGAAATTACATGTTCAAAGTGTTCTTATAAACTAAAATCATACAAATATAAATATTTTTTCACCATATTCATTTATAAGCTTAAATCAAACAAATAATATTCTAACTTTACATTTATAGCTTTACCAAGATATAGAACACATACAAATTTTATGTTTTCTTTACAAAGTCGATAAAAGTAAAATTCTTATTCAAAGTGTTCTCATAAATGCGTACAGATGTGTATATTTATTAGACTGATAATCTGAAAACGTTATCGGTCTTGAGTCTAGACTACAATTTATTGTACGCACAAAATACTGATATTTTGACATAAAATTAATAATATATTAAGGAACTGTTTTATAGTAATTATGTAAGGCACGTGTATTAGAGAAAAAGCTTTAGGAGCATCTACAATGCATTTTAAGCTTTTAAAGCTACAGAGTATATGTCTGATAAGATAATACTAAAGATAAAGCAATTTAATTATTGATGATAGGAAAGCTTACTTCTGTAATAGCTGGATCAATGCCCGGAAATATTTATGGATCGCTTAGTCCAATCTTTTGGGGTCCAACGAAGACACTTAGAGTCAATGCGTAAGGTGCGTTTCTTTATTATGGATCGATGCTGTTCGATAGTGTCAGGATTAAGACAGATAATGTGTTTACCCTTGAAGTAGTTTACAAGGTTGAGACTTCTCAGTGTATATACAACATCGGCTGTGTTAATGGCCGTAATCTCGGAGATATCATTTATAGTTGTCAAAGGTCTATCACCATTTGGATCGGAAATCGGGTTAATTAGTATCTCGAGTATAGCCTGTGCCCAATAGGAACGATACGACAATAGTCCCAGATCAGAGAGAGGTTTCTCCGGAGATCCAGTTTTTCCCTCGCATCGGGAGAGTTCGTAGCTAAACTCAATAAGCAATTTACCGTAACCTTTGCGCTGATATGGCGGCAAGGTCAATACACAGGCTAAATTGTAGTCCTGAGCACATGTTTTCTCCTTGGAAAAGTAGCCAACAATGTGAAATCCACGGGAATCAAACTCAGTCATCACATAGAACAGAAAGGGATCCATGTCAAACTTAATTAACTTGTGATCGAGGAACAGTTTCGAAAGCAAACATAAATTCTGAGCATACACCTTGTTCTTGCGTCCATCGATCTCAAAGAAGGATATGGTGTCCTTGCGATAGATCTCATTACCAGGCGGATGTTTTAATGTACACTTGGATAAATGACGTCCGAGGCAAAAGCGACTTTTGCAATACTTCAGGCAAAATTCGCACAAATAAATGCATTCCATTTGACAAAGCTCTTGTGGATAGGGCGAGAAGTACCAGGGCTTCATACGATAGCGTCCTAACTCAATCATTTCTACATTTTTCACAAGGGTTTCATTACGCTTCTGTCGAACATTTGATACCATTCCATTCTGTGGATCACATTCTTTTAAAGTTGTTTCTGAGCTTTGTTCTTCCTTCTTTACGTGCTTGCGATGTTTACGCCGTTTAGATTTATTAGTAGACGTTATCATTAATTTTTCTTGACTTTCTGATGTCTGATCAACACGTGGAAGCATTTGCACATCGCTCAGATTCAAATCCTCCTCGGTGACCCATTCATCCAGTCGCTTGTTCCAATCCACGTAGTGCACATAGAACTTTTGTATATCCCCCATCTTTCTGATGCTCACGATCTCTGCCAGTTGCCAATCGTTCGACTTTCGCATTCGTACTTGAAGACGGCAGCCCGACAGTTAGCGATGCCGCCGATTCACAATTTATTTTTGAACTCATTTTTATATATTTACTTTTGTAACATGCGCAGGAATATTGGCTTTCGAAGTCAATATATATAACAATATTTAATTTGCTTTTTAAATAAAGCGAACTTAAGCTTTGCTCATTGTTTATAGTCAGGTTTGGAACTAGTTCGATTGAACCAACCAACCGGAAACAAATATTATGCTTGTGTCACGTGACATAAAAACGTATGCTGTTCACGGTCACGATCACGAATTAGCTTTAGATAACAATAAGTCGCTGTTTAAGTTTTATCATATTTAAATATATATATATAAAATATTAACTAAAATAGTACGCTGTCAAAACATTGTCTTATGGGCACAACGTATTATCAATACACCAATACTGCGATAAAATGCTTAACTTTCGTAAAAATGACGGTTAAATGAAATTCAGATGAGACAAGCTCAGATAAAGGTGAACTTTCAATATTATATATTTTTTAAGGTCAGTTCTTGGCTTCTGCCTTCGCATGACAACAAAGAAACTGTAATAAATAAGAATTCGCAATAACGCGAGTTCAATTCAATATTACATTTGTACTCTTTCTCACTTATTTACACATACACATATTTGCCATAATCAAATCTTACAGAACTTTGATGCTGCGATTGTGCGTTCGGATACAAAAATAACAGCGGAAGTTCTTGCAGCGGGAGCTGGCAGCCTTAAGGTTGTGGGTCGAGCGGGGGCCGGAGTGGACAACATCGATGTGGCTGCAGCGACATCGCATAATGTCGTTGTCCTTAAGTAAGTAAATGCTCCCTTGAAAGCACTGCCAATGCATGTCAGACGTAAGCAAATAACCGCGCGGGGAACAGAGAGAGAGAGAGGGAGAACACATAACTAGTTGCGGCATTGGCGAACTTGCAATACTCTACCTTTGACACTTCAATTGTGTTTAGTTACAATACCACTTTGAAATAGTTATTTGTAATTAATATTTATTTTATTTTTAAAATTTATAAACATGTAAATTTGTTGCCCACAATTCCAGAAAAATTCACTAAGAAAACATATGTATATATATAGAACCTATATTCTAAATATGTTAATTTTGTAAGCATGTTAAGTCAATTATCCTTTGTCATAATTTTTGTCATTATGTGATCGCTGTTAACTGCACTAATATACTCTCCACTTAGGGTATATAAAATTGAAAATATGCACACTTAAATTGTCGGGTCGAAAAGTACGTAGCAACCAATTGGCTGACTGGGTTGAGTGACGGGGTCGAATTATGTGCCTTGACACGCATAATTAGACGGCCAGATACATTTTTAGGTAACGAGCTTCTGCCTGCTCCTGCCTTTTGCACCAGCCTGGATTGCGAGGGATACAATACGAGAACGCGATATTTAAGTAATTTGCATAATGCTGTCTAGTCACAACAAGTGCCTCCTCCTCCTCCTCCTCCTCCTCGTTCTCTTATTCCTTTTTCCTTGCATCCTTTTGGCGAATGACACGATATGTTTGGTGTATTTAACAACAAATTCTGTTACTTTTTTAGCACTCCGGGCGGCAATTCGATTTCGGCTTGTGAATTGACATGCATCCTAATTGGCGCTCTGGCGCGTCACGTTGTGCCTGCCGGACAGAGCATGAAGGAGGGTCGCTGGGACAGGAAATTGTATAGCGGCACTGAGCTTTACGGTAAGACTCTGGCCGTACTCGGCTTGGGTCGCATTGGACGTGAAGTGGCCATACGCATGAAGACATGGGGCATGAGGGTAAGCGATCGGTTAATTTATATTCCTTGCTCCAGCTAATGCTCATCAATATGTCAGGTAATTGGCTATGATCCCATTACAACGGAGGCGGAGGCCAAAGCTGCGGGCATTGAGAAAATGACTCTGGAAGAGATTTGGCCACTGGCCGACTATATTACAGTGCATACTCCATTGATAGCAGCTACCAAAAGTATGTTCCCATTGACGTAGTGGATAAACAAATCTAATTGAATTTCATACACAGACTTAATTGGCTTGGAGACGTTGGAGAAGTGCAAGCAAGGTGTCAAGGTTGTCAACGTGGCACGTGGCGGCATCGTCGATGAAAGGGCCGTTTTGGATGCCCTCAATAGTGGCAAATGCGCTGGAGCTGCTTTCGATGTCTTCCCCGAAGAACCGCCCAAGTCGGAGGTGACCAAGGCACTCATCAATCATCCGAAAGTCGTGGCGACGCCCCATTTGGGCGCCAGTACCTCAGAGGCTCAAGTCCGTGTCGCCGTTGAGGTTGCCGAGCAATTCATTGCCCTGAATGGCACCTCACCCAAGTATACAACATACCTGGGTGTTATCAACAAGGAAGCTCTCGCTCATTACCAGTAATCCCATTATATTCATCCTCTAACTCTTTCCCATTTAAAGTGCATTCATTTAACACTTTTGATTGTTTCAAACGTCATTTTTGTATTAATAAATAATACCCACAATATAAATATATTTATGGATTTTTCATAACAATCTGGGGATATCCGTCATTGCCCGTGTTAATAAACAACAATAATCGAAATGATATTTCTTTAAATTTCTTGAATTAATTGGAAACCACATTCAAAAAATATATATTTTCCCTTTATGTTTTATAATAGAAGTTCCAAAATATAATGAAATCCAAATAGGAGGAAAAAGCACCAGCAATCAAGCATAGAGTTCATTTGAGAATGAATGAATAATTTCTATTTTCCACTCAAATTCTTTAAAAACTGGTGGGTAGATTCAATTTGAATTCAGTTATTATTCGTATGTGTCTATATATTTGGTTCCTATACCCTGTACACAAGATTTAGGTAAGGAATGAAGTTGGAATATAGTGTTTATGCAACAGATGAAAATTTGAATTTAAGTTTTATATATACATATTTATATTATTATTATATTTTCCAAAATTAATCAGAATTTTCGCAATTTAAATATACGTTATAATAATTAACTGAATTATTATTATTATTATGATTTATTATAGTATATTAATTATATTACTTTATAATTGATATCTGTTATTTTTATTATTTAATAAATATAAAATACAGAAGCTTCTCTCTCAAATAGAGGGTAAGTCCTGGCCTGGCTAAATAATTCGATTTATCTTTACACTTCGTGAGACACAAAAGAATGTAAAAATGGCAGAAGTTAATTTTTGGTAAGAAGGTATCAATTTTTTGGCAGGAAATCGAATACTAACGCATCGATATGAAAAGGTCGTAGGAATATAAATATAATTCGATTATATTGCTAGACATTTGACATGAAATGAATAGGTGAGTGTTATTAAATTAACTCAAATACCAATAAAACAGTTTAATTTCTCTTAGTCAAATATTGTTAAAGCTTTTGATATGGATACAGTTGTGTTTCCATTTCCGTGTGCATTAAATAAGAACATTTGCATTAATTGCGTGGGAATTAAGAATAATCCTCACTTCGAGTTCTTTGAAAAGTGCAACAGATTAACGTGCAACTATAAATAATTCACACAAGTGTTGGGAGTCATTGAATGTTCAGAATTTTCAAGAGCAATCTCCTAACTAATCCTCGGCCTTGAACTAGTGCACTTGACCAATGCCTCACCTATGGAACCAAGAGAGTTGTCCGAAATGTAGCTACACTCTTAGGAGATACAAGTTCAACAGCAACCACCCACACTAGTGACGGAAATGCCTGATATGTTGAAAAGTGGGAAGTTAAATTTCAGGTGCACTCTTTAAACTAATGCTCACCAGTTTTTTTTTTTTAACCATTTCTATCCAACCGGATACAAAAAAGTTCAAAGATATTGAACACATTTTTAAATGGAAAAAGGTTTTAATTAGTCTCATAATTAATGCTGGAAATAAAAGGTACAAACGAGTAAAAATCAACAACCTTAAAATATTTTAAATATGCGTCTAATAAGCACCAAAAAATAGTACGAAAAAATTTTAATTAGCATCGTGTCAGTCTTAATTAAAAAAGCCAGCAGAACAACACTTGTTTTTAGT
This sequence comes from Drosophila sp. st01m, assembly GCA_018901795.1. Lineage (NCBI taxonomy): Eukaryota > Metazoa > Arthropoda > Insecta > Diptera > Drosophilidae > Drosophila > Drosophila sp. st01m. The sequence goes on from JAEIFG010001638.1 coordinate 8,528,238, forward strand.
TGCTATCAGTCAGACTCCGTTCTATTCAGAGTATATAAACCCACACTTGACAAACGTTGAAACAGGAGCAGGATGAGGGGCAGGAGTCGGGGTAGGCGTCGGAGTAGGAGTCGGACTCGGAGCAGGAGCAGACGCAACAGGAACAGCAACTGTCAGTCATACGTCATTTAATTTTGGCGCGTATTGCGCCCACAACCGCAACGCCCCGTCAACGAAACGTACACCGACGGCGTACGGTGTACGGCGTATTTGATGCCGGAACCGAGACGAAGTTGCAGCTACGAAGCCAACACCATATAAAGGACCCAGCAGCCGTTAGCCGAGTCGCAGTCTGAATGGGATCTACGGTCGAGCAACAGCAGTGAATAAAAAAAATAAATATAGCGACAACGCCGTCGCGAATTCCTGATTTTGAAATTTAACTCTCAAATGGGTCACATGCGAGTGCGCGAATTTGTCTCGAATGTGTTCCACTTTTAGTGCAGTTCTTGACGTGTAAACCAGGCCAGGACCTTCCTCCTTTGGAGTCAGTGTCAGTGCACATAATACAACACCAAGAACTACAATTTTATTGGCATTAACTCCTCGCTTTTGCCACTTTACGAGCAATGTGTCCGGTTAACATGGCCAACAGTCGTCGCATTCCTGATATTCGCATCCTTCTCGTTAGCATCGCCGTGCTGTCAAGTCAGCGTAACCATAGCATCGCTGCTTCCAAAGACACCATAAATATTGGATTTCTAGCTGAATACTCTCAGATGCGTGTAAGTCTCAGTGGCTAATCCTGGCGGTTCCGCCTTTCAAATGATATAATTTTTAGCAGCTTACTTAAAAATTCTCTCACTTAACTAAATAACTTACTTAAGCAAGTTTAAGCAAGTTTTCTTGTTTCAAATTCAGGATATTCGCTCAAACTTTCACTCATATTTATATAGTTGGGATATTTAAAAATAAGATAATAATAAAATATAATATTGGTGTCTTTGATTTAATAACGAATAATACTATATAAATTTATAGCCATCAAATATAAACTAAAGATATGAATACAATTTTCCATACAAAACAATAAAAATATAGTAATAAATTGTATAAAAAGAATATAGAAAATTAATATATAGTTGAATGGAAATAAACATATTTGTAATTCAAGTTATAAATATTATATTTCTTGGGACTTCTCGACGTTAAAGTATTTTTGCAGAGTATCTCTTTGTTTATATTATTTCACTATCAAATATCAATTGCTATTGGTAAATTTACATACTTGCAATAAAGAATTACACATGTAGATATTTGAGGGGAGAGTTTGTCACAGGGTTTTTATTTTATAAATATTTGCAGACATCTGTCAATTTTGCAGTTATTGGGTTCATTTTGGGGTTTAATACTTTGTATACGCTTTTAACCGAATAACACAATCAAAAGAGCTTGCAGCTGTATACGGTTGAAATAATATGAAATATATCTGTATTCTTTCGGATTAAGTGCTATGACAACGCCACAGGTTACTCTCCTTTCACACACTCATACTTGCGTTTATTACTCTCTGCAGTTTATAAGAATATTTGTTAGCTTTTCTGGCCGTAAGTCTTCTCAGCTCCCTGGTGTCCAATGTTGTGGCAAAAACATAATGCACAGGAAAGCCCTTTGAATGGAGCATAATGCAATGCATGCAACATAAATAAGTCAAGTGAGGTAACAAAATAGTTAACATTGCAACATGTATATAGCTTAAGAGTTTGTTGAACTTGCGACATTAATATCAACTCTGAGCAAACTGTGTCTTCATTTCCAAAGTAGTTGCTTAACTATTTCCTACAATTAAAGTTGTAACATGACAAGTTTCGTGTGGCACCTCAAAGTTATAAGTTAATGTAATTTAAAAGCGAAGACACTTAGTTTGCATCCATTGACAAACAAATAGAAAGAAGTTGTACAAATTGAGAGAAAAATGCAATTGAGGCGTAAGTTTAATAATTTAATGGCATACATTGAATTTCTGATTAATATTACGTAAAAGTGAGAATATTTTCCTCCACTTTTATATTTTGGAATCTAATGTGTGACTATTAATAGTTTGTGTCCACCTATAATGGGAAAACTTTTATCCTAAACTGTAATCCATCAAACACTAATTGATTGGGCGACTCTAGCTACAATATGTTGCAAACAAATATTCCAATTATAGCAGCTGTTTAAAATCCATTCAGAATAGGAAAAAATATTAAATTTAAGTAAAAATTAAATGTAGTTTCAGAGTAATGTTTAGTTTTAGGCAAATGATAACTGTTGGGGAGTCGCAGCCCATTGGTTGGTTATTTGTTATACTGGAAACGACCCTGTTGTTGGGTGTTATACAGCCAGTAAAAGAAGAGCTCGCGTATCGTGCGATGCCTCGCGAACTGGCATACAGTCTGTTATACAGTGGCTTCGCAATGAGCACATTTTACTATGGATATGGAATAGTACAGTTGCGAACAATTGGTCCTTTAAATGACTTTTTATGTCGAATATGCGGCTCAAGTTTAAAAGTTTGGATAAACTATAGCTTCTTAATGATGTTGCCTTGGAGTCTAAAAGTGTTGGAACAAATCGAAGAAAACTTTCGATGTTTATGGAAATGTATAGCTGATAATGATAATGAAGTTGCATATATTTATTTATCTCTTGGAATTACTTGCTTTCTAGCACAGTTGATATTCCTTAGCATTTCATTTATTTCTGCCATAAAGTATAGCTACCAGTTGACTTCCTCCCTGCATATAAATCAAATTATTGGTAATCATGAAATTCGTGCATACGCTCAGTCATTAAATAATTCCCTTGGCTTCGACATGATTCAAATACCTGAGAATGAATAAAGTCTCTTTGATAATTGAAAGATGTACTTAGGAACAGAATTTATTGTTTAAATACGTTGTTGTTTTTATGGACTTTAGGTGACACTTGGAGGTCTACCGCTTGCCGTTGAGGATGTCAATAAAAATGTTAATTTGTTGCCCGGAAAAACACTGACCTTTACACCATTCGACATAGGCAATAGAATGAGCGCATATCGAGTGAGGCCATTAAGGTAACTAATAATTAGTCTCAGGACCAATGCCACAGTTTAAATTCCCGCCTAATTAACTTCAGATTTATGACTGAGATGAGGGAGAAAAAGGTAAAGGCTTTTATTGGACCTGACGAAAGCTGCACAACTGAAGCATTACTTGCATCCGCCTGGAATACCCCGATGCTTTCATTCGTAAGATTTAATTCAATTTGAAAATAATATTCAATAGTTAAATACAAATTATTACTCTAGAAATGCTCTGACTCTATTGTTTCTAACAAAAGCACATTCCATACCTTCGCACGGACGCTTGCGCCAGCATCTAAGGTTAATATACTTTATCATAATTTCCATATATTATAAGCATCTATAATAACTTCAATTTTTGTAGGTTTCCAAAAGTGTGATAAGTTTGTTGAATGCTTATGATTGGAAGAAATTTGCCATTGTTGTTAGCTCGAAGCCAATTTGGGGCTCTGATGTAGCCAGCGCAATTCAGGTACAAAATTTAAGTATTCTACAGATAGATTAAACATATTTGAATTGCTTAATAACAGGAACTGGCGGAATCGAGAAACTTTACCATAACTCACTTTAAGTACATATCGGATTATATACCAATTAAGAAAACTTTGTCCCACATTGAAAATATTATCGAAGAAACCTATCAAACGACCAGAAGTAAGTTTTTAGTATGCCAAATATATATTACATTTAAAACCTATTTCTTTTTTCTCATAATAAGTATACGTGTTTATCGGTGAACATATCGCCATGGTTGACTTTGTTCGCGGCTTACAAAATCGTAAGCTTTTGGAACGCGGGGAATATATAGTAATATCTGTGGATGATGAAATCTATAATGCAAATCGAGTTAATATTATGGAACGTAGTAAGTAAACTAATGTAACTCAGTTATACTGAACTATCCTTGTGCTCTAATGCATGCAACATCTTATTGCAGATTACTTAGATCCTTATATTAGAAAAGAAAAGAGCAAATCACTGGACAAAATCTCATTTCGTTCAGTTATAAAAATAAGCATGACATATCCACAAAATCCTCATATTCGGTAATTTTGATCAAACTCCTATTATAAATCACTTATCCTATTTTCGACAAACCATAAACCATAATATTACTGCTTTATATAAAATGTAATTAATAAGTTCCCAACTAAATAAATAAGTTTTCAAAATTTCAGTGATATATGCGCCAAAATTAAGGAATATGCACGTAAAGCACCTTTCCTGGTGCCCTACCATCAACGTGTTTTCGAGAACATTTCGGTATGAAATATCTTCTTATTATCTTTAAATTTTAATTGTATGGAACCCTATTGTAGGTTCCCATTTATGGATTACATTTGTACGACAGCGTTATGATCTATGCTCGTGCTATAACGGAGATACTTCAGCTAGGAGGGGACATAAATGATGGTAGCCTAGTAATGAGCCATATATTCAATAGGTCCTACCATTCCATACAGGGCTTCGATGTGAGTAGATTTATTAAGAATGGGAACTACAGTCATTAAATGGTAATCACTTAGGTATTTATTGACTCGAATGGCGATGCCGAGGGAAACTACACGGTGATCACATTACAAAGCGATATAAATGGAGGAAACTCTGGAGCTTCTTTAGCTAAAATGTCAATGCTTCCCGTTGGATTCTTCGTCTATAACAAGGACTCTGTAATTCCTGTAAGAAACTTTTCATAAAATCAAATATCACTCTCTTAATTTTTATTTTTGCTAAAAGGAATTTCGTTATATCAAAAATGGACGACATATACAGTGGCTTAATGGACGTCCGCCTCTTGCGGAACCAATGTGTGGATTCCACGGAGAGCTGTGTCCTCGCAAGAAGTTAGACTGGCGTTATCTAGTAACAGCTCCTCTCTGCGTATTCGTCCTAATTGTAGCTATTGCTCTATTGTTCAAGTAACGTTATATAATTACAATATTGTATACATTTTTCACAATATTATTTGATGCTTTTAAAGGCATTATCGTTATGAACAGACCTTGGCTGGTTTGTTATGGAAGGTGGATATGAAGGAAGTAACTGTCATTAATCTGGGGGAATATAATAATCCAAGCCATAAGAATATTGTAAGAAAGCAAATATGTAATTCTTTTTATTAATATTATAATATTATATTTATATTAATTCATAGGTTCAAATATGCCGACAAAGTATTCTGGTAGTTGGAGAGCCAAATAAAAGATCATTTACAAATATTGGTATGTACACGTAATTAAGGGGATGAAGAATTGCAAATTAATATCAGACTCATCAACAGCTCTTTTTCGGGGTAACATAGTCGCTATGAAAAAGATTCATAGGAAGAACGTGGATATAACTCGTTGTATTCGGAAGGAATTAAAATTAATGCGAGAGGTAAACCTTAAAAATGCTTAATTTTGTGAAATTAAATTCGAAAAAAGCTTTTAGGTGCGACATGAAAATATAATCAATTTTATTGGCGCATCGATTGATCATGGATCGGTGATTATATTCACCACATACTGTGCCAGAGGAAGTTTGGAGGATGTGTTAGCGAATGAGGACTTACATTTGGATCATATGTTTATATCTTCATTGGTCTCGGATATATTGAAGGGCATGATTTATCTCCACGACTCAGAGATAATATCGCACGGAAATCTAAGATCAAGTAACTGCCTGATCGATTCAAGATGGGTTTGCCAAATCTCTGACTTTGGACTGCATGAACTGAAAGCCGGACAAGATGAGCCCAACAAGTAAGAATTATATGCAATCTTTAGATAAATGTTCATAAACTTATTTTGTGTATACAGAATGGAGTTGGAATTGAAACGTGCCCTCACGATGGCCCCGGAGCTCTTACGGGATCCCTATAAATCAGCTCGTGGTTCACAGAAGGGTGACATTTATTCCTTTGGCATTTTACTATATGAAATGATTGGACGCAAGGGAACCTGGGGTGAAACTGCATACACAAATGAAGGTATGTTTAAAAAACGTAATTTTTTAAAGACAACTTTTATAGAAAGGGAAATTATTTTATTTGTACTCAAATAGAGATAATTGAATTTGTCAAAAGTCCTGATCTACTACAGCATGGAGTGTTTCGTCCAGCCCTTAGCTATTTAGATATACCCAATTATATAAGACAATGTCTTCGTCTCTGTTGGGAGGAAGATCCCGAAGTTCGACCCGACATCCGACTTGTTCGCATGCATCTGAAAGAACTTCAGGCGGGATTGTAAGTTTATAATATATCTACATGTTGGCTGTTTCGAATTTTTAAGAACACACTTCTCTTAGAAAACCAAACATATTTGATAACATGCTGGCGATTATGGAAAAATATGCCTACAATCTTGAGGGTTTAGTTCAAGAACGCACCAATTTGCTGTACGAGGAGAAAAAGAAAACTGACATGCTGCTTTATCAAATGCTACCAAAGTAAGAAGTTCATTACAATGTTATATATATGTAAATATGTTTTTGTAATCTTTTTAATTTGTTTTTAGAACTGTAGCTGAACTACTTAAGAGTGGGGATCCAGTTAAGGCCGAGTGCTTTGACTGTGTTACAATTCTTTTTAGCGATATTGTTGGTTTCACCGAACTCTGTACGACCAGCACTCCCTTTGAAGTCGTAGAAATGCTAAACGATTTGTATACGTGCTGCGATTCTATTATATCCAACTATGATGTCTATAAGGTAACAAATTGTTTTTAATTGTAAACGGAAGTATTTAAAATATGAGATACAAAATATGCAATTTGAATTATAAACAATAAAGATGTAAAAACATTATAATATGGAAACTCCACAATGAGATCAATTAATATTTGAAAAAATTTTGACACTTTTACGTTTTTGAGAAGCAAGAAAAAGTGTCAAAAAATCAATCTAATTTTTTTTTTAGTTGAAAATTGACTTAAAGTATTTATTTCTGTAGGTTGAGACCATTGGCGATGCATATATGGTAGTATCTGGATTACCTTTAAAGAATGGCAACCGGCATGCCGGAGAAATAGCTTCGCTTGCTCTACATCTGCTGGAAACGGTCGGCAATCTAAAAATACGACATAAACCAACGGAAATGATGAAATTTCGCATTGGTCTGCACTCTGGTCCATGTGCAGCTGGCGTGGTTGGTCAAAAGGTAAAGCTCTCAACTGTTTACTATCGGTGTAAATAGGTATGTATATATATTCCAATAGATGCCACGTTATTGCCTGTTTGGGGACACTGTCAATACGGCTTCTCGCATGGAGAGCACCGGAGAGGCGATGAAAATCCATATCTCGGAAGTGACCTATCAACTACTGCAAGATGTCGGAGGTTACATATGCGTCGAACGGGGGTTGACCAGCATTAAGGTAAAATAAGTTCCAATTTAATTTTCTTTTCTTTAATATATTTATTTTATTTGTAATGCTTTAATCGAACAAAGATTTGTCTAAATTGGATCTATTCATTTCCAGGGCAAAGGCGATATGCGCACATATTGGTTGATCAAACGACTACAACCCGAAATTCGATCACTTATGATTAACGATTGGGCTCCCGATCTCATAAGCACTGTGGATGCCTCCAATACATGTTGTGCCAATTCTCGAGGCGATGATTTATCTCTGCTACAGCTGAAAAACTTGCGTACAGGTTCCTGTAATTGTGCCACTAAATCGTTATATAGTCGCCGATCCGATGATAATGTCACCAGTTCCCTTGATCCGTCCATGCTGCAGAAGATTAACGATCCCTTGCAGATAAATTGCAACCAGTTGTGCGTGTGTCGACTAAAAGGCAGTCAAGTTTTCAACAACCGAAGCCCACGTTCCGCACCAAGTATTACTTTTCGACTATAAGTCTTAGGTATTTAAGTCAAGGATGATTTTAATGTTCAATGATCGATTTTAATAAAATATAGAGAGATTCAGAACTTTGTCAGCATCTAAAGGATCGAAAAAGTCTTTTTTAAAGACGTCAAACTTCAATAGCAAAAATTAAGAACTCAACTTTAAGATCCAACTAGATCAATAACTAAGAACCATGGAGCAATTATCATACAATTAACTAAAGCTAAAAACTTTTAAATGCTTCGAAGTTTAATAAATGTCTGTATTTATATGTTATTTAAAAAACCGAAACCCTTGAATGAATCAAAGCTAAAACTAATCAATTATCAATTTTAAAGTTATTCTTTAGTGCCTGCCAACATTCATAGTACTGGGCGTCCAATTTCTGGCAGGTTTCCTCACCCCATTTGGTAACAGCCAGACTGAGAGAGGACTCGAACATGAAAGCCTGAGAAAAAATATATGAAAGACATCAAACATGTACAATTTATGAGCTAGACAAACCTGAGTTCCCTCGGCAACTCGTTCGGCTTTAAGCTCGGCATTTGAGGCGCCATCGAAGCAATTGACATCGGGACCATGTGGCGTCATTATGGAGTGCAAAGTGGCGCCTCCGGCAGCAAAACCATCCTCCTTCGCCTCATATCGTCCCAGTATGAGACCCATAAATTCACTCATGCAATTTCCTTAAAAAGGTATCACTCAATCAATAAAAAACTATAAATATTTGAAGACTTTTCGTAATACATACTGTGATAATAAGGTGGACGGAATGTGTGCTCCTGCACAGACCAACGAGGGGGAAATATAACGAAATCGGCGATAGCAGTACCGGGTCTTAGGCTTGGACAGGTAAGAACTGTGAAAATGCTGGGATCACAGTGATCAAAACTAACCGAATTGATGACCATAAATTTGGATAGATTGTATTTATAGGGGACATAATTGCCATGCCAGGCAACCACATCGAAGACACTATGATTCTGCTTGGCCATAAACAAACTACCTTGGAATTTCGATATTACTTGAAACTCTAGAAGAGAAATCCATCAATTAAAATAAACTCCTCAATTGCATTACACACATTCTCGATTAATCGCACCTTTAACATTAACATCATCGTACCAAGCAACGGGTGTTTCAAAGTCCCTCGGATTGGCCAGACCGTTGGCTCCAATGGGACCCAGATCGGGTAAACAAAAGTGACCGTCAAATACCTCAAGTATATATCCCCTGAAATAATCAAGTACAAAATGAGAGTGAACCAAAATATATGCATGAATTTGTATAGTATTCCTTTTCAAAATCGGATTCCTTATATGACTTGGTATTACACATTTCTCTTTAAGACTCACCTACTTGCTGAGTTGACCTTCACGGCAAAGCGTATACCCTGTGGAATGACACAGATCTCATTTGGAGCCACAGTCATACGACCAAGCTCTGTTATTATATCCAACACTCCTTCTTGGGGCACTATAAAAGTGAGATAAATATATATGAGATAATCAAAAGACTTATTTATTTAATGACACATACCAATTAGGAAATCACCGTCACTATTATAAAATGCAGAGTCCTTCATGGAGGCGTTGCATAAATAAATATGAATAGCCAATCCATGACGAGTCCTCGTATCACCAGCACCACAAACAGTGTGGAGACCCTGCACAAAAGTAACTCTGCCTTGATTCAGAGCAGGAATATCAAATGGTTTCCAGCGCATCTAAAGTATATATATTTTGTAAGAAATTACTTGGCTGAAATTTGTAAAGTTAATACAAATATTGATAATAATTTACCTGATTTGGATTCGGGGACTGTTCATCCCAGTTTTGGCTCAAGTATTTAGAGCCGTCGTAACTTTGAAATGGCTTATGAACCGCGCTGGGAAGTTTTCTATATAGCCAAGTTCGCACGTTTTCAGTTCGCGGGGCAGTAAATGCTGAGCCAGATAATTGTTCCGCATAGAGACCATAGGGACACTTCTGAGGAGAGTTCTGACCCACGGGCAAAGAGTTGGGGCAACGTTCGTCCTCTGATGAGAAATGTGAGCCAAAGCCCGAAAGGTACTGTAAGATTAAGTTAACATTATTAATATTAAGTAGAAACTATCACAACGGGCAGAACAAATAATCTAAAATCATTTGATTCGACTAATATGTTTTCTTCTTATCAGGATTTGAGCAGATACAGTAACAAAGAAAATTTGGTAAAATACGTAGAGAACATTTGTGTTAAAATATATGCTTAATCATGCTTTAGTTAAACATAATATTTAACAAACTTAAGACGGGTAAACCAGTTTCGATTTTCTTCATATATAAACTTCATTAACTGCACTCTTTAATTCCATTTTTATACTGTTCTTGAAAATGATTTTTTCTAAGTTTACTTCTGCAATCTAATTGTTCGGAATTAACTTAGAAAAATATTCCACGTGGAAAACGATAAGGTTTTTTGCTCATCTTTGGCAGTTAAATTCCAAATTGTCAAACTGCCGCACACATTTCACTTAAGATCCAATTTCACTTTACTTTTTACACAATATTTCTCTAATTTAAATTCTTTCCTTCTTTAATTCTATTCACTTATTACTCGAGTTTACCTTGTATTCCGACATGTATCGTTTTATAGTTCGCGGCGGGAGTTAAAAACAGACTTAGGTGTCTCTGGCGAAGAACACTGCCTTTTATATGATCGGTATAGCCAAGTCATTTGGTTATTCGTATACCCTACAGTATAAACGAAAAAGGTATATTAGACTTCTTTTCTATTAAAACGATTCTATATTAAAATCGACTCTTTGATTTTCTATATAAATCCCGGGATATATGATTACTCTTTGATGAAGTTCATAGATATACAATATTCAATTTTAGAGGATATCTCATAACAAGCATCTAAAAATTATTATATCTTGTTTTGAAATGATAATCAAAATATCTGCTGGAGAAACTGGGCATAGCGATAAGCCGGTCCCCATATAAGATCTAAACGGCACGTAAACACCTGTTCCCCAGGTATTTGCTATGCATCTTTATCACAGCCACACTTCTCAATCTTGCTGTTGTTGTTTTGCTTTTTTTATAATGTTGTTTATCTCTAAGGCAACACTCGGATGATATTTTGCATAGCAGTTGAGCTGGTTCTCTATTAATATTTTACTAGATCATAACAAACGTTTTAACCGGTACTTTTGTACCCTCAAAGGCAGCTCAATCGTTTTGTTATTCAATATGTAACGCAGAGAAAGAGGTGTGTCAAATCTCAAGATTTTATATGGCAATTTGTGTACTGAACTAGCTAAATATATTTTAGTTGGCTTTTAATAATGACTTTTTTGTCAGGATTTTTATTAAATTGGTTAGCAGGAATAATAGAAAGTGTTTTCATAATGAGATACTATGTAAAAAAAAACTGTTTTCTTGCACAGATTTATCCAACATATTTACCATAGTTCTTTACAAAATAAAGGGTATTCAAAGGTCATAGATAGGCTTTCCATCATGGGTACCATATGATCAAAAAGTCATTTATTAATTTTCTATTTAGTGTTGTAAACTAAATAACTAGTTTATATATTTTATTGCGGCAAAGTCAATTTGAAAGTATGCAGTAGGTATTACACTTTATATATGTATTTATGTCTGTATTGTGTGCTTGTCTGTTTGTGTATATGTTTGTGAGAGTCTGTGTATGTACTATATTAAAATACTTAAAGTACCTTTGTGCATTAATTAAACCTAAAATAGTAAATAGTATAAATTAAATGTTTAAGGACATCAAGCACTAAAATGTACCCAACATTGGGGCTGCAATGCATATGTATCTGTATCTGTAAATTTATCTTTATATGTAACTGCATCTGTAATTGTTTATATGTATTTATCTACATTCTGGATATATTGCAAGTATATCAAATTAATTACAAATGATCAGCAATGCAGTATGAATGTCATTTCGTATTGAATATAAATGAATAATTATTTTCATTAGTTATGAAATTTCATTGTGGAAATACTGATTATTTTTTTTCATTTTCCATCTATGTTATTGTTTTTTTTTGTTGTTGGTTGAATTAAATTGTTAATTTTTTGCATTTTACAATCTCAAATCGCATGCAGTTGCAACTTAAAAAGATGTTTTCTTTAAAATCAATTGGGAATCATGTTAAAGAAGAAGACGTTTTGTTCTGGACTTTTGGAGAGAGATTCGCTTGACATTAGATATTGAAGATTGGGGATAGATACTGTTGAGAAAATACTGCGTTCACTGGGGCATACGCTCGATAGGAGAAGCGCCCGAATCGCCAATCCTAATCGTGTGACAAATTTAAAACATCATCGCCAACATTATTCTTGGGTATTTTCGCTGGCGGCGGCGCTGCCAAATCTGCAACCGATGCAAACTCCATGCGTTTCTTGGGCAATGCGTTGCCCAACAGTGCACCTGGTGGCGCCAACTCGCCATAGAGGCGACTCAGATCCGGTGATGGACGACGATGCGAGGAACCGCTGCTGCCATCGGATGGCGCCGGCGATGGCGTATTCGAGGGTACACTGGATATGGCCAAATCGACGGCACTAAAGTTATATTTACTGCCAGCATTGGAATTGCCACCGCCACCGCTGCCGCCACTGATGGACTTGGTGGGTGTAAGGCGCTCCAAAGCCGGCGACGCAGACGACTCTCTGGTACGTGCCGACGATGGCGTTGTCGATTTCGGTGGCTTCATCATCATGGCCGAAAGCGACTCCTGCTGTATCTTAAAGAGCGCCGATGGCGACATGAACATATTATTGGCAGCTAGCGTTGTCTTCGACAGCGGATCGGGTATGCCGTATTTGCCATGTTGTTGCTGAAAGAATGCTGCATAGTCCTGCATTTTCTCCTGTGCCAAGGCATTATAGTAGGCCGCCGAATTGGACAATGTTGATGGTGACTGCACGCCCGTGGCGATTGTGGCCGAAGCAGACGAATTGTTACCCGATTTGGTGGCATTGCCTGCAGCAGCAGCTGCAACAGCGGCAGCACCTGATGGTGTGGCAAAGAGTGCATCCAAATCAGCAGCTGCCTTGTTCTGACGGTACAGCAATGCCTTAATTTCCGAATCCTGTTTCTCCAATTGCAGCAATTGATTGAGCATATCCGACTGCATGTCCTTCTGCTTCTGCTTGAGACTAACCGCGTTGCCAGCACCACCAGCGCCCGCTGCCAACAAGGCGGACAGTTCATTGTGTGCTCCACTCATGTGTTTGTTCCCAGAGGAGACCATGGCGGCAGCAAACTGATTGTTTGGATCAAACAACTTGGTATAAGTTTGCAATAAAGCTGTGTAATCAGCGGCAGATTGTTGTTGCTGCTGTTGTTGTTGTTGCTGTTGCTGTTGCTGTTGTTGTTGCTGCTGTTGTTGTTGTTGCTGCTGCTGTTGTTGCTGCTGCTGCTTCTTAGTGCTGCTGCTTGTGGCAACAGGCGGCGGTGGAATTGAAGCAGCTGCCACGGCAGCCATATGTTGCTGTAGGAACGCATTGAGGTCATTGCTTTGCTTCGTCTGCTGCTGCATGTAGGAATCATAGCCCAGCAACTTGGATGCTTGTATTAAATTGTTATAGTCAGCATTAAGAGCCGCTGCAGCTGCTGCCGCCGAGGCTGCCGATGATGATGAAGCTGCCGATGAGGACTTTGAAGACTTGCTGCTTGTTGGATTTGCAACTGGTTGATTGCCCGTTAAGTAACTCAAATCCGAACCGAAACCCAATGTGCCCAATGTTGTGGCGCCCAATGCCTCCGCCTGTTGCAACAACAATGCTGCATATTCCGGCGATCTTATCAATTCACTCATCTTTAATGGATCATTCTTGAGCTCATCCAGCTCTTTCATGAGCTTCGTTTTATACGAGTTCGAAGATGAGCTGGAGTTCGATGATGATGACGATGCTGAGGACTTAGAGGAGCGTTCGAGCTTTGATTTGCTGCCGCCGTTGTTGCTGTTATTATTGTTGTTATTGCTGCTACCGATGCCGCTGCTGGCGTTGATCGTTGGCAACGGCATGTTGAAGCTATTGGAATAGGCAGCCACTGCAGCTGCAACATTGGGATCACTTAGATTTCCCAATGGCGACGCATTGCTTGACTGCTTGGAGCCACCAACTTTAGCGGCCGCTGCAGCCAATTGATTAAGCGACGAGCTGCCATAATCCTTGCGCTGTTGTTGTTGAAAAAGCGCTGACAGGTCGGCCTGTAGAAAGTTTGGAGGCAATTGTCCAGCCAGCTGTGCCAAACTCGCCGCCATTAGATCATTGGCGGTGGGCAAACACGCAGCCGAAGGCGGCACGAGAGACGTGGCCAGAGTATCATATTTATTGGGTGTTAAACTCGGACTATTGCGAGCAATGTCGCTCACACTGAACTTGCCAGGACTCGGCGCCGGGGAGTTACGTGTACGAGACGTATGCGACGAGGTATCCGACTTGGCTGGCGATGGCGATGCCCGCACCGGCAACTCAAACTTGGCGGGACTGGCAGCATTCGATTGCAATTGTATATTTGTGGGACTGTCGCGTGGTGAAGCGGATTGGACAATGGACACAGAAGTTGCACTGTTTACTGACGGCAATTGCGGTGGCAACAGCTGCGTGGTTGCAGCATTAAGTGGCATGGCTGGTGCCACGACATTTGGAGTCGCCGCTGGTGTGTGATTCGTTGGATTTGGCGTTGCCAGCGGTGACAACATGCGCACTGGATTCATATTAAGTCCCGACGGCATGCACAGCTGTTCCTGCAACGACATTACTTTTAACTCGCTGGCCCTTTGTTCCGCCTGCAGTGAGGTTTCTTCCTCGGTTTTATGTGTCACCTCCTCAACGGAATTCAGTTGTATAATCTCGCACAATGGCTCATCTTTGGGCAGCTGCTGCTCCAGCTTAATATCATTAATCGACTCAGATGAAGGCTGCGTTTCCGTCTTAACAATCATTTCATTGTCATCGTTGTCAATTATCTTAATCGTCTTCGGTGGTATAAAATCATCCTCCTGCTCACAGTCTAGGACGGCACATAACCAATTCCATAACGCCTTATCACTTTGCTTTGATGGAAATTTGGGATAGAGCGTGTTCTTCAATTTCTCGTTGTACGTCACATCGTTGTTGTAAATGCTTCGAAATTTAACAATCTCGCCACGATATTGTGTATAATAATCGACGCAGGATTGAATTTCAGTGCGCACCTCTTCGGGAATCTCTTTGTCGGACAGCACCGAATATTGCATTAGCATCGGTCGTCCATATTCCATGGACTGTTTGTTTTCATTTGGCGGCACAATCCATATACACTTGACCACCGACTCCAGGGTGGGATTATCTTCATAATAGGGTGCTAATTAAAAGTTATATATAACATTAATACATAAACATTAAAAATAAAGCAGAAAACTTACAAACAATAAGTGAAACACATGGAGTATATGTTAAATCACTTGCGCCCCGCATGCGTATCTGATAATCCAGTTGGGAGTCACAATCACGTAGAGTGGGCTCAGCCTGGAATTTGGGATGTGAGTGATACCAACCAACGAGTAGCACCTGATCTTGTACCATCATTTTCTGTATGTCGCGCTCAACTTCTCCGGCGCGTTGCCGATCGAAGCGTGTATTGCGGCATGGATATGTTTTCGTAATTGTCAAAGCTACAAAAATAAAAAGAAATCACGTTAGTTGCGGTAAAAAGAAATCAGTGTAAATATCAAGGCCGGACTCACTGTGCGTGTTCATGTCCCAAGTGCCTCCCAAATAACCGCACACCTCGCGCACCGTCAAATGGCAATGGAAGTCGGCCAATAACAACGCGGATGATGTGATGCTCAGCAGAAATGGTTGCAATTTGCCAACTGATGTAAAGGGAACGGCCTCAATCAACATATTGGCATCGCTGTAAGAAAAGTATTTTTATAATCATATAATTAATTGCAAGCTTAAATTGTATTCAGACTTACTGAATTATATTGCGATTGGCCACAGTATTGTGTGGAAATACTGTGCGTTTGACAACCAGATCGGGGGAATCAGTTTTTCGCTCAGCATCTTGCAAATAAATTCAATTAAATTATAGTTTGTAAAATTTGATCCTGTTTTATAAAATTTTATTTACCTATATCGCCATCTTCGGGAGTCGATTCTTTTTGTAACGCACACTTTCGCAAATAACTATTCTTATACGCGTCTAGTTTTTTTCCTTTATATTTAACGGATGCCCAACCGCATCCACTTTTCTTTTCGGGATTTATAATTCTCTTGCAGTGCATAGCCCAGGCACTGGGCGTTACAAATATGGTTTCAGTCTCTTGAGATTTAATTTTACCGTCCGGCAGCAGATCTCCCACAAATTTTTGCCCAAGGTAATCTATTGTCATTAGCGATTTTCCAGGCTGCAGCACATTGGCAGCCATTAGTGTTTGAAGTGTCACTGTGCGTCCAGTTCCATTGAATCCCTCGTAGTTTTCCTTTGCCTGTTCCCAAAATAAAAATTTGTTTGATTTAAAATTTTCGCAGTTGCACAGCACAGATTTGTTATCAAAATCTCACCTCGTCATCATTTTCGTCGTCGGGCACATCACTGTCTACATCTTTTTCGCACAAACTATCTTCCAGGATGGATATCTGACAGGGCGCTGCATTTTCGACTGGAGTTGGTTCTATATCGGCTTCGACTTCTGCTTCAGCCGCATCCGACACAGACATATCGCGTTCCCCATCCACATCGCCGTCACTTACATCGTCATTTGTTGTTTGCGGCGGCTGTGGCGTCGATTCGCCTTCGCCTTCACCCTCTCCGTCGGTGCTGCTGCCCATTTGGTTTTCTCGAGCTTCTGGTTGTTCGCCATCAGCCAATAAACCATTTTCCACACCGTTTTCCATGCGCTTATGTCTAGCTTTAAAAAAAATACACCTTTTTTACTATGCAATCCACAATTATGCCGCAGAGCAAGCCGCAGAATTTATGTATGTGGTATAGTGCTAAATAAAAGACGTTGCCACTTCGCAGTAAAAAGTTTGCGTTTATTTTCAACGTTGCCACATCTATGAAAACCTTCGAAAATTGTGAGATACTTTTCCAAAAATATCTCTTGCGGAAAGAGAAAAGTATATTTCACCATTATTCTTCGATACATTTCTCACATTGCTTGATACTTGATAGTTTTGAAACATGTTGCAGCCTTGGTTCCCAGAAAATATAGAAAAAAATTGTGGCGGCCGGTCGATATTACCATATTTGATCTAAAAATGAGAATGGGAAAAGAAAACAAACAGAAATGAAAACATATTAATTTGTTTGTTTAAACAAACAAAAATCAACAGAGAGATTGCTTGTCAATGTGGCAAATCAGTGCTGC
This sequence comes from Drosophila sp. st01m, assembly GCA_018901795.1. Taxonomy (NCBI): domain Eukaryota; kingdom Metazoa; phylum Arthropoda; class Insecta; order Diptera; family Drosophilidae; genus Drosophila; species Drosophila sp. st01m. The sequence goes on from JAEIFG010001638.1 coordinate 8,545,555, forward strand.
TTTCTAATATAATATCGTTAAAATGTTACCCATTACTCGTGCCTCAATGGACAACTTCTGCATTGTTTGTTTGCAAGTTTTACAAAAATCCAGTGACAAAAATTACCTGCATCATAGCTTTAAAGATGATCCTCAGTTATTACGCGTCTTAAATTCTATGGCAGATGGCGCAAAAAACAAATGGAACGTTAATAAATTTGCTTCAGCAATTGTGTCATTCGTGTAACACTAAAGTTCACATGTTTTGCAAATTCGCCGAAATGTCCATTTGCAGCAGCATCGCACTAGACGAGTTGAAGGAAGAGGAGGACAAAGCAATTAACGAGTCCAACTTGAATAGAATTTGTGCGATGTGCTTTAAACTACAGCCAGAAAATGCTAAATCCTCTTTGCTAACTCAATCGGAGCTACAAGATTTGTTGGCTCTTATCTTTATGGGAATAGAAACCCCAAAACTAAGTTTAAAGTCGGTAGAGCCCAAAAACATATGTGAACTTTGTTCGCAAAAATCGAAAACATTTTTGGAATTCCAAAGGCAATTAAAGGAAAGTCAAATTTATTTTAAATCCATTTTCTCAAATACAGACGATTTAACAGATCATAAATCAAGCTGCAAAATATTTGAGAATAAACCAACTGAAAAGAGTGTAAGTTAAAAATATCTTAGATCTTGATTCTATAATAGTTTTATATTATTTATAGCCTAGCAACACAATAGATGAAGAAGATATAGTCGGAACTGATAGTGAACGTGAAATTGATAATATAATATTGAATACAAAAAACCACGAAGCATCGGATCCCTTTGAGTTAAATGATGTAAACTCAAAGGATTTAATTTCAAGTAATGAGGAAATGGTAGATAATTCATTTCGTCGCTGTGAGAAATCGAACAATCGAACAATTCGCAGGTTATCTTCATTTGAAACACACAAATGTCGACTTCAAGACAAGGATGGATCAACTAATATTATCAAAGAAGACCAGTATCTATTTGCTTGTGGCATTTGTCATAAGAAATACAAGTCAGAAGCTCTGCTGAAAACTCACGCTTATCGAGTACATTGCAAAGCAGATAATACTTGTCCATATTGTCAACGAGAGTTCAAGCAAAAACACCACCTAAAGGATCACGTGAGATCGGTACATGAAGGCATACGGCCCTACAAATGTAGCTACTGTGAGAAGTCATTTGGATTACCTAAGACTTTGCGAGTGCATCTAATGGGACACACAAACGAGCGTCCATTCCAATGTGATATTTGTGAGAAAACATTTCGACAAAAGGCAGAATTAAATCGTCATATAAAAAACCACTCCGCAGATATACAATTCCGATGTCCGGTTTGTTCCCAAGGCAAGACAAGTCAAGAGGAACTGGATGAACACTTGACAAGACACAATAATCGGGAGGGGTTTCAATGCAGCAAGTGTGGACGTAAATTTACCAAGCTTTGTCATTTGAAAAACCATGATGATGCAGTGCATCTCAAGTTGCGGCCATTTAAATGTAACTTCAACGATTGCGGTAAGGCCTTTGCGGCGCGCAAAACTCTTCAAATACATCAGCTAACACACAATGGCGACTGTTCTAGCACTTGCAATGTTTGTCATAAAGAATTTAGTTGTAAAGCCAATCTTTTACGACATTTTTACATGCACAAACCGACGATCAAACAAGAAACTGTTAGATGAATTGAAAAACTTAAGTCAACCCAATATTTTAAATTGATCAATTTATTTGATAAATATATTGACAATTCGCTTATGTTAAATATGCACCTATGTATTGTAAAAAGTTTGTATTTATATTACGAATTTAACAGAATTTATTACAAAAAAATTAAAGGTCTTAATATTAAGTTTATGCTTATGCTGTTTTATGCTAATTTTGCTATAAGGAATTAATTAAAAGTCAAAACTTAAGATTTGAATATATCAATTTTGAAAATTTCAAAGGGGGACCCAAACCAGCAAAATAAAAACAAATATCGACAAAAATTTGTTACGGCCATATTTCAAAGAAATATTGTATTAATATATATCTCGGGGTAATTCTCTATTGGTCCATGGCTTCTTACCATACCGTCAGACTGAATTCGACGGCAACTTATTCATTTTTCAAATTATTATTTAATTAAAATTTTAAATTGTCAACAGCTCCGTTAATGATAGTACGATTTTACAAGTTATCGGAACCAGCTGCCATTTAATTATTTTTCTTACAAGTGGCAAACGAAGAATCCAGATGTGGCGGGAAATAAGCTAGTTGCCAACACCAATTTAATTATTACTGTCACTGTACAATCGATTGTCACTTATCGATTCTCTAATGGACCGTCGATTAAACAATCATAAAAAAGCGCGCATTGCAAGAGCAACAGCCTCAATTTTTCTAATTTTTAACTAAATTCCATTTTTTATTTATTTATAAGTTAACATGGCACTCTGGGTAGATAAATACCGACCCCGTGAATTATCCAAATTGGATTACCACAAAGTAAGATTGCTTTATGTTATGCATTGGACAGTAGCTATAATATTTATGTTTAGGATCAGGCGGATAATCTGCGTAATCTCTGCAAGCAAAGCGACTTTCCACATCTGATGTTTTACGGTCCATCTGGGGCTGGGAAGAAGACACGCATAATGTGTCTCTTACGTGAGATGTATGGCGTTGGCGTTGAAAGACTGCGTAACGAGACAATGGGATTCACAACGCCATCGAATCGAAAGATTGAAGTTATGACTGTCAGCAGCAATTACCACTTGGAAGTGAATCCCTCAGACGCTGGCATGTACGATCGCACCGTTGTTATAGACCTGATCAAGCAGGTGGCACAGACTCATCAAATCGACATCAATGGTCAACGGGAATTCAAGGTGATTGTGATTTCTGAAGGCGATGAGCTGACAAAGGATGCCCAACACGCACTACGCCGCACCATGGAGAAATATGTGGCTACATGTCGCATTATATTGTCCGTAAATTCTACATCTCGCATCATTCCGGCAATTCGATCACGTTGTCTTGGGATACGCGTGGCTGCGCCCAGCGAATCCGAGATGACGTCTGTGTTGCAAAGCACGTGCAAGCGAGAAGGTCTTGTTTTGCCGCCCGAACTGGCAAAACGGGTGGTGGATAAATCCGAGAGAAATTTACGGCGCGCCTTACTTATGTTGGAAGCATCTAAGGTTCAGCAATATCCTTTCACGGCGCAACAGGAAATCGCTGATTTGGACTGGCAAGTTTATCTACGTGAAACGGCAAATCAGATTGTGAGTGAACAAACTCCCGCCAAGTTGGAAAAGATACGTGATCGTTTGTATGAGCTGCTATCACAAGGAGTGCCACCAAATCTCATTTTCCGTGGCCTGGTGGAGCATCTGGTCAACAATTGTGATATGTCGATCAAGGCAAAGACACTAGAATATGCCACACAATATGAGCATCGCATGCAAAACGGTGCAAAGCATATATTTCACTTGGAAGCTTTCGTTGCACAATTTATGAATATCTACAAGAAGTTCCTGGCCGAACTCGTAATGACAGATGATTTTTAGGTTAATATAATTTTTACTTTTATTAATATTATTAAAAACGAGCTGAATAAATGTATAAGCGCTCAACCGAAAATCTGCTGTTGTTGCCGCATCTCCCTTTCTGTTAATATAGCTAGTTTAATTTTATCTTCTGTAGTGCGTTTTACAGTCTCAACGTATCTAGCAACCTCCTCCTCCAGCTTGACATGAGCCTGCAAATGAAAGACACATTAATAAACCTTTAAAAGAGCGACATATAATTATGAGTAATACCATTTCGTATTCAATATGTTCCTTGCCATTGATCTGCAATCCATGCAACAGCAGATCGATTGTATTGATGGGAAATGAGAGCTGCGGGTTTGTCACATTCACCGAATGTTGAAAATCAAAATATTCACTGCCGGCTCCCAGCATGCCGCCAATCATTTCGCACGCTAAATCGGTGGCATCCAGTAAACGATTATGTTTGACGTATAGCAGTAGCAGTTCCCGTGAATTGGCCAACTTGTAGGAGTCGTACAACCATTGGGGCACAAATGCATTTAATGTAAGTATTCTGTTAGCGACAGCTTTTCGTATTAAGGTCGATCCACTCAGTTCATTGTCGACAACGAGTTTCTGCAGCAAAGACCAAGCCATATCGGCCGCGCTGTTGCGATGCGCCAGATCTGGAAAACAGTTGAAAATAAGACTACAACATTTAATTTATTGATTCTACCCTTTACCTGCTAAATCATTGTTTTGCAGCCAAGTCCACGCATCTTTGGATTTATCCTCTGTGGTGCTTACGCATGCGGCTGCAAGACTCTCAAATATTGGCAGCACAGAGAACTCATAGCCGCGAGCCAGTTTCAATGCCGCTGTATATAGACCACATGTAGCCAGGAGATAGGAGAGTTCTTTGGCGCCAGCCAATTCGTAGGCGCCCACGTCCTTGCGATGATAGCTTAGTTCTCTGAGAGCCTCCGCGTGCAGCAACTCACGACGTATGTCTGCTAATTCAAGTACAATTACGTCTTGGCCACTTTCATTGTTCTCTTTGGGTAACTCTTCATTATCTTGTTCTATTTGAAGTTTTTCATCACCAATTGTTGGTTTAGCAATCCATCTATATCGTTTATCAACCAAGTACAAGCAGTTAATGCAAACGAGAAGTGAAGAACAGCGCTTCTGTAATGCGTCGGGAGCATCGCTGTCCACCTGCAACCTCATAGCCAGTTCATACATAACTGTCGCAGCTGCGGATGATTAAAATCATATTATATTATTATATCACATACAATTATATTAATTAAAGCTTACCCTTGCGCATGTTGCCCTTGTTAGCATGAAAAGCATATAGAAAATTGTAGACTTCATTTTGATCGATACTCAAGGAACGCGCACGGGACTCGACAATGTTTTCGAACTCCTCTTGTAAACAATTGTAGGGCAACTGCATGAGAAGATCAAATCGCTTGCATTGAAAAAGCATTATGACCAATTGACGCAGGCAATCCTTGCGTCGCGAGGTATCAGCATTATAAACTAATGCATGATATGCCTCCTCATAATGTCCAAGCTGCAAATGATTGTTGAATATTATAGATTGGAACATTGGCAACTGAGGATCCTCCACATGCAACTTGCTCATGGCCATGTGAGCCAATTGAATAATATAATCAGATGCTGAGTGTTGCTCGAATAATTGTATAACTTTTAGATAATAATGCACCAAAGCTAATTTGTGGTCCTCTTTCGATGGCACAATATTCTGTCTGCTAAGTATGCCTTCAAGCTTGGAGTAAAGCGGTGTGTTTTTTAAAACTTGCTCAAATAGAAAAGGTTCCTTCAGCACATTCTCTGCCACTTGTTCAAAAAGGAATATTGCCTTCTGTGGCTCACCACAATCAAGAAGAGAAACAGCCAGCATAAAGCAACCTGAAATTGAAATAATATTGATATTAATATTTGTATTTTGGATATAAAAATTATATCAAGGATATAAAAATCTAATCAGGTATTTGGTAAGCTATAAAGATAAGGATAAACCAGTTGCAAATACATACGTGAAATATTTTTCTCGTCACACCAGCCAGACAATAGGCGTACATAGTCCTGAATGATTATGTGATGACATGTTCCAAAAAGCCACTCAGGAAATACATCGTTCCAAGCCTCTGGCCAGCTGCAATTAAAATCTGTTAACCAAACATTCAACGTTCAGTCATATATAGAACTTACAGCATTTGATTAATAAATCCAACCAACTGAAGCAGTGTCTGTCGCATTGAAAGTTGCTCCAATGGCTGATTAGGTTCCTTTAGTAGCATAGAAAGTGCAGTAAATAATCCCTTTGATTGCAAAAACAAGCACAGTAGCGTTGTCTGACTATTTAAACGAATTTGACTCGAATAGGGTCGTGTATATCCGCTAAAGAGTTGAGCTCGCGTCAAACGTTGTATGGACACCTCACTGTAATTCAGAAAACAATAAAATAAAAACTGTCATTGTTAATTACTATGTCTTACAAGTTTACTGGCGTATTGAGGGATATTGGCGTTTCAGATATCCAAACTAGCGTGTAATAGGAGTTCAAGAAATTAATATTCGTCTTGATCGAATAGTTTTTGTGACCAGCCTGTCCATAAATGATGTACTGCAAAATCAAAAGGTTGCGGCACACAGAAAACCTGTAAAGGTAAGTCATTGGTAAAATAGTATACTACCTATTATAGACAAGATATTAAACTAACCGTATCATTGCCATTTGCTTAACCGTTTCGGCTAGAATGGAAATGCCATACTCGCTACCAAATAATGCTCCAGTTGACTGCAGGAAACGTGTTGACTTTGAAAGACCACCTAAAGTAATTAGGCATATACATATAAAGGAAGAGTAATATAATTCAAGAAAGAAATTTGTTCTACAAGTTTTATACGCTTGTACTTAATGTTCAACGGATCATTCTTTGGGTAATTCCGTGACAAAACAAAGAATACCATCTGCCAGGCTATTAAAATAAATGTACATACTTGTGGGCTCTGGATAAGCGTCCTGGTCAACAATGGCAAGTAAATCTAACAGCATATTAACGGCCGCATCCAAGTGTGATATTGTTTGCAACTTTAGCTGGATTTGATCAATGTAGCGACGTGGCAGTGCTACGGTATTGTAATCATCAAGTCCATCATCGCCAGCAGTTATTCGATGCAATAGATTGGCCATGATTTTATCATCTCGTTGATACAAAATTCTATCCATTTCAATTTTGATGTCATCGGTTAGATGCTTCTCTAGCTGCGTGATAACCTTCATAAGTTGAACAAAACTCACAGCTGCTGTCTGATCGTTGCGACAGTAAGATGCCACAAAGGCTGTAACATCATCTGTGTGCTCCTCCGCAAGCATTAGATGTTCCAACATTTCGCAAGGTCGAAGCAAGGCAAATGATTGTCTGCGGACAACACAAACAGCATCCATTGCACCTAAAACCGCGAGACCTGTGGGTTCCGAGGCTTTGACGTGGTACTGCTCACAGCAAGAGTAGAAACGATCCCAAAGTCTGGTCGCAATCTCTAAATACTCTTCGTCGCTGACAACGAAATCTTTCAGCTCACTTTGTATCTCATCCTCAACTGCTTGGGCCACCTGCTCCTTAAGCATCGTTAATGTCAACTGCTTCATATCGAATTGCAAGTTGGCACGTCGGAACATCTTTAAAATTTAAAGAAATTCAGCTTAATGTATCGAAGCGTGAGTAAATAAGTGACAGAAACTTACATAGAGTGCCTTGGCAATCACATTATAATCAAATCGACCCGGATGAAATATATACGAGGTATAAGCCTCGCGTGGGTCCACGCCGTGTTCTATTGTCAGACAACACCTGTCTGGCGGTGGCTCTAATGCAGCTGTCACCCATCTAATTGTTTTGTCTGCACCCAAGAAGATTGCCGACACATTAAAATCACCCTCCGAATTACTCCAAAGCGTCCAAATATGCGAGGCCGTTGCATCAAAGTCTGTCAAATCCATTTGGGGAGCTGGCACTTTATGTTGCACAGCTAAGCTAATATTCTTTGTATTCGTCTCGGCCAAATTGGAAACAATGCTGAGACAAATGAATTCTGCGCTCCTTTCATGTGACAAAAATACGCAAAAATTACGCTCATCTATTTTACGCATCAAACTATTTTGCGCTAAAAAATTTAAATTAAAATATATGCAATATTAGCAAAATAGAAAAGTTATAGTTGCGACGAAACATTAAAACTAATCGTATTTAATTATCATATTTTCAACAGATAAGAGATGACTCAGTTATAACACCCCGTTTTCTACTTACGTCCTTGAGCTCCTTGTGTCTCGGCACAATTAATAGATGCAATATTCTGCAATGTGGCCACTGACCACAAGCGCAGCTCATTATTGCGATAGAGGACCAGAAGGAACATATCTCCCTCAATCTGACTGAATGACATAGAAATAGCTGCCTCCATATTATCGCCTCGTCCACTGCAACCAATATTTACAAATAAATTAACTTACATAAAAAGGGAGTATTGTATTTACTTACGTTAGAGCTCCTTTTAAGTTGGATAGAAAACGTGGCATTAAATTGGATTCTTTCACCTCGTGGGATATTGTGATGCCCGTGCGATAATTCATAACATGAAGCATCAGCTTCGTCTGATAGTCAACGGCGAAATATGCCTCTTCGCTACTCTTCGACATGTCGGAAGCAGCAAGTTGAGGTACATTAATGGACATACTTCCATCTAAAACATGAAATGTGCTACGATCTTTCAGGTTCACGTTGGCATCATAGAAAACTGAATGTTTTTGAGCATCCGCCGTGGCAGTTCCGGTGGCCGATACTCCATCGCTCTGTGTGGAAAATGCAATGCGATGGATACTGCTAACAGTGACCACCAACAAAGTGACACAATTTTCCTGCTCGGTCAGGGAAACATTCAGTACTGCAGAGTCCGTAAAGCGCAGACGAACATGGTTCCTCAGTAGCGTTACATCTAAGCTGACTTCCGAAAGTTCCACAATGTCCTGGTATGTGCGCCTTAAATATTAATATATAAAAAAATATATTAACTTTATTTTTTTTATCTGCACTCAAAATTAAACACTTACCAATATATGAAGCGATTCCTATTTTGAATATTTCCAAGATTACTGTAGCAGAAGCTACCAGACTTTCCAAATGTCTTAATGTCCTGCAGCGTACTTTGTGTGCCTAAATACGCCGAAAATTACGCAAAATTAACAAATGTAATACGAGTCTGATTTCTGAATGTTTTTGTCTGGCGCCTTTACATTTACTCAGCTTACCTGTATTTATTTCGACTTCAATCCATTCCTCTGGATTCAAGTTTCGAGGTATGACCTCTCGATAACTCATATTAGCCTTACTGTTCATCTTGAATTAGTTATTTTTTAATTACAAACAAAATTTAAAGTCAAACATCCAAAATAATGCAAGTTATACACACACATATATGATGATGAGCACCGGCATAAAAAACACGCGCGTGTTATCGATTATTCATTTATCGAAATATGCGGTATCCACTTGTAGAGCTCTGAGGCAATGCTATCGAATAAATAAATTTGTAAACGCCAAAACACATGGCTGTTGTTTTGTTTTGTTCAAAAATATAGTTTTAGTTCAATATAACACTGAATTCAAAAGTGATTATTAAAATGACTGATAAAGGCAGTGAAACAGCTAATGCATCTGAAAACAAAGATGATGATATTTTAATCTGTCTGCCCGGGGAACGCCTGTGTCGAGTTGAAGACAACATTATTGTGGGTGAAGGAACCTACGAACAAGGCGGCTACATCTATGCCTCCAAATCTGGAATAGTTAACATAGACGAATCCACTGAAACGGTATGTAGTATATACTATTATTTAAATTCTGAATAACATATTTTTCATTTTCAGTGCCAAGTTGTCAGTGTACATAAGCCAGGCTTCCATTTAACCATCCCGGCAACTGGCGATGTGGTTACAGCCCGCGTCCTGGTCACGACCCCTAAATTTGCAAAGTGTGCTATATTTTGTGTTAGGAACATTTTACTTGAGAGCAGCTATCGTGGTGTGTTGCGGAAAGAGGATGTGCGTGAAACTGAAAAGGATCGAGTGGACATTTATAAATCGTTTAAACCCGGCGATGTTATATTGGCACGTATTCTCAACCAGATGGAACAATCATTTACCCTAAGCACTGCCGAAGCAGAGCTTGGCGTTGTTATTGCTTATGCCAGTGATATACGCAAAAATCGTATACCTATGGTGCCCATCGGTTGGGGTGAAATGCAATGTCCAAAGACAATGATTAAGGAGTCTAGAAAGGTTGCTAAGGTTTTGCCAGAAAGTTCAATTAAATTAAAAACATAAGACATTGTATAACTAAAAATAACTTTTCTTATTAAATTTAACCTACCATATACCATCTATTTAACCTTGTAAAAAAAATTATTGCAACCAATTCATCAGAAAACTCACCAAAGTTTCGTGAAATCGTTTTCGTTTGAAATCAACAGATATTACACTAAAAAGATATTTAAAAAAAATTGGAAACGTTGTATAAGAAAGTTCCATAAAACCAAATGCATAAAACATTCTAATGAAATTCAAATTAAATAAATCCATTTACTCTAGTGGAGCATAAAACAATTATTAAGGCTGTCGTCAACATCAACAAATATTGAATTATGATGCCAACAAAAATGACATCGCGTGTTATATCTGAAACTAAATCAATCTAAAACGTAGAAAATATGTATTCCTAAGGGTCAATGACTAAGTTTATGCCATGAGTGTTACAGGTGTGCACAACAACAAATCCCTCTGCTTTACGTGAGCGGACGACCTACCCTTAAGGAGCATCTACCATCCCCTTCTGGGAGTTTGTCCAATGTAAAGGGATGGACAGCCAATAACTGTTTGATCGATAAGGAGCTCAACTCGTTATGGCGATTACAATGCCGGTTAATATTCAAATCAAAATAAATAAAACCAATTGGATATTTAAATGAAGCCCGAATCAAAGCAGTTGTAGCAGACATTGTCTTTGCATTCCAAATGCCAGAAATTGCTCATTCACAACATAACAACAGCGTGGGTAAGGACGGCAAGGATATTATTTCATAATGGTGCAGATATCGCAAACAGAGGAGGACATCAAAATTTCCATTGAACTGAATAGGTTGGTGACCCGAAAGCCGGACGTTGTCCTCCTGCCTCAATATTTAAAATTTAACAATCCACCAATATTCTTCGAACGGCATCTCGCCCAGGAGATCGATGAAATGGCCAGTTTCTGTCGCATTTTCAAGCATGAGGCACGCATTGTTTTAATTAAAAAGCAACCAGGCATCTGGCCAGAGATGTTCCAGAAGCTGAGCAAAGAGGCTTTAATGAAAAAACGCCTGGAAATTGCCGATCTAATTGTCGAGCGCAATAAGAGGCGAGATGAGATGGCGTTGGAGCGTTACGAGAACAAGCGACGAGCTGAAATTGAAAAGGAAGTCAAGCGTGAGGGTGACATGAAAGATCGAGTTAAGAAATTTCAAGAGAGCTCTTGCCATGAAGCTCTCATGGTGGGTGTTCGTAAGGAAACCCATGTGAAGAATGTCACATCGCATGGCAACAGCAATGACAACAATTCCAACTGCAACTCCAACAACAAACAGCAGCCGGCATCGGACTTTCGGCAGCCAACTCCAGTGGTGCGTTATCAGCCACCAATGGCCATGTCAGCGGTTCGCGGCAATGGACGCATCAGTGTCTGTTTCTCCAGTGAGCATAAACGGGATACTCCCAAGCGTGAATCCCAGGATGGCATACAGATGCCATTTACCATTCACGATAAAGCCAATGGCAATCCAATTCCCAGAGAAAAGACGCCAATGGAGACACTTGATGAGTGAAGTTTGAAAGATAATGAATCCGATTATGATGTGTGTGTGTGTGTGTACATAACTGAAACATTATACAACTAAAATAATATTCTAATTAAATAAAAGCAATTAACAAGAATTAAGCATACAGAATAGAGACACAATTCAATTGGAATATTTTTATTTTTTTAAATTAGATAAAATATACAACAATTATTACATTATGCATACCCATTATGTTTTTTAATAAGCTTTTTTAAACAAGAAATAATACATGGTATTGTAGCTACTTATAGAAGTACGTAGCGAGTACATGTTTAGCAGAAATGTTCAGAAAGATAATATATTATTTATAATATTATGTATATATAGATGTATGTATATTTAGTTGTGTACACTTGCATAGTAGTGTATGTAAGTTAAACGATATATCCTTTTTATATTGCAGTTTCATAGCGTGATTTTAAAAATGCTCAAGACTTCTTTCAGTTATCTTTATCATATAGTTTATATATCTATTTACAATCTTCCTTAGCTCATTCGTATATTTATATATATCATATGCCTTTTATTTTCCGTTGTATTTTTAATAATCATTTCGTATTCGAGTGAATAAGTTTTAAATATCGTTTTTATATACTTTTTTGTAATATCCAAATACCATCTCAATAACTTCATATTTATGTGTTTATATACTTTTTTTCTGCCACATGTAATTGGCTTAGAGGAAAAGCAAGAAACTAATAATAACCAAAGACAAGAGTTAGCAATTTTTCCTTAGTTGCACCTACACGACACGAGTATTAATTCCCACAAAATGCTTTGGCTTAGCCATGCTGCGAATACGAATATACAAATACATATAGTTTGTGTATATAAATATATGTCTGATTCCTTTAGCGATTACATATATTAGCCATAATTACTCTTGGTATGTGAATGCATGTAAATATGTACAATTCGTTTAATATTTTTTGATTTAAGGTTTAGTGTTTAGTATTTAGGTATGTTCGTATATAAGTATACTCTTAAAAAGTATGGTAAAAAAAAAGCTTTGGCGCTTTAAAGTAATCCAATTTGCATTCAACACTGCATTAATTATCTTTGGAATTACTTTTTCTTCTTGTTTTTTGCAATCTTATCCGGCTTGATTGAAGCCATCAGGGATCAAGCAGAGGTCTCATTTGTTTCAATCCAACCCTCACTGTCGTCTTCACTGTCCGAATCCTCGGACTCTGACAGTTCGATGGCCACACGTCTGGCCAAAATCGAGGCCACATCCAGCATAGCCGTGTTGCGTTCAATTTCCTTTAGCTCGGACTTTTCTACCTTTCGCAAACTTATGCCTAAAATCGTGAATTGGTATTAATGAAAATTCATATTAAATCAGTTCACATTACTTACCATCTCGAATGGCTTTCATTAGATCGTTGCGTGGGTCATGGAATGGTGGCTGTATTTTCTTGGCAATGTGCGAGCCACCATTTGCTTGGGATAAATGCAGCTCACCATTGGCCAGCGCCTTGGGCATAATTTGGTGTGGATGTGGCGGCATTTGCACATTGCTCATGCCATCATCCACAGGCGGTGGTGGTGGCGGCGGCGGTGGTGCCACATTTGGTGGCGACATTTTTGGTGAGTGCTAAAAATAAAAAGTGACATTAAAGATATATAAATAAAATAATAATTTAGTTTCAATAAGTCACAACCAAAAAAAAATTAATTTTTCAATATATTTAACTCGATTGATAGTCCAAAAATAATACTGTTAAAATATGGTTAAAAATCGCTTTCGCAAAAGCCGAATTTTCAATACTTTAAATTATCTTCTTAGTGTTTTACAATGCTTAAAAACATATAATATAGATAAGAACATACCTGATCGGGCACTGGCGGCGGTGGCGGCAAATCGCTAAGAGAGTTCAATTGATTGCTATTCGTCATGGTCATGCTGTTAAATGTGTTGTTTAGCTGTGCCATGACCATATCATTGGCATTCTGTGCACTGTTGCTGGGCGCCATCAGCGGAGATCCTGCTCGCGATGTGCTGTTGGTGCGACCGAGTAGCTTGGCCGCCATATGACCACTGGCACCGCCATTCATAGCCGACAACGGAGACACTGCATCCGGCACTGGTGGTGGTGGCGGCAAAGCATCCCGACTCGTCGACATGCTGCGACCACGTGTGGGCGTATTTGCATTTGACGCCGTTGGCGTTCCACCGCCGCTGCCATTCGATGGTGGCGCCGGCGGCGGCTGCGATGGTCGTGGTTTGTTACGCGATGGTGTGCCCGGTCCATAGATTGGCTCTGGAGACATTGCACCCTGACCACTCTGCCCATAGATCGCGTGCGATTGATGATAAAGCGTACCGTCGTACATTTGTTGTTGTTGCTGCTGCTGCAGATGCATCTGTTGCGTACCCGAGATGCCATTCGTTCCATATGCGGCTGCATACTGATTAACCGCCGCCTGTGGCGTCAGTTGTTCATATCCAGTGCCATCTATCTGCTCCGCTAACTGATAACTACGCCGCAGCTCAATCGAATTGGGCCGTAGTGGCCGTGAGTCGTAGATTCCCATGTCTATAAAATGTCCAAAAGCACGATTAATAGTCATTTTCGTTAAACAATATGAACTTATTATTGTACAAAAAAAGAAACTCCAATAGAAAAGAAAAATCAAAAACATATCAATAAAAAAAATAACACACACAAAATATGCAAAATTAGAATAAAACAATTGTGGCAAGCAAAAAATTTTAATTCTTATGATTTCGAAATCGAGAATGCAAAAATATAATTACATCTGATATGATTAATTCGCTTCAAGTTCGTTGTGTTAAATAAAGTAAATGAGGTAATTATTATGAGCAAGGCTGGGAATTGCAAGCTCGATACCGTTAACTACTCTGATCAGAGCATAAAAAACTTTAGTCTTCAAAAACAAAGAAATATTCATATACAAATATCTTTCAAGCTGCACTTTTTGTTGATAAAATTAAAAAAAATTGCACGTATTATTAATCTTATCTCAAAAGGCTTCAAAAAAAGGCTCGAAAAATATTTACAGTGTAGAGAAAACTTAAAAGGAATTGATATTACAACCTTATCAACATGCGATTGCAATTCCGAACCCCGTTTATGAGATTTAAGAGTTAAGAGAAACAGAATTACAAAGAGTGGCGATATCTTCTATTGACAGTGATAACAGCCACAAATTGGCACTCGGGAAAAATAGGGGAATTTGCTTATCTAATGAAAAACAACGTTTGTGTAGGATCAGAGCGAACATTATAATAATGTTAACAATTGCTTTGCTATTGGGGTAACTACAGCGTGTTTTAAAATGTATATTTAACAATTACGATTGTAAACCAATTAATTTGAATATATTTTAAATCATTTTTTAAACATAAGTTTTAATACATTGTGTACTTTAGAATGTCCTGAATAAATAATCACATTGACTGTACGGATTATTTTGTAAAAGACGTCATAAATGAAAAGAAAACATTCGAAGAAAAATCATTAGGTACACATGGATGATGTATACATAGATTATTTGTTAGATAATTGTTATAAAAGGGTAACTAGAGTGGCAAGTGATAGTTGTAGTACGATAGAGAAGTAGATGAAGGAACATTTACAGACTCAATTACTGTTGCTCTGACCTGTAATAGCGATAGCCGTTTGCTTTGTAAGATTACTGTTATTCTCCAAATGTGAGAGCATATTATAGGGCTTAACAGAATCTGGAAATGAGATGATCATGCGGTGTAACGGTGTTAAGCTACTTTCAATAGTCATGGTATACAACAAACAACAAACAGAAACATAACAACAGATCTCTTAAGATCCTTAATGAATCGATTAATTTTAAAAGATAATAAATCAAATGAAATTCCCCCCTTTTATAAAGCCAATTGAGTTAGCTTATAAAATTTTGAACCTAATTTATTTCAAGTAGTGAATGTCGCTTTAAATACTTCAACATTTGTATCATTTGATAAACCTAAACTGGTAATTCCAACATTTACAAATAGTATCTCTGGGTTTATGAAGTGATCAGATTGAGAACTATGATGTACTATTATAGTATGTGGGATTGAAAATGTACAAATGAATGAATCATATCGATTGGCAAGCTAGCGAGCGATTTGCAAGAAAATTTGAATGAATTTCTTTAGGTACAAACAATTTGGATAAAACATTTCCAATATTTATTATGTTCTTTTTTAAACCAAAAGAAAAGCCATTAAGGTGCGCTTGTCCATTGACGCATTCATCTAGGGCGCAACGAGTGACGGCCGTACCTGCGTCTTGAACATCACCGATATTTGCCAGTATCTGATGTTGTACGTGTCTTCGACGCGCCAGAGTCCCCAGCTGCAAATCGCTGTCGGCGATTACAGTTTGGATTTCAACTAGTTGCGCTAAATTGTGCATACAGGTAGTACATAATTGTTCGTTAAAAATGTGCATTCAATTATGACATTATGAATATTAGTTTGGCACTCAAACGGCCAATTTCTATTACAACTGAATCGAAATAACAAAATTTACCATATTACAAATGGTATATAATATAGGCATATATTTATGTACTTTTTAAATCTGGAACAATAATTATTAATTATGTCAGCCACGTTCTCTGTTTTAATTTCTAAATAATTGCAGGCAATAATGTTTAGTAAAATTTAACATTTATGCCGAATCTCGATTCTTTCTGGAAATTCTGTTAGAAAACTCTTTGTTGGCTTGACAGAGACATTATTTTTAACTACACACATACACTTACAGCACATTGTATTATTATTTTCTAATCTAAATATTTATATATATGAAGATAAGTATTTTTCTGTAATTGCTATACTTACTGCCATATCCACCCTCTTCGTTGGGCATCGCATTGGGCGTGCGATAGATAACATTGTTGGGCATTAGAGTTTCGCCGTGACCCAAAGCTATCTGACGTTGCTTTTCGCGTGTATTGTGTGGCGTCCTGACACGTTTCTTGTTCCGATTGTTGGCACCACCACCAGTTCCTTCTTGTCGTGGACGATGCATCTTCTTGCCCTTGTCATGCATAACACGCTCCGTATCTTTGATCATCTCCTGTCGCCAAAGCTCAAAGAAATAATTGGGATCCGTGTAGAACTTAAGACCATCTTTGCCATCATCACGATACACATTGAGCTTGTCCAGTGGCGGAGGTTTGTCACACTGTGAATATGTCTCCAGCATTGGGGCCGGCATTGTGGAACGTGAGAAGATCTGTTGATCAAATATCTTGGCTGATTTGAACGCCTTTTTGCGCGTTATATCCGTTAATGGTACTTCCTCAACGGTGCTATCCAATTGGGTTACTTTAATCGCTAACCGATCAATCCGTGCTTGCAAAGAATTAGCTCGATCTCCAATGTTGCCCACATCTCGCGCCAATTCTCCAAAGACATCCTCGGCATGCTTCGATAGCGACGACAGTTGCCTTATTATATTTGTCAATGTGGTGTTTGTCACCGTCTCCAGTTCCACAGACTGCAGTTCATCCTGCTGGTAGACAGATCGCGCCACATGCACCGGCTCTATAGATCGCTTTGGCAACGGCATATTTCTCTCTCTATCTCCCTCTTAGATCCGTAAGGTCCTCCAACAAAGCAGTTTTGTGGTTAACGTGTTTTCAGTGTCTGTAAAATAGATCAAATCAAATATATAATATAACACATAAAAGCCGCAATGCATACAGGGTCTCGACTCCCCTTTTGTTAACGCCATAGAAAACCGGTTCCAAATTGATCCAAACTTTAGCAAGTTCGTTTCGCACAATGCTTTTGACCACACTTTGTGTGAACCATATTTCAACTGAACCGCTTTATGTACATTTGAATCGACTGCAAATTACAAAGCGGTAAGTGTTTTCTCTCTTTAGGCAAACTCTAGTTTTAATCTTCTGTCTGTTTCACTACAGTTACAGTTAGTTAATTAGCTTTCACACAGTAAATAAATTGATATTTGTAAACCAAGAGCAAAAAATATCAAAGTTGCATGTTTATATTTTTTACATTTTGTCAAAAACCATTTATTGAATAGTTATATGTGACACGTAATTGATTTAACTGTCTAAGAACCATAAACTTGTTATAGTAAAATGCAAATACCAAGAAAATTTACTATTTTATATAAACCGTATTTTTACTACCTGAAAATTATTTTTATCTAATAAGAATAAAAATACCAATTTTCAAAAAGAAAAAGTATAAAATTCGATGAAAATTTAACTTTTTTTTGCTTAAGAAAAGTATTTTTAAATAATTTTTTTTAAACACAATATTGACTACAAGTAATAATTTTATCACCAAACTTCTTTTTGAAATAAAGTATGCAATAAATACGCACAATAAATAGTAATGAAAACAAAAACGAAAATCTTGCACACAATTGTGTTTATATTTGATACCGGCTCAAGGTGATTTGCCAAAGTTAAGTCACCCTATTCGTTATCCCAAAAAAGGGCTGCTTTAGGCCATTGCCGTTGGTCTGGACCACACCCACAAGATATGAACCACACAAATGATAAGCGCATTGCAATGATAACTCACCCCTCGAATAGTACAAAATGATAAGTGTGAATTATACGACAGACTTCTTAGTTCCGTTTGTCGTTTGTCATGGTCACCAAGTAATTGTTGCTTTATTGGCAACTGGAGCCCCCTCAAGATTACATACCCATTGCATACATATGCATATAATATATGTATGTATGCATGTGAATGTCTAATGGACGCTACCCCACATTTAGAAGTTTTTTTTTATAAATTTCATTTGAAATTTGCACGCATGCACAAAAACACACACACACACGCAAACACACACAGTGGCGTATTACTTTCAAAATTATCAATTTCCTTTGCACAGTGCCAAGTTGTTAAACTAGATAGCACAAAATTTCATTTGGTCACCGTCACCCCCACACAACTCACCATCCACCACACAGACTTTTCGCACTTTAACAACAATATCAATTTAACCCTTTTGGGTACATATCATAGCTACTATGCCTATTAATTTAGTGAAAGTTATTTTCTTTACACTAAATAATTTATATATTTTTTTTGTTTTTTTTTTTTGTGGAAACAGATTTCCACACCTTTATTCAGGGTTGCCAACTCTTTTTAGATTTTACAGAGTTGTTCTTATAACGTTGCCACCTGTCGGAAATGTTGGCGTTATTTAAGTGCTAAGCCTTTAAAGTTCTGTTAAGAGACTTCGAAAAGAAGTCTTCAAAAAAGTATTCAAAAGTATCTTATGACATTTTTAAAGCTAAATTAGGAAAAGTTTTATGCATCTTTATTTACTTGTTTTTTTTTAGTTTTTCGATTAAATAAAACTGTATTAAGTTACACGGCTCAGTTGCTAAATTAACGATTAATAATTTTTTGTCAAATAAATCGTTACCGAATAGAAAAAATAACAATGTACCTTGAAATTTAATTGGATAAAAATAATACAACCTTGTTTTTAATAAGTTTACCATTATTGCCAGTCCCAAAACATAATTTTATCGATAACATATCGCTCTTTAGTACATTCTCAAACTCAAACGACCCTGTTTTATTGCATTTTAGAGGGGTAGAGGTTTTCACATTTTTTATAATAAATTAGTGGCTGCGTAACACTCAATTCATACTTTTTTTTATAGACTATAATACAATGGCGAGCGTAGCAACAAAAGGATCCGGTCTTATCAGCAGTAAGTTTTATTTGTCACTTGCAATGTGCAGATTATTTGCAACATTCGTTTTATAAATTATGTAATGCTTAACTTTAACAGGGCTGCTTGTGCAAGCAAGACCACAGTTGGATGTGTTCTTGAAATACGCCAAAGTGGAGCTAACTCCCCCAACTCCCGGCGATATTCCAGCTATCCGCCAGAGCATCGGTAATATAATGAAGAGTGCTAAGACTGGATCCTATAAGAACCTGTCAGTTAAAGAGGCTTGGTTGAACACACTTGTCACCGCCGAGGTTATTTTCTGGTTCTACATTGGCGAGTGCATTGGCAAGCGTCATATTGTTGGCTACAATGTTTAAATTTACCGTTACGAACAGTTAGTGCACGACAATAACGTCACTAACCATTATGTATGTAAACGAATAAAAATTTCAGCAGTAAATATAATAAATAATTTCCCTACTGTGTATCTGTTGACTAGAAAATGAATGAAGTGTAAGTGCAATGTTTTCACTAAAAATTAAGAATTCGTTGTAATGTACTGCTTTTCAAATGTCACAAAAATTATTGTCAATACGTGATCATAAATACTTTGCGAAAGCTGTTCAAAGGCTGCAACTTTGGAGATGGACTTCACTGTCGACGATTCACGCCAGACAAGAATATCGTAATAGAAAACTGATACATTTGCAATCCAATTGGAAATTTGGTCACTTTCCTTAATGCAACTGCCGCCTGCGATGATTCGTCAAAAAAATAAAGAATACAATTTTCGATAAAAAAAAAATTAAATGAGCATGTAGAAAGCTTGTGCCACTTTTGATACAATTATGGTAACAAGTAGAATCTTCAGACCAGTTGAATTATCAATAAATTTAACTATTGTAAACGAATCTTAACCTAATAAATTTATTAATATGAAAAGGATGTGTTAATTATTAAATGTTTGACAATTCAATTTTCAAAAAATTAAATAAATAAAATGAAACTCTACTACATCGACAGAGTCTGGAATAACTTTAAGTACTGCAAAATCGTTAGTATACGTTATAACAATTGAAACATCAATTATATGTTGATTAATATGAAAACAAGATTTACATTCCGATATGTAAAATATAAGCAGTTCGAGAATACAAAATGAGAACTTAAATATAGGCAAGTGAAACTATACTCACAGAGTATCATATACATCATATACGTGATATTGCTTTATGTAATATATAAAACGGAAACGATTATTGTTCAAAAATCAAAATATTCTTTCAATGAGAATCTGATAACTTGCATTTTTTAGAGAAACCAAAACGCTTTACAGATAGTAGAACTTTTTTCAAGTGCATTTTGCGGAATTGCATGTAGATTAGTCCCTACTAGAGTTGCCAGTTTCTTTGCATATTGACAAACGGCTGGAACACGCGTAGTTCCTGACCAGTTATAATACAAGTGACACATTTTAAATGTGAGCTTTTGTATTTGGTCCGGGGACAAGCGAATGTTGCTATGGACAACATTGTAGCTGGTCGGGGAAACAGATCCTTGGTTCACGGTTTGCGATACCAAATAAAAATCGTATCGTTCGGGCATCGTAACAACATCATCAACGACAGTGCCAGGAGGTGGATTTTCATTGGAAGTGGTAAAGAAACGTGTGTTGGTTGCCTTGGTGACCACAATGTAAGCGAGCATCGGTGGTGCAGGTGCTCCAACGCGTTTATATTCAACCTCCAGTTTTTCCACAATATCCTTAACCTCATATTCTACCAAGTGTTTCAACGATCCCGAACTTACGCCATCACGATAAAACACAATCCTCGTTGGTAACTTTTGGTGCTCACGGTGATATTGTCTGAGAGCCTTTAACATCATCGGCCACAAATTGTTGGCCAACACATCATGTGCGCTGCATTCCGCCACGGTGCTAAAGAATGTTGAATTCTGTTGCATATCCATTGTTGCTATCAATGCTCCATAGGCTTTGGAACGATCGCGAGTACACTTGGCGATATCGAATCCAATTGTCATCAGGCCGGACAGTGGCAATTCTATCATCCATGGTGTGTAGCCCAATTTACAATTTATTTGTATGGCAATCTTGGTGGCAATACTCATATTTTTGGGTTTTGTGGTTACTACCTGGGTGGGAATTGCCTTATCCACACATCCTCGCTTCTTGATCGACGAATATCTAAAAGAATATTTTTTTATAGCATTTATTGTCCTTAGTATATTATATACAATTCAACTAACCTTTCCACATTAGTGTTTGGCACAACACAGAGAATCAGTTTTGGGTCCATGCGTGCACAGTCATCAAGAGCTTGAATATAGCTGCCTGTGCGGTCATCGCAAATTGTATATCTGAAAATATGCTTATTATTGATCAGCAACAGCAAATAAGAATTTAACCCTTTCAAAAAAGATCCAAATAAATGGAAATGCGACTTGTTAGATATTTAATTTAAAAAAAGTGTTAACATAATATTTAAACAGCTAATATTAATACAGTAGAATCCGATTATAACAACTCCGCTTATATCGTTAGTCCGGTTATTGTGACGGAAACTCGATGGCTTGGTTGGTCCCCATACAAAGTTATATGAAAGGACCGCCGGTTAGTACGTCAGTATGTCTCCGCTTTTAGCGACAAAGCGCTTATACAGACGAGATTTTCATAATTCAACCGGATATTGCGAGGTGCCAAAAAAATACAGGAAAATAATGCCAACAAATTTAAGCGAAGTCACAAAAATGTTTACAGCGTACGTATGCAGACCTCATGCCTATATTCCATGAGATGTCCCGTTATATTTCTAGTTTTCCGCTTTTTTCCAATAAAACTTAATGCGTAAATTCGCCAAATGTGAGTTAATGCACTAAATGCGCATGATGATGATAAAAAATTAATATCTTTTATGTTAAAACATATTACGAACATGGCAACCATAAAATAAACAAAATAAATTGTTTTTCCACCTTTCTGTTAGTGCGTTGTCCGGGTATAACGACGTAAATCGTCGGTCCCTTGAAATTCGCTATAACCGGATTCTACTGTATTTACTTTGTGCACTTACTCTCTGGGGCCATTTATTTGAAATCCCATTCCACTTGCGACTCTATTGAGATTCTGTAGCAGATTTTGAAGATCACGGCAGTAGCGTTGCGGTGAAATAACCGCCCAGCGATCGAGGCCATTACTAGGCGATGTTAACATTTGTTGGTTTCTAAAATATGGTGTCCAATCTGCCTTAATCCCAGCAGTTAGGCTAGCCAAGTCCAAACAAATCAAATGTAGTTTTAATCGAAATCAATTGAAATATTACATACCGCGTTTCTTTGAATACAATTTTTTGTGGAGCGATTTTGCGACCCTGCACCTCAACTAAATTCGCATCCAGCTTCATACTCCAATCGGTAAGTACTTTTACGCTTTCAGCTGTAGTCTGCAAGCGCCTATTAAACGTGCACAATCGTTCGATGCGTCTTGCTGGATTTAATTGCGTGTATGCTGCCATCGCACGCTTAAGCCTTGAAAGATATACAATAAAAACACTCTATAATTCTATTCTTTATTTCTACATTTAATTATTAAACATATTGTGGTTTGCTATAGGCAAAGTGGTTTGAAAGTTACACATAAGATCTATATTCAGCCACACATGCTTCGGCTTAAAACTTATCAGTCACTAAAGACAAAGTGTTAAAAATATAAAGTGAAAGATCAAAAAACTTACTGAAAGTTGGCACGCATGCTGTCGGTAAGCCCAGTTACTCGGCACAGCTCAGGTATAAGAACAACCAACTCATTGGCATTGGTATTTTGGGCCTTGTCTCTGTTTTTGGATACTAGTAAAGGTTGATTTTCGTCCCGAATGCGTATATTGTATTTCTAAAAGAGAGTTTATCCAATTTGAGCACATATTATTGTAAAAATGTCCATAGACTAACCGTTAAATAGTATTCAGTGAAGCTAACGTCTCTTCCCTTGCAGCTAAAGGTGGCAAGCGGCGTTTTGGTAAAGTCCACATCGTTTATGCGATATGTCTTGTTGTTGTAATCCGTAAGCACAATCAAACCCAGGACATTCATCCGGAATTCGTCCTGATGCCGTGCAGGATTCTGAGAGCTGCGTACCAGAATATCGTACACTGTTTCGGTGCGCATGACCTTATGAGCGATCTCAGTGCTCAGCAAAATATCCCTCTCATGCTGACGAATGGACGTCTCGTAGCCGGGCCACAATTCCAGAGAAAACTCACGCATTGCTACCTAAAATAGAGTTAGTTTACCGAAAAAGAAATTGTTTAAGCCTTTATAGTCACTTACCCGCGCTTGCGGATCAAACAGATTGCGTCCGACCTGCTCTAGATGGAGACCCTTCATGGAGCGACGCAATATGAGATTTAACACTTGCATGAAGCGCTGCTCAGCAGGTGATATAAATCCAACAAACTTGATTGTAATTATATAGTCAACATCTTGCTTCGATCTACTTTGCAGAACTGTTACATCCTGTTCAAACTTCTTTGTCGTAAACAATTGCTTGCCATCGAATAGATAACCTGTACCCAAAATCTGGGCATGATTGGACAATATGCCACAGCGCACCCGTGTAATATCAATATCCGGCGAGATATCGACATGATAGTGTGAAATACGCCACTTTGGTGTCGTTTTCACGCGAAAGAAATTCGATAACAATCTGATTGGTTCACCTTCCTTGCCGGATTTCGATACCACATCCTCAGGTCTCGTGTGCACAATTTCAAAGCGATCTATGCGTCTCCGATCATTCCTATTTCCATCGCTGCCACGACCTGATAAAGCACTTGAAACCGCAGCAGCAGCACGAGATGTTCCAGGGACCGAGTCACTGAATGCTGAAGAGTTTGGGTCACGGGATATTGAGGAGCGAGTATCCTGATAGCCAGGTCTAAAGGCAGAGGACTCCTGGCTGCCAGTTTGCTCTCTAGAAATCTTTGATCGCTGTTTTACAAATCATATTTATAAGAATTTTAAGGTGAATTATTAAGCATAACAAAAGATTTCGACGTCGAAGACTTTAAATTTTATTCATATACTAGAGCTTTAAGCGTCCACACTTAAACTTTCAGAATTCATTTTATTAAAAGGTTAACATAAATATGATTATTTAAATTGTTTCGTCATTCCACTCCACCAAAGAGATAAAATGCATACTTTTATTTATTGCCCTTTTCAGCCTAGTGGCGCCATCTATTGTTAATGGCGCCAACTGACTATAAGCCCATAATTCGGCACGGATCGGCAAATGGTACATGGATATTGCGAACATGCATTCTTAATTCGGATTAAACTAATATTCTTTATTTTTAAAAATAAATGGTAAATGGAAATTTAAAAATGGGCTTCTATTTCGATCTTATGTGCACTAATGTGCGCGCTGTAACCTCATTCAATTCAGTATCAACACGGTTGAGGTTATTCAAGCAGCCATTATTATGTATGTATGCATGACAAAGAACGCACTTCTTCATTCACAGGAACAAAACAACAACAACATTCGCGATCTTGTGCGCACTTACGCACTTGCGAGAGCGAACACAAAAACAAAATGCCATGGATCTCTTTACAGTCGAGTCTAACTCTTGCTCCCGCTTAAATTGTGAATGCGTAAAATTAAAATTAAAAAATTAAAAATAGTCACATGAATCTCGTAAAAATATTATGAATTTTTAAATTAAACTTCTAGTCTCTAGGACATGTGGTTTGGCCATGGCTGTTATACATCGGTACATACATATGTACATATTTATATCAGTCAATCAGTGAGGACAAAAGCCTTTTTATATGTATGTATATATGTATGTACATACATACATATGTATGTAGATTTAAAAGTAATGAAATAATAATTTCAATAATACTATAAAAATCTACTTTTAAAACAAACAAATGAAATAATATTTTTTTTATTTTGGGTACAAACTAAGCCTCAATTTAGCAAATTACTTAAGTTGATTAACTGACTGTTAAAAGGCAAATCGGTTATTGCAGAAGCGGTAAATCAAATTCCGAAAAATGCAAGAAAACACTTTTTAAATACATACATACTTATTGCGCATACATACACACATACGTACAAGAAAATGGCGAGCGCTGGCTTAGATTCGTTTTGTTTACTTTGTCGTTTGCTTTTAGCTTATCATTCACATGCGCTTTATTCGTTCACTTTAAACTTGCTTCGCAGAATTCTCTTTGAATACACTGTACCAAACAAAAATAAAAAAAAAACAGTTTTTGAAGAACTGCGGTTTAGAATTTAATTTTAACAAATTGTGAATATATGGTATATAAGTTCTTGTTTTATTTAACTTTAGATTTAAATTTTAAAACAAATAACCTTCATCTAGGTTAGTTTTTTATTATTTTAAGGCCACGGAACGAATAGTTTTTATGCTGAGTGTATGTATGCATGCTATTTTCTGTTTTTTTCTACGCATATTTTATTTACATTCAGCTATTAACCGAAGAAATGCACAAATATTAAAAATAGAACGAAATATATTTAAGGATATATCATTAATGTTTAATGTTTAAGCTCAAGCAGAATAATTAATTTAAATTTAGATATACATATATCTAAACAAAACCAAATACGATAAAAAAAAATACACTAGGTCAAATATCCATTTGCTTTTTAAGCATGTGTTTAGAATATGCTTCTCAAAGTATATTATAAAAAGCTGCGTAAGCAAAATAAAATCAAGTGGTCCAAATAGCTGATGACAGAGACCTCCGGTTTAAATGACGATATCAAATATCACAACTTTGTAAGCATGCATTTACATATATTGTATTTATGATGTACATATGTATGTATAAATTCAGGGTATTAACTTGTTTGCCTGGACCTAACCCGGAACCCCTAAAATAAAGGCGATTTATGATGAACTTAGAAATATAAATAAATTGGAGGTCTGAACTTAAATTTTTTTAAAATTAAATTTTGAAATGTAATCCATAATCAACTTTCCATCATTACTTTGAGCAACTTTTCACTATTTTGACTGGTTTTCCATTAATATTTTGAACTATTTGAGACGCCCAATTAAATTTATCTCAAACTTCATTGCAAACATCCTATTTATTACCTTAGCATGTAATCCAATTTTAATATATATATGTACAAAAGTGCATATATGTACGTATCAAATACATGTTTTTTACTGCTAGTCTCCTTTTGCACTTATGCTTCTGCATTCTTCTGTACACACAATATTTGATTTAATAACATTTAAACATTAGAATAAGTTGAGCTTACCGGCTCTAGCACGTTGTTGACAGATTTTTCTAACGGTCGACGACGTCCCCTTTCTTGGTCACCCATTTTATTTTTGTAATCAGTTAGACAAACAATTAGAAAATCCAACAACCTTTCGCCACAAATCTCTCAAACACAGTGACCATCATTTAAATGTTGCGGAGATGTGAAACTTCGATAACGATATTTTTAAATTTACATGTAGTTTGCAGTGTGCACTGTTGCCAACTTAGCTATTTTATAGCTAGTTCTGATTATTTTCAAAGTTCATTGGCACGAATAATTTTAATATATAAAATGTAAATTTATTTTTTGTATTTGAAACTACATAAATTTAAGATGATAGTTTGTATGATTGTTGCAATTATATAAAAGAAATCAAAAAAAACCATTAAGCACTACAAAATTTAAGCAAAAATACTTCGAATACAAAATTCAACATATGACAACACCAGGTCTCATCACAAGTTATGATCGAATCAAGGAAGTCTGGATTGCAGCAGTTTCAATAATGTCTTTGCAATGCTCCACGCGAGCGATTTTTTGGTCCATTAGCACCATTAGCACACTTTTGGTTTTATTGAAATGGCTGCCACTTTTACATCTGTCATCCGATTTACATGAAGTTAGGTGCATTTGAAAGAGGATGAATGTATCTTTTAATGTTACAAATTTTCAATAGATGGCGCTGTATGTTGTATGATTTAAATTTAAAGTTCGGTTATTTTTGGGATACACTGTGTATAGCTCCACACAAATAAAACAGATTTGAGTAGAATAAAGTACACACTATAATACTTTATAAATCATGATTTTAGAATACTATATTTTAATTGCCTGCAAAATGCGATTTAATAAACTCTTTTCTATTACGATGCTCTTCTATACCAAGAGTAGAGCGTAGAAAGTTGGGTTTATAGAAGGATGCAGTGTTCTCAGCATCTGAAAGTGTAAATTTTAATGTTAATTAATATTTTTAGATGTTATTCACTGAAATTATTGGGACATACCCACGCTAGGATCATTCCAATCCATGGCCATATTGTGGAGCAGCGCAAGTGCGGTAATTGTCTGTTTTGCAGATCCAAATGTACCCAAAAGTTCGCTGCCAAGAACTCCAAATCGACGAAACCAAATGTTTAGGCATTTTACAGACGGAGCAAAAGTTGCAGCATGAGCATGATTATAAAGTTCCTCAGATTTGTTTCGGGGGTGTGGGACAGGAGTGAATAAACTGGATGAGCAAGAAAGGGAATCATTGCCGAGAAGAATTCGTCCACGAAATTCGTTTTGCTCGAAGCGTTCTTTAATTCTTGATAATGAGAAAAGTTCGGGTGCAGTATTTAGATCAAGCTCATCAGATAGACGTATGTCCAAGTCTCTTATTTTATGCTCTGCGTCAGAAACCAATTGGAGATGTACAAGCTCTTCCGTTGGCATTGGCGAATCGGTTCCACTGTGGCAGCTTTTATTAGCTTGTCCCCGCGAAGCTTCAAGTTGCAATCGCACAGTCGTTTGCACCAGGGCACCAATAACTTGAGGCATATTTGATAGCGATTGGAAAGAGCGCATCATTCTTTCTTTTTCCGAAAGTGTTGCTGGCATTCGAATGTACCGTGAAGCTTTTGATGATAGTACGGATGCGACACGACGTGTTATCTTGGCCATTGTGTGCAAACTAACGCCATGCGCTATGGCCGTCAATTGGGGATGCTGCAGCAAAAAGGGGGAACTCAAAATGAAAGTGTGTATGCATCAAAAGTAAATGGGTGGAGGGGGATATAAATTACCTCAGTACCACCGAAGAAACGTATTGCCGATAATATTTGCAGGTCTATGGGCACCTGATTCCTTTTCACTGACTGATAGTAGTCAACTTCAATATCATCGCGCACAATTTCAATTATTCGACGCATATTTTCTTTAGTGTATCGGTATTTTTTACGAAATTCAATTTCATTCATTTGCTCCATTGGATGAAATCGAGCACGCCTTCGCTTCAATTTGTTCCGTGTACCCCTATTTTGTCGGCTGCAGCTTTCATTCATGTGCTGCAGTTGTCGTAATTCATTTACATATTTAACATCACTTAAAAAGCGCTCAAACACATTAATATCCTTCATGATAAAAATATTATTGTATCTCATTAGAGTTGTGCTACAGTAGTGATGCAGAAAAATCGATTAAAATATCGACATCGATATATATCGCTGAAAATCATCCGAAGAGTAGCTGAATGTGCGAATCAAATTGGAAACACTGGTTCAGTTCAACTAGTTTCCATCTGAACTACACGTGCTGATGCGTAGGGCTTTGCGTTGTTTTGTGACAACAAACGTGTGTGAGGTGAATTAAAATGTAATGTAATGTTCTAAAATAATTTAAAAACATTAAAAGTTTAAATATATTTAGCTGACTATAATATTCGACAATACGACCTACGTTTTTCCAATCAGATGAGTGGTAGTGTTAATTAACACTCCAGTATTATTGTTATCTTCTGCATATGTTTTGCAGCTGCCAACTTAGATATTTTATAGCTAGTTCTGACTATATTCAAAATTGCTATTGATCTGAAATCGTGCTATTTTTAATATATTTGAGCTATATCTTGCTTATAGTATTACTCATAAAACTGTGTAAGAGTGCGCACAAAAACTAATTTTATTGCGAAACAGCTATTATTTGACATAGGTGTTAATTATCAGCTTTTTAAATGCTGTTTAGTCAGCAATTGAAATATAAGATAATAAAATGCAATAAAATTGCAATAAATAAATATTTTAATAATTTTGAACCATTATACGCCGTGCCAGGTAGGAAATTTGTTTCTGGCAAAGATGGCAACTCTTCGGTTTAAGACGCCGCCACGGAGTTTCCAACGGGAAACGCGGCTGCCATGTGTTTTGTGTTTAATTAAAACAAATGTGTGTTTGTATGTACACATTGATATTTACATCAAAATTATAAACAATATATTTCATACTTAAAAAAAAAACATACGTACGGGAATAATTTTACATAAGTGCATTTAAAATAAAAAGTAACAGCGGTTCAAAGAAATTGTAAAATCTACGTACAGCTCAGTCTTGATTGCATTTATTGGATTTTCTTAATATAAATGCCGTGCAGAGTTTAATGCATATGTGTTTAATTCAAATCTAATTAATACTGAATGGCTTTCAATTAAAATTTTCATTGTGTCTGGTCAAACAAAGTGGGTAAAGGAGCGCTTTTTTACAACTTGGCAAAGGATGTCATGTGGATGACCTACATTTAACTACCACCTCACGCAAACACACACACATTGTACATACACAGCTGATACCCTACTTACGAAACTAGCACAAGCCCTAAAACGTGAAGGTCACCAAAACCGAACGCGCGGTAAGTTCTCTTTTAAATAATAATCAAAACTTTATTTTACATAATATTTGTTTATTTTTGTGTTTTTATATTACTATTTATTTAGTTATATGTTAGTATTTAAGTTTATTTCAATTGGTGTTAAAAACCTATACTAAAATGTCATTCAACCCAAGCTCTAAACGACCTTGGCTTTATTTGTCAATATACAAAGCCAAATTGTTAGTATATTGTAACTATTTTAAATTTGTTCATATTTATTTGTATTAAATTGTTAATTTTAAGAATGTTGATAGTTTATTTAATTATTTTGTTTTCAATTGGTATCATAAAACTCATTGGCTTTATTTGTCAATATACAAAGCGAAATTGTTAGTATCATTTTGTTTATAAATTCACATTCATTTTATCTGTTATTAAATTGGGTTAGAAAATGGATCGATTTCATATCCTCGACCAAATATTGGGTAATTTATATTATGTAATCATATCTTTCTTTATCCACCAGGTGCAACATCACATGTTGCATGTGCGAAACTTCCTAAACACAACAATAATAATTCTAATAATAATATGTTTATGTATACCGCATCCGAAGTGTATGGAAAAGATTCTGAAATGCGCCACAATAGTCAGACAACAAAAAGCTTCACAAATAACAATAATAGTAACAACCACAATGATCAACATATACCACTCTGCAATGTTGATAATGCATTAAATTATTATAAGAAAAATGTCAACCTTATTGGAGTGCCGTGGAAACTCAAAAGTCCGAGTCGTTCATCCAATCCAAGTCCATCGAAAACGAGACAAATATGTAGATCAAATTATGCGGTACCTACATCAGAGTCATTGCACTACTCTGATGCATATGTCAAGTCGTATGCACCGCGTAAGGTGTCGGGTGCAACGTCGGGGGGCAACAACAACCATAATATGTATCAACAGTTACGGCAACAACAACAACAGCAAGCCGATTATTATACTGGTCCACACCACAAGGTGCGTCAATATGCACACAGTGTCAGTGCACCTGCTACACAGGAAATGACCAAGTATTCCCCGGTCTCGCTGGAAAAAGATCAACTAAAGCGACAGATCAGAGCTCAAAGTACATCCGAATATTTGGATGGAGGATCTATGTACTCGCATAATCGCAGACCTATTGCAGTGGAGACTTCATGGAGTTCCGTAATGTAATTGATAAAACTCCCCTCGATGCAAAACCCCAGCTTGCTTAAGATATTATTTAGTTTTTTTTTCTTATATTTATCCATAATACACATCCATACATACCTACAAATAAGTGTACAGTATGTTTCGTAACTGTTTTGATATATAAATTTATTTTCTAATATTTTTTTAATTATATTTATTTTCTAGCTTATTACTACTTCTTATGGATCTTAAAAATTATAAGTAATCAAATCCTTTTAGGTAAATCTTTTTTAAATTAAAAAAAACTTAGCGATTTTCACTTTTGTCAAAACAATTACTTGACTTACTGAACATAACATTAGTTAGTTACCCACAAGCATAGCATTAACCTTTGAAAATTACCATTTGAATGCTTTTTTTATGATCATATTGTTGTGAATTTCTTTGTGTTTTTGTAGCTCGGAACGCCCCTCGCGTTTCCATTCAACAGATCAGCACTACGAGCATTATTTTTCGTATTTTTACAATCGTGGAAAAGAGCAGTTGCCGAAGCACACCTCGACCGCGGTGTGCAATTACAAACCTCAAATGAGCTTATTTCAAGAAACACCGAGTAAACGCTCGTCTAACAGCAATCGGAGAACTATATCCAATGATAATAATCAAAATGTAGAATATGATAGTTATATATTGAAAGAGAATAATGAGATGCCCTTTGGTTATAATGATAGCGATTGGAATGACTCGCCTGATATTGAATGCCCAGAGAAATTAATATCAAAGGGGGCGAATGATGATTATATTACTATAAACGATGTCTACGATGCAAATGAAGTTAATGATGAACAATTCGATCCAAGTATACAATCCCATCGTCGCTTCGTCCAACATAGCGAAATCAATGAACTGAATACAACTGGAGAATCCGTGACAGTTAATAATAATGTTCATATACCGAAGAAGGCGCAAAAAGCCACCGAAACTCATCAAGCGCCTCGGTTACCATTAACCCCTAAAAGAATTCGAGGTGGACAAGCACCGACTGTAAAGAAAATACTGCCCACAGTGCATAGAGTTTTGTTGTACAATAGTCAAAGTCCTCGATTGGCACGTAAGCATCAGTCGAGTAATTCACGCAGTCAAAACGTAAAACTCCAACATCCCAAAGGTCATGGTCATAATCATGCTAGCGATCAGACGATACATAAATATATTCTAGAGGAACCCGATGTTAAGGACAACGAATACCGTGAAGCTGACTTTGATAACGATGACGATTTAGACAACAGTGAGTATTATTTAACAATATTTTAGATTGAAATAAGATAACAGAAACTTAATTTTATTATTATTATGTTGGTTCTTATTATAACAATTGAATTGAATTTTATTTTAATCTCTAGTATCAAATTTTGATGAGAGCGACACTGTTAGCGTCAGCTCCGATACTGAGGATGGATATCGGGCTCATGCCTACAAAATGGCCCATTTGGGAGATCGCTTATCATCGTCACCGAAAGACTCAACCATTTTGCTTCTATCTCAGACATCCGATGAAGATTTACGTAATCCCGATTCAGTATTGGTGCCGAGCCTATTTCCCTATGTACCGCCCTATCTATCCTTCTCATCGAATACCCAAAAAGGTCCTGAAGTGCCACCGGAGCTGCACAGAATACTCAAATGGCGTGTGACCAGCATAATGCCAAAGGTTGTGCGTCTTATCTTGGCCAACAGCGGCATGCGTATGCTCAAAAGTAAGTTAAATTAATTAAAATGACCAGGGACAAATTATAAGGTTTGTATCTTTGTACCTTAATTTTTTGCCTTACCTATTTTTTATATAAAATAACACTATTTTTATAATAATATTTTATTTTTTCAAAATGATAGAAACGAATGATTGGATGGGCGTTTGGGGCAAGCATTTAAAGTCGCCTTGTTTTAAAACAATCCGTTCGTATCAGAAAATAAATCATTTGCCGGGATCGTTTCGCATTGGACGCAAGGATTCCTGCTGGAAGAATCTGCAAAGGCAAATGAAGAAGCACAGCAACAGGGAGTTTGGCTTCATGCCGCGCACTTATGTCATTCCAAATGATCTGTGTGCATTAAGAAAACGTTGGCCAAAATATGCTCAGCGCAATACAAAGTGGATTATAAAGCCACCAGCAAGTGCACGTGGTGCTGGAATTCGTGTAGTAAATCGTTGGGGACAAATACCCAAAAGAAGGCCGTTGATTGTGCAGAAGTAAGAAAATTAGATGACATAACATAAAAAACAATATTTAATTTGATTTCTTATTCAATAGATATATCGAAAGGCCGTTGCTCATTAACGGAAGCAAATTCGATCTGCGTTTGTACGTACTTGTAACATCTGTCAATCCATTGAGAGTGTTCATGTACCACAATGGTTTAGCAAGATTCGCCTCAGGTAAGTTTCTTAAACTGAATCATCTTCAATATATGCATTTAATTTAAATATCCATTTGCAGTTAAATATAGCGCCAAGATAGATACTTTAAATGATCGCTGCATGCATTTAACAAATTATAGCATCAATAAGTTTTCGTCCAACTACTCAAAGAATGAGGACGTTAATGCCTGCCATGGCCACAAGTGGACCATTAAGTCTCTATGGACGTATTTGGCCAATCGTGGTGTTCGCACTGATGGCCTCTGGGAGGCTTTAAGAAGTCTAGTTTTACGCACAATTCTGGCTGGTGAAAATGGCATAAATAGCATGATACGAGCGAACGTTGAATCAAAATATAGTTGCTTTGAACTATTTGGTTTTGATGTGATATTGGACTCAGATCTGGTACCTTGGCTATTGGAGGTCAATATATCGCCTAGCTTGCACTCGGAACTACCGCTTGATGCACACGTTAAAGCACCATTGGTTCAAGGCGTGCTCAACACAGCTCTTTATAACGTAAGCACTTTAAAACTTGTCTAGACTTTAACTAAAAAAAACTATTTCCATTGTAGATACCACCAAAACTCTCTCAGGAAAAACAAAAGGAGCTTGCTGCTGAATTTTCATTTCCTCCTGGCACACAAATGTGCTACGATAAGCGTCTCTATATCAACTATTTGTCACGCGAAGAAAAAAATAAGCATAATAATTTTACCCGAAAAACCATGGAAAATCGTGAGGAGGTAAATACTTGAAGTATAATCTGAATAATTTAGGAAATACGATGTGTTTGAAGAAGGAAGTCCTACTTCCTTTTTTCAAATTATTTTTCGTTTCTTAAAATTGTATATTTCTATATTTCTTTTAAGTACATCAATGCAATACTTCAAAAACTAACACCCGATGATGTGCGCTGCCTTATTGTAGCCGAGGATGAGCTGGCACGCTGTGCACCACTTGAGCGCATCTTTCCCACGGATCAGACGCACAAATATCTGAAATATAATGACACTCCACGTTATTATAATCGTCTGTTGGACGCATGGGAGTCGCGTTATGCCAATAATCGCACGGAAGGCATTGCCCTGCTTCGCGATTATTGTCAATCGAAATATCATTTGCAAGTTCCGGTGCCACCTGCCAAAAAGGTAAGCTCCAATGTAAACTTTATAATCTATGTATCTATCTATCCCACACATCATTCAACACCCAACATTTAACAACCAGATCAAATAGCTTACCAGCTGGGGTAATTTATTATCTTGACCATAAACACGACCATCGATATTGCCAGCTTCTGTGGTTCAATTACAAAAAAATATATTTAATTATAAATAATATACTTTTTAACTCTATTATTAAATTTTGAGGGCTGTTGGCGAGCTATACAATCATTTTATTGGCGCTGTCGTGCTCTATATTGTCGTAAGTTCTATCTGTTGACCCCATAGATAAACTTCGTAGGCTCGAAATGAAACAGTTTGCAAATCTACTTAAGAGTATACTTTTAGGTAGAATAATAAAAGTGACTGTTTTTTTGTACTATTGAAATTAATGTATGTAGCGAATATAACTAAAAATAATCGAACGTTGAATCTCATATATAAGTCCTACACGTATATTGTGCTTAAGTAACAAATAAAATAGGTTTGTTTGTTAAATAAAGATGATGATTAAGTACTAAATAGTTCGTTCCAGCAGCATTAAAAATGAATAGACTTGACTTAATTAAAGAATCAATCTTAAATACTAATTATCTAAATACCCTGTACCTATAAATTTATAAAAATTACAAAGTTAGTATGATACACTGCCTGATCCAGTTAAACACTATACGTTACAGGGTACAGGGTATCTATAGCACTATTGTTAATCGTTAGTTGTGTGTATAGGTCAAAGTATATTATATTTATAATTAATTAAAGTAAGAAAGTAATTCTGTTGCAGACATTTTATAATCTAACTCGAAATTATTGATTAAATATTTTATTGGCGAACGTTTTAAACAATTTAGTCACTTAACTAATATATTATCAATACACTTAAGGTGTAGTTAACTTATACTACTGTTATGTTTCTTATGTTTATAAGTAGCTTTATGGGCAGTTACCTATATATAAAAGCATATATATTAAAAAGTTAGATCGTAAGTATATTAAGTTTTAATTTTGCAAAGAAATAAATCGAAATTTTAATAAAAATAAATTACAGGGGTTTAAAACGGTACTCGATTAACACTTTGTCAGGGTCTAGTCGGGATTAAATATAGTCATTTTTAAAAAATATATTCACATATGTACATTTTAGTTCCTAGATGTATTTGTACATAGATTCCGGGTATTTATTAATTCTTTTAATTCTATTTTAAACACAAAAGACAATCGCATATATCATTAATTAGTTATATTTCAATTGTTCCCAATTCTCTTTGGAGCTTAGAACAGACGAATCTATGCCACTATATGCTTTTTATCTTTAACTTTTTAATATTTCTCAAAAGTTATAACAATTTTATTTACTTAAGCTTCAATGAATAGTTTATTTTTAGCTCTTTTTATTGATTATTAATGTACGTACATGATATATTATTTAAAATTAACAAATCAAGTAATGTGTCAATCAATTTACAACAAATCAATGTTTTGTAATTGTAAAATTGCAGGACTACTTCATCAAATTAATGAGATGGATATTAAAGTGATAACCGCTGCTATCGTATTTGTATTGATCATTTAGTAGTTAAATAGAAATTTTATTACTTTAAATTGTACTCACGTGTATATACATACATAAATATACATATACATTTAGTGATATAAGTCAGTATTAAAATGTACTTAATCCATAAGTATTATTTATTTACATATACATACATATGTATTTATTTTTTATAAATTATAATTAGATTTAAAGTGAGCCAATATCAAAATGTACTGCTGTACGGTTCAGTTCACTTTTGATTATTTTTCCAACTATGTACTATATTCTGTTATTCCAAAGTTAAGATGCGTATAACTTCATGAGAAATTGTTATTAACATAAGCAAACCTGTGATTTAGTTGTTGAGGGTCTCCCATAGAAAACTCGTTGATCTTAAATCATAAATTATCCCGAAAATTGCTGTTTAATATTGAAATCTTTCGATCTCAAATACTAGTAGTGACACGAGTAAGAACCATTTGGATTATCGTACTTACAAAATTGTGATGTTATTTCTTATAGTTTTATTTCGGATAGTAGTAGTGTAGTTTAGTATATAACCTCTTTCGGCACGTATGATAATAATAATGAATAATGAAAAAAACGACCATTTTATCATGTTCTTATACCCGTTTTAGATCGGTATAAAGTTAAGTACTCGTAATTTATCCTATAAACAAGGAAGTAAAAAAATTAATTATTGACGTTTACACTCTGCCTTTTGGTTATGAACAGGGATTTGAATAAACCACAGTATTTAGATATTTTGCCGTAAGAGTACATATAACGCATAGTCCGGTTCCAAAAACTAGAACGGTTAAGAATATAATTGATTTGGCTGTTAGTGTTGAATAATGTTGAACATAAAATTCGAAAAAAAAAAATATTATGTATCTTGTAATATTGTGCTAACGTATAGTTCCATTATTATATTGTATAATCAACAATTGAACATTTCTGTGACATGTTTCTGATGTAGATACTTACATATGTATAATGTTTATATCGATTGTACGATATCATCTATGTACGAATTAGCCTATTTGCCAACTTATCTACAAGTACATATATAATGCGTTTATAAATTTAAATCAGTATAAGCGTGAGTTCACACATGCCGGGCATGCTATCTATCATATTCATTTGAATTAAACGAAATCTTAAATTCGCATGTGTTCCTGAAATCGAGAAACTGTTCATGATATCGGTAACATTTGTATACCATTAAATAGGGCTACAAGTAATTCCAAACTCCCATTAAATTTACAAAGAACACTATTTTTATCTCGAATTTTTTGGGATCTATGCTTTAAAACATGTGAGAGTTATTATAATGTAAATTGATCTCAATAACATTTAAAGAATTTATTTAAATAACACGTAGAAATGTGAACAAATCGCTATTATTGATTAGCAATTTTTGAAATGATTAAATCTGCGTAAGAAATTATTGAAAATATGTAATTATATTTGTATACACCGCCTTTTGATTTTAAAAATAGCAACAACCATATAATAAGCAGATTTTTACATTTGAAAAATTAAAATTACCAATAAGGAACTTCGTATAAACGGACTATGTGTGTAAGGTAAAATTTGACAAATTTACATGTATTTTGAAACCAGTTTTGTTATGTTCTGTTTGATCGGCTCTGCCTCCCATTCATGTTTCTTACCCTAGTCATTTTCAACATATTTGTACTAATCAAACTTCTAAAATGTAGGACTTGAACGTTAGCCCCGATGAGAGCACAATCAAGAGGCCAGAAAGTGAACACAGTGAAGATTCAAATACAAATACATAAAAGAACGTTCCACTCATTGAAGTAATCACGGAAGAATTTTATTAAATCGATTAATTGGCATAAGGAAAAATTGTTAAGGTAATTTTGAGATATGCATTACTATATTGTATTTATTGTATTAAATTTTATCTGTTCTTCTTATAGAATCACGCATTGTTCATCTTGTTGTACAAAAGACTGAACATAACGGATCATTTATTAATTGTTGACACGCAGATGTAACTTGTCGTATACAGATGCCGGTCTATTCAATCAAATTTTCATTAGGTCTATTTTTAAGGCTCAAAGCGTATTCAATGTGTTCGAAAACTAAGTAAAATTTTATGTAATATTTAATAGAATCCAAATTTGAATGTGCGCAAAATAAAAAATTGTTATAGGAATCTGTTGAATAATCTAAAATAGTATATAATTTATGAAATATTGAAGAGCTTTTAATAAATGCAAACTAGAAATTATAGTCTTAGTACCGTTACTGGAATTAATGGAGTTGAATTTACAAGAACATATGGAAGTTCCTATATAGAGATTAAATTCGACTATATAAAAATCTGTACAAAATCCAAGTGCTCGTAATACGCTTTTTGGTATTGAAAAAAAATGGACAGTGGTGTAGGTACCCATTTTTTATGCAGAATCAGACTAATATTTAAATAATGACAAATATATAGATTACTCAGCAACCAACAGTGCTGTGTCAATTTGGAGTTTTTGAAAAAAAGGTCAAAAGAATTAAGTATGAAAAGTAAAGTATCAGGCTGCCAACTTTTAAGAGGAAAGTGCAACTGTTTTTGCTTGATTTTACCGTGGAAGATTGGTTGGATTTAGAAAAACTACTATTTGCAAACCATTGCTGAGTATATATTTCAAATAGTCGAAGTTCTGGCCTATAGTATTTTATAAAATTTTTCTAGCAATAGCCAGAATTACCGTTCTGTTTTTGCTTTAAAATTGCTATCTTCAATTCATCGATAGAAATTCATAGATCGTTTCATCCCTGGGTAACTTCTCATTTCATTTTGAACTTTTATCGAAGTCTTCGCGAGTTGCAGAACTTTTCAGTTCTCTTTGCATTTCCGTTGAGGCGTGTACGCTTCGTATCTCATTTAAAAGCGTAAAGTATCAAAATAATTTTAATAATTTCCAAAAATGAATAATTTACCTGCTAATTCTGGACATTCCCGTGGTCGTGGCCGCGGTAAAAAAAATATTGAAGAATTAAATCGTGGACTGGGTGCTCAATTGGTGTGTAAAAAAAATTCTTTATTCTTAAAAAAAATTACAGCAGATTAAAAAAGGATGCCAATTACTAAACCTCCAATTTGTATTATGTCAAGAACCTTATCTGATAGTCACTTTTCGATACATTCAAAATGCATATGAATAAAAATCTAACTTACACATATTAGTGTTATTTTATTGAAGTCTTTTGATTTCCTTTTCGTTTGGAAAACTTCATTAATGCTCATGAATACATACACACATCTATGAATATCAAGATTTAAGACGATTGTAAATGTATTGAAAATGAGAATAAAGAAGATAAGAAAAAAAGTGCATGTATGTATGAGTGCATAAATGTGAAGAAAAAAACACTATCGGCATATTGTGTTTACTTGAAATTAGCATTAAAGCCAAGGCGGCAAAACTTAATTTGTGTTCTTTTACATGTGCTTGTAGTTTGGACAAGCGTATATTTTTGTATTGTCAAATGTTGGAGAAATTTAATGTGAAATATTGGTGCATCTTTTTCTACTCATTTTAATTTAGGAGCATCAGTCTGAACTGCTGTCTGTTGTCGGATTTGGCTCAGGTGGGCAACATGAGATAGGAAAGCCAAGTGTCCTAATTAATCAAGGCCCGACTGACGTTGAAGGTGAATTTTTAAAATACACGAAGACTCTAAAAACACATACATGTGTAATGGCCGTTATAAATTTACTATTTTCTAAGACTTAACAATGAGTTCGCCTGGATTCGGCATGCATTGATTGACACTCGATGAACAATAAATGGTTTTGACGTACACACCAACGTGTGTGTATTTAAATTTTAAAATAGCGTGCCACGCCACGAAATATACTATGGTACATTTAAGATTTTCAATCAAGGTAGCAACATCAAGAAAATATTTGGTACTATTTTTGATGAAATTGTACCAAATAACTAAAAATATGGTACTACCATACCAATAACAGTTGTACAAAGGTACAGAATGAGGCAACTGTGTTTCTAAGAGTCTTTTCTTTACACAGCATGCGTATTATTGAGCGCTGCAAAACTAAAAGTCTATATTTAAAATTTAATTCATTAGGTGATCCACGTGGCTCGGTTCGAGGACGTCGATTGATTAGTGCCGACATAATACGTTCTCGTCCCAGTAATGTGGTGACCAAGTCGGGTACAACTGGAAAAAAGTATCGGTACAATGCAATTATTTTAAAGTGCTAAAGCGTCCCAACTGGACACTTTATGTGTACCGTGTGGACTATTCGCCGGATGTGGACAACACAAGTCTACGTCGCGGTTTATTAAGCGAGCATCGTAATCTGTTTGGTGGGTACATATTTGACGGTACCGTTTTGTACTGTACCACTAAGTTCCCGGACGTACCAAACAGTCCTTATGTACTGGATTTGCTAACCAAGAGTCGTGCTGGCGAAAACATTCGCGTGATGATAAAAAGTGTTGGCATCGTTGACATTGCGGATGCACAACAGGTTCAAGTACTCAACTTGATCCTACGCCGCGCCATGGAGTCTTTAAAGCTCCAGTTGGTCTCGCGCAATTACTTTGATCCGCAAGCCAAGGTAAAGAATTCTAATTCAGGAAATTGTTTAAAAAAAATCAACTTACATCTATTGTAGATAATCTTGCACAATTTTCGTATGGAATTGTGGCCGGGATACACAACTTCTATTCGCCAACATGAATCTGACTTATTGTTATGTGCCGAGATTGCACACAAAGTCATGAGGACGGACACCTTGTATCATATATTATCCAAGACCATTAAGGAAAGCGACGATTATCAAAACGACTTTAAACGACAGGTTATCGGTAAGGTCTTGCTATTATTCCCTATGAGTATTTTAATATAATACTCAAAATAGATTATTAAAATAAGAAGAAAGGTGAAAAATATATAAAATCCGATAAAAAATAATTTATTACATCTCGCGAATTATATTAATATTGATTTTTACTATTTAAAATATGATATTTAGTGAAAATTCTAAATTTCTATTTTAAAAGGCACGGTCGTATTAACGGATTACAATAATAAGACCTATCGTATTGATGATATTGACTTCGCGTCATCTCCCAGAACTAAGTTTGAAACAAAGGATGGGGAAATATCGTTTTTGGAATACTATAAGAAAGTAAATAGATTGTTAATTTTAATGTAGAAGACACAATTTTATTTTACGTTTTTAATTGTAAAGCGGTATAACATCAATATTCGGGACTTTGACCAACCGTTGTTGGTGTCCC
Source organism: Drosophila sp. st01m (assembly GCA_018901795.1). Taxonomy (NCBI): domain Eukaryota; kingdom Metazoa; phylum Arthropoda; class Insecta; order Diptera; family Drosophilidae; genus Drosophila; species Drosophila sp. st01m. Next base: position 8,586,992 of record JAEIFG010001638.1, read on the forward strand.
GGCCAACAGAGAAAAACCTTCGTGGAGGCGTTGATCAATTGATTAAACTCATTCCGGAGTTGGCACGAGCTACTGGATTAACGGACAATATGAGAGCGGACTTTAAGTAATGTATTCTGATCATTTTTCGTAGAAACCTAATTCTCCATTTCAGTTTTTCATTTCAAACATAAACTTAGACTAATGAGAGAAATGAGCGAGCACACAAGAATGACACCCGAACGCCGTATTGATCGCTTGCGCGTGTTTAATGATCGATTGCAGAAGTCGACGGAAAGTGTCCAGTTACTTAAGTCTTGGAACATGAAATTAGACTCCGCTCTTGTGGAGATAACCGCTAGAGTTTTGCCGCCACAGAAGATATTACTTGGTAAGAACGAGTTTTATCTTTGCGACAATCGCGCCAATTGGACGTTTGAGTTCCAAAAGAAGTCGATGTTTACTCAAATTGCCATTAAGCGTTGGTACGTTATAACACCCCGTCGCAGTCTGCGCGAAACCCAGGAGTTTGTCAAGCTGATCATCCGGGCAGCGAATAATATGAAAATGCTTGTTGCCGAACCACGATAGTATGTATTTTTTACGGTTTGTTTTCAAATAATTAATTAAATATGAATTATAATTTATATCTCATATGCGCAGCGACGAACTCGTGGACGATCGCAATGCCAACTATTCGCAATCCATAGATAGTTGCGTGGCAAAGGATCCCCAATTGATAATGATTGTCATGAAGAATCAAAATGAGGAAAAGTAAGTTGATTTATTTTCCATATTTTTATTTCTCAGTCTCAGCTCTACCATCTTTGTCAAATTAACAGATACAGCTGCATCAAGAAGCGCACATGTGTTGATCGTCCGATACCATCGCAAGTAGTAACTCTCCGTACCATTGCTCCACGTCCGGATAAGTCCAGCGGATTATTTTCAATTGCGACGAAAGTATTGATTCAAATGAATTCTAAGCTAATGGGTGCTCCGTGGATGATAGAATTACCCTTGAGTGGACTAATGACGGTCGGATTTGACGTTTGCCATTCGTCAAAAAATAAGAACAAGTCGTATGGCGCTCTTGTGGCCACAATGGACATCAGATTATCAACCAGATATTATTCCTCGGTAACTGAGCATATGAAAGGACAGGAGTTATCCAATCAGATGTCACTAAGCATGACATGTGCTCTAAAGGCGTATCGGGAGCATCACGGCACGTTGCCGGAACGAATTTTGTTTTACAGGGACGGAGTCGGCGAAGGTCAATTGCATCAGGTATTCAATACTGAGGTGAAATTATTAAAGGATCAATTGGATAAAATCTATAAATCGGCTGGCAAAGAGGAGGGATGCCGCTTGGGCTTCGTAGTCGTTGCAAAGCGGATAAATACACGCTATTTCGTAAACAGACGCAACCCGGAGCCTGGAACGGTGGTCGATGACATAATAACTCTTCCTGAGTACTACGATTTTTATCTGGTTTCCCAAGCGGTAAACCAAGGCACGGTAACGCCAACACATTACAATGTTATCCACGACAACATGGGTTTAGATGCCGATAAGATCCAACTTTTGACATTCAAATTGACGCATCTTTACTATAATTGGTCTGGCACTCTACGCGTTCCGGCGGTTTGCCAATATGCTCACAAACTTGCATTTTTGATTGCTGAGAGCATCCACCGAGCACCTTCGTCTGGATTAGAAAATCAGCTCTATTTTTTGTAACGTTTTATGTTACTTCAATTGCATAAGTGATATATATTTAACGTATACATATTACCTATTTTGACCAACTATTGCAAGATTGTGAGTTATATGACGTACTGAACCGAATAAATACATATTGTTTTCTATTCATTTATTGTTTGTCAGAATAGTTTATTTACAAAGGTTCGAATTGAAAAAGTATTGCATACTTTTGGCCATCACAGAGCTTATCTCACTTGACTCACGAATGTAAATTAAAATGCACAAGAGAATTGATGTTTTAAAGTTGTTACCAGCGTTTTCTTTTATTATTAAAACTTTGAATCGAAGCACAATGTATGACACTAAGATTCAACCTTCACAACGGTCGTCTTTTCCGACACGTACAAACCATCCAAGAATTTACGGATATCCTTATTTTTTACGGTGGTCGATTGCTGGATAAGAGCAGCTGAGCCGGACACGGCCTCGATGTCGTTACCCTCAACGATGAGCTCGTCCTTTTGGGCTGTTGAGTTGACGACCGTCACACCAGGAGCCATCTCCACGCGACGAATGTACTTCTCACCCAAGAAGTTACGGATCTCAATAACTGTATTCTGCTCGGAGGTAACGCAGTTAATGGGGAAATGAGCGTATACAGCACGCATTTTGTACTGGAAGCCGAAAGTCACACCTGTTCAAATATGAAGTACTTTTTAGTCGATGGGCTTATAAAAATTAGCTAATTAATGCTTCCTTACCCTTAATCATGTTCTCAATGTGACTGCAGACAGTGCGCACAGCAGCGAGCTCCTTCTTAGTGCCGAACCATTTCTCCACCTTCAAGGTGCGCTTGTCGGACATGTACATGTCCAGAGCGAGATGCTTGAAGCTCCGCTTCAGGACACCTCTGGTGCCGGTGATCGTGACAACACGGGCCTTCACCGAGGCTTTGATATCCTTGGGGATCTTGACACACTGATTTGAGTTAATCGTTCGCATTTTGACGACACTGCAAAATCATAAACAACAAAAACTGTCAATTAGCAATACACAATTACATATACATGAATTTATAAACAAACTGGGTTGCGCAGTTTTTGCATCTTGTTCCCATTTTAAATTATTCTTACACAAACTATTTTTAAATGTAAACAACATATTTCAATGGGATTTCATTACAAGTTTTAGAATGCATCATTTATGGCAAAATATATGTCAAATAAATGCAAATTTAACAAACTGAACATTAGATCACGCAAATAGCACACTCAGCGGTCGATAAAATTAGTCCAATTGGGCGATGTTTTAAAATTCATTTTGTATACAATTTGTTTAGAAACTTACACACTGCAGACCGACCGGAAAGAGGCTGAAAAAAGAAAGGAAATATTTGACGTTTATGCCGGGGTTGCCACCCACTGAACTCATCACAAGGGGTTTTCCTGGGAATTTTTTTAGTGCTGCTAACCTGTGAATATATGGGAAATATCTAATTCAAGTGATTGCACCATGATATCTGAACTATTGCAGATATTATCCACTTGTAAAACTATTTGGGGCATTAATTTTTCTACAGCTATCAAAATATGTGCCAATTGCAAAAAATGTAAATTTTTAGTTAGTTAATTTGATTTGATCGATTTATCGATTATAGAGAAATCGATACATCGATTTTGTTCTTATCACCTCTTATTATTAATGGCGGGAGTTGTACTCAGTGGCGTGGGTCACACTCTCTCCAACCGGCTATAGTTTGCAAATTTCGTTGATTTACGCGAAACGTTTGAATTGTTATATTAATACAAAAGTAGTTGTTTTTAGTACAAAGAAAAGCCGAGCAAAATGAATACCACGCCGTCACCTCCTGACGTCCTGCAGACAGCGGGAAATACGCTCGAGTGTCATGACTTTCGGGACAGACACAAGCCTGAACTTTTAGAGGTAATTGCAAGGACAACACACAGTATATTTCGAATGGAAACTTTAATGTTTATTTATAGTTAACAGGCGTCAGTCAACATGGAAGAGCGACAATGAGTGGCCTGAACGATTTTGATTACCAAACGCTAGCACAACTGACCTCCGGCGATACACATAACCTACAACAACTACGAACGCTCACAAAATCTGGAATACCTAATGAAATCCTCGAGCACTTTAAGCGTAAATATTTACAATAGTCTTGTCGTAAGCACAACAATAATTTATTATTTATTCATCCAAATAGATATAAAATGCCACTGTATAATGGGATTGTTTCCTGAGATTGGACGCGCCTGGTTGACAATTGATTCAGATATATATATTTGGACATATGAGCAGGCACGAGACGTTGCTTACTATGATGGCTTGAGTCATTTAATTGTAAGCGTTGGTCTGGTTAAACCACGTCCGGGCGTTTTAATTAATGATGTCAAATATCTGCTGTTGCTAACAACTCCCATTGAAGTAATCGTTTTGGGTGTTACATTTGATGACCAAAGTATTCCTCGGACTAAAGCCAATGGAATGCATCTTATGAATAAGCCACTCTTTGTGCTTGCAACAGACAATATTTCAATTAATGTCATACAGGGCACTGACGATGGACGCATCTTTTTGGGAGGCCGAGATGGTTGTCTGTATGAAATTGATTATCATTCCGAGTCGAGCTGGTTTGGCAAGCGATGTAAAAAGATTAACCATTCACAAGGGCTGGTATCCTATATAGTACCTAGTTTTCTTAAAGTATTTTCGGTAATTTGTTCAACTATGATTTAAAATGTGTGCATGCTAAATATTTTGTTAATTACAGGAGGTGGATCCTATCGAAAAGATTGTCATTGACAATAGCCGGAAATTGCTTTATGTTCTTACCGAAAAGAGTTCAATTGAAGCGTGGCACATCGGAGCAAATTTTGCCAATGTGCGGAGACTAGGAAGGATTACACAAAATGATATTGCCAGCCAAGCCATCAACCTTATTAAGTAAGTTTACAGTCCAAATAACTTTAGTTAATGTTAACCATTGTGTATTCTTTTTGTTATGTAGAACTGTTGACCCATCCATTTTCAAGAGCGTGAAAGCAATTTGTCCACTCAGCACAGAAGATTCGAATTTTCTACATCTGGTTGCTGTCACGCAGTGTGGAGTGCGGCTTTATTTCTCTACATCGAGATTGAATTGCCAGCAGCAGCAACAAATGAATTGCATTTCGGACAATTTTAGTGTTGGCCAGCCAAATAATTCAGTGCCAGCTATGCAAACAGAACCGGAAACACCAAAGGGTCTTTTTCTATTGCACGTGCGACTGCCGCCTGGATACACACCAAATGCAACCACCAATAAACCAAAGCAGGTTCATGCTGCTCACCACAGCGAGGGTACAATGTTGATGATAACAACGCAGCAACAAGAACAGGATTTACTATGGTCGGTTAGCTCTGCTCCATTTACAAACTTCACATACCTTGTTGAGTCCACTGCCTTGGAAGGTCTTGATGGCATCGTCTGGAGTTTGGCCGAATTAAAAGATTCCATTGTTCCCAGCATAACTTCAATGTTGCACAATTTCCGAACGCCACGTCGAGTAGTTTTGCTTACGAACCAGGGAACACACATTGTAGAGTTGCTAAAGGCAGCTCATCTACTTCAGCAATTACTGCTATCCTGCAAGGGACCACATCACGAATCTGTCAAGATGTTTTTTCAAACCCAAAACGAACGGGAAGCATGCGTTACAGCCCTATTGTTGGCCACATCGGATCAGCTTTGTGGCAGCGACATTGCACTGTGGGCGACTCAAGCATTCATGCTGTACGGTGGGGAACCGTGCTATCAACATTATTTGAATGCAAGTAATCGTAATATGCATAACAATACCATGGGTTCAACCACAATTGTACCTGGCAGAGAACGCATGCCGCCTATGTTCATGTCCACACCCATGCCAAACGCAGCTAATAGCGCAGGAATGGGCGCACAATACAATCAGCCATTAAGTCCAAGTAAGTGTTTAGTATAGCTGTAATATAATTCAGTATTCGCGATTCACATATTTACTTGATCAATTGATGCTCGTTTCTGTTATAGTCGCACAATCCACACAGCACCAACAACACCAGCACTCCGTTGGGCCCGTCGCAGATAATTCCCTTATAATATATTCAGCAAAACATGATGGTCTATATTTGTTTGTGTCGCGTATGCTGCGATCTGTTTGGAAATTGCACTGTGTTAATGAGAATTTATGCTCCACACTATCAATTAACGATTGCTCTGTTCTTTTGACTGAACTGCGTGCATTGCGTCATTTTCTGGAGAAACATTCAGTGCACGATCTTTCCGGTAAGACCTCTCTCATTCTTAGCTTGTCTTAAATGTAAATTGTACGATTTTATAGCCAGCAGACGCATGCCGTATGACACACACATAGGCAGATCGAATACCGTTTTGATAAACAACAGCCAAATGCCAATAAACGAACATCGCAACCTCACGGAGCAGGCACAGATCGAGGAGAAGCGATCGCTCTCTGCATTGAATCAGTTCATTAGTAAGCTTTACTGAAAAGTTCTTCTAGGTAGTTAAAAATAATAACTTCTACAAATTGTTTTACAGAACATGCATGCGAAGTAATGTCACTCTGGAGTATTTTAATTGATCATCAGTTCCAATTGCTTTGTCAGCAATTGTCGCCAGAGCATCAGAAAATGTTGAGATGTTGCACGTTTCGGGATTTGTTGATCACACGATCGGAGGTGTGCGCATTTTTAATAATTGCACTCATCAATCTATATCTTAAAGATAAGGCAGATGTAACAGAAGTTTCCGATAACCTGCGTGAATTGTGTCCAAACCTCTATAGGCACGAGGACGAAGTAACTTATAAGGCAACCGAAATACTAATGAGCGCCAAGAATTGCAAATCAGCAGCAGAGAAGGAACAAAAGCTGTGCACAACATTGCAAATGTGTTTGGATGCTGCCCCAACGTTGCCATTGCATAGTATTTGTCAACAATTCATATCTGTAGATTTTTACGAGGGCGTTGTGGAATTATCTGCAACGTGTGCATCGAAAATCGATCCTGAAGAAATTGGTATACATTATTACAACAACAATGAGCCAGCTGAAGATCGTGAGGGTTATACCTGCTTTGTTACACGGTAAATATGCCATTAAATTATATTCAACTTCTTCTCTAATCAATTTATGTTATTTATTGCAGCATGAACTATTACAAGGAGGTGCAGCTCATGCTGGACTACATTTATCACTCACTTGCCAGCAGTAGACCCGATCAGGATCAGAGTCGCACATTCATGCTGAATTCCGATTCGACTCAGGACCATCATGATATAGAGAACAGATCGAAACAAACTATTAAGAAGATCACAAACCAAGCGCTTCGATTAAAAGATCCATTAATGCATGTGACTATCTATGAATGGTTACTCTCCCATGATATGAACAGTGAATTGCTGGAATTGGTTCAGCCAACATTGGGCGAGTTCTTGCGACGGAGTGTTAGTCGCAATCCAGAAAATGTGAAATTAATTGATTTACTGTGGAAGTATTACGAGAAGAATGGTCATCACTCACAGGCCGCTCAAATTCTTGATAATCTAGCCATGACGCGTAGTGAGAATATATCTCTTGATGTGCGCATTGACTATTTGGTTCGTGCGGTTATGTGTATGCGCAATGAGACTGTTGGATCCTCCATAACCAATGGCATCTTTTAAAAGAGCTAGAGGACAAGGTTAGTTTATATTCTTTAAATGTATAACTCATATTTAAAAATTCATTTTTTTTTTTTTTTTTGTTGTTGCAGTTAGAAATTGCGCGAGTACAAAAGTCAGTTCTGGGTGCTATGAATCCACTTGTTAACACCAATCAAAATGCGCGACAAGCAATTAAGGAATTAAATTTTGCACTTTATGATATCACACAGTTGTATCAAAACTTTGCTGATCCATTTGACCTGTGGGAATGCCAGCTGTCGATACTCAATTGTTCCAATCACAATGACCCTTTGTTAATTGAGTCGGTGTGGGGTAACATAATCAACAGCGCAGTGGATACTCCTGGCTCGACTCATGAGCGCAGTATAAGACTTTTTACCAAAATTGAACTATTGGTTCGTGAGTTTGGTGAATCGGGTCCATGCTTTCCATTTGCATTCCTGATCAGAGAGCTGGAGATAAAAGCATGTCAGTTGCATCTGCCGGAAGGAACAGTGCCAGAAAAACTATTTGCCATGAAACTAGACGTTGAGCTACTATTGGAATACTATTCAAGGTTGGAGATTGTTGGGATAATATATATTTTTTTTCATTATTAATGTGAATAACATTTCATTAGAATGATCTCGATGAACGAACGCATCTGGGCAAATGAAGGCAATGAATGGCATTTAATACAATCGGCTATACGAGTGGTTACGCTTCTGGCTGACAATGCCCAAGCCATTTGGTACCGTTCCAAGTAAGTAATATTGAAATATTTGTGCACTATAACATTTACAATGATTCACCTTGTAACTAGGAGACGGATATTGGGCAAGGCTCAAGACATAGTTGCGGCGTGTTTAAATATTTGTTATCAGAAGCCGGACACGAACCGTTTACAGCATTCTCTCAAGGAGCTTCAATGTCGCTTGCAACGGCTTTTAGGCTAATGCCACAATTTTGGCGTTAATTGAAGATATTTTTCAAATCATATATTTTAAGGTAATAAAAAATGGTATAGCTGTTAAGTTTGACTGAGGTAAATAAAATTGTATGTGTTGTTTAATTGAATATTTCTACGTCTTACACACTGATTAACAAATACGATTTTTACACTATGAAGTGTCCATCATCTTAAGGTGAGCTTCTGTAAGGATACACTTCGTCATGTGGCATGAACAGGGTACTGGATGTTCTTCCACGTTGGGATCGAGCAGTTCCACTTCCAGATTATATTTTCGACCATCATTTGCATTGCGTTTCATCAATATTTGAAATGCTACCGGAGATTTCTCTTCTAGATTTTCACAATTTTCTTCTGGAAGAACAACAACACACTGTTTCCAATGGGTTTCTGGTGCTTGTGGAGATGTGCTTAGTGTCACGGAATCTTCGCCAGGGAAACGTACATCAAACCATATACAGAATCCTTGATGCTTGCCTGCAGTCTGGGTAGATACCACCTCTTTGAAGCGTATCTCATCCAGCTCTTTGGCATCCACGTCGAGCAAGTTCATCCAGTGAAATACGATGCCCTCATGGAGCAAATCTTCGGGATTTAGATGAGCTATTTCTGGTCTTGTAGATTTCTGTAAACGCAGTTTGTTGGCAAACCGTCCCATATTCACGCCATCTATGTTTTGCCAATAGTCAAATAGTGATGGAACAGAGCATGGCGAGACAAATATGGTGCATTCACTGGGAAACATTTGTCCATCCGGTTTAAGGAAATGATCGCGAGCAAAGAGAACAGAGTCCAGCATTCCCTCGTGCAGTAAATAAAAACCCATCCATTCCGATACAATAATATCCACTTTCTCAGCTGTAGCCGGCAAAACAAATTCCTCTATTTGCGAATGTATCACCTTAACAATGTCAGTAAGGCCATTCTCCTCAATTAAATCCAGAGCCACTTTAGTGGCCAAATTGGAGGCTTCTACGGCATAGACCAAGCGAGCACCGGCTTGGGCACAAAACGCAGAAAGAATTCCTGTACCAGCGCCTACATCCATCACAGTTTTGCCTTTAAATAATTCCTTATTCTTCAAAATGGCATTGTGATAGGCTTCTTGTCGTGGACGATCTTTCAGCATAAGCTCGTGCACCTGTGAAACCATAACACTTCAGTAAAATAATAATAATTCTTATATTTCTGCAATGAAGTGTACCTCCAAGTTCTCATATTCCGTAAAATAGGTATTCATTATAATTTTAAGTAATATTTATTTAAAATATACAAACAAGCTGTAAGAACACAAGCAATTTTTATAGGTTAAGCTCCGTATGGAGTACGCCCGGCGGCAAGTGGTTTATATATTGCTGAGGGCGAAAGTGCTGCCAATGAAACATACAAATCACAATAAGTGGTAGCCCTGTTGCGAATTGTTTACATTTTGAATGAATCACAAGGGCTGCCACCTTTTCCAAAAATTAGTTCCCGATCTGGCAAGTCTTGCCATTTTAGTTCGGCCACGTAAATTCCACAGCAAATAAAATCAAAACAAACAAATTAATTTTCTTCATGTCCTCTTTAAATAGTAATTATTACATTTCACAATGAATGAATCAAATCTAATTGAAATGATAAGCAACTGGGATCTTAGTACAACCGAGAAAGTGGATGAGAGTCTTATACGTATTTCGGAAAAAGAAGTATTAATTTTGCTATGTTTTTGAAAAAACAATATAATATAACATTGATTGTTTTATTTTAGGCTGATACAAATGCCAAACTTGAGGCGATGTTAACAAAGCAATGTCAAATTGAGGCAAAATTAAGTGGCATCGGCAGAGCCTTGGCCACATTACTCACCGTAGAAAACGATTCCAATAAACTGAACATGCAGATCGTGAACACAGCTCAACTGGCAGAGTCTGTTAGCGCCAAAGTGCGACGTTTGGATCTTGCAAGATGCCGGGCATCTGAGTGCCAGCAACGTGTTCATGATCTGATCGATCTGCAGCTATGCAGCCAGGGTGTTGTTAAGGCCATTAATGAAGAAGATTATGAGAAGGGTGCGGGACACATTGCACGGTTTCTGGCAATGGATCAACAGCTATTGCAACGCACTGCCGACGATGTTCAGGGCTCGATTACTTCGGTGAGTGATGCGGTGCACACATTGGAGGAAGCTACAGGAAAAATTAGAGACTTGATTTCAAAACGATTCGACGAGGCTGTGCTAAACGATGACTTGGCTTCCGTTGAAAGGTTTTTCAAAATATTCCCATTGGTTGGCTGCCATCGAATCGGCATTGAAAAGTTCTGTGGCTACATATGCCAAAAGCTATCCGCAAAGGCACAAAAGGAACTGCGCAACACACAGGATATTGCTAAGGCTGAACGTCGGCTTCATTTGGCTTATGCCGACCGTTTGACAGCAATTTTGGAAAATTTTGCACGTGTCGTTGAAGTAAATCAGCCTATTATCGAAGCATTTTATGGACAAGAGTAAGTATATCTTGTTTCTTATAAACTTTATCATTCATATTTAACAATCTATTTTAGATCTACATCGTTGCTAGACATGGTAACAATATTGCAAAAAGAATGTGACATTGAAGTCAAAAATTTGCTACTGGAATTCAATAAAAATCGACAAATTCAGTATCGGATTAGACAAGTAAACGAAAGCGCCCAGAGGTTAAACAATGCAAGTTCCGCAAGCAACAGCATGCCGTCTTTGGGACACTATCGAAAGCCATCTGGCGGTTCCATAGATAAATTGAATCCGAAGGATATAGACTCTATCATAGCTGAAATAACAGTCATGCATTCTAGAATTGAGTTATATTTTCGATTTATGCGACGTCGATTGCAGGTAAGAAAATATATTCTGTTGGTTAAAATTTTTGTATTTAGAACCAATATTTTATTACAGACGAATGCTGAGACTTGTTTGCAAGACAAGGAACCACAAAAGAATATATTGAATGAGTATGAAAAGGTTATAAAGAATTGCGACCTAAGCCGCCAAATGCAGGAAATTTTAAGCACATATTTACTTTTTGAAAGGTACTCTCTTGTAAATATTTATTGGTTTTCCATATAACTGAAATCTTTTAATTATTTTTTAGATATTTCATGGAGGAAAGTGTTTTGAAAGCCATTGGACTTGATACATTTGAATCGGGCCAACAATGTTCGTCAATAGTTGATGATGTATTCTTTATATTACGGAAATCAATTCGACGTTCTCTAACAACGCAATCAATTAATGGCATCTGTGCAGTAATCAATAACGTAGCATCATGTCTGGATGGTGATTTTGTAAGTGCACTAAAGGCACCTTTGAAGAGCGGCTATCCATCTGGTTACATAGATTTGGCGCAAGCCTACAACGCAATACAGACGAGTTTGCAACAAGGAAAATTACATTCAACTGATGCTGATCGGAATCGAACTAATTTTATAGTACAGTTGAATAATGCCGATATGTCCACTGAATACATTGAGACACTGTGGCAGACTATGGAGCAAGAGATATCTGGCACATTTCCCGGAATAACTGCTGTTGAGCGACAACTATTAGACAGCTGTTTGACTGAACTGAAAAATGTTCGCGATGCATTGAAGGCTACTGTGGACTTTGGAATACAGCAACTAAGGTCAAGTGCAATAAGGCCACGTCTAAATCCCTGGGTGGATGAATTTTTAAACTATAGTCACCATTTAACAGAAGTAAGAGTATTTGAATTGCATTTTTCAATATAGCTTTCTACTTTATTGATATATATTTAGGAGGAACTGGCTACTTACGAAGCTGGAGAAACGTTTGTTCAGTATTTTATTGTGCAGTTGGATGGATTGCTGAATTCATTCAAAAATGCCCTAAGTCCTCGTAATTACGATGCACTTGTAAGCATATTGGCTACAGAAGTCACAAATCGCTTGGAACGAGCCATAAAAAAGAGCTCCTTTAATAGGGTAATTAATTTGTTTTTTTTTATTGTGAAGTATGCTCTAACTTGTTTTAAATTGCAGCTAGGTGGACTCGTTTTGGATCAGGAAGTGCGCGCTTTAGGCACGTATCTAACAGGGGCAACTTCCTGGTCGGTGCGTGATAAAATGACACGCCTTTCACAAATTGCAACGCTCTTAAATTTAGATAAAGTTTCCGAATTGTCCGAGTATTGGAATCCCGAAAATCACGACATGCCTTCTTGGCGATTAACACCAAATGAAGTGCGAACTATTTTGGTGTTAAGGTAAGCTTCACTTTTATTTGATTTAGTGCAAATTCTAAAATTCTGTTTAATTTTCAGAAGCGATTTTCGTATGGAGGACATCAAACGCTTAGAGCTTTAAGCAGAAGTCTTTCGAAATTGTTCTTTTATAGTTTTTTCGTTGGCCGTCTTGTTGACACTAAACCAACGATTGTAATCCAATCTTAAAAGAAGTTGCGATAGCGGGCCAAAACTGGATGCACTTTTAATGTCGATCAATAATTTGATTAAGCCCAATATTGATACGTTAAATCTAAAAATATAAATATTTAATGAAGCAATAGAAAATTTGCCTTAATAACTTACTTTTCCTCAAGTATGTCGATTTCTTTTAAAGAATCCTCAGGCGTGTTTTCCATTGAATCAGAGAAACTAAATTTTTCGCATATACTAAAAATTTCAAGAATTGTTCCATAAACAGGATTTTGGGATTGAGTCGTCTCTGTAATATTTATCTTTTTATCTATCGAATCGGATAGTAAGAAGCATTGTGACAGTACATTGGCCAGAAAGACTGAGTGAGCTCTTTGAATCTCTTCAAAATCAGCTTTACTTTTGATTACATTCATAAGTATACTGTATTGACCTAAATAAATCAAAATCATGTTAATTGTTGATTGTAGTTATTGCTATAGAATGTCGTTAACTTACTCTCGAGAACGTCTACTTGTATATAATACTGCAAATTATCCATAAAGAATGTTAGGTGATTACGGAAATTCATAATCCGTACATGGACTGGTGTTCCCATTTTAGCGACCCATTTGTGACGAGCCCATACAAGCTGTAGATCGTATTGCAGCTTACGGACAATTAACAGAAAGCGAAACACATTGTTGTATCGTTCAACCGTAATTGGTGAAAATAATAAATTCAATGGCCACTTATATATGTATTTCAAATGAAGATTTTGCCATATACCAAATTCGAAGCTCTGTTCTAAATTAACGCGGTTTTTTTGCACACTCAGTGTAAAGTTTTCCAATTCGTCGACGATTCCCAAAACGTTTGACGCAATCTGTTATAAACAAATTAAGTACAAAATAGAGAAAACAACTTTTTTGTTTGTCAAAATACGAACCTCGAAAGCTCTAGTGAAGTTTCTTGCATTTGTATCAGAATTGTCATCAGAATTACCGTGAAGCTGGCGTAAGAATTCTAAATAAAATTCACCACGTCCCAACAAGTAAAAATCTTTTATCAAACCCATCTGACGATACAAATCATCTTCAATGACAGCTATATCAGATAGACGTTGACTAACATAACTTTTGATCTCATTAATTACACTTTCTAAGCGCAGAACATCGATCTTGTCGATATCATTTAGATCCTCAATCATTTTAGAGAATTCAGCTTCTTTACCATCCCAGAGCTCACTGACATCATCACAGAATGTTCCGTGCGTTTTCAATGTCCAAGTGTCAGACCTATTTTTATTTCGATCCATTTTAAAAACGAGTACCGTTTGACCGACAAATAACACTTTTTCGGCTAAAACAGTTGACACAAATCTTGGCAATTGAGCCATATTAATTTCATACTGCCATATATCTTCTTCAGCGACTGACGACTGTAAAAAGAAAGAAAAAAATTGGATTACCTAAGTTTTTATTTTGTAATCATTGTGATACCCTTGCAGATGAGAGTTCTCAAATGTAAATATTATGTTAATTGAAAACTTGACTCTGCAAGGGTATAACATTTCTTTATGGCTAAATTACCAAATAAGAACTGCTTGAAGAATTCTTAGCTCCATTCTCACCAGATTGTCTAAAGCTTATGAAGAACTCAGTGTATTGATCATCTATCATGCCTAAGAGCATCCAGTGCGCCAAGTGCGAGTAGAAAACCAATTTGATGGGCTTGACAATCCTAAAATATTATCATTATTATTGTTAACGTAAAAATATGTGTAGTTATTATTAATTAAAAGTATTTGTTTACTTGGCAAGTATGTGGTCCATTTGAACAATGCCGTGCTCATATTGTTGGTGCAGGTTTTGCAGCAATCCACAGCCATGAAGTTTCTTATGAATATATTATATTATTATGATTTATTAATCAAATACAAATACACACAATCCTACCTGCATTCTAGCATCAGTAATAAGTTTGCGCAGAAAAAGAATAAGAGGTAACTGCGATTCCAAGGTTGTAAAAATATATATAAGGGAGTTGGTTTTATTCTTTGCATAATAGGATTCCAGACGTATTATTTCATGGTAATAGTCTTCGAGCGCACTTTCGATACCTTTGGCAAAGTTCTTCAAATAATATCCAGGTGAGTATTCTGAGAACGATGTACAACAATAAGCAACACAAAATGAATAATTAAAATGATCGAGTTACCTTCCACCTCCATAAAGTCAGAGATATCATTCGGATTGATGCCACCAAAGTATTTGGCAAATCGTACAACTTCATTCAAATATTTTAAGATATTTAGAATGTCCACAAAAATCTGACGCTCACAGGGATGTATAAATTCCTCCACGACATTCGATCCCTAAAAAAGGAATATCATAAGGACATATTTACAAGCAACTGTGTGCAAATTTAAAGTAAATACTTACAAGAAAGCTTCTAATGCTTATTCCTTTGCGGCTTAGGCTTAAGCATGTGAGTAAAACATCGTGTATCATTTTAAAATTGTTTATATCTAACCGAAAAATGTAGATTTTGTATCATAAATATGCCCGCTGTTTTTAATCGCTTGGTTTTTGTTGTTTTTGTTTGAATGTCAATTAAACAAGAGGAATGTATGCGGGCAGTGTTGCCAACTTTTAAGAGGGGAAAACAGCTGTTCCTGGCTGGAAAGCATTTTATCTCCACTTTAGCTGAGTATAAAAATATTTATTAATTGTAAAACTTAACTGAATATATATTGAAAATAGCTGTATTTCAGGAAAATAACAATTTGAAAATTTTTGGTCATTTTCATAGTTAATATATATCTAAGTTGGCAGCAGTGGTGTTGACATTCCCTTGAACACGGTCACACATAAACCAGTCTGCGGGAGCTTATCGTGGACTTATCGAATTATGAGGAATTTAAACGATTGGTTGTGTGCACAAGTTGTCAGTATTTAAATTTTAATGTAACGGCTTGGCATTACTTTGTTTGCATTTATTATTACTAAGTATTTATTAATAGGTATATATAATAAAACTGTTGTCGTTAATGCTTAAATTCGATAATATACACTATTAATTTTTTAATAAATGAATCCGTTCCTATAATGACTATACCTCTTGATTCCCATAGTTTTTTTTTTGTTTGTTTTTGCCAATGCGAATGTATGACTTTATTTACTTATTTAATTTTAGAAAGACTAAGACTATACACTGTATGTTTGAGCAACAATGCAAATAGATTCAGAGGCTTATAAATTATCCTTTCTGCTTTCATAGCTGTCAAAGGTTATTGTCTTTAGGTGCGACAGTGTTGAAAATGTACACCCTAGACATAGTCGCAATAAATAATGCTTGTGTGTCGACCATGACTCGATAAGGTGTCCAAAAACGTTAACAAATATGTATGTGGTTGTTTATGGTCTCTTATTTTGCACCTTTGTTGCCAACATGACAACATGAGGTTGAATCTGTGCAAAGGGCGAAGACAAACGCCTCACGAATGCCATTAAAGGCAACAATGAAAACATAAGCTTCCTTTTAGCCGAGTTGCCTGTTGGCTAAATTGCTGACATAGGAAAATCGAGCTACAAAGAGGCATGTTTTTAAGCAAACATTCTCACATATAACAAGCACATATTTATGTATTTTCTGTTTTAAAAAAGTAAACAAAGACTGGGAAATACTCTTAAATTTGTATAAAACAAATCAAGGAAAAAAATAAAAAAATAGAAACTAAAACTATTCCCAGCACTTGACCCGGATGCTGCATTAGGAAACTTATTTAATTTCGAACAATCCCAAAGTGGATGCGCTGTTATTTTCATTTTAATTACACTTTTGCTAAATAATTCAGCTAGTTGAGGGGACCTGTAAGTGCATTATCCTGTGCTCTGACTAAACAGTGGGGCTTGTTTGCAATTAGGCACGGACTTTTCCCACTTTTCACAGACCAGTTGAATTTCGGATTTATTGCATTTTATTTTGTAACATGCATTTTTAATTTTGCTGCTACGTTAATTAAATTTAATTTCTCACTGCAGCAGTCACAGCCCCATGAAAGTTCCTTTTCCAATAAACTTTTCGCTGCTGCTTGCACAGTTAACAGGACTCGGGTCTTCAAGTCCTGTCGCTCACAAAATAAGGGTATATAAATACAGTTAATTTCGGCTATGTATGCGGTGTGAAGTTTAGTAAGTTCGCAAATGAGTTTTTCATGTTATGAAAAAAGTTATATACTAAATATTTCAGCTCTTTGTATTACAAGATAAATTTAGTGAAAACTATTTTTTGTAGTGAATATTTCAGGCAAGGCTTTAAATAAATGAATTTGTCCAAATCTTTTATGCACAGATAACTTCTTTATTATCCCCGTAATAAGTAAAATAAAAGATATTTCTAAGAAACATTTGTAAAATTTATTGATATTCATTTGTAATATATGTATGTATGTATAATATATTGCACTTATTTGTATAATGTAGTTCATATAAAATTATCTATTTAACTTTCTTTATCATATTATTACCTTTTGACTATTATAATTTTCAATAAGTAATTTAAGTACATTCGAAGGGCACAAAATAGTTTTTGGTTTCTTATTTTAAAGGGATATTATGTGTATGCTTTCATAAGCTGATTGGAACCTGTTGATTACGAATCTATACTCAATTCCGATACGATTGTTAATGGTTCGCCTGATTTAAGTATATATAGTAAAAGGTGTATAACTAATTGTGTATAGAAAACTTGAAATTGTATTGCATGTCTTTTCATCTTTTCTCTTAAATTTATTATTATGTAATTTGATTGATTGTTTTGTAGACTTTTGAATTTGATGATTTACATCCAATTGCCTAATGCGCTTACCAATAAAATTTGCTATAAGAAAAACATCTATGTAAAGCAAGAATGGGACTATATGAATTTATATGCGTACTCAAATCTCTATTCATCTAATTGTGTGTAAGTGAGATATACTCGTATGTATCTGAATATATACCTATGATTATACCAATCTGAAAGGCACATATATTTCTTAAATATGATATTTAGAATTTCTGTCGACAGTTTACTGTAATATATATATTTGGTCATTTTGTCTTCATCATATACATTTATTAATAGCTTGGTCAAGTTTTATTGCACGATTCTCTTCACTATTTTTGGTTCATCATTTTAATGAATTGAAGCGTTTTAATAGGACTCCCGATATTTTAAAACTTAAGCGTAATAAATAAAATTACGGTAAGAGAGATATAAATTTGTTAAGCCGGCGATACATAGATTAAAAAATATATCTTTATTGATTCACAACTTTATCTGAGGTCAAGTCGCAGTCCTCCCATTCCGCAAGTGCCCATGATGGCAGGTCAGTTTCGTACTCCCAGCCGGGACCCTAAGAAGGATAAAGTTAACTAGTTAGTATAAATTTCGAAGCGTAAGATTCAGTTCTGTTACCTTATATTTCCAAGCATGTAAGTACATAACAAGATCCTTGGGCTTTGGATCGCGATAGTGCACCTTACACTCATAGCAATGCTTATCAATAACAACTTTATCGGACGTCAATCCAATATCCACAGAACTGTTTGTGTTTTGCAACACTGACTGAGATATAACGGGTATCTCATCGGCTTTAGCTGCAAGTCCTTGGCTAATAATTGTACATTCTTGTTGTTGCTGTGGTTGTTTAATGGGATCCAAGGTCTGTTGGTTTTCCACACAGGGAGGTGTGGTTTCGCGTGAATTTACCCCCACATCATCATCGCTGTGGTGTACGGCTTTAAGGTGGGAAATACTTTATTAATTATGAATTCACTTTTTCACATTTTTAGATTCGTCTTAAAAACCCCAAAAATGTAATTACTCTTCTTAGTAGATGGTAGATATTTTCGTATTTCAATTAACTTTGATATAATATGGTATTTGTATAATTTTTTATTTGCTCACCAAAAGTTTGATCGCTGCTTAAGCTCTCCAGATCAGTTTCATCCTTAGTATTTTTGAACAATGATATGTCAGAGTCGCAATCGATACCCAACCAGTTTTCAGCATTGTGTATGTTAATGAGATCTCGAATAAGTTCATCGTCAGTTTTGCCACCAATATCGCCAG
Organism: Drosophila sp. st01m; assembly: GCA_018901795.1. Classification (NCBI taxonomy): domain Eukaryota; kingdom Metazoa; phylum Arthropoda; class Insecta; order Diptera; family Drosophilidae; genus Drosophila; species Drosophila sp. st01m. Next base: position 8,605,870 of record JAEIFG010001638.1, read on the forward strand.
ATCGACCCTTCAGCGGACCAAAGACCTCATGATTGTACAATGGATCATTAAGTATAGGATAGCCTAAGTAAAATATTTTATTTAAGAACGTAAGCTAAATAAATTGTCAAATCAAATCTTACCCAAGTATTGCAAATGTACACGTATTTGATGCATGCGTCCTGTGAGTGGTTTACAGAGAACTACGCTAGTGCTTCCATTCTGGGATAACTTCTCGAAAGTTGTGGTGCAGTCTTTGCCCTTTTGAGAGACTTTACACACTCCAATCTTATAGCTTACCACCTCTATTGGCTCCTTGCACTCCACGATACCGCTAAAAATTTTAAGAATATTTATTAACTGTACCTTATCATGGGTATTTGATATTCTTACTCTGGAAAAATTCCCTCTACTCGACAAATATACTCTTTTTCAACCTGTCTATTCCGAATCTGTTGTTCCATTTGACGTGCTTTCTTGGGACTCCTTCCAAATAATAATAGACCAGATGTCAAACGATCAAGACGATGAATTGTGCGTAGATTCTTCAGATTAAACTCCTTGGCAAGTATAAATACGACAGTATTGTGTCTATATCGACCACATGGATGAACCTAAGTATATAGAAAATATATTAATATAACAGAGTCATAGATTTAGAAGTTAATTTCGATAAGGTATAGGTATTTGTTGTTTGTTTGTTGAACTTGTATTATTATATTAATAAGTACGTAAATTATCTCTTAAGATTATTTAATTTGTTAACTAGTAATTTATGTAATATGGCGGTCGTTAAAGCCACTTACGGGTATAGAGGCCGGTTTATTAACAACCACAATGTCCTCATCCATATGCACAATTGTGATTGGTTGGCAAGTGACGGGTACTTCGTGTCTGCAAAGATATTCATGAGTGCGCATTTTTAGTTAGATCTATGTAACATTAAGCGCGTTCAGATGAACAGAAATCCGTGTCTCGTCGGACCCTTTAGCCAATATGCTTATCTTACACAAAGATGTAAGCAATAAAAGGCTACAATAAAAGTTAAATTTTTTTTTTAATTTAATTAAAAGTTTCTAATTTTTACATCTTTACAACACATCTGCAAGGATACAAAATAATTCCTAAATGCTCTTACCTCATGTATGAGGCATTTATTCATATTAGATTTCTATGTTACAAAGAAGTTAAAAAAGTTGGAATGCTCGACCTTGAGATACTGTACAACCGGTTCCATTATAAATTACGCCTTAAAATATGAATTGACTTAGACGGAGACAAACCGTGAACGGTTGTTATTGAATTCAGAAGCAAGTTGAGTATATAATATTATTTTTAATTAAGTACACCTCATATGTAAAATAAATTAGAAAACTTAATTCAATTTACGACAATGATAGACGTTTATAAAAATTGTATAATATTATTAAATATCTGGTTTTTCTTTTGTAAAGGCATGCTATGTGCCCATTTAATTTCAATTATACTCGTATCTTTACTCAGTTGTAATTTACCTGTGCACAATATTGGCTAACAAGTCATTGTGTTTCAGCCGATAATCGATGGGCACCTTCTCGAAATTAACGGTTAACGTGCCCGTCTGTATACATCGCTCGTATTCCTCAGCTGGATGGGCCCGAAACTCCTTTGAGAATATATCGAGTATTTTTTCGCCAACCCAACGACCCTTTGTGAAGGTCGTGAAGGTGAAGTAATAGGGATAGACTTTTCTAAGACCTATACAAGAGTGTTGCTTTTGTAAGGGTTCATTTTGAAATATTTATTCGATTTTACCATTTTCTGTATAGTAGGATGTCTCCTGATATCTTTCATCGGTAAAGCCAGGTCTTTTTGCTTTCAAGGCCTTTGTCTCAAGTTTTGCCTTTGTTAGAGATTGAAATAATATTGTTGCAATGAAATTTTCATAAATTCTCAGTTTCAAATTGGTTCTACCTTTTTCAAATCTTTAATTTGCTCAGTGTCTTCAGTTTTCCGCTTCTCCGGAATTTTTTGTTTCTGCTTCTCTGTTTCACTTACTGCAGTTAGCTGAAAGTAAGAAGTCAAGAAATAAGATTAGATGTAATGAGTATGAGATACTTAGATATCTAGGAAGAATTTTAATCATATAAGAATTTTAAAAAATAAAAAAAAATTTTTTTTTAATTGCTATTAAAAAGAATGGTATTATGGAAAAAACAATTAAAACATTCGGGTTTCTGTTAGTGTTTTTAAATTTAGATATCACAGTTCAAGGATTAGTTTTTTCAAATAGTTTCATCTGAATTTTAAGAAAGACACGCTGTTAAGTAAAAATATCTATTGTTGGTGGAATTTTATTTATACGTGATGCCTCCATTTTGTGCACGAATCTGAAGCTGAACAAAAGATTTAGTTTTTAGAGATCTGTTTGGAAGATTTATGCTTTCATGCACTCAAGAAAGACAAATTGACTGAACTGACGTAGGTATTGCAAGTCAGCAACTCAAGTTTCGAAAACCATCAAAAATATTTATACATTTTGGCGTCTGGCATTTTTATCTTTTCATAATTTGATCATCGTATTCCTGGGTACAACTACTCTCAAGTGGACCGACGAGCTCTAATTATGCATCCATATTATGTACAAATATATATATTTATATACATATATGGTATAGTGTCTGTGCGTGCATTGTGCAATGTAAATTGTCGACAAATGCACAAGATACAGATACAGATACATGTGAATATCTGTATGTAGATACTCGTACTTTTGGAATAGATACTTGCATTTCAGTTAGTTGTCTCTTTCGTGGACTCCGATGAGTGACTGTTGGCTGGCTGACTTTTGTCTTTGCTTTCATTGGCAGTGCGCCCAACAAATGATGGAAGCATGCGGCATGCCCCGAAAAAGCCGTGGGGGAGGGCAACGAAACACGGGAGAAAAGCCACGAGCACTACCGGGAGATGATGAGACGGCCGTCGGTCGACCGTCGAGTGTCTACAAGGCCTTTCAATTTTCCTTAAGCAGCAGTTTATACTATCTACTGTGGGTATTATCATTTTATTCTCGATCTCAGATAGAACCACAAAACTTATATTAACTTTGGCAGGTCAATAAATCTAAGTTTTAAAAAAGTGATTTTAATATTCAAATTTTGAAATGCGACAAGAATAGATACAAATAAGTGAGAATAAAATAAGAGAATTTTGTAGAGTTATATTGGTGTCTTTTATACTTTATAATAAATGTCTTTTCTATATAAAATCTTCAAAAAACAAAAAATCTGGTCTATTCCCGTAGAGTATTAAATAATCGGTGTTCCAAAGATAGCATTTCTTGCTCGTTACAGTTACAAGGCATCTTCGTCTCATATGTGCACACATTCAGAAAGAAAAAAATGCACAAAGATCCCACAAGTCCCTGAGCATGATAGACACAAAAGACACAGTCGACCAAAGTTTCAGTTTCTCAAATTTGGTTTTATATTTAGCTCTGATATCATATTGTACACTATATAGTACTTTTATTTATCTCATTTTGATCGTTTCATATTTACAATTTACATTAAAGTTAAGATGATTCCAATTAATACAACATGCTAATAATCAATAATCGTTTATGTTTATTGTTATTATACAACTAAAAACAAAAAAAAAAGATGAAAAAGAACTGGGAATGAATGAAAAATGTTTGAACTCTGCAGACACACAGACACTCAACTCATGCAATGATCAGTATGAATGTAGATATGAATGTTTGTTCCACTCATCCATGAGATGATGTTCATATAAAAAGACTTGAGAAATTAATTGAATCATTCAACGGCGGAGACCTGTTGCCAGCGATCTTGGCAAGCGACCATTCATATATGTTTGTAACTACATTCGCATATATCTACATATATGAATATATGTATATGTATGAATATGCTGCATTCAATGATCCTAGCTATAGCCGGCAATTTTGATATTGTTCCAAAGCAAACGACCATCTCGTATAAAATTTATGTGTGTTTCGAATACACCCACACTTATCATCATATCATAAGGAGAAGATTGTACGTTGATGCGACAGAATCTCTCCTCACTCGGTTCGGTAAGGTGGCATTTAACGGAGGCGTGTGGCGAATGCGTCGGATCTCGGCATCTGGAAGACGACTGACTGCAGCACGTGACCACGATTTGGTTAATTAACAAATTTTCAAGAACAGCCAATACTCAAAATAGATTGTTTCCGTGCCAACATAATGAGGTCCGCTCTTCTGTGGTTTCTTTCTTTAATTTTTTCAATTTGTACAATTTAGCGTGAAGAACTCGTTTGTGATCCCCATAAAGAAACCAGATTGAAAGGAATCCTGCTGGTAATTAGATCACAGATTATGTCCACAAGTAAACAGTGTTTTCTGTCTGTCGGACCATATCAGATTGACATGTAACAGTTGCTCTTCGTTAAGTATGGGTATTACTGTAAATTCTAGTTCTTCAGCGCCATGAATGGAAAGTTGCTTCAATCCAACTGATTTCTATTACGAAATGTCCATTAAGTCTTTGTTAAGTAAGTAAGTTGCCAATAGCACATAAACTGCGGTTAGTCAGCCACAAAACCAAAACTAACTACCTTAGTAGATAAAAAACAATTTTTATTTTGTTTCTTTAGTATATACCGACAGTCAGAATTAAGCGATAATTAACAGTTCCTTCCACCTTTCATAAACTGAACCGTATTTATTTTTTTTAACTCGATAGTATTTATTTTTTTTTAACTTGCAGCCAAATAAATTTCCGAAATGTTTTTTTTACGCAAGCTATATTGTTTACAAAATATTATGTTTGTGTTATACCCTGTATCAGAAGAGCCTATTCCAATTGTATACGTTATAGAAGTTTATATAATCGTATCTACATCCAGAGATCGTAAATGTTGAACGCAGCTTTTAAATTTCCTCGCGTTTGTCAAATTAAAAAGATTTTCATGTGCAGTATCGTATTACAAATTGATTTGAATATCGATTTTTGAAATCACTTGTTATTGTTTTTCAAAATGTTTCGTAAGAAATTCTCTACTTGCATTTGATTGAATTTTGAAATGAGAATGTTTGTTTGATATATTTACAACAACTATTTGAATAAGTTCAAAGGTTTCCAGTTAATTTTTGTCCCAAAGTTGGGAGATTGTTAGCTTGTTAAATTTTAATGGGGTTGCTTTAAATTGAAAATCACTATATAAACTCTAACATTGTGTATATTTTTAATATTTTTAGATGAGTATGGCATCTGTTTTTCATTATGCTGCAATACTGTTAATGAAATTGTAATAACTTCAGATGCAAAGTATCATATTAAGTTGTTGAAAGCCTTAACTTGTTTTCAAGGGCCTCTACTCTTCAGTAAATAAATCTCATAAGCTGCGCTGCGAGTATTACAACTTTAAGAGGGGGTGTGGGGGAAGTGTGCTTACGTTTAACATGCGTATTATGAATTTTTGTAAACAACAAAGAAAAGGCAAAATAGCGCTTGTCTCTAACTCACAGTTGTGGCTACTTTATGGGCTATGTGGGAAACCTTGACCAACTCAGTCAGCGTTTACTCTCTCACCGCACCGCACCGCACCGCACTTCACCGCAGCTCTCGTGAAATCACTGCATTTCAAAAGAGTCTGAAATCGCAGAGAGTGAAGCAGAGACAACGACCAACGAAATGCGTAGCGATGCGGAAAATCTGAAAGGTCTTTATAAGTGGCAAGCAAAGTTGCAAGGAGATTGCCAGTTAGGTTCAGATTGTGTTTAAAAAAATGTTAGTAATAGTACTCGTATTTATTAATTAAACACAATGCACATAATAACATTTTCGGTTATTTTTTATTATTATTAATGATATCATCTAACTTCACAGCCTTGCCATTATTTGTTAGCAGACATGTTTAGTAACTATTAGTAACTATTGGGCAATTTTAGAAAACACCTCAACACACATTCAGCTAAGTACAATTGAAATCGTAATTAACCACTCCTGATTACAATCTTTTCAATTACAACTACAACATACAAGTTAGTGGATGTTTGTTAAAGTGAATGTCCAAAACATTACAACTACAACGCCGACTCCAGACGTATTACGCATAGTCACATTCAGGTTTTCATGATGCAGTTTTGACATAATGTATCTCCACATCAAATTGGACCCACTTAAGATTTCTTCATCCATATATACGGTAAGACTCAATCGTCAGTATATCGACATGTCTGCATGCCCGACTCTTTGGTCTCTTTAGTTTATACTATACATCCGCTAAAACCGAATTTCTTTTCCGAACAACGATTTCTCTGTTGAAATTTACATCTAATTTTAAATCGAATTACACTTAGTTTCTTTTTTATCTATAAAAAACCAAATAAATTATTTGAATGCTGTTTAAACAATTAATTTCACATTATTCCGCAAGTAAAATTTATGATCATAATAATTCATTAAGGAGCAACGATTTCTCTATAATTTGTATCTTCCGAAGAGTGTATTAAAATTTTGTTGCGTTTTTTAAGGCATAAGGAATAGATTTATAATTATGTTGAGAGAGTAAAGTACCTAATAAGAGCATTCTAACCTAATGTATTTTATTTTCAAAATAAATATATAGTAATAACATTTTGATTAAAACTTTTACTTTTCAATTCCAATCAATTGGAATCAAAATCCGGAAAGGGGTGTTGTATAGATTGTGTAGAAAGGTTCTCTTCAATTCATTGTTATTGTTTTGTTGAACTATAGTTTATTTATTATATTTGTTTAGTAATGTCTCTGCCTTTTTTCCAGCTTTCATTCAGCTATATATAAATATTGAATAAGATGGTTCGCTTCAATCGTAGCTGTGATATTTTTATACTATCCGCTTCTTCAAACCGGTTTAGTTAAATTATAGAAATGAGCAATTACATCAGCATGCATAGACACTTCAGAATTGATTTCTTTGGGAAGACAACAGCTTCCAGTTTATAATTATTTGTGCTGCACCTAGTACAACATGCAAACAAACTTCAAAAGTGTTTTCTATGAGTCGATGTTTTTTTTGAGTTAGAGATAGCGCATTGTTTAAATTGTTTTCTTACAAGCCGGATAGGTGTACGATTCTCGTGCATAAATATGTACATACGTGTACATACTCGTACATACGTTAAGTATTTTATGTAAACATCTATTGAACAATTCAAGTTGAACACGACGACTCACAACTAACGATAAATCATTATCCGGGGGCAATGATGAGCGCACATGAATCTACATATTTATGTCAGTCCGTCTGTCTTTCTGTCTGTCAGTCTGTCTATCTGTCCGACAGTCTCTCCACATACACATATGCATGTACGGGCACTTTACTTATGGTTCAAGAGCACGGCTCATTTCAACGTAAACAGCAGCTGCCTCTCTCAGCCACTGACATCAATTGTGTCTCGATGACCTTCGCCCAAGTGCTTGATTGCAGGTGCCTCACGCTGCGTCCAATGCTGATACTGCGACGGCGACTGCTGCTGATGCTCAGGCAGGTCTCTTTGTCCGTCTGTCTGATTGACAATCAGAAATCATGACATACCGTTTAGGTGGGTCTCACAGTTCGATTAAATGTCGTTAAGTCTAATGCCTGTTTTTGCCTCACAATACACATTTTATCATTGCCTTGAATAATTATTCTTGCTGTATACTTTATTTGCATTGAAAGTGCTTTTAATGAGGACTTATTGCGGTGTTGCCACCTTATAATATCAGTTTGATCACCGTAGCCAACTATTCTATTAACATGTAATTGCGGTGTTGCCACTTTAAAAGTAACACACGTTGCCAACTACACGGCAGATCGTTAACAGAAATGCCAAGGAGATAAAACTGACTGCAATTTAAACAAGCGGAAAAAACTGACCTTAGTTTAATAATTAAATATGTAAGGCTTGCAATCTGTATCTTAATATAAGCTTTTGCATACCTTTCTGTTAATCGTCAAAGCGGCCGCGGTATTTGGTAGCGATTTCATGGTTGTTAGGCTCGAGGCGGTTGCATGGTTCCTTAGGGCCATGACGCCACCCAGATTGAGATTAATGGAAGAGAGATGCTGCAGATCCTGGGGCATGCAATTCAGCGACTGCACAAGGGCGCAGGCTGGAGGCTGCAGTGGTGGGCGTGGCACTGGTACGGGCACCTGCACCGGCACCTGTGTTGTCTGTGGCATCAAACCTGCTGGCGTTGTGGCAGCTACTGAGGCAGCCGCCAATAGGGCCTGCTGTGCGGACAAGGAGACTCCACCAAAAGCGCCATGATTAGCGCCTGCAGCTCCAGCTGCTGCTGCTGCCGCTGCTGCCGTATAATAGGCGCTCAACGAAAGCGGCGAAAACATCGCCGATTGCAACAGCTGCTGTGTCTGGGAGTGACTGTGCGGGAGTGGATGTGCGTGTGCCGGCGTGCTCTGCGCCAGCTGTCCTGGATAACTGGGCGTCTGGGTGGCATTCAACATGGGCTGACCAAAATTGAAAGCGGGTGCCATGGAAAAATGGGTGCCGGCACTTGGATGCAATGCTGGCTGTTGATAGTTGGTTGGCGGTGCTGCTGCCGTGTTTGGTGAATGTTGCTGCGGCTGATGTTGCTGTTGCTGCTGGTGATGGAGATGTTGCTGCTGATGATGTTGCTGCTGCTGTTGATGTTGCTGCTGCTGCTGCTGCTGCTGTTGTTGTTGCAATTGATGCTGTGGCGCGTATATTGCACCTTGTGGCGTTACAGCCATCTTGTCAGCAAAGGGCGTCTGCATGGTCATCAGCTTGTGATGATGTTGCTGGGCAGCCAACGACCAGGGCAGGTACCAGGCACAAGAAGACGTTGAATTTTGCATTTTGATTTAATATTTTTCAATGTTTTTGGTCTTCTTTAAAGTCGATTGTCACGTATTTATTATATCACTCACAATCTGTGCGTTAATATCTGAATTATAAAATTACATTTTATATTAAATAATAACCACTCAATTTTCGGTTAGCTTTTGTTCTGTTTTATCAGGCGAATTTAATTTATATTCAAACTACAATCTCCATTGTTTATTTTTACGGTTCATACTTAACAAAGCTGTGCGTTTACTTATTTATATGTAAGTATATATAATTGTATATACCATGTACTGGTCAGATCAGTAAAGTGCTGTCTGGCACTTTCGACGCGTTTATTTGAAATTTGAATTTACTTTGGAAGCTTTTGTTTAGTTTATCTATTAACAAATCGTTGTGATTTCATGGCTCGCACAATGGGTTAAATCTCAACATTCTGTCCAAATTGTAGGGCACTTCAAAAACAACAAATATATTACAAACTGAATACGGTTGCACACAAATAAATAAACCATTAAATGGAAAATTAATTGGTTTTATAATTGTTCAATAAGTTGTCTTAAATGCGACTAATTGTAATTGAGATATAATAAATCTTTTCAGTCCAAAAAGTCCCTGAACTAAAGATCAAATAAATTTTTAGCATAGTACTTTCAACTCAAGGTTTTAAGTGTACTCAGTTTATGTTTATGTAAAAATTTAACATGTATATGTTAATGAGACATTAACAGTGAAGATTAACAGTGGGACTTTAACAAAATTGTGAAAGCTTAGATTAGTTATAAACTTAATTCGAATTGTTATTCCTCCCTTGTTTTGTCATGTTCTAGCATATTTTATGTTAACAAGTTTTGAAGTTGTATTTAACCAAAAATTAATGATATTTCATTCTTAAAATTTTTCAGTATTCTGTCAGCACTGTGTTCATTTCAGTTAAAATTCAGTCTGATAAACTAGTTAGTCTCTCAAAAATAAACTTTTATAAGAAAGTTCTAATAGAATTCACTGTAAAAGATGACTTCAAAAAGTTCTAACAAGAAGTTACTGTAGAAACTTTGTGATATTATTTTATTGTGTAAATCCCAACTAAGTACATTGTATCTTAAACTTACAAGTGTGAGCCGAATCAGTAGTTTTGTGTTGATTTGTAAATTTGTTGTTGTTTTTAGCGACGCACTGTCAAAATGTACCCAAAACACAAATACACACACACACACACACACACACACCGCAAACCGCCAACATGGTCGAAAATACAACTACCTGTCTTAAAAGAGGCAAGGGGGAGAGTAAAGAAACGTTGTGCAGTTGTTTATCGTAGAATAAATAAAATAGGAACGGAACAATGGCAAGAAAAGCCACTAAATATAGCGTAATGGATTTTAAATGCACATTCGACAACTGACGCCTGGTTGATAGCTGATGGTTTTTGGTTGATGGACTGCCAACAGTGTAAATAGAATTTTATGCTTGTGTACGCCCAACTGAATAAGAATGAATATAGTCATACTCGTTCTACTACATGGAGAATAACTCGTTCTTGTGTTCTTTGAAACATGAATATTAGGAAAGATATGGATATCAAAGGAATTGGGACGCACATGTGCTCGTCGCACGGCAAAGAATTGATACTATATTGATATATACTTTTACGTAAATAAATGGTCTGTAACCAACTTAATTGAGTTCAAATTAGAAACAAAAAGAACGGAGAGAACAGAAAGAATATCAATGCTGGCCAACGCTGCGTATATGTAATATTGTATTATTAATACCATCGCGGAGGGTATTTTAAGTTCGACAGCAAATGTCTAACTTTATGACGGATAATCCTTATCAGATTTAAGTGCTGAGTACAATATTATCATGTCTTTAACAATTTAAATCGGTTTATTATATGATCAGAAAGATCAGAAAAAACTGATTTGGCTTTTTGAGAGTGTTGAGTTTTTATATACCTATTTCGCTCGCTCAGCATATATCATTTGAAATGGGAAAAATATTTTTTTTTTTAATATATTTAAATAATGTACATTGTTTGTTTTGTTTTTAAAATCAGTCTTCTAGGGTATTTCAGCTTCGGCAACATGCAGATAACAATCTTATATCACTATTAGTATTTTTTCTTGTTATTTTTTTCTGACATATTTTAAACCCCATTCGCAATTAGAATTATATCGTTCATGGCACATAAAGTGTGGTTCTCATTCTCTCCTGCAGTCCGTTGTCTCCCCAAGCGTTTTGTGATCGTCTAACGGCGAGTTAATACCGAGAGCTCCCCCTCCCTGCCACAAAGACACACACACACACACACACCTCACTCCTTCTCATTCTCCTTCTCCTAGTCAGCACCCCCAACTCAGTAACATCCCCCCTTCACCCCGCGTGTTACTCGAGCAGCTGCTGCTATCTTTTCTATTTGTGCGTGTGTGTGTGTGTGTGACTATGAATTTATTTACTTATGTATTTATTTTTCGGGGGCTTTGTGCTAAAATAAGTCTGATGTATTACTAGGTTTGCTTGTGTTCACAAAGAAATAGCTACAAATTATTTCAAATTTTCATTTCAGCTCTATGTACAAGTATTGTCTATGTATATATGTCTACACACATTCGTATGTTTTGTGATCTCTCGCTGTTTTCTTTTTGTTTGATCATACAATGACAAGATGATGTCTGTTTTACGATTATTTTTAATAGACTAATCTCTTATATAATTCACTTTTGCCATATGTATAGAGGAAAAGTGCCAAAGGATTTCTCAATAAAAATGTCAAGAGTCCAAATAAACAATATTTAATTGAATTTAAAATGATAAAATTTAAAATCAATAAGACATTCAAGAATATATATATATATTTATATAGATATATGTATTTATTTATCAAGAATTTCGTATGAAACTGAAGTATTTCATTTATCTCTCAGAAAATATTTACTTCACGTATTTTGTCCTGAACGAGAAACCGCAGCAAAAGAATGTTAGGTAATGGATGCCATGTGCGGGTTCTTGACGCTTCACGTTTGACGTTTGACGTCTCCCCTCAACTGAAGATTATTAAAGGCCATTCTGTGCGTAGGGCTACTGAAATTACTTGATATATTTCAAAACGCCACCTCTAACTAAGTCGTCTTGCCAACAAATATTTTTGAATAGAAAAATATACAATTCTGCAGAACAAAAACTATTTGCGTACGTAAAAATGGACGATGTTAGACTACGGCAATGGCGCATATTTTTGGTACAGAGCCATGCACGGGCACACATACACACACATTCACACACACTCACATACATAGTCATACTATAGACAAGCTAAGGAAAATTTCTAAAAGCGTTGTCCTCAAATAGCTTTACTCATGCACACTCCTACTATTTAGTCGCTTGTCAAATGTCTAAAAAAGACTGATTATAATTATGATGACATGTATGTACTACATACTATGTAGACCAATCTAATGGGATCGGAGATCAAGTGTCGTCCAAGACTTGAGGTAAGATTTAAAGTTATGATACGCATATGAAAATACTTCAGTCACATTACAAGAAAAACAAACGCTTAAATAGAAGGAACACACATTTAAATTAGTGGTAGGTCAGTTCTATGCATAATAGTAAACATTTAAAAAAATGTAATGTCTTAACAGCTTATAAATGACAAGACAGCACACTAACAATGAAGATCCATTAGAAATCGCACATAAAAGCCTAACTGATAACTGTAATTACAGTCTTGAACCAATCACTTCACTTCATTCGTCGACTTGCATTAGATATTTTGATTGATTTGATAACAAATCTATTCTAGCGCCGGAATGTTAGTTATTACCACGCAAAAATAATACCCAAACGGAACGGGTTTTATATTTAAGTAGCGCGACACGCCCGCTCACTCTCACATCCCCGATTTACTGGCTACCCAGAGTGTAAGCCATCAATGTCGTCAGGTGTACGAGCGTCGGCGTTTTTGACGTTAATCGTTATTCGCACACGTTTTTAACAAGTCTTCAGCAATGGTATTCACGCGACAACCTCTACACTGGCTGGAAGCAAGCGGCCGACTGATTCGAGCTGCCTCAAGAGCAACAGTGCGACTGTGGGTCGTCAACATTTTAAATTGCGCGCGCTCTGCTAAAACGACTTCTACTGCTGCTACAACAACAATTGAGCAGAATGTTATCCAATGTATTTAAGTTGCATAGCTTAACAGCAGGGAGAGAAAGAGATACCATTGCTGTTAAGTCCAAACTCTCATATTCCTCTCTTCGAAATCGTATGTTAATATGATTTCTGATAAAGATATTTATTATTCACGCTATTGATAAAAAAAAACATATTAAATTATTTATCAAATTCTCTTTAGTTCCATTATGATCGCTAATTTTAAGAGATATGCGTAAAGAGAATTTGATAAAGTTGTGTCTTATTAAAAATTACCTAAGCCTTAAAATTATCTTTTGCTGTTGTTATTTCTCAGTTTTGTTTTTAACACTTGCAACTTGTTTGATTTAAGGCTTATTTTGCAATTGAAATCAAATACTTAATATAAAATTTAAATAAATAGTTTCGCTCAATATAAATATTTGAAAATATGCATTGGATGTATTCTTTCCGGTCAAATGATAAAACAAAATACTAAGTTTTAAAATTATCGCGCATTGTCCTTCTATTTTGAGTAGATCAAAAGTGAGACAATATAATATTTTATGGTTTTCAATGAAAAGTGTATAGGCAGTAAAAATTTACGACAAAAGTATATAATGTCTAACGATGCGTAAGTAAAATAATATGCGAAAACAGAGGATTTGTATTTAAAAAAAGTATTTAATGTTTTAAAATTTCTAATTTGACATTCGTTGTTTGTTTGGTATTCTGTGACACAGCATAAAATTTATATATTTTAATAAATTCCCAGCCTAATCCCATAAATAAGTTTTTTTTTTGTTCTCATTATCATGACACACATGCGACAAATACATAAATACACGTGCCATAACGTGAATGTGAATATATATATACATATATATATATTTGGTTATATACTTATAGATAGATATGTACATATGTGTGACACATACGTATTAATGTTTAATTTTGATGAAACTTTCATATTGTTACGTTAAACAAAAGAATATTCTTGGCGTAGGCCCAACAAAAATTAAATTCCTCGAGATTTAGTTGAACAGGGCAAAATTATCTCAATATGCGGGTGCTGCACGATGTTTAGATATTCTTACTACATAAGACACAGGCACCCAATACCTATGTATATAGACATAAATGTTTATAATATAAACTGTGGTCTATACGCTTATTTAATGTCACTGTACCGTAAGAAAAATTATATTAAAAATTATGATACGATCGATATACGTATGTATCCTAAAAGTCAGTTAGCATTGCATAATCACAGAATTGATAACTGCCGAGTCGAATTTATTTGCCGACTAATCGATCCTACAGCAAATATATAATAAAATTCGGTGTCGCTGCAAAAGACATAATCAAATACACTCTGAGTGACATCCTGAGATAAATTACTTAATATATGTTAGGGGATCTTCTTTAGTACGTTACACAGTTCTGTCGAAAATTAAAGTACCCTCGGCAAGCGTATTCAAATATGAAATGTATGCTTGTAAATGTTTCTCAATTTTTACTTAAACCCATGCAAAGCAATTATATACATACATATATATGAATATGAATGAATGTACAAATGTATGTGTGCATATGTCCAGGCAAATATGCATGTTAGTCAACGTATAATTTATGTATGTGTAGCGTTGAATGCGAGTCCGAGTTGGTTTATGTTGACCTAGATTCGCCTGGGTAATTATATTGCAATTATTTGACTCGTAGTTGGAGCGTTTAGGTCACTGCGCTGGGACTTAACCTTCGTTAAGGTTGACATTGAAATATCATTTTGAGTTTCCTTCGATTGACCGATTAACAGGTTAAAGCTCTACATTTAATCAGATATCTTGTTTGCCTTGAACGAATATTTATGTTAAGAAATAGTTTGGGTCCAGTTTCATGTTGTTGTAAACATGTTGATTACTTCATAGCTTGGGAATATTAATTTTCGTAATGCTCTGACGTAACCCAATGCTGGGGAGGCATAGAAAATGTCTCCTGGAATCAAGCCTAAAATATCGTGTATACGACGAGTATAGAGTAAAATAGCCAACAATGAGCGCGAACATTGCATGTCCGACTGCGTGACTAGTTTAACACACCTGCTCTCTCTCTCTCTTTTTTTGCTCTCTGTCTCTTGTTCGCTCTATACTCTGTCTACACTCTCTTGGCCCCCTTTGACTCTTCTGCGGTTCTCCTTGAAAAGCACTCGGTCACGAAACTACAACATCCTTCTCTAAGCCCACAACTCAAGTTAAGGCGACCAAAAAAGGCTTGCCCCTTATTTAGGGCAACATTTAATGGCCAGTGGCCATAAGGCTCTTGGTCTTGGCTAACCAGAAGTCTGGGTGACTGGCCGAGTGGGTGTGTGGGCGGGTGTGCGTGTGTGCGTGTATATGAGAGTAAAAGTTGGCATTTGCTGCTGGTGCCAACGAAGAAAGTGATTAAATCAGCACGATATTTTGTAGGTGTGCGCACTCACCGATTACATTTTTTTCTCTCTCCATTCTTAGCGTGTGTTTGTGTATGTGTAGTTGTAAATTGACTTTTCACCTGGACAAAAAAGTCAGAAATGACGACATCACGATTCCTCATCAAAATTATACAAACTGTAAAACCTACCCCGCTACAACTGCGTGTTTACAAACAATATAGTGTGCGAAATCCTATATACAAAAGACGTTTGTATATACTATATATTTATATAGATTTAATATATATATGTACATATGTTCAAGGTGTGTTTCACATAATCAAAACCCATTTAATAGCGTCCGATTTATGAAACATTTCCTATAAATCTGCTAAATAATCATAACATTTATTTAACAGTATCATTAACAGAGATGCATGTGTACCAACATATTTATTTATGGCAACATTATGATAGTTTTAGTTGATTGATTGGTCATATTTCAAGCAAGTACAAGTACTTTTTTTGTTTAAGAACATTTGACCAAGTACAAAAAATTAAGTACAATTTAGTATTGACAGTTTTCAGAAAGCACAGATAAGACCATTCACTTAACTATAATATTTCATTAACTCATTGAGTTCAAATGCCGGTCAATTTCATAGACTCAAAATTCTTTGCTAGCAGTTTGTTATCTTTCTCAAAATCTATTGCATGTGCATTTGTTTTCATTGCATGCTTTGAACTCATATTTGCTTACAATTGTTGTAGCGAAAAATGTGTAACGCAAAATATCAAAGCTTTCTTTTGAACATCTTTCGCTAAAAACTCCATCAATTACTGTTTTCCTCCCACCAATTAGATAAGTCATCCAATTACTTTCCTTTTCCACTTATTCGTTTTTATTACTTTTCTTAACAATTACATAATTCAATTCCTATCCTATTGCTCTAGCAAACTGACCTTGAACTTATTTAGTATGCGGGAAATGTTAATATACATTAGTATGTAAATGTATACAAAATTGAACTTAGGTTCTGCTTATTAATCTTTTAGTTTTTCTATTTAATACTATAAAAACTCATTGATAGTATTTTTAATTAGAATTCAACTAATAATGGTAATGATATACCCAATCCGCAGTATTTGTTTACAAGGTATTCAAATTGAACTTTATGAGCAAATGAACCGATATATATTGTTCGATTAGTTCGATGACGTTTGCGCGTTCATAAAAGCAATCGAACCAATGTTGCAAATTTCGCGTGCAGTGAACTAATATAAAAATATATTAAAATTAATATAATCTATGAAGTATTTGCGGTTTGCTGACAATACATTTCGCCTGGCAAGTGCTCAATTTAAGCCGTGTTTGTATTTTGGCCCATTGTTTAGTTCATTTATTCATCCACTTAATAGTATTTGTTGCTGGCGCACACGTGTTGATGGTTTTTGTTTTTGTTTGCAGTGGTATAATTGTTTCATTAAGAGACGCTTACAAAACGCACAATTCGTTGTAAAAAGTGCTAATAAAACCTTTCTGTGTTGGCCAAATATGACATTACCTAAGGCCCTGCGCCATGTGCAAACTCAACACGGCGACGACACTGTAGACGTAGAAAACATTTTTCTGTTCCGGGCTGACGTCGACTGCATAAATGCCGCCGCTACAAGTGCCGGTGGCGCTTCCACTGCGACTGCGACAGAGGCTGCGGCAGAGACCAGCGCTGCAACGGACGCAGATGTTAAAGCCAAGTCGGAGCAGACAAAGCCCTTTAACTGTGTATGGACCTATGACGCTAATGAAGCTTCCGGTAGTCAAGTGAGTTAAACAAAAGCTTTTTGTTGTATCATTCCTTTTTGAAGGATATTTCAACATTTTGAGATTAACCAAGTATTAAATCTTAAACATCTTTTAAAATAACATCCCTATTTGAAGGATATTTTTGTAATTTTAAGATTAACTAAGCATCTATTTAACCTTAAGAACAAGACTATTATTCTGTTCGTCTTCTTTTTAACCAAGTTTTGTTAATTAAATGTACTTTAATCTTAAATTTTGTAATGAAGGAAATTGCAATTAAACTACCCTTTTTTTTTGGTTTAATCCATTATCCCAGTTTTCCTTTGTCTTTATGTGTTTATAGATAAACACAAATCTCATCAATAAAAATAATAGTTCAATTCCCCTGACATCAACTGCAATGAATGTCATTGTTCAAGTATGAAAAGGAAAAACTAATTGCAATTTATTTTAATCTGGCTTTCTAATCTATAGAAATCTGAAGTATACCCTATATTTAAAACGCTAGCGTGCATATCTGTTTAAAGATTGACGTATACACAGAATACTTATAGGGTAGCTCATAGTTCTACATTAGTATGTATCACTGTAACATACTAAAAACGTATTTTTTTTATTTATACATGTTTCACAAGCTTTCAATCAAATCCGCTTTTCCGTATGTTTTATTTTTTATTTTTTTTAAACCAAGGATCGGATCAATGTGTTATGAATTTCTTATGAGATTGGTTTTCGTCACTAATACGAAAAATATTTTATTTGAAGCTTTTTCCACGTATGTAGCTTCGTATCTCTGAATAGATAGAATTTAAAATGAGGCATTTAAAAGTTGAGGATTCTGAGAGTTTGTTTGTTTGGTCCGGTTGTTGTTTGTGGTCGTTTGTCACGCAGCCTGAATATATATCTATATCCTTGTAAGGACTAAGCACGTAGCTTTTGTTAACCGCTACTAAATAAACTCATACTCATTTGTCTACCGCAAAATGGAGTTTAGTATAACTAACCTTTGTTTTGCTGTACGCTGACTAGAGAACACGAGCTTATGGCTTTTAGTTGGACGTCTCGTTTACCTTCATATTTTAGCCGCGGATTTGGCATAATTATTTCTCATTTTGCTTTTCCTTTCTGCACATTTGAAGGGTGCTTTTGTCGTTGCTTGTTATACTCATTAAAAATCGCAATCTTAAAAAAGAGTATGCCTTTTTCTATTATTGAGATATATTTTGAAATAAAATCCCAGTATCTGGTTGCTCGAATGTTTAATTTAAATACTTTAATATAAAATAATTGATTTAATTTAATCAGTAGACTATCTACTGTCAACGCAAGTGTAGGGTATCTACTCGTCTCGCAGTCATCGACAAGTTGAGCGTTCCTGTGTCGTTTCTTCTTGTTTGCTGACGAGCTGCTCCTTGTCAAGTTGGCGCAACCTGGCGCTTCCGCAATTATCAGTGGTGGCAACAGTGGCTCCTGTTTTTAAGTAGGTATCGTTGTTGCTGCTTAAAAGTAAATTGCTCCAAATGTTTTTGTCTTCCATTATACGCCTATTGTGTCACTTGCATTTAAAGTTGCCACAATAAGTATACGTACGTAGAGATATCTCTATGTCTCTATGTCTGGCAGTATGTGTGACGGACTGTACAGTGTGACTTGTCGTTCGTTGTTGGGCTATTGAAATAAGGAATGAGTCTTCACATTAAAATAGAGGATGTCAAATCTGTGAATGTATTGGTGCACACTTTTATTATTCAAGCTTCTCCATGTTCATTGTTTTGAATGCAGTTCCTTCTCACCCTTCTCCTGCTCCTGCAGCTCCTGATATGGCCAGTAAGTGTGCCCTGGGCATTCCTTTTGGGTAGCGACTATGCGGTGCTGTGCAAACGTGATTGTGTTCGCCTTCCTCTAAGATACGAATGCGGACCACCACTGTTTTATGATGACAATTTGGGTTTGTTACAACCGTCTATTACTTTTCCTGCAGTTATACGACTTTTCTTTCTATCCTTTTTTCGTCTTCTTGTTTGCTAGAGCCTCTTGGTCCTCAGCTTGTTTGGCAAGTTCCTTGAACCTACATTTTTGATAAGAACTTGAAAATGTTAATTTCCTTGTAGTTAGCAACGATTGCCGAGGAATCCCCCATGAAATTACCGGAAAAGCGAAAGGCGCCCCACCCCGATGAAACTGTTGAATCGAAGAAACCGAAATTGGAGACGAAAGATTTGAAAGCAACTCGTCCTGGTTTCAGCGAGGAAAGATTTGAAGAGACATCGTATTATACGGAAAATGGTAAATACTATTTGAGCATCATGTACACAATCAGCCTTATCAAACCCAACTGAAGGTTTGCGAAAGGTTTACCCTTATTTTTTTACATTCACAACGTTTACAAAGGGGCGCTGGGTCGGAGAGAAGATTTTGGATGTATTCTCTCGTGAGTTTCGAGCACATCCTGCCGAGGAATACAAACGGAGCATCGAGGCGGGAACGTTGCTAGTGAATAATGAAAAAGTTCCAGTTGACTACAAGTTAAAGCACAATGATCTTCTGGCCAATACGGTACACAGGTATGCTAATTAAATAGTTAATTAGTTAATAAATAAATAATACTCTGATTCATTTTATAGGCACGAAGTTCCAGTTACTTCACAGCCAGTTGAGATCATACACATGGATGAGGATATATTAGTTGTTAACAAACCGGCATCAATTCCAGTAAGTTAATTATGATGACAACCTTGACAACTTACATTAAACTTGATATGAAATCTTATTAGGTACATCCATGTGGTCGATACAGGCACAATACGATGATTTTTATACTCGCCAAGGAGTTTAATCTAAAGAATTTGCGTACCATACATCGGATAGATCGTTTGACCTCTGGTATTTTACTGTTTGGCCGTACGTCGGAGAAGGCTCGTGAAATGGAGCAACAGATACGAAATAGACAAGTCCAGAAGGAATATGTCTGCTGTGTTGAAGGAAACTTTCCCGAGTAAGCTGTCCATACATAAAGTGTGTTAAGTATCCGTAAAATAATCTTAATTTCAGTGGCATAATTGAGTGCAATGAGCCGATTGAAGTCGTAAGCTATAAGATTGGTGTTTGCAAGGTGTCGCCGAAGGGCAAAGATTGCAAAACAACATTCACAAAGATATCACAATCTGGCAAATATAGTATCGTGCAATGCAAGCCTTTGACTGGAAGGATGCATCAGATCAGAGTGCATTTACAATATTTAGGTAAGTTGGAATCCCAAAACATATTTTTAGATAATAACAACTGAAAGTTTTCTTTCTTAGGCTATCCAATTGTTAACGATCCCTTGTATAACCACGAGGTGTTTGGTCCTCTAAAGGGACGCGGCGGCGATATTGGTGGAAAAACATACGATCAATTAATAAACGATTTGATAACCATACACAATGCTGAAAATTGGTTGGGCATTGATAGCAACGAAGCTCTAAAGCTCAAGAATGCCAAAGATAGTTCAACAGATAGTCCATCTACCAGTAATATATCAAGCAATGTTTCTACAGTGACAACTGAAATCAAGAAAAGTCCTGGGCTTCAGGTATATATTATTTTGTAAGCCTCCTTAGTTTATTTATAAGTTCATGTCTTTGTTTTATTTATAGAACACGGTTTCTGCCCAAACTGGCTATGAGTCCCCTGATTGTGGCTTTGATCCCAGCAAAGTAACAACAGATCCGCATTGTTTGGAATGCAAGATGAACTATCGTGATCCAAACACCGCAGATCTTGTGATGTATCTGCATGCGTGGAAATATAAAGTTGGTTCCCAAAATTCTTATATGTTATACTAAAAAGATTAATATTAATTTATTTCTAATTTTTAGGGTGTGGGCTGGGCTTATAGCACAGAACTTCCAAGTTGGGCCAAAATGGATCAAGATTGGCAGTTAAACTTGAGGAAAGACAATTTTTAAATGCACAAACTCTTGAATAATGTATAAACAAAATATACAAGTACCTGTTGGATGATCCTAACTAACTCTGAATAAAAGAGACGTGTTAATAATTAAAAATGCGATTACTTAATATAGTTTTGTACATACGTATATTAAATGTAGGTATTTCGAGTTATGTATTAGGGATATTTTGAAATATAACTTGATATAAGAGATATCAAAGCATGTTACTTTTCTAGATAAATGACAAAAGTGCGAATTTCCATGGGGCTCAGCTCGATTAGATATTTATCATTTCCTTTTGCTGGTAGAGATTCTTCAATCTTCCCTTCGATTTGTCGATTACGGTTTCTGTGTAAAGTAAAATGTCCAGTGCGAGCACTACGTTTAATCCGATTACTTTCGGCACCCAACTCTCCAGTTTCCAAGGCTTCCTTTGCGTACTTAACACCCAACATAGGTTTGGATGCGTCCAGCAGATGAACACTCTTCGAAGTCTTTGAGAATATGCCATAAGTGTTGTAACTTTCATCCTCGGGATCTGGAACAAACTCCATACGTCGATGCTCATCTAACCAGGCATTTCCATCCAGAGTTGTTTCCCGCATGTTCACGACCTTAAAACCACCGAGAACATCTTTAACATTGAATTGAACATACTGAGAGTCCTGATAGTCATCCTTGATCTCCAGGATGTGTTCAAATCGCACGAGAAGCTCATTATCATGCCAAGGCTCCAAGCTTAGTAGATGCACATATTTCGGTAGGGCATTTGAAACGCCAGAATACTATGAACAATTCAATAATTTAAAAATAGAAATCGATTCCGATTAAAGAATAGAATATACTCACGCTGTTTGTAAAGGAAGCTAGCCACTCCTTGTCGCTGTAAGCGCTCATGTTGCTAAAGAACTTCCAAGAGGGCAACAGAGTCTCCAGCTGCACTAAGCGTTCTATTGCCTTTAAGGAGACATCCGGACGTAGGAACGATTCACCCACGAATAGATGATGCTTTCCCCTGGCAATTAAACCATTGCCGTATTCCGTTTCGTTAAGAGCTTCCTCGACTCCAAATGCATCGTCGTGTAGCAAACGACGATGAACCATCAACTCCAAGGCGCCATCCTGCAAGGAGCTGCCACCCTGGGCTCTGTCAGTTAGGATCGCCATACGAGCCGTTGGGTCCTCCAAGGCGATTTTCGTGGTAACCGGATAATAGTTGCCAGCAACACTTTCATGAAGTTTTAGATTCCAAGTTTCGCGATGATTTCGCTGCCGTTTCAACATTTCACGACCTGTGTACAAAATTCATTTAGCTACTCTCCAGATTTTAAGAAAGATACTATTGCTTACCATTGGAATCGGTGTAGAATATACCACCTGATTCAATGTCAGACGTGAAGCGGGTAATCACTTCCTTGCCAACCTTATCATCTATGGGAATGGGACCCACCAGCCACTCAAACTCGGCGTGGTTGCTCTCCTTATAGATGCGCACCACTTGGCTAATCCACTCATTGAATTGCTGATGCACCTCATGAACCAACGGACCCTTAAACACCGCAATGGACACATGATCGGTGACAAAATGCAATTTGTTATCCTTGGGACGGAAGATGTAAGCGCCTGATGAGCGATTAAGGAATTCCTTATTGTCCCCAATGGCACCTTCGTAGTATAAGAATTCCTGGTTTATCATTCTTGTCATGCCATCGGCTGTAACTTGTGAGAGGAAACCGTTTGTATCGAATGCTAATTTGAGTTTCTGTAATGGAAATTAATACAAATTATTCATAAATATGTTATATGTTTAAATAGTTAATTACCTTGTATCCAATAACCGTATGGCTGGTTGTTTTCTTTGGCGAAGCAACAGGCTTTATTCTAACCGCATCGCTATCTGATTTCTCAACATAGTAGGTCTTATAGCCAATGGCTGGCAAATTGCTGGCCAAGAAAATCAACTCATAGGCAGCACTCGAATTCCTTTGTTTGATAGCAGACACAGCAGTCGGCACAGGAACAACTTGAGTTGGAACACTTTGACCTATAAATATGAATAATAAATATAAACGATGTTTCCCGATTTTCTAGGAATGACAAAATTTGGAGAAAGCTTTTCAAATTGCAGATGAGAATTCAAAATTAACAATTGCTTGGGTAAGATTTTCAAAAATATATTTTAGCCCTTTCTTACCTGTCTGATCGATGACAACGTATTTGTAGCCTGGTACAGGAATTCGCACATATTCATTGGTTTTATGAGCCAGCGAATTGTAGAGTGTAACGGCAAATCGATTGTTGGACTCAGAAATGCTACAACTGGTAATATTTAAAAGAGAGCAAGTTTTAAGTTCCAAGGGATAATTGCGACCCGATTCCTGGGAGAATTGCTTGGAAGACAATTGATTCAACACGGATCTGATATTTGTAGAGCACGCCCGAATGCCGACACTCAATCGCTTGGCATAATCCAGGGCAACCTTTTGCTTCTCGGTTCCCGTAACCGCATCGTGATGCTGCATTATTCCCATTGTTTCACGCATGAAGTTCAAATGGGGATCAAACTCCGGGGGATCGCTTTGGGGCCAGAGCACTTAGTTGTTTGCAGACCTGTAGAAAATGATTGCCATCTCGCTCGAAACGCTTCAGAGTCGGTCGCGATGTAAAGTAACCGGTCCAATAGGCGTGAGGATCGGAGGCGTAGGGAAAGAAGTCATCGCTCTTTGTGGGCCACGAGATGCCAGCATCGTGTAGGGACTTTAAATAGCACGATGGTGTTGAATACAACAGGTTTATATTTGAGCCATTTGCCTGACGTTCATTCGAATACCTAAAGGCAGATAAAAAAAGGCGGGTTTTAAAGTTCTCTATCTCGCTTTTACAAGCTGCGTTACTGCCTTAAGGAAAGCCTCTGTCACTACTCACTTAATTAGTTTATCCAGATTCTTATACCACATATCAGCATTCTGGTAATGGAAATCCTCACCCATTGTAATAAGTACGTTGGGAGTTCGATAACCTTTCGCCATTTTTGTGACAAATTCAAAGAACGCATCAACCTAAACACGACAAAAAGATTTTATCTAGTGATGCTGATCCAAACTTTGTATGGAGTTTGTAAAATCGACAAATAAAAGAATCAAGCTGTCGATATTTTTAATTAGGCAAATTAATGATTTCAAGGAAGTGTCAATAGGAAGAAAAAGTGTCAGAGGAAATGGGAATCAATGTTGATGCAGAATTAAATTATAGATCATCGAGCTTTTAAATTCTCTAAGTATTTTTACATCACTACATTTATCCTTATTAATAATTATCTTATCATTGGGGTTAACTGGATTTACAAACCAAATTAAATGAGTTAAGAGGCTTTCGTTAACAAATTGGGAAAATACAAAATATATGGGAACACATTTAGAACATTTACCGTATTAGTTTGTCGAGGTTCTTGTAATAAATTTGAGCTGCTTGATAAGTAAAGTCACCACCCATTGTTATGATGATATTATTCGTACGATAATAGGTGCTTTGAGTCTTAACGTAATCCAAAAATTGATCAACCTGATGAAGTTTCAGAAATGAAAATGGGGATAAAACATAACATAGACAAAGACAATAGTTAAATGATAGGATATAGGAAACACCATAACATTTAAAGAAACAATGTAAAGCTTTTCACCCACCTTCTGCTTAACATTATTATCGGGACTATGTTTGCCATCAATAATGGGTTGATCGGCGCATAGAATATCGAAACAGAATCCACTGGGTGCTTGATATTGATTATATAGAGCTCCAGTAAACAAATCCGATTTTTCACCTTACAACAAAATGGATATCAAAATATTTAAAAATGGAAGATAATCGAATCATGCTCAAGTTACCCAGATTTTCTGAACCATGCCATATCATTTCAGCCTTCTGTGTCATCAAGCGCTCATCCTTATCTTGATAATCTAAGCGACCAAAGAACAGACCATCGAATCCCATCTGGGCAAACATGGATGCCATCTCTCGGGAATGTCCAAATGGATCGATCTGCCAGCCAATTTTCGGTCTTCCACATTCTCCAAAAGTATCATTCAAACGCCTATTGATTACTTTACCATAATAATATATCTTAGAACAGTCATTATTTTATTCATTACCTCAATCCCCATGCAAATTGATCTATAACGCTTTGATAATGCGTTGTTGCCTCATCGTTCATGCTCCAGGCTCCTCCAATGAACTCCAGCCTGCCCTCATTCACCAGCATTTTGACTTTATCCTGTTGCTCCTTTGTCTGTTCCTTCCACCATTTGAAGAAAAACGCCGACTCCACATAGATGAATCGTTTCTGAGGATCCTTCAGCAAGGATTCCACCACCGAATCAATTATATACTGCACACCAGCCTTCTGAATAAGGGTCTCACTTCCATAATAGTATTGGTCGACAGTTTTCAGCCATCCAACATCGTCATGGGTGTGAGCTATAAGATGCACATTCAGCATATTTGGCTTCGTGGGATGACAGCTCTGTAAATAGATTTGTTTTTAAATATGATTACTTAGTAACATCTCTCGAGTTTTCAAATTCTGTTATATTTGTTATACTGCTGACCAGTCTTACTGCAATAATTATACATAAATGCCGGTTGACACTTCTACTAATTAAGAGCATATTTAGAATACATTCAAAATAGTTATTGATCACAGTGACGAATTGGTTTCCACTAATGATTGTTATTTTTATGACAAACATGTTTATTGAAAATTAAAACTTGTGTAATACTGAGCTACAATTCTCTCTTTTTTGCTGCTTATCAACATTAGTCAGAAATAAATAAAACAGGCCTAGATACTTTCATATAATAAAGACTCTAAGAGTACATATAATATTTATATAGTGTGTACATATATTATATATGGTTGATCAGCAATAAATCGATCAACATAATTTAGAGAGTAGCTTTTCTTAATCTGGTTTAACGCGCTCTTATAATAAATATTGCTGATAAGAAGAAATCAACAAAGTCATAGGTTCAATCAAGCGCTTATATACCATATACTAAGTATAAGAGAAAAATTCTAGATGTGGGCTTGTTAGACCGGCATTTACTCTCACATATGTATGTGTGGAACACACACACACATAGTGTGCAGGCATTTTCAGTTGCATATGTGTCGATATGTGTAATACATTTATTGTTATCTTTTTTTCTATAAGATATCAATCGCTTACCTGATAACCGCATTGTGGTCCTTCATCTGATTTCGGAACGTCTCCAATATTTCTCAATTCGACCTGTTGTAGAGCAATGCCGAGAATACAGCCGAATAATGCCAGCCAAATGTTAATTTTGCTAGACATTGCAACTTGATGGAGTTGCTATTGTTAAACGAAGTGCGTTCAAGTCGTAGCTCTTGCTTTTATTTTGCGCATTTACTGTGTACTCGGAATACGATAAGGGAAAAAAGAATTAGTTAAAATAATTATTTAATTATCAGGCGGCGTCAGCAACAACCGAACGCTTGAACAATTCAAAGCGTACTCCCATTCTCGATTTGAGGGCTTAAGTCTAGTGTCCACTGAGCGATATAAGTAAGAGAAAGATTTGTTGCCCTGCACAGGTTACTTATTCCCACACAAGAGAGGAAGAGAGAAATGCAAGTGACGTCACAAGCGAGTACAAATTATTTAAATACGTTCGTGTAAGTATTTTAGATTTCTGCCACATTAAGGATTTTTTATAAATATTGATGTATTATATTGACTTAAAAAACCCATTAATTAAATTAAGAAATCGTTGCTTGCATTTATAAAGTTCACTAAATATGTCACGGGCAAAGTTCCGTTACATGTAAATAAGTAATCTTCATGGAACAATAGCATGCACTCATGCACTTTGTGGCGCTCTCTCTCTCTCTCTGGAGCGCTCTCTGAGAATTGCGGCTTGAGCTCTTATTTTACTCAAAGTACTCACATACACAAGCACATAAGGCGTCGAGTCGAACTGCGTGTAATCTGAGGTTCAGTTAATTTATTTACTCTGATTTCTCTTTTTAAACTGGCAAGTCGAAGGTGACATGATTTATGTAGAGTGTTTGTTAATTTATTTCTCTTCTTTGCAGACTTCATGATTGTGCAGTGATGGTATGTAACTACGCTTTATATTATATTATTCTTATTTTTGTATTTACAATTATATCAAGCTGTAGTACCATTTAATAATGCAGGGACCTCCGAGGGTTACTTGATTTTGATCTGCATGCAGAGGAGCTCCTTCTATCTGTTGGTTCCGAGACACAGCATTGACTGCGTCGCTTGGGAACATTTGATTCCCGTTCACAAACGTCGATATCAACACTCGGAGGAACCTGACTCTGTAGATTGCTTACAATTCTCTGGCAAATGAAACAGAATGATATCAGTATTACGAGAATTGAACCACAAATGAGTAAAACTATCGGCACTTTCCACCAAATGTCGTTTTGAAAGAAATTGTTGACTTGTTCAGACTCGGCACTTCTCTTTATCGAGCTGTAACATTCTTCAGCAGTTATTAAACTGTTCTCCGATTCTCCTGAGACTTGGTTAGCATCTTTTTTGGGAAACTGTTCCCGACACTGCGTACAAACTTTATTAAACCAAACAGCGCATCGTTTACTCTTGGGATTATATTTGCAGAAATGCTGCATTTTTATTCTGCATCTATTTAATATGAAGTAAATATCTATGAACAGTTTGATCGTATTCTCTTTTGAAAACTTTATTCACATCATAGCAAAATATCTGTGGAAAAAAAAACAATAGTTTATAACTTGAATTTCATAACATATTTCGAATTCTTAAATTAAGTCAGTATTATAAGATTTATTATATATAGAGTTAGGTGAAAATTGTATAATATCTTTAATTGTGGCACTTCAAACAACATCAGGTTCAACATTTATCTTATGTGAGAAATTTTAGTACATTTTTTTATTATTAAGTTTTTTATTTCGTAAGTATTTCCGTACTTAAATATGTAGTATGTATTAATAAATGTAAATGCGCTCGTATGTTAAATTAAATTGGAATCCACACTGAGAATTTGCAGCTATGTAAAAGTTTATGCTTAATATATGGATATATGCATATGTATGTTTGTATGAACTAATGAACATTAATGAATAAATTTAAGAATTTGCTTTAAGATCACCGATTTCGTTTCTTTTTTTTTCTTTTCGCAACAAATAAAGCTTGTATTCGATTTAATGGAGCTTTGTGCAGGAAACACAGCAATTCTCCCGATAATAATCATAGCTGCAGAGTTTTCGCTTGTACAGCCCATTTGCAGTTTTGAAAATGATCCGAACATTCTGCAGCTTCATCGTTTTGCAGCAGTTCGTTTGTTAGATCTGTTTAGAAGAATTTCAATAATTAGAAAAATATATTAAAAGAATTATATACAGTCGGATATTACCTTCGCACTTCTGTGTGTTACAGCTACGATAGATTGGTTCTCTCAGGGCGTATCTACATTTATTGGATTCTCGTAGAGCATTTAGTTTCTCGTCGTACTCCAGACATTTAACGCTACGTCTCTGAGTGCCACTATCACAAGATTTGGTGCACTGCAGGTATTTACATATATAAATAAATAAAGGATTTAAAGTAATATCTAATTTTGTTTGTCTTATCATTCAGCTCACCTCCGTCCAATCCGAGTAATGCCAGCGAGGAGCACAATATGCGATCTCTTCATGCGAGCAATTCTCCATTAATTGCGGCTTCACATCAGCATTACACTCTTCATCATCCGTGATGAGTTGACTCTTAATGCATAGCACAGGTCGACTACGGGTTAAGTTGAAGCAATCACCACTACAGGGTGACCAGGGACCTGTGAACCAGTCTCCCACTTCGCAGGCTGTCTGCGTACAGGGTCGACGATTCTCTGGTATGTCCCGGGGCTCGCAGCGTTCAGCCTTTGTCTTGGGACGATCACAAAATATGGTACGATACTGGACACCAGGTCCGCACGAGGTCGAACAATATTGATTCCACTCGGACATTAACCAAACGGCATCGCCCACTTTCTTTTGTGTTCGATTTCGCTTGATGTGGGTGCCATTTGCTGAATTCGAATGCAAATGCATTCGATAACGTCCAGATTTACGAGGACGATCTTTGGGGCACTCGCATTGCTTCTCGCTGGGCGGCTGTTCCTCCATGCAGGCGGCTTTATCCACATGAATCACAATGCCAGATGCCAGCTCTTGAACACAATTCAGTTCCCGACGTCGCACAGACTCACCATGCTGACAGCGACACTCTCCCCACTCCTCCTGCCGCCAATAGGCGGGACAAGGCTGTGTATTGCAGTGCAGCAGGTTCTCATTCAGCACCGGTTTCTCGGAGTGACTGCAACGACGCTGGGAGTAATAACGCACTGGATTCTCACGGGCACAACGCACAATTGGGGCTTGGGTGCCGCCTCCACAGGACTTCGTGCAGGCACTGAAGCCAACCACCTTCCAATTGAATTTACGTCTACGACCGGATCGAGCGCTGCTCACAGAGCTGCCATCTTCACTTCCAGCGCCAGCCTTCAAGAAACCATCACTGCTCTCCAGGGACAATTCATTCTCCTCAGAATCCGAGACAATGGGAAGCAGGTACTCATATTTAATGCCCGGATTCAGTATGTTGCTATATACCTAAGTGGTTAACAGCACACAATATAAGTATCTTTCTGACTTCTGAAATTCATTTGGAAATATCTACCCAAAGTTCAACCGCATCTCTAATGGGACCTGTGCTCGTTATCCATTCAGTTACGCCTTCTCCATGCTGAACTCCATCGATTCGATGATAATCGAAAGTGGTTCCAACAGCTTCGTAGGATCCGCTATCGGATATTTCATTCTCGCCATTAAAAATGCTTTTCTGTTCACTTGTGCGCAAGACTACAATTAATTTTAAAGATTGCTATTAATCAAATTTCAATATTTTTTGAATTAATTTTGTAATAAATTTGAGTGAATATTAATTAAGAATAAATTTTAAAATCGGATCAGTTATGAATGTTTAAGTTGGTTAATAAATTGACCTAGCAACTTTACAAGTCAAAATTACGATATAACGAATTGTTAAAAGTTTAAACTTGAGATTTAAATTTTTCGATACCGAGAAATGCAGACCTAAAGGCAAAATATGTTTTTTTTAACGTAATGAATTAAATTTTCAAACTTTTATGCTCACCAAATATTAAGTTTAAATGTAATAGATAAATAAACGTTAATCTTAAGCTTAATATAAGCTTACCAAGTAAATTCGCACTATTTTTCAGTTCAGTTATGGATATGTTCGATGCTCCAGCGGGAATTGTGGCCACATGAACGTATGCATCCTCCGGCAGTGGATCACGTGTGAAGATTCCAGTTACCGGACGGCAGAGCAAACCGCCGCAACTAACAGATCCACTATTTGCATATAAGCCCTTAATGGAGCCATTGCTTAGGACGGCCTGAAAACATTTTCATTACGGGAATTGTCATTAAATACATTGCAGTAGAGAAAGTGGAGAAAGCAGAAGCAAAAGGATCAAGAATGTAGATAAGATTTCTTAAATTTTATAGCACTTTAAGTAGAGAACATTTTATCACAAAATACAATTTTCAGTTATTTAATTTTAAAAACTTTTAAAGTATAATAAAACGCGCACATTTTTATCTAAATTTAGGAACCATAATAAACACACAGACTAATTAAAAAAATATTATTTTTTTTTAATATTTTGAGTTTTCTAAACTAACTGTGTGAGTCGTTAAATGGTAAACTAACTGAATGAATTGTAGATCGTGACATGATAAATGAATTAAAGCAAACAACCATCTCTAATGCAAATAACGAAATTAACTCACCAGACACGTTAACGTCAAATGCCAGAACGAAGGCATATCGCAATAGATTGTTAAGAAGAATGCTAGTTGATTTGTATTACTAAATCGTGTGGCCTATTAAATCTTAATGGTTTATTGCTTGATCGAACTTATTGATTTGTTTGAGAAATTAGCATACTGCAAATACATACATACAATATGTGTATGAAAGGATTGAAGATATCGCATTCCCAAACTCCAAATTAAACATAAATATCATGTACACAAAACAAGAAATGCTAATGTTGCATTTGAACTTGAAATTATGTATATGTATGTAGACGCTTCCGGGATAAGTGCAAATTGGCAATATGGCAAGTTTTAAACTGAAGCTGTGATAAACTCGTAAATTGCTGATCGAGTGCTGTGAGTGCTGTGCGACTATCATCGGTCTGTACAACACCATTACGAACCGACAGATAATTCCCATTTAATGGCATACAGGCAACGGCAGCATTTGACGCACTTTTGCATATTTACGATGGCCACATTTCACTTGGTTGTTTACGACGTGACCAGCTCAAGATTAAAGTGCTTTACCATACCCTCTATTACAAATGCAATGGGTATACCAATTTCAATTCAAAAGTAAATAAATGCTTGCTATCGTATTTAGGATAGAAATTTAGAAATTAAACACATTTCTTTCCGTAGCATACTTTAGAGCGTGTTTAGCATAAAATGCTACGAACATTCCTAAAGAGAGCATCTAAAAGTTAGTAATCAGCACGATTTAAATTTCAATGTCTTGTCTATCTTTCCACCAATTTGTATACTTTGTTGTTTGCGAGACGTGCATGTTTGCTTGCCTGTCTGTGCCTGTCTGTGCCTGTCAGTTCCTGTCAGATTTGAACTTTATTTACCACTTAATTCATGCTTCCAGAAAATAACAATTAAGAGTGTTCGACTAACAGATACTCAGCCAGAAATATCCTTTAATCTGTTTAAAATTTTAACTATTATTCAATTAAAATCTTTATTTTGTACATTTAAAAATGTTTTATATATATAATAATAAATTTTACTTAAATTTTATAAGTAAAGGGTATGCAAAAGTTTATGTTTTGGGTTTTAGGCGGCGCACTATTAAGTTTAATGTTTCTATTGTACGAGTAGCAAAATGCTTAAGTAATCTAAACTTAACTAAACTCTCGGCGAAGTTGAGATTTCCGGATTGCAACTGAATCACTAAGTTATACCCAAGCCAATTACACATTACCGAACCTAATCATAATTTCTAATTTGTTTAAGTGACAGATTAATGTGCTAATAG
Source organism: Drosophila sp. st01m (assembly GCA_018901795.1). Classification (NCBI taxonomy): domain Eukaryota; kingdom Metazoa; phylum Arthropoda; class Insecta; order Diptera; family Drosophilidae; genus Drosophila; species Drosophila sp. st01m. The sequence continues at coordinate 8,638,161 of JAEIFG010001638.1, forward strand.
GCAATTGAACACTGTAGCTATAGGGTCATAAATTAAATTCTGATAAGCTTGGTAATCGTTTAAGACTGTAAGTTCAAAACAAACATTTCTATAAGCTATTTTAGTAGCAACTTTATATAGATATAGAAAATATTTATTAAGAAATCTGTCACCAGTTTGAAGTATGTGAAAACACTTGCAATATAAAATTTATATTGGTGCTAGAGACATTGACCCACAAGTGGAGCAATTTCATTAAAATAGCCATAAAACTAAAAGCATATATTGCACAAATATTCAAGACATCACATGGTATAACAATGGCTAAGTATACAACTAAGAAACGATATACGTACGAAAATGTATTATCTTTAGCTTTAGCATTACGAAATGCGTATGGTTTTTCTGAATTTAGAGAATATAAATGCTATTAGATCTGACGTAGTTTTTGATTTCAATAAATTATAATAATTGCCTACATTTCGTACTGAATGTAGCGAATGGATCTAATTAAAGACATTCCATAATTTTGGCATGTTAGTACATTACGTATAAAAAATTTTAGAGACACATACAATAATTAGATATAGGCCTAATGCAGGCCTCTGTAGATTCAAGATAAATTTTCAAGTGTTTCACAATGGAAAAAAAAATATTTTTTAATTAAATTAGATATTAAAAGTAGCTTGAATAAATTTTGACGAATATCGTGAATTTGACAGATTTGACATAAGTTAGGGCCAATGTAACTGTTATCCTTTAAATGATATACTTTATATTTCAAACAAACACGGATTTATTATGTTTCAACCGCAAAATAAATAAACACTAATATTTCGATCGAACAAAAATATTTCAATTAAGGATTTAGAAAAGGGTTATACTCAAAGCTTTTGGGTATAGTAATTATAATAATCAAAAACCCATTTCAATTCACTCAAAATATTTGAACTAGTTTGATCTTTTTGAATGTTCTGCGGCGACGTGTGCGATTCTATCAAAAGATACGGATAGACGTGTGTTGCGTGCTTCGATTCGCGTTGCTTACTAAATATTCGGCAAAGCGATCCATTTATTTCTAAAGAGTTTTCATAACTTAGTATGCGAGTGTGCGTGTGTGCGTGCATGGTGTGTGTGTGTGTGTGCACAATCGGCACTCTTGTTTTGCCCGATGCCTAGAAGAGTATGTATGGATAGTTTAGTATCGAGTATACGACTATATATGTGGGTGACACACATACAGAGACACATACCAGCACCACAGAAAAAACGTTGACTACCCCAAAAAAAAATGAATAAATGCTAAAATAGTAAATGATCGACATGAAGATACCCTTTCACTAAATTGCAGCTAATCTAAAAATATACAAGTTATAAACTGTCAGCTAGGTAGCTCTAGTAATATCCATATTTACACGTAGATTGCTGTATAGAATCTCATGTTGCTGGAGATCAAGAAAATATATATACTTTATAAGTTCAATGAGTAATTATATTTCTTGTTATATATTCACAATCCTTTTCATTAAATTATAATACCCATTTGCAGTAGTCTACAGGGTACAAACAGCTTAATGAAGAACAGCAGAATTGAAGATACATGCATATTTGTTGTAATTGAGATTGTTTTTTGATTTCTGGCTCTGAACACTACGAATAACTAATGACTATCTTGTACTCATTTGCATTTACATGCTATGAGAAAAACAAAATAAGAAAAAATGCTAAAAACTAATGGATCGAGTATACAATTGGGTCTACATGTTAATTAATGGAACTATACATGTATTTGTAGTATCTACTAGTCCGAGTACTCGCAATTGTTCATTCTTATATTTATTAACATTCACCTTGCAAATGCCGTCGACACACATAGCACGGCTCGCATAAGTGGACTTGGATCGATAATATTCCGCCGGACGTTGGCAAGGTGTTCCATCAATAACGGTATCATTCAGAGTGGCAAAGTATTTCATGCCCAACGGTTTGCAGTTCAGTTCACACTCGGCATCGTCTGATAAAGAGAATTAAATGCAAGTTATTTGTGATTAAAATACGTATACCGTAAATATGCTATATCGTAAAATATGCATATCATAAATACACATATCGTAATTACTTATATCATAAATACATTTGTATACCGTAAATACTAATATCGTAAATAATCTAATCGCTGTGCATATCTTGCCTTTTATATACGGTTCCCAGCTGTATTGTTGACCCTGGAAATCAACTTTATCGTAAGCAGCACATTGAAATGCTCGCATATCGTTAGATTCCACTGGACAGGGCAGATCATTGCACACCTGATAGCGCTTGGAGAGTCCAACACAGGTGTTGCTCAGATATGTTTTACCTGTTGCTGAATTTCTGTAAATCGTAAATTGCAAACAACTTTAGCAAAATGAAAACTAAAGATTTATATTAAATAAAGCAGAGTTATAACCAAAAAAAATATGCAAATACCCATTAAATGGTTAGTATTGCACAGAAATAATTAAAGTACCTATCAAATTAAATAATTATTAAAATTAAAGTATAAAAATACTTTGTTTGGCTAAAATCTTAATATGTATATATTTCTTAATATGGTCATTAGCATGTTATATTAAAATTCCCCGAAACAAATATCTATAAATCTATAAACGCGTTTTTTTTTGTTTTTTTATTTTTGTTTATTACAATTATTGATGCGAATAAACGTAGATAATGATTGAGAGAAAGAGATGAAATCATAATTTAGTTGGATGCGACGAATTTCTTTTGCAAGAAATCGGTCAATGGTGGGTTTCCGGGATTTGTGATTTCGTAGAGGGCCTTCTGCTTATCCTCAACGGAAACTCCATCGGCGAGGGCGGCTTCGGCTTGAGCCTTCAGTGCTTTGATTTCGGTGGCAAACTGAACATCGGAATCGGCCAGGACTTTGGTGAAGAACTCAACGGCACTCTGCAGATCGTGGTTGATCTTTGGCACAGAGTCCTTCTTCAGAAAATTGACAAACTCGGGACGGAAGGTCTTTTCGATATTAAGGAAACCATTTTTCTTAGCCTCGACATCGGTAAGTTTGAGGAAACCGTCAAGATCAGCAACGACTTTCTCAATGTCAGCCTTGAATTCATCACCCTTCAGATTCTTATAGAAGGCGATGGCATTGGTAATATCCTCAGTCAGTTGAGCATCCTGCAATTTTGTTTGGACAAATTCTCCAAACTCCGGTGAGAATTTCGAAGGAACTGTCTTAACGGTTTGTTGTTTCTCATCGAAATTTTCCGTCTTCAAGGCGGACTCGTAGATTGTGATCAGATTCTTAAGTTCATCCTTATGGGAGCCATCGTCAGCGGCAAGGAAGTTCTCGAACTTGTGGAGTTGGTTACGAATATGATTATTTAATCCCTCCACGGGTTCCTCCGACAGCACACACTTTAATGAAAATAATCCTAGTTTCAGATATTGTTCACACAGATTTAATGATCATCTAGTTGTTGACCTACCTGCACAACAAGTGCCAGCGACAGAAGGCAAATTTGAAATAATTTTGACATTGTGGAATAAAGCTTGAATGCACAACAAACCGAACGCGTTGATCGCCGGAAACTCACAGTATTTTAAAACTCAGGTCTCGTATTTATAGCAAAATCTGTTCTCACCATTGGGGATTTTTTCTTGTTCGATCGTCAACACAAGCGTACAAAGTCTGGCATTGTTCAGATTTGCCTTGTTGTGATTTCTCTTTAACTCAAAACAAGTCCAAAAAGTAGTGTGAGACAAGTATGACAAGTAAGAGTCATGCAATCGTGATAAGTAGACTATAAAATACTCTATACCTCCCACCAGATATTTATTAAATTAACATTAATTATCAAAAGTAATCATATACTTTACCGACAATATAATGACGAGAATCGAGTACCAGAAATAACTAAGTTTTCTCCCATACAACATTGATCGCAAATATAAATAATATATATATTGTTTATCTTTATAGAATACCTACTGTTCGCTAATAAAAATTATTGTTAAGAATATGTATCTGGGTTTTGTTTAAATATTCAGTTATTCTCTCATTAAGGGTGATGAGACGGCTGAAGAGTAGATTGTCTTAATTTCTTCTAACGGCAAATATATACAGTTCTATCGATTTTATGCGTCAAGTCGACTAAACTAGCGTTCGAAAACAAAGTAGATTAGTTAAATCAATAATTATCTATTTCAGAGTTTGATAAATAAAAACACAAAATTGATTTTTTATGTACATTAGTTGGAAAAATACAAAAGACCTCTGCCTACCATCGGCTAGCATGATCATAAAATACCCTGCACAAATCTAAATCTATCAAAACAACAAATCGGTAGTAAAAGTGTCAATTACTAACATTGTATTTAAAAAAATATCTACCAACATTATTTGACACAAATGAATATGGTAAAAAATATAAATAAAACAGGGTAATAAATCAACTACACAAACTCATCCCACTTCTCAAATCTGTTTCGTAAATATATTTGAAATGTTGACAAAATAATTAGCATGAATTACTTTTCAGGTAAAAATGACGATACGTTTAGCCAAAAGATCATATAACAAGCAGCAATCTAAATGTATGTCGAATATTAAATACCCTATTAAAACCCTAGCCAACTAATATAATAATTTAGATGGAATTTGCTAAATTAATCTTAAAGTATTACACATATTTTTCCATTATAAAAAAATGTTCTTTGACAAAATCCAACCAAATGTCAATATAATACATAAAAGAAGAAAAAATAAATATTTTTGTAGTGAACAAAGGAAGTAATTATATATTATCAATATATTTTTATTTAGATAAATGGGTAGGCTATAGAAACACATCTGGAATACATAAATGACAAAACTTTATGAGGACGGAAATGCACATTTCGTGACAACATTTTTATTCCCTCGGTGAAGAGTATAAAAAAACCCAAGCTCAAGGCAAAAACCAGTTTAAGATGACTAAAAATCAACAGTTGCAGACTCTTCCAATGAGATATATGTACGTGCATAACAATTTGAGCTATACTTAATGTACCTCGAAATCATAAAACAATCTAGAATTATGGAGTGATTTATTACCTATTCTAAAAATACTGGAATCACATATGCCCTAAACTGATAGATCACTATATAAAGATGTTTACAAAAATCATACACCATTTGCTTACAAACTATATTAGAAAATTTCCTTTACAAGAGAATGTGATTAGTCTTTTGGAAGGGATTTAATGAGCGTTACGTTCAGAACGTCACGCAGATCTTGATAATATAATCGTAGACAGCGTGATCGGGGTCTTAACTGGCTCTTGAGTAGCCGATTTACAACATATGAAGATATACTTAGTAGAGGTCAGTTTGTTTATAAGCATTAATAATGACGAGGCGTCGTTAAATTAGAATTGCTAATTTAATTGGTTAAAAAGAACAAATCTCGTGATATAAACGAAGGTTATCTGCTCTAGTAAATATGTGTATATATAGCGAGTATTCGTATACCTACCGATCAATGCATTTGCGTATCTGATGCATTACGCCGCCTCCGCAACTCTGGGAGCATTCACTCCACGAACTCCAACTTGCCCATCTGGGATAAGGTCGTACTTTAGGCTTCCTGGTTGTCGTACTCGTCATGCTCGTCGTACTCGTCGTGCTCGTCGTGCTCGTCGTGCTAGTTGTAGATATATCTTCGGCTTTAACCAAAATCGGTTCAGTTGTCAGCGATAATGCCGAGGTTGGTATAGAAATCGTCGTCGTCGTAGTTTTTGGTATCTTTGATGACGTGACATTATAAAACTGTTGCTCTGCATTGCTGAGACTTCGCAAAAGATGCGTTTGTGATGCTCTCGTTGGTTCCAATCCATCGTTACCATCCCCAATAATATTAGACTTTGTCGAAGACGTTTCGTTCTCTGCGTACACCTCATTGATACTGGAATTTTGTTTTTCTATGGGTTGCTTATTTATGCGCCATAAATTTGCTAACTCAATTGATAATTTCCCCTTTGTAAACTTTGCTCTATCCGATTTAAGTTTATTGTGTGTATTTAGCCACTCTTGATGTTTCTACAGCATAAAATAGAAAGTACGCACAATCATTAATAATTATTAATTAGCTACAAATTATATAGCTTTAATACCCTTATGCGTTCTATAGTTGATGTATCCGCCACGATCAATTGTGCTAAGGCTGCAACAACCAGGCAAAATCTGAAAATTATGATTATAACAGTAATACAAAATCTATAATTATAACCAATAAGTCGAGTTCTACAATAAATAAAATATATGATCTTATTAGATTTTCAAGAAACAGATTTTTATTTAAGCAGGAATATAGCTTGGCATATCAAATGTTTTAGAGCACATCAATCAAAATTATGTGCTTGAAATACTCTTTACTCTAATAATAAACATTCCAATATTTCCGAAGCACTTTCTTGAATCAGATACTTACGTTAGTATATAAATATGATTCGCCATTGTATTGCACTTTATAAACGGCCGGACTACATAAGAATATTATTAATTAACAATCTGAAAATATAAACAAACAAAAAAATTTCCATTAGATTACAATAACCATATTTATAGTTTTCACAACTCACATATAAATCAGTATAAATGTTAAAAACTATAACATATTATTGATACAGTTTGTTAACCCATGTATAATTTCAAGAGTTTCCTCCCCTTATAAATTCCACGCAAGTTAATTGAGTTCTTTCCCATCACTCGATATCGTAATGTTTGTCTATTTATTTTAATCTAAACGGTAGCTAAGGGAATAATACGTATATTGTTAAAGCTCTTAACGAGTCATTCACAGGCGATGGTTTAACTCGTGAAATACGTGCGATAAAATAAAATCAATTAATTCAATTACATTTTAAATGCGAAGCGAGCTAAAATCTAAAGTATGACTAATCGCGTACTATATAAACTAACAGTCTGCACAAAAAATTCAACACGTTTCATTTTATTTATAAAATATTACTAATGTCAGTGGAAATTATTTTTATAATATATTTCATTAAAAGAATTTTATGAAATGACATAAAACTTCTAATGAATAGTTCAATAACAGTAAAAATAATATGCAATGCTCCAGAAAATTTATAAATAAATTAAGGAACGCCTCAGATAGTACATATTGAATAACTAATATGCATCCAAATAGTTTACCGCAAGAACACATATATGTTAGTATACTAATCATACAAATAGTTTCGAGTACATAGCTCCTCTTGCGGATGTTTTTACGCATAGCTGAGCTTAACAAAAAAAATTGAGAAAAAGAATAATAATGAAGAAAGAACGCATTGAAACATGTGATCATTAATCTGCTCGTAATTTGCGCCGACTGCGATAGAGTTTGACACGCCCATCCCTCATTTATAATGAGCTCAGTTTGGCTCGGCTCGGCTCAGCTCAGTTGAGTTTCGGCTCAGACGAACGCAACGATACGAAATGATACGAAACGTAATGAAACATTTAGTTACATTGGCAAATTGTCTATGTACTCTGTTCCCAACGGTCCCCCAAACGTTTCCAACGTTCGGGTGCGACCGAATTAACTGCGTAGATTGACTTTTTGCGATAGCATCAGAAATTTTCGGGATGAAAAGAGAATATTATCGCAAGCTCATCGGAAGTCGTTAGAACGAACAGACTGGCCGGCCTGTGCTATGAGTAAACATACGAGTACAAACACATACATATATCTATACATATTTTTATTTTCTTCCTAGGTAGAGATATCTAAATAATTTTTCATTGAAAAATGTTAACTTTATTTACAACATCCTTGTTCAGTTTTTCTTAGCCAGTAATGCATTTTTTTCTAGCTAAAACATTAAAATAATCGTTAAATTCTATTTATTACGCACATATATTATAAGTCTATTACTAAATAATACCCATTGTAGGTCCAAGCAAATCGCCCGTGACCATGCTACAAAAAATAGAAACAAATGCGATAGCAAACACTCGAGAAAATCATTTTGTTGGTATCGTTAAATAATTTGGACATTTTTGAGTAATTGTATTTGTATAGAATATATTTATATGTATTGCTCACATGAGAAGGGTGTGTTCTCATTGAGAACTTCACCCAGCTGTGATACATACGATGATATACTGGATAAATAGATTTGTCTGAAATAGTCATAGTAGTATTGACCTTCATGGTGACTAATTTTCAAAGTGAATGTTTCAAAATTGGGTTTTGCTACTAATACCCCAGATTGTCCATAATGGGAATTGTCAAATTCTCCGCATATTCATGCAGTTACGTGAGAAGTTTTTGGTAACAGTCAGCGATCAACTAGAACCATCTTGCATACATTGACTTGGTATATAGAGCAGAACAAATAACCTTTGTGGTTCCACAGATGACTTGAAGATCAACCAAATTTGGTTTTGACAGGATGACAAATTGCTTCCACTTTTTTTGAATTTGCAAAAAAAATTTCAAGAGAAATTTTGTTTGACAATGCGACAACAGATTTTATTTTATATAAGTATTTGTATGTATTTCAATATTTCTTGCAAAACTATCACAAAATTTTTAAATAATAATATCAATTTCTACACAAAGCATTTATAACTTTATAGACTCGATGAGACCGAATATTAGGGATTAAATTTTTATAAATAATTATCCATAAATCATATTTTTAAAATATAATAATATTCAATCGGAAATAAGATAAGCTCTACATTTAAGCATTTTTTATAGATAGTATGTGTATGTATTTGCTATGAAGGTTATTCAAAACATCGACAGCTGTATGCATATGAGTATATTCATATGTGTTGTCGAGTTGCTAAATGAGATGCAGAGAGTGCATCAGCGTTAAGTAACATTAATGAACCCGCGCACTTCTCAAATATGTGTCAATCGACCCATTCCCATTCCCATTCCCATTCTCATTCCATTCATTTGTCAATAGACTCACAGACTGGCGGTCAGACAGGCCGAGGGACAGACAGATACATAGATGCATAAATCTATTTATGAGTCTGTGTGGTCATATTCATATGCATATTTGACTGTTTACAAACATACAGTGGCACTTGAAGTTTGGAACGGTCTCTTACAAACTTAAATACTGTGAAAAGTACCAACTTAACTTAACTCCAAACATGGATTCACACATTTGTAAGCACTTCAATGAGAGCGGCAAATGAATAGATCGGATATACTTAAAGTGAATCCATACGGAAATTAAGACACTTGAATCTAATTCGCATGAAAAGAACAAATGCTTTTGCATTTGAAGTTCTTAAGTCTTTTTAGCTCAAACATACACACATATGTGTATTCATATGTATTTATATCTACGATTATTTATGGTCAATTTTTTTATATCTTGAAGCATGTGTGCACAGCTCGTACGAGTACCCGCAGAACTCTGCAAATAATTTGTAAATGACCCAAATATAGATCTTTTTTTTTTAATCGATCTCCGGCAAACATTTAAATAAATAATAACAAACAAACAAATATGAGAAAAGAAAAGCAAAAAAACAAAACAGCCGGCAATCGTTCCTCAACATTTCCTACATCGTTATGAAACATTATAATTTATTGTTGTAAATACTGTAACCAATCTTCTAATGAGAACAGTATGAGGCAGATTTGACGCATTCAAAACGATACTCTTAAAAAATGTTATTCGATTGCGTTTTTCGAAGTTAAATCTCAACGAGTTTTTAGATTTAAAGATTGTAAAGACACTCAGTCAATATTCAGTTAATATTCGTGGAATCAAAACCAGTATCAGTAAAAAGTCAATAGAGTATTAGACTATGAAATATTCTGTACACTTTGTTTTGAGTTCAACGTTTCCAATATTGAACAAAAGTGATGAAAATTTAAAACAATTACTTAAAATTAAAGGAAAAACTCAGTATAATTTTAATAAAAAAAATTATTTTTTACAGTATCGATTTCAACTATTTCCCCAATTTCATCATACCATTCACAAATATTTTAATGGGTATAAGGCATATAAAAAGGTCTCATGCTACCTACAATATTTAATGTCTTCATTTTTGATTGTGTATCCACATTGATCTGGGTGCCATTGTCTTCGCGAAGACAATAAACTTGTGAGATTGATTGATGCACTTGAAAATTGAAATGATGGCAGAAGGCAGTAATGTCATTGGGCCATAAGTGCATTTTGTAATTGTGACGTTGCGATGAAATGCCTATAGCCATCAAATACATTTCAATCTCTTTCATTTTTCCCCATATCTCTTTCGATGTGGCTTGGCACTGTTGCACTTTCAATTCAACTTAGTTGCCCCTGCCCCTGCCCCTGATGCAGCCACAACGGACTGTTGCAAAGGGGCACGTGTGACACGCTACGGAAAATACTTGGGAATAGGTTTAGTGTCCAAAATATTGGTCACACACTATAAATTCGCTTTCATTCAAGATTTATTACTGTAATTCCGGTTGTAATCTTGTACATTTAGGAGCTTTCAAATTTATTTTAATGATTATCATTAATATAATTTTTATGTCTACACATTTCGTCAGCAATATTTACTCTAATGAAGACCTTACGGGTATTTTAGATTTTAGAATAATAATTACGTTACAAAAAATTATATTTTTATGTTATGTATCTGTAACATAATGTACTTTTTGTTACACTTGACAAATTATAAAGTATATAATATGATCACATTCTTTATAAAGTTCGTATTACTATCAATAATAATTGCTGAACATTAAATGGAAAGTCGCGATTTAAACACATTTCAAATATGTGTAGATTCAAATTTAAGAATATCTCATCGATATTACCAAACTAAATTTCCCTGATGTACAAAATATAAAGCATTTAATTTTTATTTTACTTTATTTTTCAATATAAGAATACTTGAGTAAAAGTATGAACTTCTATAAATATTTAAATTGAAGATTAATAAAATACTTACCCTTAAATGTTGATAAATAATTTATTGTAGTTATTTTTTGAAAACTAGTTGCTAGGTATTCATGAATACATATGTCATGTGCATATGTATAAATGGACTCCAATAAATCTCATAACTCATCAATGATTATTCATTGACAATCGATTTAATTTAATCAGATTTAAACACGCACACACAATTAATCACAACATAAATGGTATGCTAATATATTCACTATTCAAAAACGCCAAAGGAGTAAACGGTTTTGCGGGTATGATAAGGGGAAAAGATAGCGTTCAATGTGATTTTAAATACCGCCTCCAAATAAAAAACTGTCAAATACGAATTTGCTCCCGATGTAATATTTTCGATTCAATTAAAGCCGCCGTCATCATCGCGTGGTACGCAAATCCAAACTAAAATCGCTGGAAAATCGTTTTGGGAATTGAAGCGCGATGAAGACAGCTTCAGCCTCAGCTTCTGCCACTGTCGCTGCCGCTGCCGCTGTCGCTGTCGATAGCGACGCAGACGCCAGCAGAGGCCAGCTACTGCCAGGCGACACAGAACTGTAAACTGCGGGGGAGGTGGCCAAGGGAGGCGGGAGGTGACGATGGCTTCGTAGCTGACGGCGCGCGCCCAAAAAGTCTGGATGATGCGTGCTTACATTCATGGAAGTGTGAGGGCGAGAGTGAGTCTGAATACGAGTGTGAGTGCGAGTGCGAATGTGAGTGCTAGAGCATAGAAGCATAGAAGGAATCAAATGTGAGCATATATAGAAACTCTTGTTGTTACGCACTCACAAAATCACAAACATTCGCTCGCATATATTCGTAATCCAACATAAGAGTATTCATATGTACATTCGTGTATGTAAATAAAACACACATTGTTTTATCACAAGCGGAAATGTTGGCTACACACAATTGTGCGCAACGAAGTCACAAACAGGTGCATTCACATTCACATTTACGATCACATTCACAAATACATTCAGTAAGTTTACCATAGAATTACACGCACTTTATTTCATGTGGTAGTCTCATCAAATATTTGTCATGCTAATCCCCTTTGGGATCTTTCACAATGGTAATGTCAACTACAGCATCCAGAATTAAGCAAAACAAGATAGAAGTTAATGCTTACTTACTCCTAAAATACAATTACTACATATATTTAATAACAATTTTCAAATTAATATCAGAGTATATCAGATACTTTGGGTATACTATGACTTTTATCCAAACCAACTCGAACTTAAGCTCTTCTTAAATACATATTTATACATTATGTCATATTTTATTCGCAAATTCATGTTTGGGTTAGAGTTCAGCAGACAAATTTATATGACTCACTAAAACATGATATGACATTATAGAAAAATTCATCAAATTCAACAGATGTCATAATTTATTTCTACAACTATGAAAGAATGTCAAACAAAAATAATTTATTTTTTGGGCAATTTAATAGTTTCTTAATTTGACAATCTTAACGTCAAGTGAACGAATTCCGCAAAATCTTCCAAGTGTACAGAAACCGGAACCGATAAACAATTTAATAATTGCCAATTTTTATAAAATGTAAAAACTGGAACATGGGTTTAAAATGCTTTTTAAGCAAATTGCAAATTGCAAAAACTGGAACACGCTTAAGAATTAATCTATTTTGCATAAATTTAGTTATTATACAATAAATGTTTACTTAATTGATTATAGATTTTAATTTAAGATATTTGCAAAGCTTGTTTTACTCCCGTTAGTTTGGATTTTCTTTACTTATACCACTTTCGGAGAAACTTTAAGCTGCAAGTTTAGTAAAACCTATAAAGCTATAGAAAAGCATGTTGCACTCAATTAGTTAGTATGTATCGCGAAACTCTCCATACGCATTATCATTAATTTCGTTTAGGCCTTGAGACTTTGAGACGGGTTTCCACTTCGAATTATTGCGTCAAATTTATTAACTCTTTGTATACTCTAGCTAGAAGTACAATCTCTCTTAGACTTCAAATGTAACGCATTGAGGAAGGTAGCATAAGATAAATCGAATTACTAAGGTTAATATATATTAAGTCCCACTCATAGTATAAAAGACACAGTAGCTGATTGAAAGGGTATTAACTATTCGGCATATTTCGGAAAAGCTACATGAGCAAATAAGAAAAAGTTTTAGCGAACGATAAACACATTCCCATATTTTCAACAAAAACAGTGTATGGAAAATCAACTTACAGAAGCCAATATGAAAAAGTTGTAGGAAAGCAATAAAAAGTTTGGATCGTAATTTGATAGTTTAACCGAATTCTATACGAAAGAGCGAGAAACATAAATTGAATATTTTCATTTGATTTCATCATTAATTAAAAGTGTTCTTTAATTGATTTGATATTCTTTATTGCGGGCAATTGAAAATTAAAAGAAGCCTTTACACACACACAACAATTTCTACTTGGATTGTGGGTCATTAATTGCGGAACGAAGTCATAGATTTTAAATGGATAATCGTCTTTATTGACCCTTTCCCTGACATCAGTGTAATATATTAGAGTTAATTCCCAGAAGGAATTATTGCGGCTGTAGTTGTGCCTTTGGTTTTATTACACTAGAAATTAAATTGAGTTGGAAATATGACATATTCAGATGGTAAAAAAGTTAAACTAAATAAGTAAATATTTTCGAACTTGTTAGCATTATTTAAGAACAAGTTTTAAGTTTTTGGATACAGATGACTTTCACTAAAACAAAAACAAAGTCAGCAAGGATTTAAGAATAGACACGTTGGTTTGTGTAGCGTTGTTAATCTTTTGATTCACATCCCTACAACGACAGGGTTCTGATAGGTTCTCACGTTCAGGACACCATTGGTCAGACACAAGCATGACATTGCCTTTGATCTGTTCCTGCATGCACTCAAAATGACGGATGCGCTGTCCAAAGGAGCTACCACCAGGACATTCACAGCTGCTAAAATTGCTTGGCCGCCAAAATGCAGGGCAGAGTCCTCGATTGCAGTTGTAGATGTCATCATTGAATGTGGGTTTCTCCACGTGGGCACACCGACGTGGTGTGTAATAACGCGTTGAAGATTCTCTCACACAAACACAACGGAATATGGGTGTCTGTGTACCAGGACCACATGATCGATTACATTCACCGAATCCCAATAATTTCCAACTGAATCGACGTCGTTTACGTTCCCGAATGCGTTGTCCATACCCCGAATCCGTATCATTAATGGGCTTTCCCCATTCGTCCCAGACTGCTTGGAGTTCTTCTTCCTCGATTACGGGTGCAGAAGATATGGGAATGGTATAGTTACATTGTATATCATTCATAGGACTTTTGATATCTCCACAAAAGTACTAAAAAGATAAAATTTTATTTTGAGTAAAGATATTTTTATAAAGAAAACTCATAAGTTTTTTGTACCATAAGGTTGAAAGCCTTTGAGAGGGGACCTCTGGCTGTAAGCAAACCATTTTGCTGATCATATTCATAATTATCATCATTAAAAGTAAACAATCCATTGTCAGCCATTTTAGAACGATCTGCATTTAGTAGTAAAACTTCAGCAGGACTTTTCAGTGCTGAAAATGTCATGTAGCTGATTATAAGACGTTCGAACAAACAGTTGGTTAAAAGAACAAATACATAAATATTTTGTAAAAACAATTATTTGACTAACTGTAAGATTCAGAATGACTTACCCAAGGAGTTCCCCTTTTGTCTTATAGATAGATTCATGGCACCAATGGGTATTGTGACAATGTAATTGTAATTCTTAGTCAGATTTCGTTGATTAAATATTTCCGTTACGTGCTTACACAATACGGAACCACATTTCAGTTGACTATCGCGAGTTGTCACAGGACGAATCAGACCGCTGCTGTGAACAGCCTGAAAAAATAATCATTAATACCTAAATACATGTGAAATACTCGTACTTGAACTGATTTCATCAACCGCTGAGCGAATATTTCCCAACTAATAATCTAAGACACCTAAGTGCCACTTGAATCTTTTGACACAGTTTTTTATATTTGTATTTTTGGGAGAGTTCGGTGCCTCCGAGGGGTGTACGGGAAGTATGGAGAGTCGTTAGCGTAAGCCATAAAAACAATGCAAGGCTTTGTATCTGGGCTAATTACATATGTATGTAAGTATTTGTAATTATCAGGCGATAATGGGGTCATGTCAACAGAAAGCCCATGAAGCATAGTCCCATTATCTATACTTTTTCTTTTACTTGCCCCACCTCCCCCACCGTACTTTACAGTTGGCGCTTTTCACTGGCCGCCGGTTACGAGAAGTAATTAAATTATAAATTGGAGAGACCCGAAAGCCAAATGAAAATGGAAATCATTGGCAAACGATATTAATTAAGATTTATTACATTTTGGCAGCATTTCAAGAACCAGTTGCATGTGTGTGGCCCCCCACATAAAGCATTTTAACGGACTATAAGTACTCATCGAGTACTCATACCTAAGCCAGTATGAGTACTCATATGTGTCATAGGCACTTAAGCAATTTGCATGCTTATGGTGAAAATTGGCTTTGGCCAATTTAACTTGGCCATAAAGAGAAACCAAACGCAGTCAACAATTCAGCATTGAATTGCAGTTGCCCTTGCTCAAAAACCTTTATTAAAATTCAAATATGGAAATATATATTTAAGTTTATATTGTTACAGATTACACATATATTATTACAAGTCTTTACCTATGAATAAACGGTTGGAATAAAGAGAGCAAGCTTTTACAATGACAACAATACTTAAACTTCAGATACACATTAGATGACATCACTTATAGAAAAAACAACGAGTCGAAATAAAATTTTATTGAGATGCCAATTCAACGCCGAAAGAATTCAATTTGCAATTGGAATAAATTTACGCAATTTAAATCCTCACAGAGGCCGGAAGACGCAAAGTTATTATTTACAGATGGTCTAACAAACAAGATATGAACAAGAAAACGTTACGCAGCAGACGAAATACGCTAACAAGTCTATCAATAAGAAAGAGAAGATATCTTCGGCAAGTCAAGTATTTAATACCCTAACGAATTCTATTAGATTTCTTTTTTTAAAGCTACACTAGAGTTTTCTTACTAAACTTTGGCTTTAATTTGTTTGTTTATATAACAACTATATGAGATATTAATAGTAGTAGCTGTAGTAATATGTTACACTATTTGTACCAGAGCTATAATGCGCTCTGTTGAATGTAGAAACACTTTTCCTATATCAGTTGATTAATCCGAATACAAAGCCGGATATGTCTCCCTTAATTAAAAGATATTTATCGATTTGCAATAGAAAAACGTTTCGGAAATGGGAGCAGACCTTTATCATCTCACTTACCCGACATATTCCCTCCACACACACAGCTTGGCGTCTATAGAATTGTGTATAATAGACGGCCGGACGATTGCACGGTGTACCATCGGTGACAGATTGGTTCATACTAATGACTAAATCAGAACTGACTGGTCTGCAGAATAGCATGCATTCGTCATGTTCTTTCTCGTATCCGACCCAATTGTAGAACACTTCCCGATATGGCACACTGTTAAATCTTTCGCATTGCTCGTCACGCAATCGTTGTTTCCCAGCCTTACAGCGTTCTTCCTTGCATTGACGATACCGCTTTAATACTCCAAAGCAGCCCACTGTGCCATTACCTGGATAGAAACGCCTTTCCACAGTTGCCTCTTGTGTGGAATTCTTAGAACTGTGAATCAATAAACATTTTACATACATTTGGAGATTCCTTATACAGAACAGCTTGAATTTGCATACCGCTCGATGCATTCTCGCTTTTTGATTTGCACACAAGTTGTAGAACATTTGCTCCACTTTTCCCAGCGATCCCATGAGTAAAATGTTCCTACTCTTTCAAATGTACTTGCATTTCGCTGATGTGTTTGTTTGCTAACTTCACTTTCATCCGCATAGTCACCATAATCATCGTCACTATCCTCATTTACTTCCGATTTAACCAATACATTCGTTATGTTGTCTATATCGTCTGTGGAGGCACTGCATCGGTAGAACAGTGCCGCACACAACAAAAGCCTGAAACAGAAAGTTATCTTAAAATAAATAATTGAATACGTATAAATTAATTCTTCTAATCCGATTTCCATTTTGTTTGAGGGAAAAACTTACATAGATACACGGTATTTTTCAAACCAGCATACTCTACCACACAACTATATAAGCTATAACATAATTCAAAATGTGACTGATTAATCACCCAAGCAAGGTTAACATTTGACAGTGATTAAATTATTAATACTGCGACGAAATCTCTTTGAAGCGACTAAAGATTACTTTGGAAATGTACATGTTAACAAACTAGACTTTGAATATAAAAATGAGCATTGCTCGCGCATGAATGAGTTAATTAAATATAAGTATTTATATGTACATATTTAAAACATTTGACTATCAGCCGATCCTATAAAAGTGTAATTTTTATTATTTAATTTAGTACGTTCACTGACCTTATCAACTGCATTCTGTTGTCGATTATACTTAGTTATATTTAATTCTTGCGTTGTGCGTTGAAGGTTTATACCATTGAAAATATCGAAACGCTACTAAATCGTTCTAAAAAATCGAGAGCCCTCTTGCCTAGACATAAGCATTGCATCTCAGCAGTCAGAAAAGATCGATTGTGTGAGTACGACATCTGTATTTCGATTTGGCCGAGGCGAGATGAGTTTAATTATTTCATATGTATAAATATTAAAATAAAAATAAGTTTTTATTGATGTATATTCTTTTTAAGCTATTTATTAGTTTTCATCGAGATCTGCGCGTTTTAGCATAGGTTCCGTGATATTATAATGCTTGGCATATTTCTGTAAAATAATAAGAAAATATTTGTAATATATGCTTTGTAATTCTGGATGCTTGTACGTACCTGGCAAAGTTCGACATCTAGGCGACAAATGGCCTGGTTCGAATCGTCCATAGTAGACACTTGTTGTACAGTGTTGACTGTTACATGTGGCAATCCATCAGTGCCATCTTCAATCGAAATCAGATTTTCTTTAACAAGAAATGAAATAATCAATGCATTCTGCACGCTATCCATAAAGTTATGGGGATTGCAGATCAGTTTAAAATATGGAATTGGCTGGTTATTTTCAGCACGGTAAATACTCTTAATTTGCCTCATAACATGATTGACAGCTGTTGAACCTTCTCCTTTGCGTTCAAGTTTGTCGGTTTGCTTTGGACGTTTTTCTTCAACCTACAAATATCAAAAATATATATTATATGAAAATATGTAATACCAAAAGCATAATAAACAAATCAAAGACCGAAATATTTAAAATCTAAATATGTATCTTACATTCTTCGTGGATTTGCGTGCAGCGCGTTGTTTTGGAACGTGTTCCTTTGGTTTGACATCAATAAATGGTAGCATTGAGGCGCTTGCAAAGAATGGTGTTCCATACTGACATGCAAGGCTGCACAGTGCATCCCAGTTTTCAGAATTATCTTGAAAGACGAGATTGTTCTTTATTGTGTGTAAGTAGGTTACTTTTCGCCATGTCTACTTACAATCGCAGTACAAAACATTCTGTCTGTAAAATTTGTATTGTATTGTATGGCCTTGCCAACAACTTCATGATTTCGCCGGAGGAGCTCAGTGTCCAGCACAAGTTCTGTGGAATTTGTTCTGCGCTCTTCATAGCCCTGTACTATGTCGTTGGCCTTGCTCAATATATCGTGAATGGCCGTTATTGACTCGCCAAAGGAGCAGGTTTCAATCTTTTGTTCTTCACGGATAAATTAAATTAGCATTCAAGTTGCAAATTGTAGATTCATCACTTACCAATCTGAATATTTTTTTCAATTAAGTCTTGCAACTCTATAATGCGTTCGTTCTCGTCAATATTGCCCTCCTGTTCAGTTGAATCCATGTTCTCGTATTAAGTGTTCTTATTATTAAATACTATTTTATTTAAGGCGGCAAGTCGCGGAATGCTTCTTCTAATAAAGAGCAGCGTTATCGATAACAAATCTTGTTATAGTGTACTTACGATGACTAGCCGATGAATTCCCAAAAAGTAATAAAAATCGACTAGAGTTGTAAATAAAAAGCAGGGCATGTTTTTAAATGGATTTTATATAAATGGATGAGGTCGAAATTTTAATCATGTCTAGCGCAGTCTACGAGTAATTACATTACATTACTTTCTAAGCTTATTTCCCTGTGCTAATGGCCGGTTTCCCTGCCCTGAAGATCCAGCACGCATCCCGCCGTTTCCTAATCCACCACCAGTTGGGCCACTGCGAATACCAAAATTATTTCTGTTGCCGCTTCGTGCACCTCGTTGATTTTGGTTTTGTTGTGAATTGCCGCCACGATTTTTGTTGAGTTCTGCGCGATTTCGGGACTTGGCTTGAGCATCTTCTTTGACCATATCAATAACTTCATCGGGAATACGTAAGTATTTAATTGTACTTCCTCGTATGTAACACTCCGGCATGCGCCAAAACCGGTCGCCATCCTGGAATGACACAAAGTGAGAAAGTAATAATGCCGGTAAACCTTTGAAATTGGGATACAGGGAATATTGTACACACCTTTGAAGTGCAAATTACGTCGCGCAGATTAATATTCATCCAAGAGTCGCAGCTTACCAAGTGTCCATTATAAGTTTCACCATTCTTAAGCTCCACCAACTGCGAAATAAAAAAGAAGCAGTAAATACGTTTACATATTACAAGATTTGTGTCCACTTACCATAGGGTGACTCTGTGCTGTCTTCAAAAGTGACAATGGCAACTGGGAATAAAAATATACAAAATTTATATTTTGTTTATATATTGTTTGAGCGGACAACAAATAACTTACCATTTCTACTTTATTTGTCTTATTAAAACATGCAATGTATATTAGAGATGAGTAATCAAGGCAAAAGCTGAATTCTTAGATATCGATAAATATATCGCAAGTTGACTGATTGCTCGTGTCTATCGATTATACTACCAAATCGAGATTAAAATGAAATCATTTAAATAAAAAAATTAAATAGACTAGTCGAATTTAAAAAAAATCAATTCAAATTTTTATTCACTTCTTTTTCGCTTTTTCAATAATTTTTCTCTAATTAAGGGTTTATACTTTTCGCGGTTTTTCGCTTTAGTTTTTTGGAAGTCTTTAAATTGCTTATCCAATCCCTTCACATACTCTTGAGACAAAGTCCATTCTGAAATACCAGAGCGCTTTGTAGGATCATTTTCTGCCGAGTATTCTGGTATTTCAACGCCTAAGCGTTTGCAGACTTTTGTCAATATTTCGTCAATATAACTGGAAATAACGAGATGTGCTTTCCTGTCCTGTAATGGTACAGAATGTATTCGAGTAAGGTACATAATAAAAACATGTCCTTTCTTACATGTTTTGTGGGCTGCAGATTACAAATAACAAGTTTCCCATCATGCTTGAGACTTTTAAGAGGTAAATTACCGCTTGGTACAATTTGAAGTGTGGTTCCCAGGGTTATATTCAAGTCAGCAATGCTTATTTCGAGAGAAAAAAAAATATTATTGGGGAAATAACTTAAAAGTTTAAGGGATATCTTACGTGGAATGCATAAATGCCATATCTAAGTCACGTTCCGGGAGATCATCTTCCCAATCCAGAACAGTATCTTGCATAATTCCACCGCGGCAACTACGGCTGTTGCCAAACTCAGCGGATTTGCATGGAAGTCCCAACTGCTTTTGACCCACAGTCTCCACAGCCGTTGTCCGAACGAACTGTCGACGACACTTTTGACATTGCTCTATAAACATATTACCATGCAACTCGGCCAAGAACTTTCTATCCAGTCCAGATTTTAAATGCAAACCATCAATGTTTTGTGAAACTATATATTGAATGTAACCATGTTCAACTAGGGATCGTAATGCCATATGAGACTTCGTAGGCTTTGCTTCGTCAAAAGAGGTATTAAATGTTGGCTTCTCGCCCTTTTGTTCAAGTGTCCAGACGCCCTTGGGTCCTCTAAGATTCCAATTACAATTATAAATCAAAAAGGTAGAATGCAGTTTATGATTTTAATATTTTTCCAGATTACCTAAAATCAGGAATACCAGCTGAAGTACTTATTCCTGCGCCCGTATGCAGTACAACATGTTTGGACTCTTGTATTAAATTACCCAGTTCCTTACATTTTTGGATAACAGATTCTTCGCTATCAAAATTCTGAAGAAAAAAAAATTTGTGTATATTCATATACACTCTTAGGACGGAAATAACAAATACTTTCTTACCTCTGGAATGCCAAGAACTCCTTTATTTTCGTATTCTGACAGCCCTTCTGCATAATTGCAACTCATTTTAAATGTATTTTGTTGGCCAATAACTTTGTAAAAAATTGTTTACATGTTTATTTTGTAGGAACAAGGAAAATACGCCTATCGAATGCTATTCTAACGATACAAACCACCGATAATAATTTCAATCGATAGTTCGCGAGCTCTTCGAGCATCGGTCAGCTGTTAAATGTTTTGATTTTTTAAGAGCAAAAATGCAGTTCAGAATAGCGCAGAAATTATTGAAAAACATTAATGGCGGCGGAAAATATTTACAACGGAATTTTTTTCAAATGAAAAAGCGGTATGGCTTATATGCATATAATATATTTGCTATAGATTACTATCCAGATATTCTATCGGTTGAATACTTTCTTTTTGCCATTGATAACTAACATACATATACCATAATTATGCAATTTCTATATTTATTTTGGCAGTTGAGATTTGAATGAATATGTGAGATAAAGATATTATTCAACTGATGGAAAATGGAAAACATGCTTCCCCTCTAAAAGCATTTTTGCATTACAGAGACAATGGCAAATGGGAATTAATTCGGAGCGCCGGCAAAGTTTCGGCTGAACGGATTGTGCCTGAGCATATACAGAAACCTCCATACTACTTTAAGCATATGGCAGCAGGCAACACTTTGGGAACCCCTGAAATTAAAAATGCGGAGCAATTGAAGCACATGAGGTCCAGCGGTAGATTGGCAGCACAGATACTTCGCGAATGTGGCAACAGGGCTAAAATAGGAATAACCACTAATGAAATAGACGTCTTTGCACACAATAGTATTCTTTCCCACAATGCATATCCATCGCCACTGAGATATGCTGGGTTTCCAAAATCAGTGTGCACTTCTATAAACAATGTAGCCTGCCACGGGATTCCCGATGATCGCCAGTTGGTTGATGGCGACATAATCAACATAGATGTCACCGTGTATCAGAATGGCTTTCATGGCGATTGCTCAGAAACATTTCTCATTGGAGACGTTGACGAACGTGGACGCTTCCTGGTAAACTCAACACGCGAATGCTTGGAGAACTGTATTGCACTCTGTGGTCCCGGTGTACCCTTCAACGAGATTGGCAAATACATTCAAAGATTTTGTAACGAGCATAAGCTTGAATCAGTTGCTGCTTTTATTGGCCATGGCATTGGAAGCTATTTTCACGGTCCACCCGAGATCTATCATTATGGTAAGAACTTTATATAAAAAAATAATAATAATAACTAAAAAAAAAAAACTTATTCTATACAGCCAATGATGAACCGGGTGAAATGCAACCAGGCATGGTATTTACCATCGAGCCCATACTGTCCCTTGGTGGTGGGGACATAGGACTATTAGAAGACGGCTGGACGGCAGTTAGCTTGGATGACTCGCGAAGTGCACAATTCGAACACACCATTTTAATCACAGAGACTGGCGTTGAAATACTTACAAATGTCGTTTAGGAGCATGTATTGATGTACACATAAATGTTGAATTTTATTGCAGGGTTGAGTGAAGCGAATATTGACATAAAATTGTTAATAAATACTTATGCCGGCTTGCATGAAAATTTGTTTCCAGGTGATTGCTATAAGTTAAATAATTTGCAGATGCTTGGATATTGGGAACAGTTCAATAATTTTCCGTACTGAAGATTGTTTATACGGTTAAATGGCTAGCTGCAAATAGCAGTTGACTTTTGTACGGGCTTCTGTATCGGCAGGAATAGTTTAAATTCTGGAGGCAGTTCATCTTCCGAATACAGTCTATCAGAGAAATAAACACGACGTATTCGACAGTTTGCATGGATTTGCACCCGCAAAGTTTCAACATAGTTGGTGCCGTAGGCTCTTCGTGTAAAGTCTGATAGATTGAATTGAATCTGATTCCAACCCTCATCCAAACGCATTGGCATTGTGCATATGAAAGGCTTAACCCGAGTGGTGGATTGATAATTGCTAGCACGGAACCGGCGCCTCACATTCTTATCATCAAGAACCTGTTTAATACAAAAGAAGTTAAGGACAATGAACTATTGCAATTAACATCCTGTACTTGCCTGTACTTCGAACGTAAAGTATTTCTTCATATTCTTGATTATCATCACCAGGAAGGGTAACTTGATGCCCAATGTCTTCTTTGGATCTGCCGGGCACGTTATAAATGTTGTGCTCACATTGGTTCCCACTATTTCCAAAACCAAACTCTGGATGTCATTATCAGTAATGCGCTTTATATGGCCATTGCGCACCTTCTTGTCCCATAGCTGAAGAGGCTTCGAACCAATGCTATAGAGTATCGACAGGAATCCAGATTGGAACGTGTTTTTAAACATTTCGCGCAATTTTATATTTATGTGGACTGTGCCGTGTCAGCGTTAACTCTAGCTTTAGCAATTTTTTATTTGGCCAGTCGTCTCTGGCCGATAAATTTTGCGCAGCCGGAATTTGTAAAAATTACGAACACAAGTACAAAAGTATACTAATTTTCTTGTCAAGTCAATAATTTGTAAACAACATGTGTGTTGCTATTAGCAACAGTTAGTGTTGGTTTGCTCATGAGTTAGTGAACCAAAGAACCAAGTGAACATATTCCTTCCAAGTTGTTCTTTATTGCTCAAGAGCTGTTTTTTTGCTTATGGGTGATCAAATTGTGACCGCAATCAAAATTTATTTCCCATTAATTTGGCATCACTATGTCTATGGTTATCGGATATCTAACCACACAAAAATTTATCGATTGCATATATCGTTATTCGAATTGCATTTGTTTCGTGGTCGTGGTTGTTTTGCAAGACACAATTTAAAGCTGCAAACTGTCCATTCTTCGAATTATTGTCTTCAGATGTGGTACTCATTGATTGATTTCTAGCGATTCAAGGTGCCTTTCTTTATTTACAAGTACAAATCAAAATCTATTCTATTGCTCGAATAAAAATTAGAATTTTCTCCAACTTTTCGTACGTAAACACCATCCTTGAAGTAGTCGCCTGTTGACCAATTTAGCATTTTCTCTGTACTATAAGGGCCCTGAATTTCTTCATCGGTCTGCTTCCATTTAAATTCCCACTTTATTTCATTCGTATTCGGTTCATCTTCCTTTTCCGATGTCTTTAAGTGTTTGGACTCCTTTTCTTCGAAATCATCAGCGTACATGTCAAATGTTTCGCCTGCTGGCTTACTTGTGCTTGGCAAATCCTCCAGCTTGCGCATAATCTTCTCATAAGTTTCTTGATAAATATCCATGTTTCCAGTGTTCGAGAGTATTTCATTTGCGACTTCAGTTAGTTTAGAAATTTGCTGTGTCTCACTGTTTTCAATACCAGCTTTCTTCTGCCTCAGTTTTTCCAGTGTTGTTAATTTAGGTCGCTTACGACCCAATCTCTGCAGGGCCATTTGTACGCTTTCACCCGGCTTCATAAACTCGACCATTTTACGTAAGGACACAGAGAGGTTGAATGTGGGTAAATCAGCATCGGCCGAGTTTTGGTTCTCATTATTTGGATCAAAGTAGTTCTTGTCTTTCTCTACCTAAAGCGTATTTACGTATTTATAGTTAATTAAATGATTATTTAGTATGGAACGAACATACCTTAACCCAGTCAATATTGTCCAGCCAGTTATCTTTAATTTCCGATTCCTTATTCCAGTGATAGTGACCATCCTTATCGAAATGTCCCTCTTCGAGCTCTTCGCGCATATTGAATGGAGTTATCTTGACATCGTCTTCAACTTTGCCAACACCCTCCTCGCCACCTTCGATGTCACTGTCATTCAAATTGTCCCTGCAATATATATATATAGCGATTAAAGTGGTGCATTAATATATTTTGAATGTTTACTTTTCGTAGTCATCTGAGTCCTCTTCATCCGAGTCCAACGTGTGCTTCTTTTAAAGAATTCATTGTCGGCCATATCAAAATTCTGCTTTCTCTTTGATGCCATTGTTGAATAAACTTTGCTGTTTACTACTATTGGTTATTTTATTCAGCCACTTAATAAAAATTTACTATTATTGTGATTTCAGGTCTCATTTGTTTGACTTTCTTGTTGTGGTTCACTTTATTCCAGTTCTTTTAAAAGAACCACTTTTGAGATGTTCACACCATGGTGTAATTTAATTAAGGTTAACACTAGTCGTTGAGGGATCTAAGAGTGAATCAGGCTCTACATTTAAGAACTTGTGTTGAAATAAATATTCATTTTTTTGTAGTATTTTATTAGCTATTAATATAAACATATTATTTTTTAGTATTCAACAAATAAAATTCATATTTATTAATAATAATATAAACTTCTCGTCAATTATCCGTTAACTGAGTCTAGTTTACTAGTACTCGTATTTAAATGCGAGCGAATGAAAAATAATTTAATTTGAGACTATTTCATTTATTAGAATTGTTTTAATACAGGACGATTCTGCAAGGATTGCAATTCGCTAAGTAATAAGGCCACATTATATCTTAAGCGTTGGAACATGGATAATGGCAATTCCAAAGTTCGGTGCTCTCCATTAATTAGTTTAAAGTGCAGCACTATAGTAGGTTTATCTAATTGAGCCATCCTAGAAAGTGAATAATTCATTATCAACTATACATACATATATGTATCAAGCATAAGAATCGTACTTGGAAGTCAATGATATGTTAATTCGCCACTGCATGTCTAGCATTTTTGCTCTTTCCATTTTAGTATCTGCGAAGTTTTTACTCAGGGTTGTGCGATGGTTAAGAAGAACCTTAGCAAGATCCTCCACACAGGTATCTGGTAGGCTAAAGAATAAATGCAATTATATTTGTGACACGCACTGTTACGCAGTGTGAACCTAGCATAAGAATCGATTTTAAAGACAATTTACCTCAAATCGTCAGTTAAACACTGACGAAGTTCATGATCTTTTACGATGCCTTTTGGATATCGCAAATATATTTGCATTATTAGCAAGACCATTGTGAACAACTCACAAAAATTCTTGGGAACTTCGTGCCCTGCATTTTTAAGTTTGTTGATTGCAAGTGCTAAGACATCTGGAGACGACTTTTTTGTTTCTATATAATGCACAGATACTTGGATTAATACTCGTAGCGCTGATTTAGTTAATTGTGGAGTATATAAAGAGTAAGGCTTGACGCTCTTTAAAATGTGATAACGAAAGTTTGAAGACATTTTATGTATTTTCTGCTGTTTGTTTACTTATTTTGCTGATTTTGTTGAGTTTGCTGTTGCAATTCAACTAGTTCCATTTAGAGATGGGCGATGATGGACATAATCATCGCATTTAATCGTTAATAATTAGAAAAAGATAGGGTAGTTTGTATAGTTGTAAAACTTAGAGTGCAATTTTTTTCTCAATATCTATGACGAAATTAATTTTGAACGCTCTGGATACCGCAACAATTTTATATTTATAAGGCATGACATTTTGGAAAATGCGTAGAACAAAAACGATAATGCGGGCGACTAGAATACATTTTAAAAGATTTTATTTTGCAAAAAACTTAAATTTTTTAAAAATGTCTCAATCCACAATTTGGTAGACGAGTTTCGAACACGCCTAAGACATTTAAAACGAGTACATGTATATATTATTCTTCGTTAAGCAAATAATGTTCACGAACAACGAAAGAATGAACTTAGAATTACATTGGTTTAAAATGATTTTTCATTGTAGCGATCAAATTATTATTCAAGAGAAATAAAGTTGCAAGATAAAATTTTATGAATTTACTATAACTATTATAAGTGTAATTTTATGTTCATGTTTTGATAATGGGAATACATAAATGCTGGTTAATAATCTACATTTAAAGGGTTATAAACAACTTCAGCTCACAATCGAATTCGTCTCGAGACTTATTAAATTGCTGGTATTTATTAATTTTTAAAGTAAATTATAATTAGTGTACATTTTGATTTTGGTTGTATGAATAAACGAGGTAAGATAATCAAATTACCATATAGTTACATATATATGTATGTGGGGTCCTAAATTCTTACGAGCAGACGCTCAGATATACGCTGATAAGCTGTTTTATGGTATGTCGGCAGGCAGATGGAAATCATAATGAATAAATAGAATTTGTACATTATTTGTATACTTTAATAATTTGCGTGAGTTTGTATTTGCATATTAGATAGGGCCACAGTTAAATTTCTTATTTTCGTTAAACTAATGCAACACAAAAATGTTCCCTTTCGATATACAATATCATTTAATATATATATATATTAGTTTTTTTTGTGATCTTTTTATGTGAATAAGAACTACTAATAACGCTTAGCCAAGCGGTCCGCATCTTCTATATTGCTGTCCTCTCCAAACTCCTCTGCCTCCCTCCTCTGCATCTGAAGCGACGGCACCGACAGAGGCACACACACGTATGGAATTAATTGATGATATTTATGCTGGCAGCTGCAACTTTTTGCCTTTGAGCACTTTGGTAATATATAGATAGAAGAAATCGCAATACAATATGGTTTGAACGATGCCCGCAAAGATCGCAATCAGATCATAATGTGACTCCACCATGTAACGATATACCCAGTTCAGCAGATACAGAGCACGATACGATCCAAGAGCAAAGAGATAATGGCTTGTAATCGATTCAGCCTCTCCCGTCTTGCTCACCAAGAACAGCTGTGGCAGAATGGCTACAGATTCCAAATAGATGGAGAATGTCCAGAGCACTTCCATCAATGTAAACTCATGATTAATCACCAATGAAAGTAGAGCGCATGGAATCAGCAAGAATTCAATGCGGAAAGAATCATGATTGTGATCGTAGGTGGCCTTAAACTTCACATACATCAAGTAAACCGTGGCGCCCGATGTAGCCAGAAAGAGCACCTTCATCACCGAGTTGTAGAGGCTGACGTACGTGGTGAACAGGTCGAGATAGCGTGTCAAATAAACGATAGCGAATAATATCTGCGACTTTCCAGATATGCCGGCGCATGATCTTGTCTTCCATATTTTAAGTAATAGTATTATTATGGCAAATACATGCGATAAATCTCCAGCGAACCGAAAAATATTCATTCTGAATGATTCGTCAGAGTTTTTTTTAGTGTAATTCTGTTCTTGTTCTTATTGTTGCTTGATTATAGCGCTGACACCTTGAATTAGACGAAACGAAAAACAAATTGGTTATTATTTTGCCACACGTCAACTTGTTTCAATATTTTAAATACCGTACTTTACCAGTCTACTGTATTTGTTTAATTTTCACTTGTTTTGCCAACGAGTTAAAACTTTTTGGTGTTGTGCCGCCTATATGTACGTAGAACATCGGCACAAAAGAGAGAAACAAAGAGAGCCAAAGTGACGTGGCCACATACATATTGCAGCGTTGCCAACTTTATAAAGGAAAAAATAGCTGTTTCTGGCTGGAAAGCATTCAAAAAATTGCTGAAATTGCCATGCAAAAATGCTAATAGAAGCTGGCCCACTTTAAACATAGCTTTTTTAAAATTATTTTCTGTATTACATTTTTGTCCACTTCCACAAAATAAATTTAAAAAAGCCAAATAATTTAAGCTAGCCTGTAATTTTTATATTATCTCTTAAAAATAAAAATTTTAAAAAAGCGGCAGCCTTGGACCAAAATCAGAGTGGCAGACTTAGCCACAGAACGGTGTGGGCAGCCAGTTTCCAACACTGGACGCATAAGTTTGATTGGCCATTTTATTTTCACATATATCTCTGCAAACGTTTGCTGTGTTTGCAATAATTGTTAATTTTGGAAAATATAATATTACAAATCTGCCAAAATGGTAAGTTTTTAAGAATGCATAAATAACTGCAGCATTCGTAACCACAAAGATAAAGATTTTCAGGCGTCTGCATTTGAACCATAATGCCGGCCATGCTTGTTAATGTTTATTTACATACATACCAAAATTATTCATATCTTTATCACTTTGTTTATAAATCATTGATTAATTATAATAATACATTTTTTAATTTGTAGACAATTGGCAAGAATAATAAAATGATTCAGCACCTGAATTACCGGGTCCGAATAGTGCTGCAAGATTCGCGGACGTTCATTGGAACTTTCAAGGCATTTGATAAGCACATGAACCTCATATTGGGAGACTGTGAAGAATTTCGTAAAATTCGCTCCAAGAACTCAAAGGTACCGGAAAGGGAGGAAAAGCGAGTACTAGGATTTGTTCTTTTGCGAGGTGAAAACATCGTTTCATTAACCGTCGAGGGACCGCCGCCACCAGAAGAAGGTCTTCCTCGCGTACCTATACCAGGCGCTGCTCCAGGTCCAGGTATTGGTCGTGTCGCTGGCCGTGGTGTACCCATGAATATATCGTCAGTGCCCGCTGGCTTACAAGGCCCAGTTAGAGGTGTGGGCGGACCTGCACAACAGCATATGGCGCCAATGGGTCGCGGTGTTCCCAGAGCTCCTATGATGGGCGCACCTCCACCGGGTCTAATTCCCGGAGGTATTCCTTCAATGCCAGGTGGTCTGGGACGTGGTGCACCGCCACCAATGAGAGGACCACCACCAATGATGCGTGGCGCACCACCGCCAGGTCGAGGTGGTTATTAATTAAATACGATTCTGCGTTTATCTTTTTAGTAAAAAATAAAAAAAAATCAGAAAATTTTCGTAAATCTGTATTCATTAAAGTCAAGTATTTCCGAGTCCTAATATAACAACAGTTTATTATACATAGTTCAATCAATTTTATTAAGGAGCTCAGAACTTACATATGACGAATTTTTCATTTCTGAATTAATGAAACATGTTGAATAATACAGACAATATTTGATTTTTATTGATATCCATGGATTTTAGTTTTACATCAATTTCAATCTGATGAAAATTTAACTTATGAGCGTACTTTATACGTATATATTCAATAGTTATATATACTTTTATGTTAAACATTGCTTATATTGTAGAAATGCTCCGACTCGGCGCTGTCATGCCGTCGCTTTTCTCCAATACTTACATATACACTTGTATTTGGTATTAATATTTCGTTTCATACAATACAATATTATAGTTTTTCGTTTGTTCCTAGAAATTGAAACGCCAAGTTTCCGTAAACATGGTAATATTAATATTACACCCAAATGGTAGACAAATCCCACACTTTAATTAATCGGTCCTGTCCAACAGTCAAAAGACGTTTTCTCTCTTCGTCCAAATCCATATGCACAATGCAATGTTTGGCATCATGAAAGGATGCCAAAGAAGGACGCTCCACAGTCTGTAGCTGTTTGTAGCAAGGATCGCAGCAACGGACATCGTATTCAAAGCCCATTATTGGTATGTTGATGCGATTGGTAGAGCAATTGTCGCAAACAGCTTTGCCACAGTGACGGCAATGATGTTGTCGTATGCCTGCAACAAGCAATACCGTCAAGTATTTGTCAAAATTACTAAGCACCATTATTTATTTACCTAATTGCTTTTGATCCATCATCGATCGGAAGTTCCAGAAAAATGGTCTAGAACAGAGCTGGCAGTTATTAGATTCCACCCAATCAGGCACCTGCTTTCGCATAGCATTCATTTCCCAGAAAACAACCACAGAATCTTCGCCACAAGTAATCAATTGTTGTGTGTGGTTTGCGTATGCCAGCGCCGAGACTTTGTTGCTAAATACATAACATGAGATTCATTGACAAGGTGGTTGACAATGAACCAGATTTGTAATTATTGCTTACTTGTGTCCTTGCAATTCGTACATAGTGCCTCGTTTGCCACCGACATCCCAAACAATTACGGATTGATCGCACGCACCGCTGAATAATAACTGTGGACCTTCAACCCATCGCAAGCACTTAATACCAGCTAAAATATAGACATTTGTTTATTATTAAATATATATTTTAGATTGTATACAAGTTTACCGGTATGTCCTTTGAATGTTGTGATTAGCTGCACACCCGATGTATCGCAACGTAGCATCGTTATTTGGCCGGCATGATCTCCAATAAAAGCGTATCTCGCCAAAGCATCAAACCTGCATTAAGCAAAGATTCATCATGATAAGTCTCATTTTAGGGTGAACTTTTATTTATTTTTATGGGGGTTTTGATAAAAGTTAAATCATATTTCAGGGCGTTGCTCGAAAAAATGCTCATTCTACCATAAAGATATATTTGTATAAGTGACATGAGATAATAAACAAATATATAATATACTTACAGCAAGTCAAGTAAAAGCAACTGATAACAAATAAAAAATTTATGAACCTGATTTTTATTTTAACTTGATTAAGATGCGAATCTTTGTGAAATCAATTACTTGGCAACATGTATATTAACAACAGATATTGTCATATTCTTAT
Organism: Drosophila sp. st01m; assembly: GCA_018901795.1. Lineage (NCBI taxonomy): Eukaryota > Metazoa > Arthropoda > Insecta > Diptera > Drosophilidae > Drosophila > Drosophila sp. st01m. The sequence goes on from JAEIFG010001638.1 coordinate 8,669,760, forward strand.
GACAATATCTCATTTCTCATAGTATAGCGTATAATAAATCATATCCCAATTTAAAAATGAGATTATAAATACAAACTTACTGAAGAGCAGTGCATGGTGTCTCAAAATTGTATCCGCCCACTCGAGTTCCTGATTCCGTACAGTGGTACGCAAACTGTTTGTCTTTGCCAGCAGAGAGTATCCAGTTATGGGATTTCGAGAAGACAACAGCCACGACTCGACCCTGATGTGATAAATAATCGCGGATAAATGATAAGCGATTGCAGTCCTCGGAGAGTGTGTACTGCGTCACGGTTCCATTGTCTTGTCCAACGAACAATTGTCGCAATTCCTGAACGTATTCGATTGCTGTACAACCAGAGGGCATATACTGACAAATACTAGGCCAGTATTGGCCGGAATCGCGTTTTAGCCACACACGCACAGTTCTATTTGTCAATGTAATTTAATTTAAATAAATTCACTGTTTGCATTTGCTTTGTTTGTTTTGTGTATTAAGTACACACTTACTTATCATCTGATACGCTAATTACTCCATTTTCACCAGGTATTAAAATAGCTGCATTTACATCGTCCCCGCTGCCTTCCAGTTTACTAAGCAATTCCGGCTTTTTTGTCGACAAAAAGCGGTCATTGTTGCTGCGCTGTGCTGGTTTTATCTCGGCTGCCATTCTTTCACTGAGAGAGAGTTAAGACCTCTCAATGTGTATAACAAATACTTGTAACACTATATGTGTGAGTTTGTCCGAATGATATTAGTCAACAACGCAGATAAGCGTATGCTTTTGTCGTAGTCCGCTACTTATTTAAAATTTGTTTAACCGAATGAATGAATCACAAATAAAGTTAAAACATCCAAAATTACGATCAGTGTAACCCTAAGAAAACATTCGCTAATTCCCCTCCTAATTAAACAATAAAAAGTGGGGGCACACTTATCAAGCCAAAAGGCAATCGATAACGTGGTCATTCGATTCTATGTACAAATTTATTAGGCAATACAAACTATTAGTGGTGTTGAGGCACCTCAAATTATCAAAATTCTTTAATTTTTCATTCGTTTAAATATAACTTTAGATGGACTTGATAAATTTGAGAAATCGACTGTCAGAAAAGATAAATCGATTTCTGCCATAAAATGAAAATATCGATTCAATCTATTGTGCATTAAGGTGCCTCCACACGTACATTCATGTAAATTTTCATCGTGTGTATAGTGTGACGATGTATTTGAAGATTTAAGTTTTCAAAGATATTTGAAATTATTTCATTGATATTTGAAGATTTAAATTTTCAACGAGTGGCGGAAAAACAATTTCAAGCGAGCAAGTTTATTGCCAATGCTTGTCGTGTGTGGGCTCCTTTACATTTTGCCAGTTCTAAGAAATACCGTTAGTCGGTATCCTACTCCTTACTCCGCTGGAGGCAGCTAACACATAGTTATAGTAAATAAATTTCTAATTTGAGCGGAAAACACATCTGATGAGCCATCTCTCAAGACGGTGATTCACAGGTACAACTATTTCATGTAAGAATGAAAACGTATCGAAATTAAAAATAACAACAAGGCGTAAACGCTCAAAAAAGTCTTACCCATATTTTTTTTTTGCACATATTTGATAAAATATATAACGAATCAAAAGGCTGCAATTAAGATATACGCTCAGTTTAACGAAAAACATAAATCAAAAATGCCAATTGGAAGTATTATCAAGAAGGCATCCCATTTTATTCTGGGCGAAGATAGGTCCGATGAAAAAATCGATATCACTTACGAAGACAACGAAATACTTTTTTGCAAGAACAATGTGTGCATACATCCGCCGACTGTGGCTCGACAGGAATCGGACATTTTGCACTACCCCGGCTACTTGACATGCACTACGAAAACCTTTATCGATCAGTACAATAGCGCCAAAAGACCAACGCTCCTGTTAACTTGGATACCAAACTCATCACTTTGCAAATGCAACGATAATGAGAATGAGGCCGTTTTCAATCGAAACCAGGGCAAATTATCTTCAAATGGACATTTCTCACCTACGTCTCAAGTTGCGGTGCCGGCGCCAAAGATGATCGATGACACGGATCAGGGGCAGGAATTGGGAACCCGGGCAGAAGATGAGAATGCTGTCGATATGCAGGAATTAAAGAATGAGTTACAGCCATTGTTGGGTGGACAAACTGCATCGATTGGTGACTTAACTGCCCTGCTCAAGAAGAATCCCATAACGTCAGTGAATATTACCATTTCGAATCCCCAGATCGAGAATAGCAACATCTCTCAGTCATACAATTGTATCATTTCCTCACCGGAAAGTGATGGCAGCAATAATGGTGGAGTTGGAAGATCTGATCAGCCAACACACCAACTGAACTCAGATGGTTCAGTGTCCGATGATAACAACCCCAATTGGATGACCCCGGAACTGCTGGCATTTAAGCATAATCTGGTATTTCCCGAAAGTGCCAACGCAACTCCAACTGTACGGCGCAAAGCCGTTATCCGGGGTCGTCGTTTTTCAGTTGATCTCAGTCAAATGCGCTCTTTGCGCCTCTTCTTCAATGATGATAAATGTACGTCGGGTCAGCTGGTGATTGCCTCTCGGGAGTCGCAATACAAGATACTCCACTTTCATTATGGTGGCTTGGATCACTTGGCCCAGGTGCTCCACCAGTGGCATTGCTTTCTTCATAACATTACCTTGGCCCCTGGACAAGAAAAGATGAACTTACCGTATCGACACTTCATGGTCTGTCGCCCCGAAGTCAAGCAGTCCGAGATGCATCCCGATGAAGGCAATGTGAAGAGAATCACCACAAACTTCTTTTACGGCACGCTGCTCAATGAGAAGGGACAAATCGATGATGATTTGCTGCTGCGCAAGTGCGTCTTTTTTGGCGGACTAGAGAAGAGTCTGCGTAAAACCGTTTGGCCCTTTATCTTGAAATGTTATTCATTCTCGTCCACCTTTGAGGATCGAGCTGTGCTGATGGATATAAAGCGACAGGAATATGATGAAATCACACGCAAACGTCTGTATTCCATGTCTCCGGAGCAGCAGGCACAATTTTGGAGAACCGTTCAATGTGTAGTTGAAAAGGACGTGGTTCGCACCGATCGTACAAATCCCTTCTTCTGTGGTGACGACAACCCCAACACAGAGATGATGAAAAACATTCTCCTCAATTTTGCGGTCTACAACACGAGTTTATCCTACTCACAGGTGCGTTTCTCTTTAAATTTTTTTTAAAACTGAATGCGTATTAATTGTCTATTTCGATTCCTTTAAAGGGTATGAGTGATCTCTTGGCACCCGTATTGTGCGAGGTGCAAAACGAGTCGGAAACCTTCTGGTGTTTTGTGGGCCTAATGCAACGAGCGTTCTTCGTTTGTACGCCAACGGATAACGATGTTGACCTCAATCTGAGCTACCTTCGCGAGTTGATAAGACTCATGCTGCCGCGTTTCTATGAGCATTTGGAACGACACAACGAAGCCATGGAGCTACTGTTCTGCCATCGATGGCTTTTGCTATGCTTTAAACGAGAATTTACCGAGGCCGTGGTCATAAGAATGTGGGAGGCTTGCTGGTCAAACTATCTCACCGACTACTTTCACTTGTTCCTTTGCCTAGCTATTATAGCTGTCTATGCTGATGATGTCATTGCTCAGAACTTGCGTGCCGACGAGATGCTGCTGCATTTTAGCTCCCTAGCCATGTATATGGATGGCCAATTGATTCTACGAAAAGCTCGGGGATTGCTGTATCAATATCGACAGCTACCAAAAATTCCATGCACTCTTAGTGGCTTGTGCAAACGTTGTGGACCGGGCATGTGGGACTCTGAGCATCGGCCAGCACTTGAGTGTGTCGGTCATACCGATAATGAGAAGTGCTCCTTGGGTATTGATTAATTAATGTGGCTTCTACTGTTGTATTTCGAGTTAATCTAATTTATATATTGCAATTATCTGTTGATGATGAAAGCTTTTAAGCGAGTGCTTTTAAATATACTATATATGCCTATGCCTAAATAAATAATTACTTTGTCAAAAATGATGACCATTTAAAATGTTGCGAATTCATTTGCATTTATGCATTTTAATATGAATAAAATCGTATTTGTTTTGCGAATATATAGTAATATAGTAATTCATGTTATAAACTAGACTTGCCCTACAAAAGTATTTGCATGTTGCTAATTTTGCAATCAATGTTTCTGAACGTATGTATATAAATGATAATTGAGCATAATTCATTTGTGGGGAATATTTCACATTTGCGGTAGCTGTTCAATTGGCGTAGTGAACTTGAAATCATCTGGAAATAGCTTCGCTGCATGCGGGTACATTAACTTATATGATTGGCGAATAGTTACATCGGCAACTCCGGCGATATCACCAATTTCCTTTTGACTGCGCTTATGCTCCGACGCTTGGGATGCCATGTAAATGGCTGCCGCTGCCACGGAAATTGGCGAACGACCAGGTACAATATCCATTTCCACTGCTTTTTTGGCAATGTGCGTAGCAGCCCGCTGCACCATATTAGGAAGATCTAAGAAAGAATCGTGATATATTTGAAATGTTTTCTAAAAATATAAATGTTGCTTGTCTTACCCAAATTAGCACAGAAACGACACATAAAATCGGCAGTGGTAATCAAATCAACACTTGTCTCAAGTGCTTTGAGTGTCAGCTTAAAGCATCTACCAATTTCCTTCTTGCTTATCTTACTAACTGCACAGATTTCCTTGAATGTGCGCGGAACACCTTCCTGGCGACACGCAATATACAGACAAGCCGATGCTTTGGCATCATTTGAGCGACCTTTTAGATTCTTACCATCATGTACCTAAAAATAAAAAAAAGTGGATTAGCTATTTATATTTAAAAATATGTTAGAAAGAAAAATTGCTATAATATTAACTAACAAGAACAGCGTTAGCTTAAAAATCATTGTGACTACACACACGCTAACGATTGAGCCTCACCTGCTTGAATAAATTGTTTGCACGATCAACAATAGTTTTTGGTAAATTAATTCGGTCAGCCATTGATGAAATTTCTTTGAATGCAGATATCAGTGATCGATCTGAACTGCTCATTGTGCGTCTGTTTTGATACTTTGGTGCGCCGAACGAATCGAAGGATGCAGAGCCAGTGCCAGGACCAATTATTGTCGACAGATCACCACCACTGAGAAGTGGATTCTCTGGGCCACCAACACGACTTGGATCGACGCCACTTTTCTCGTTGCTGAATGTACGCCACTCGGAGCCCACATCAATCACGCGGTCTCCAACAACCAGGCCACAGTCGGAGCATATCATGTCACCAGCCCGATAGTCTTCAATTAATGCGGCCTCGGGATGTGCATAGCAGCACACCTTGTTGTTTTCAAGTCTTAAGAATGACAATGCATTTAATAAATCATGTCAGTAATAGTGATATTGCAACAGATTTACCTTGATGTTGAAGCCATTTAATATTTGTTTCTCGTATATCTTTAATATTTATTTCAATATTCTGAGTAAAAATGCTGAAAAAAAACAACTGCGAATGAAATAGCTTAGAGATGAACTGCAAAACAAAATAAAATGTATCGATTAACTATTACAACTAAGGCATTCTCAATGTAACGAATTTTCACGTTAACGCAGAAATTTTTTTAAAGCACTCACTTAGATTCCTGAGTCCTATTACATCGTATCTATAAATTAAGCATGAAGAAAAACAATATACATTATTTTTTCAATATTTAAAATAAATTTAAAAATCTAACAGGATAAACAAATATATCGATATTAATTACATTTTTGATGTGCGACTAAGCTTTGTATACATATGGCATAGATTAAACGGAATTTAATTTATTCTACTTTCTATTTGCAATAGTAACACTTTTGTATATCAAATCAAGATTAATTTTTATATTTATATAGAAGTGTCAGATTTTGATACATTTCGGTAACTGGACTTAAGTCACCGAGACAAGTTGGCAGCACTGCTACTTATTTATAAATCAGCTGTGCCGACTCGGACTCGGCTGGTGCCAAGAAAGTTGGCTAATTTTTTAAGCTATTTTACATTACTATTTTAGCTATTTTTAGGATGCTTTCAAGCCAGAAACAACTTTTATTCGACTAATAAGTTGGCAGCACAGTATGTATTTGATGTTGAAAGAAAAAAGAAAACAATAAGTTTTAAGCTCTTTATTTTAGGTGCATCGGAATTCCGTTTAAATGATAAGGAAAGTTTGTAGTGCTTCTACTACTCAGGAATATCAAGTCAGCTGTTTTTGACAATTCCTATAACTAGTATAAAAGTTTTCTTAGGCAGAGAATACGATTAACAAAGCAAAACTTAGCGTATTCCCAGAATGACGAGCAAACATATTTATTCAACTACAAATTTGTCTGACCTGCAATTAAAAGAGCAGGGCAATATATTATTCGCAGCTCGCAAATATGACGACGCTATTATTTGTTACTCCAAGGCCATAGTAAGATCAATTTTACATCCATTTATTAAAACGATAGCCTAATATAACTTTTACAGATTAAGAATCCAACTAATGCAACTTATTTTACAAACCGTGCACTTTGTAATCTAAAACTAAAGCGTTGGGAGCTCTGCTGTCAGGATTGCCGACGAGCGTTGGATATTGATGGGAACTTACTAAAGGGACACTTTTTCTTGGGACAAGGTCTGATGGAGATTGACAACTATGATGAAGCTATAAAGCACCTACAGCGTGGTAAAATTCTATGCTAATATTGTTAGCTAACATCTAGAAAATAATTGTATTATTTGTGAAGCCTATGATTTGTCGAAGGACCAAAAGCAGAACTTTGGAGATGACATTACATTGCAGCTGCGATTGGCACGCAAAAAGCGATGGAATGTTATGGAAGAAAAACGAATACATCAAGAGATCGAGTTGCAAAGCTATTTGAATCGGTGATTTAAATTCTGCATATTCCCAGCATTACCAGTATTCATTTATATATTTCTATTATTCTCAGTTTAATTAAAGACGATATGGAAAATCGCTTAGCCAGCTTGAAGTTAAATGAAAATTTGAATGAAGAAACTCTTAAGGATAAACAGCAAGAGATTGAACAAGAAAGTGTAAGCTTTTCTATAAATAAAATATACGTATCGGATTATTTCAGGCTTGTATAGTAGGGATTAAGTAAATTTATTTCACCTTTTTCAGTTATTTTTGTAATATAACACATAGATATACAACTTATTCATGAACATGATTCAGTCACTAATTTTATTTTCTGCATTGATTTGTCATATATTTATACAGGATGATAACATCAAAGAGCTGAACAATATATTTGCAAAAGTTGATGAACGTCGAAGGGTATGTAGTGGATGTTATGAGTGCTTGAATTTATGAATTGAAAAATATATAAACATTCCACTGCTATGTTTTTCACTTTTTTACTTTTAGAAACGTGATGTGCCAGATTTTCTGTGCGGAAAAATTAGTTTTGAAATATTAACTGATCCTGTGATTACACCATCGGGAATTACATATGAGCGCAAGGATATTGAGGAACATTTGCAGCGTGTTGGTCATTTTGATCCAGTAACACGAGTCAAACTCACCCAAGATCAGTTAATACCAAATTTCTCAATGAAGGAAGTTGTCGACTCATTTATTGCTGAGAATGAATGGTCTTTAGATTACTAAGTCGTTGTTGTCATTAATTCACAACAAAAAAATATATTGTATATTGTAATTACATATATCGCTGTTGGAAGCAGTTAAATATAGTAAAAGGTTAAGAAACCCTTGGGAATATTCATTGAATAGGACTTTATGTAAATTATGTATTCTGATAATGTTAAGTTCGGTATTCTCGACCAACTGAAATATATATCTTGATAAAAATTAATTGGCATTAATAAAATATCTGAGTCATATTAAATTCATTTTAATTTTATTATCAATATTCATAACACAAATATATTCAAATTTTCGTTGGTAGACTTAAATAATTTCCACATACGCTCAAATTCCGTTTCAAGCTTTGTGACAATCATTCGGTTTGTGCTGATGATAATGTTTTCATAGTTCCCGCCCATACTGCTCGCTGTCCAGTTGGCCGAACCGTTAATCGATACCGGATACGTGAAGTCTGGTTTAAATAAAATGGAATTCATCTGCAACAAATTATTCATTCGTTGCCATCCATCTATCACGCAGAATTTATGATGCATCATCTTCCTTGTGGAGCACACGACACGAATACGGGCTCCTTTTTGAGAAAGGTAGGCAACATCTGGACTTAGTGAGTAAGATTTAGGATGAATAATAATGCGAACTTTGACGTGTCTTATGAGAGCTAGTCTCAGGGCATCCAACATTTCTGGGAAAGTCAACGAGAACATGGCTAGATCAATGCTGTATTTGGCATGATTTATCAGTTGGACAATGCGATCGATATTCCGCTGTGCGCAGTGAATATTATCACAATCCTTGACATTAAGTCTGTGAACAGCGAAACAAGTGTAGCCCAACTCGTTGAATATGAGAACCTCGTGAATTTGAGACTTTTTATACATAATCTTGTTGCGCACATATTTAATCAGGAACCAAATCAGCTCGGAGGCGCCAACGGTCCCAGCTCCAATTGTAAGTGCGGCATATATTGGATGACGAGAAATCCATCCGAACACTACAAAAACATTAAAGTTACAAAAACTTTTCGTTGGTTTATTCAAAAATTACTTACTTTCGAAATATAAATTTATCCGCTCACAATTTAATGGTAAAATATTGATATATCGATAGACGGCGATAATTATTTTTCGCCGACACTTTTTCTAACGATAGTCCCAATCCTGATATAATGAGAATTCATCGTTTTGTTACCAAGTAAATTCAAATAATTGCTGATATAGCACTATTCATGTACAGTATCGATACATTTATCGATAAAGTGTGGTCGCTTAGAAAACGGCGCGAACGCGGAGAGAATCTTTGCAACAATATAAAAAAATCTTTGAAATTATATTAAATCAACATGTCTGATAACAACGGCACAGTTGTACGAATGCCGTGGGTGGAAAAATACCGACCCAGCTGCTTGGATGATTTAATATCGCACGAGGAAATAATTTCTACCAGTAAGCTCACCCCACAACAAACAACAGATAATAAAAGCACCTAACACTTTTTTTAAATTGCAGTCAATCGTTTTATTAATCAAAAGCAGCTGCCACACTTGCTCTTTTATGGACCACCGGGCACAGGTAAAACAAGTACCATTCTTGCCTGTGCACGTCAGCTTTACTCAGCTGCACATTTCAAGTCCATGGTATTGGAGTTAAATGCGTCTGATGATCGAGGAATTGGCATTGTTCGCGGTCAAATACTGAACTTCGCTTCGACACGCACAATATTCTGTGGAACTTTCAAGCTGATCATCTTGGATGAAGCGGACGCCATGACCAACGACGCACAGAATGCCCTGCGTCGAATCATTGAAAAGTATACGGAAAACGTGCGCTTCTGCATCATTTGCAATTACCTAAGCAAAATCATACCAGCCTTACAGTCTCGATGCACGCGTTTCCGTTTTGCACCCCTGTCAACGGACCAGATGCTGCCGCGTCTCAATAAGATTATACAAGAAGAGGAGTAAGTGCTAAGTTTAGTTTATTCGAGTCTATGTACTTATCAAGGTTTATTCAGTGTAAATGTTACGGAGGATGGCAAGAACGCGCTAGTGACGCTCTCCAAAGGTGATATGCGAAAGGTGTTGAATGTCTTGCAGAGCACTTCAATGGCATTTGACGTAGTTAACGAAGACAATGTATATATGTGTGTTGGATATCCTCTAAGGAGTGAAATTGAGCATATGCTTCAAACATTGCTCTCGGCAGCTACATTTGAATCAGCGTTTGACAGTGAGTAGAAGACTAGGTTTATTTTAACATATATAATTAACTAATACTACCTTCTAGCAATCGAGGAAGCTAAAAGTCGACGGGGTCTGGCATTGGAGGATATTGTTACAGAGTTGCACTTATTTATTATGAGACGTAAGCATAAACTAGAATTTATTCAACTTTTATGAATCTTTATTTTCCCTTAGTTGAGTTGCCTATGTCGGTGATGAATAAACTGATTGTGAAACTGGCACAAGTTGAAGAAAGATTATCTAAGGGCTGCTCTGAGGTAGCCCAAACTGCAGCGCTGGTGTCTGCCTTCTTTATTAGTCGTGATATGGTTTCATTGGAGAGTTAGATCGACTGTTTGCTATAGTAGGTAGTATTTAGCTATTAAACTATTGCATTTATGGATCTTAAGGTACATTTTATGAGTTCCAGAAAATTTCCTCTCATATTTTGTTTAAAGGTACAAAATGTTGTCCAAATAAAATACAAGAAGTGGTTAAATAATAAAATGTAATTACAATTTTTAAATTAAAAATTAGAGGCCACTTGAGATGTGCGATATTAACGATAAATTCTGTATATTTAAAAAGTGCATCTCTAGTAAAAGCCAATCGATAACACAATCGATTGATTTACATATACATTGTTTACAATTTGTGGATGTTCTTCATTATTTTGTAAAAATGAACGCTGTCGACACAGAAGCCCATTTATTGGCTTTAAAAGGTATTTCTTGCAGTTTATTCAACGATAAGATATTTGTTTGCTCACAAGTCTAGTATAATTGCAGTTATGCGATTGACCCGACCTACGCTTGTAGGAGTTGGACCAATTGTTACTTGCGAGCCGAAAGATTTGCCACAAAGTTTTACACGCTCGGTGGAAAATGATGGCATTGCTAGGACAAGTGCTGAAGCCTTGGGTGCTGGCCAGACAATGCTTCTACCCCAATCATTTGGAAATATCTATCTCGGGGAAACGTTCTCAAGCTACATTTGTGTACACAATTGTACGACGCATCCAGTTGAAGGCGTTACGGTTAAAGTGGATCTACAGTCGAACACGTCACGTATAAATCTGTTGATGCACGAAAACAAAAAGTCGTCTGTTGTACTAACGGCGGATGAGACTCTTGATGATGTCATTCGATATGAAGTCAAGGAGATTGGGACTCACATGTACGTATCATACATTTTTGCTGCAATGTATGCTGTGTATTTTCTTAGTTGCATTGCATTTTGAAATGAGCTGGCGTAAAAGATCCATTAATCACAGGTTTTAAGATAAGAAATACACTATTTGATGGTGAATTATGTTAATATTATCCTCCCAAAAGTTCCTATCATGGTTTTATGAATAGTTCAGGATACAACTAGTATATATTTAATTGGAGTAATGGGTATCTTAGGGATTTCGACCATACCGTACTTATTAAATTTTATCGAATTTTTTTAATTTTAGACTCGTTTGTGAAGTGAATTATACAAGTCCAGCTGGATTTGCCCAATCGTTAAGAAAATTCTTCAAGTTTCAAGTTCTAAAGCCACTAGATGTGAAGACCAAGTTTTATAATGCTGAAATGGATGAAATATATTTAGAGGCGCAAATTCAAAACGTGACCACCGGACCCTTTTGTCTAGAAAAAGTAGAATTGGATAGTTCTGAGCAATACACTGTCACCTCGTTAAATACTCTGCCCAATGGAGAATCGGTTTTTACATCAAAAAATATGCTGCAGCCAAATAATAGCTGTCAATTTCTCTACTGTATAAAGGTTTGTCTAGTATGCGAAATTTCCTGCGACAGTTATCCAATTTTATTTTATTTATAGCCTAAGCCAGAAATCGCCAAAGATATCAAGACTCTTCGTGAATCAAACAATGTAGGAAAATTAGACATTGTCTGGAGATCGAATTTTGGGGAAAAAGGAAGATTGCAAACCAGTCAATTGCAGCGATTGGTAAATAATAATAGAACAATTATGACTTTTACTTAATAATATTTCATTAACTTCCAGCCTTTTGAATACAAGGATATTCGCTTGGAAGTAATTGATGCTGAAAATATTGTCAAAATCGGAACAATATTCACATTCCAATGTAGAGTAACTAATACAGCAGAGCATGCAATGAAGTTGCATGTTTCTCTGGACACTAAAGTGTATCCCGATTGTCCTTACACTGGCTCTGCGGATTTCGTATTAGATGTCTTGCAGCCAGGCGAAATGGCTGAGTTTCCACTTACCATTTGTCCATCTAAATTGGGTCTCATTAAGGTATCGCCTTTAATAATAGTCGACACATTTAAGAACGAGCAATACGTAATGTCTAAAGTTGTAGAAGTTTTTGTTGTCGATGCTGATTACCATCAGGATGGTACATTTTTGCTTAATAAGTTGATTCGTTATGAAAATCCAATTGATTCTCTAATACAAAAGCAAGTGCAATTACAGGTGGTTTAGTTTTAGAAAGTATAACTAAAATTGAATAGCTCGTTTAAATAAATAAATAAATAAATTCGAACGGGTTGGTTTGTTTCTTATAATCAAGGGTATTAAACAGGCGGCTTCAGTTGACAATTATTGTACTTGAAAAGTTAATTTGTTCCCTAAGGTGGCGCACTAATTCAATAATTTGATTTCTTAAGTGCTGGCGACAATTGAAAATGTCACTCAAATCGCAAGTCTTCCCCTATATAAGGAACTGGCTTCTCACAGCGAAATAACAATTCTTTAAAATGATGAGTTCTAAGAAAGTGTCAGTAATACTAGTGTTAATACTAGTTGGTGTGTTTCGAGAAGTAGGTTCCTTTATGGAAACATATATTCTAACGGAATTTACAGCTCGCATTGTTCAAACGAAAGAATCCATTATATTTGCATGCTCTGAGGAAGGTAAATATTTACAGCTGAATTTGAAATTGTAGTTTTAAAACATTTAAATTAATTTTTTTTTTAAGTTTGTATTGTCAATAAAAATTATGGACTATTCTTATATATTTAGTTTTTTTTTGCTGATACTAATGTATTTTAAAATGATCAGATCTTCTGTTAAACTCTATCGCCTTGATGGAAACCAATCAGTTTGTCTATCCGATCCATATGAACAGTTCGTATTTCCTGGTTTCCGTTTTAACAATTAAAAATTACGCCAAGACTTCGGTTATCGTGGACACTAGTTGTGATGGTGCATCTAGCTTGCTCAAGGAAGCTTCCTCCAATAGATATTTCAACAAGACATATCAGTGGATGCTTTGGGGTGTCGATCAAAATATTAATGATTTGCTTCCCCTTGACTTGGACTACGTGGGACCCAATGCCCAACTGACGTATATCAATAAAACTGGGGAAGGATACTGTCTATGGGATGTTCATTCCAAGGGTCGTCATCTGAGATCATCATTGGAATTGCATTTGATTGCAATTTTGTTAAATAACAGCAAAGAATTCGTTGTTATTCAAAATATTTTCGAGTTGCAAGGCATCAAGTATCGTAGTCAATTTAATAAGTTGGTTTTACGAGGAGCCAGTGTAGTAAGTGGATAGAATATTTGAAAATCGCTCTATTTCATTTACATTTACAACTATCTAATGTAGATTGATCAAGAGGATATATTGACAAACAAACAAATTGAAAGCACATTATCAAGGCCCACAAAGGATTCGGGAGTTGCAGCATTTAGTAAATATCATTACGAGCTGTTAAGTCTGCTCAGGGATCGTTTTAACTTTACCGTTAACTTTCGAAACTCGAGAGGTTGGGCTGGTAGATTGGGAAATACAACATTTCGACTGGGACTATTGGGAGTAATAATGAGAAATGAGGCGGATATTGCAGCCACAGGTGCATTTAATCGAATAAACAGATTCGCTGAGTTTGATACAATTCATCAGAGCTGGAAATTTGAAACGGCATTCTTATTTCGATTTACGCCCGATCTCGACACTCACGGTAAAAGTGGAAATTTCCTAGCACCTTTTAGTGGGCAGGTTTGGTTCTTCACCTTGCTTACTTTAATGTTAATCAACTTTATTTGGTTTTTACTTGAGTACATAAATAAAAGATGGAACGGCCGCAACAGGACAAAATCTTCTAGAGATACATTGAACTATATATCCCGAAGTAAATGTAATTGGGCAGAACGAACACTTCACACCTTTGGAGCCGTGTGTCAGCAGGGAATGGATCCAATTCCAACGGATTTGCCATCCCGCTCAGTTGTTGTCACCATATTTCTGTTCTCAGTGGTAATGTACAACTATTACACCTCATCTGTGGTTGGAGGTTTACTGAGTTCCTCAGATCAAGGACCAGCTACAGTAGATGAAATAACAGCCAGTTCACTGCAAATTTCCTTTGAAGATATCGGTTACTATAAAGTTTTATTTCGAGTAAGTAAAATACATAATATTTAAACTCCGTTTTAATCAGGGATTTAAAATCAAATCAAGTTCATTCTTATCACGTTCCTCGGTTTTAATTCCTTTTTTTATATATACTAGGAAAGCAGCAGTCCAGTAGTGAGCCGACTTATAACGAGGAAATTATCATCATCTAGAGGACTCAATGAAATGGGTGTTTATGGTCATATAGAGGAAGCGATTCCGTATCTTAAAAGTGGCGGATTTGCATTTCACTGTGAAGTAGTTGATGCCTATCCCATTATAGCTGAACTATTTGATGCAAACGAAATTTGCGATCTCCGCGAGGTATCCGGGCTAATGGAAACGGAGATTATGAATTGGATTGTGCACAAAAACAGTCAATATACGGAATTGTTTCGAACAGCGTAGGCAAATCAAAAGCTGGGAATCAGAATTCCCTGCTCTCTATACACATATACAATTTGATTGAAATCTGTTCATCCATTTACCTAGAATGTGTAACGCTCGAGAGGCTGGTTTAATCGAAAGACTTCTGCGACAGCGACAAATGAAGAAGCCAGCCTGTCAGGCCTTGTATACCGTCTACCCAGTAACTATATCGGGAGTTACTTCAGCTTTTTTTATACTGCTAAGTAAGCGATACAATTTACGGTTTTTATTTTTTAATACTGAATTAAATCTCTTTAGGTGGTAGTTTTCTCTCGTTGCTGACGTTGGGCCTGGAACTTTTGTGGGCCAAATGGAAAATATGGAAACTTTGAACATTTAAAAAAGAGGGAATCGATTTCCGAAAAAATTTGTTAGAGATATTTTATTTGAAATTTGGAAATCGATACGATATCAATATTATTAATTTTCGCAGTTAATTAAGATAATTCTTAGTGTAAACAATATCGACAGATAAATAATTGCTTGCCAAATTAATCCAATTTATTAAGATTGATGAAGTTATTTAAAAAAATTTATCTAAATCGCATTTGCCTTCGATGAGGTGCGCTTGGCGCTGAGACAATGATTGACATAAATACACATGCATATACACACAATCGATACGCAGATTTGAGTTAAGAGTATAAAAATTTTACTATTCTATTTAAGTTTAGTCTCAAAATAATTCCGTAAATGCAGTATTTAAAATCACAATTTTCATTCCGAAAGTATTTTGCACTTATCGGTGTTTTAACGAATTTCTTTCAGTTTCCAGTTTTGTCGGTTTTCATAATTTATCTTTTGTCTTTTATATAATGTTAGCTTTGTCGGGTATTCAGCAACTGTTGATTATTCTCTCTTTGACATATCGTTGGTAATATTCCTGATTTTTTGTTTTCAAATGAGCTTAAACGGATTTAACAGAACTCGAGATCATATGGAATGCCAATAAAATAAACTGTAAGTTTTGTTAGTGTAATGCGGGTTATATCTGAACGGCTAAGGTCGTCGATTATTTTTTGATGATTACTTGATTATGATGTCAAGACTAAGAACTGTCTGCGATGTTAATATATCCACAGTTTAAATATTCAGTTTTCAATAGATGTGGCACCCAAGTTGCTGCCACCCAATTGATTATGTGCTATCATTAATATGTCCTTTTTTTCCTTGGGAAAACGTAATTCCCGTCCTGCCATGCGTGCCGTCTCCAGCTCGCGTTCGGCCAAAACCAACTCTCTTCTTAGTACTCCCGGATTCTCCTGCTCGCGCGCTATCCAGTCCAATGCCATTTGGGCTCGCATCTCATCATCCAGACTTCGGTTTGAATAATGGGCCACAACTTCTTGCCTAGAACATTGACGCTCACGCATTGCCTTCAATGATCCATTCCAATGCAGAAGTTGAAAAACGGTCATTAATTCTTGAAATTCCAACATTGTTCGTCCCTTATTTGCTTCCAGCATGAATCTATAATAAAAATATGACTATGAATTTTAAGTCAGCCTGCAATGATCTTAATTACCTGAATGCCCCAATGCCAGATTCTGGTAATTCATTGCTTTGTGGTGTTCCCTTGAAGGAAGCGCGTGCATCTTGTACGGCCTTCTCAATAAACTCATCGCTAATTCGACGAGATGGATGCTCATTGAAAACAGAGTTCATCAGAGCAATTTTAGCTGAACTTCTTCGGGCTTCCGCCTTAGTCGGACAATTCTAAAGGGAAATTGTTAAAGAATATTTAATATTTCAGGCTCTCACTTGTTTAGTAGAATTCTGTAATTACCTGAAAGCTTCCAAAGCAACTACCTCCGGGTAATGTAACGAAGCATACATAAGGTTGGCTATTTGATGGAATCGATTCGTAAATTACAAGAGCCCCATTCTTCAGCTCAACACCTCGTGTCTGCTTCATTTGCCAGAACTCCTGTAATGCTTCGACGACGTTAACTGAAAAATTAGAATTACAATTAAATCATCGAATTTATAAAATAAAATCGACTTACCCCTATAATCTCTATCTTCATATAATCCGGATACCATTGGCAATGCCCAAAAAGGTTCTTCAGGATAAACCATTATACGGTTGCCACTCGTTGACTATTGTACAAGAATCGAGTTATAGACTGGTTTTTGATTTGCAGCTCAAATCATCACAAATTAAATACTCATTTGGATTTATTGTTTTATATCAGCTGGAATAAAGACAAGTATTTTTCTGAAAATAAATAAATAAATATAGAAATATCAAAATAATTAAATAATAGATACTCATTTGTTTCAGTTATTACCACTTGAGTGAATTAATTTTTTTGAGAAAAGGGTGGTAATTTTTTAAACCAATAACCAAAACTGTTTTTTTTTAGCTTTTTTAAAACTATAAGCAACTCTAAGAAACGAAATATTTTATAGAAAAATAAAATATGCGAATTTTGTAATTTGTTAAAGCAATTACTTGTCTAACTGTATATGCAGCAACAACCTACACATCTGCATACATAAAGTACATACATACATACATACAGTTGTAGATGGTATTTCATCATCCGCATTTCCAGTTTGCTTCTTAAGTCATCTGTTTCATGCACTTTTAGAAATCACTTCTCGCACACACACGCACACAAGCCGACACACATACATTTATATCATCTTATGTGCATGCAAGTATGCAATCTTATGTATGTATGTATGCACATATTTTACAAGTAGTGCAAGAAGTATACACACTTGAAACCCATAATTAATATACGGACATACATTCATACATATGTAAGCTTTTAAATGTCCGCACATATACATACGTATTAATGTACACATATACATGCACTTGTAATTTGTCAACTTCAGTTTAGTCAGGTGACACAAATCTTTTTCAAAGTCTATAACATTCTGAACTTATTGATATCACAAATTGTTAACACCATTGTTATCAGAATACTTATATCCTGATTATTTAAAGATAAGTTGCCTTTAGTTAACTCAATCCAATAATAATAAAAATGGCGTACACACGTACTTATATACATCAACTTATTGCACTCTCTAAAATTTGTATATACATATGCGCTTATACATATATATACCATTTAAGTAAGTCTGCTACTTGTTGATTGCAATAAAATAAACAAACCTGTAATTTTCATTGCCGACTCCACGCATGCGCACTGATCAATTATATCGGTTCGCAATTTTTCACTTTGTGATCGTTGTGCATCGAAAAATGTCATAATGGAACCGAGGGCTGCCACACAGTTAAAATTTTCGATCTGGTTCGATTTCTTTTATATATTAAAAAGTTACCTTTGATAAAATGTACCTTTTTTAAATGCTAGAATTTTGCCGCTTCTTAAAAATACAAATTTTACTTCTCTGCCCTTAAATGCACTAAGTTCACACCTTCATTAAAACGGTACCTAACTTTAACGGTAACTCTTTCAAAATTTGATGATTTTGAAATTTTACGTCAAGAATAACAATTTTATTTAAGTGTATGCAGTTTAAAGTTTGGCTCAAAGTATTTATTTTTATTATAATGGTCGAGACCGCAATCAATCATATAGCTGCTAATGAAACAGTTTGATTTCTATAGTTAGAATTAAATGTTTGTTACAATAACTACATTTTTCTTATTAAGGTGATTATAAATCATATAAGAATTTTATTAAAACGATTATAAATATTAAATTTAAATAATTGCACAGTTCATTTACCCTTACATTAAATTAAATCACTTATTCTATCGAAAATAATTAAACAATATAGTAATAAAGATATTATTAAATAGCTGTTTGAAGCTAATGTTCTACAACGTAGAGCAAACTCTTTGTAGCATAGCAGCTATATGATATGTTTCGGAATGTGCAATAGTAACTCATATGTTCTTATATCAAACTCACATTGTTGTTAATTATAAACAAGTAAAATTTTTATATCAAGCTGCAAAAGTATATAAAAAAGCTGATTTTCTTTGGCATTAAAGTTCTTCATTTAAAAGTTTGGATTTATGTTATGCTATTTTGTACGGATATTCATTGAAAAATTAATAATAAAGGAAAAAGGAATCTTGAAAATATAGAATTGTATAAAAATTTGAACTTATCGGCCCAATTTCGCCAATACAAATTCTTTCAGTGGCTGATAATACTGATACCGCAAACTTAACATTTCGGGAGAGTTGCGAACGCGTTCAAAAATATCCAGCTCAGATTCCATAATGAGAATTGCAGTTCCTGCCATTGCGATAATGACAAAAATAACCGATGGTATAAAGGCGTGCAACAAATGGAATTTTCTTAAGCTTTTGCCACTGTTGGAGTTGGAGTGTGTGCGTGAAAATTTCCCTATATGTTTCCCACTGGAAATACCGACGGAAGAGCTCGAATTTAAGGCGGGATTGGGCAGCGCATAGTACTGCTTGGATGAATAGTAAAGGTGTTGCTTGGAATCGTTGTGATTGCCACGCGGCTTGCCAGCGACATCATAGCCACTTGCTGTGAGTCCGCTCTCCGTTGAAGAATGTTCGATAGAGTCTCGGAAAGCATAGCCGGAGAGATCCGTTCCCATATGGTTTAGTCTATCTATGTTTGACGAACGCAGACGCGCCTCTTCGCAAACGGGTTCTAGGCTAGACATCTGAAGACCGCCATTGACACCAACTTCCTGCCCATGACCACCGTAGATAAGAATATTCGGAGCCAAGGAACAACCCAAAGGCTCGGACATAGTTGATCGCGGCAAACTGCTGTAGCCTAGAAGATAATATGGTTACAAACAAACTGAGAATATCAAAAATTT
Organism: Drosophila sp. st01m; assembly: GCA_018901795.1. Classification (NCBI taxonomy): domain Eukaryota; kingdom Metazoa; phylum Arthropoda; class Insecta; order Diptera; family Drosophilidae; genus Drosophila; species Drosophila sp. st01m. The sequence goes on from JAEIFG010001638.1 coordinate 8,689,295, forward strand.
ATGTAATAGTTTACGGATGTGTGCTAGGTCGCCCTGTGGACTGGAAGGAGTCGCTGGCACACTGCTTGCTTTGCGTTTGCTTGAATTTGAATACGTCATCTTCTGCTCACGTAAAGCATTAATGCTCTCAGTCAATATCTCGCGTTCAGTTCGTCCAGTGTATCGGAATTTGGTTCCCCCAGGAAAAGAAACCGCCGCCGGACACAACTGCCGCATGTTGGCTATTTGGTAATCTGTATAAAATACAATTTTTTAGCAAAAAAAACTTTGCTATATTTTGAAGGCTTATAGCATTTAACTTACGTGAAAAAAAGCATCTGCTCGATGGCACATCTCCATAGATAGCGACAGGCTGGTCCCGAAGGGCATTTGAATCCAATTGTGTGCTTTTTCTGGAAACAATAACAATTGGGGTATAGTTTGAAAATAGTTTCATTGGAATTTAGGCATTACTCACGGGTTCCCGACTCTGATCCGTAAAACTTAAATGGGCAATAAACATCTTTCCCTCAAAGTTGATCTTATGAACTTCATTCCAACGAAAATGTTGCGATCGTTTGCCTGCCACATAAGTGCTGATGCCGGCGTGATTAATGCCAACGTAGAGCAGCGAGCCGCGATGGTCCTTAACGGGATGAGGATCTATGCCATAGGTCTCTAATCCACGTGCGATGCCCATAAACTCATCCATAGCCACCGATGGATCTTGGTCAGGCTTACGTTTTTTATGCAGCTCGATAATTTTCTTTTCAAGATTATCGGTTTGTCGTAAAGCCAAATCAAGTGATGACACATAGTCGCCAATGTGAATGACTTCGTCATAATCCCCAAGTTCCTCTGTAACAGAAACCCACATTACATGAAATTAGTATAAAGTGTTATCTTTGAGAAGGGCGAAATGTAAGAGAACCTTTACTTAATTAGGAAAATTACATAAACTTTTACATAACTTTCCAAGTGCTCACTTGTTCCATAATTCAGTGATATACGTAGCTATGTAACTAGTAATTTCCCAACATGTCAATTGACCCTTTTTAATTTTTAATTACAGGGTCTAGAAGCTATATTTACCTTGAACTATTAATGCTCCCAGTGCGGCTGCCTCACCCATAGAGCAGTACAGTCGGCCGTGTCGAAGGTCCCTTTTTAACTGCTGGAAGAGCATGATGCGACCATTGCCCGTAAGACGAAACGGATCCGCAGGATAGAATTTCACCCGTAAGGAAAATAACACTGGATCTATATCTGTAAGATATTAATTGATTGTTAGGCTTGTTAACTAAGAAAGGTAGAAATTATTTTGCATTATTTACCTTTGCATTGTTTTAATATGGATTTGGCTAAATCAAGCCAGTGCTAAAAAGATTTTAATATAGATTGAAGTCATGACATTCATTTGTTTATCGCCTATCTCCCATACAAAAACTCACCCTTTGTTTTCCCGGATCAACGTAACGCAGGCCAAAATAATCCTTTTCCTTAATATCTAATTGTCTGCATATGTGCTCGACTAGATAAATGCCTTTATGGAATGGCTTAAGGAAATTATTGAAAGAAAATTAAATAAACAGTTTTAGTTAAATAAAATATTTTCAATTCAATTAAAATTTAATATTAATTGAGTATAAATAAGAAAACATTAAAAATAAATTAATATAGATGTGCAAGCAACTATGTAATTAATAATCAAATTTAAATCAAATTCTGAAGTAGTATATATCTTAACACACAACTATTTTCATGCTTTGCACAAATATTCCTACACAAAACTGTGTACATATTAACTTTAACTTTTGAACGTTAAGGATCTGCAATTGCTATTCATGCTTACACACCTGGAATTCACATTCTAAAATGTCGGAATCATCAAGTAATCGAACTGTGCACTTATACACAATATTACATTCGTTTTTACTTTTGAACATTTTATTTTTTTGCTCCAATAATATCGACTTTTGCAAAAGCTCATAAAAAACACTATAGGCAAACGATATTTGTGTATTTTTCTATTATTTTATATTATTGTAATAGGAGTCTTATTTTCATTGTTTTACAGGTTTTATTCAAAAATTAGTTTATTTCTAACAATGTTAAAACTTTGTTTGCCGACAATGTCAGTGTCCTTTATCGCCCTTCGCTTTTTCCCGTTAAGGGTGTTAAGGGTGGTTCTTTTATTCGTTGGAGACAACAAACAAGATAAAAGCGCCAAAAATGGACAAATGGTGTAAAATGACTTCCCTTTCTTAGAAGTATAGTGGAAATATGCTCATGTTTGTAACAAGACAATTTCCATAAATTATATTGTAGAATATGTCCTTCTATAATTTTTTCTATTTATTTATTATTAAATTTTTGTGGATTTCCAAAACAAAACTTTTGGAATTAATATACAAAAAAAAAAATAAAATAATTGAAGAACTTCTTTGGTATTTTTTAACGTTAGTACCAAAATGCACCAATTTATGGAAATACGGCATACATTTTTGTAGCTTAATATCGATAAGATAGTCAGCTGATCTGCTAATTTATGGTCACATCGACACCGGCACGGAAGCAATAGAAAGTGTTGATTAAAATTGGTTTATGTTTTGTAAAATCACCCACGATGGGCGTTTGTCGTTTTTTTCAACAAGGCTCTTGTCGGTTTGGCACCAAATGCCACAATGAGCACTTCGATGTTAAGTAAGTACTTGGATGAATCGATAATGGTTAATTTAATAATGTTGTCGTGAACGTTTTTAGACAATATCTGAAAACAGATATAGAATCCTGCATTAATAGCAATATGTGGCGTTTCTCGGTCTACGGACCGTTTAAGGACAAGGGAAACATACCAAACTTTATAGACGACCAATCGTTCGAGGAAATAAGATTTCAGGCGTACGAGAGTCGACGCCTAAACTGCTTCGATCAATTTCACCAACAATTCACCAAAGAAGTGCATGATACAATCAACAAAATGAAGGCCATGCTACAGATGACACCTCAAATAATTGATATGATGATCAAGATTTATGATGCACCCGAAGGCAGTCAGACCGCGACCAGTAACAATCCCAATCCCTTTGGCTTTGCAGGCAACAATGCGGCACAACAAGTTGGATCCATATTCAGCAAACCGGCCTTGGGTTCCAATGGGGGTAACATTTTTGGCGCTCCTGCCACCACGACTAGCTTTGCACCGGCCCCCACTGGCAATAGTATATTTGGAGGTGTCTCTATGGGCGGAAACAATGCGGCAGGCAACATATTTGGTAGTGCAACAAATACAAATATCTTTTCGCAACCACAACAACAGCAGCAGCACCAGCCACAACCATTTGGACAACAGCAAGCGAATCCATTTGGACAACAACAGCCTTTGGCACAGGCGCAACCCTCGATCTTTGCTCAACCACAACAACAGCAGCAACAACAGCTTAATCCCTTTGGACAACCACAAGCATCTTCATCTTTTACAGTCGGCGGAGGAAATATTTTTGCACAGACGCAAGCAGTAAATCCGCTGCCCTTTGGCCAAACCAATGCTTTCTTACCACAACAACAGCAGCAGCAACAGACGGGTGGCATCTTCGCACAAGCTGCAGCTGAGCCAAATCAAGGCAATATTTTCGCTCAAGCCGCACAACCACAACAACAGCCACCAAGTGGATTTTTTGGGCAAGCAGCGGCGGCAACCGGATTTGGACAGTCTCAGCAACTGCAAATGCAAGCAGAAGCTCCACAGCAACTGCAGATGCAACAGCAGCAACAGTTACAGGCGCTGCAACAGCCCAACAACACTTCAACTGTATACAGTCGCATGGAAGATTTGACTCAGGAGGAGATTGCCGCATTTAAAGCTGCGCAATTTGCACTTGGACAGGTGCCTTTCAAGCCTCCCCCACGAGAGCTTTGTTAAATAAAAAACAAGACGTATGTCAACATAAATATAATTTAATAATAAAATTTAATGTATAAATTAAATGATTGCTTAATGCATCATCATATTCAAGCGCTCCATGTTTATAGAGTATACGGCATGGGATCCAATGAGATTGCGATCGCGAAATGCGAGCTGGCAGTCCTTGAGTGTGATCACAGTGCGTTCGCAGGGCAATCTGTTGAGTTATAAAAGTGGATATATATTAAAAACTACCACTTTATTTGATAATTATCAGATTCTTACACTTGTTCGCAGGCTGAGAGAAAGACAATGTCATCATTCTGTCTCCTCATAAAGTTGGCTGTATTAAGCTCCTTGTCGTGTTCGAGCGGAGTATCGTCCACCTTCTGGCGTGTGACTGTATTCCGCAGCGAAGGATCGCGCAGTTGTGCTCCCACATCATAATAAAAGTTACCCTCGCCACTTGTCTTGTAATGCTTGCGTTTTTTTATAATCGATGCCAGCAGATCTTTGAGCAGCACCTGCACAGCCATGGCTACATACTCTGCCACATTGTCATCCACAGAGATAAGACCAATTTCCCAGGCGCCTATCAGAAAACGTCCCATAATGAAGCCAGCGTCAGGCAGAAACAATTCCTGTGCACAGTAGCGTTGTGTGGGCAATTGTTGCTGCTGTTGTAGCCCCTGGTCACCTCCCAATGAGGGCGGACGTATTAGCTGCATGTTGTCTTCCTTAACGAACTCCAGTACATCGCAGAGCTCAAATGTGATGCGATCCGCAAAGGTTCGTGAACTGCGTTTTCGTTTTCTATTGCTGCTGCTGGTTGACGAGCCCACACCGCCGCCGCTTCGGCAACTGGGCTGCAGTGAAGCAATTGTTTCTGGAGGTGCAAAGGCATCTATTTTATTGAGCAGGGCCAACAGGAACTGATTGTGTAAATGAAGTTTCTCTGGCGTCATGATTTTGCGCGATTCGCAATCAAATTCCTCTTTGGTCCATCGATTGCGAAACCAGTTTTTCATATTTCCTCTGTATAGCTCCCAGTTGTCACCGAGGGCGACAGACAGTGCCTCCTTGGCCACGAGTACCTTATCCGTGAGAGCATTCATTAGGAAATACTTGAATAATAAATAAAATAAAGTCGCAATATTTTGTTTTCGTCTGTGGTTATCGGTATAGCGAATAAATTTTTTATCGATTACTTGTAATCACTTGCAACTGCCAGCCTGTTAATTTGCTTAAAAGTATGGTCACCCCAATTTAAAAAACAAATCGTAATGAATTCAACTTTGCTTTGTGACGTTTTAACATTGCATCACGAAGCTTCGTGAGAAAATAAAATGAATGTGCAATTGCGCCATCAGCAATTAAACAGGCAGTTTTGGTGCAAAAGCACCAATTTTGCAGCCCGCTAGATCTAGCAAGGAAATAGCTAAATTGCCAACACTGGTTAAGAATGTCAGCCAGTTTTTTTTTGTTAGGTCTGCCAACCCTATTTTGGATTGGACAACTCAATGCAGCACGCGACTAACAATAATGGAGGCAAGTTGTTAAAAGAATAACGTTTTAAATCATGTTTTAATTGCTTGTATTTACAGAAATTGAAAAAATCAAAGGCGCCCAAGAAAGCAAAAGACGGTTCGCTTACAATTAAGATAGCTGCAATGCAGCGCAAGCAGAAGGAAGCGGCACGCGTGTTGCAACTCAAACATGAAATCTTAATGAAATCCGAGGTGTCCTACCTGGAGTATATTGAAATGCGCTCCGAACTGGAGCGTCTTAACTCACTACGGGAGACGTTTACGCGTCGCATTGAAAAATTAAAACAACAGGCCAAATAGTAAGGTTTAACAGAAATAATTCCCTTAGGATTTAGTTTAAGCAATAGATAGAACTGAGAAATAAAATATACATGTCACACACAATTTTCGCATAATCAAATGCTAATAGAAACATCCCACATTCGATAGAATTCAGCTTCCAATTTAGTTGCAGTTATGATATCTGTAGTAACCAAGCAGTTTTCCCAGTTTCCACCGAAGCCTTGCATTGTCCAGTTCACGGATCCTGTTAGTACCAGGGGGCGGTACGGCTTAACTTTAAACAGTGGAGAATATCGTCCAACGGTGTCATAAACGCCTCTATGACCATCGATCACCATGAACTTGTGATGCATCATTACAGAATTAAATTGCGGTACACGAATATCAATCAAACATCGAATTTCGGTTTGCAAATAAGACAACTTTCCGCCCGTTGAACAGAGCATTTCATTATCCGTAATTATCCGAATTTTGCAACCACGTTTATCTGCTTCAATTAATGCATTCATGATATCAATTGTGGTAAATGTGTACATTGCAAAGTCAATGGTATATTTTGCTTCATCAATGTATTTAATCACATTTTGTATGTTGCGTTGTACGCAGTATTCGTTCTCGCACGGCTTAACATTGTTATTGCGGGTACAACATTCGCTCAGTTCGTTAAATATCAACAAGTCGAGCACCTCTCCATTGTAATATTTTTGGATCGTTTTACGCTTTATTGCGCCGCTAATTATTAAGTAGCCAATCAGTGTGCCGGCACCAACAGTGATTGTGGCTAAAACAGACTCTTTGCTCAGCCAATTGTACACTAAGAAATTTGTTTAATACAGTTGAAAAGAATTTTTTGTTTGCAGCTTTTCGATACCTACTTTATGCGGTCAAGTTTGTTGAAATTTGAGTAGTCCGTTTTTAAAAAAGTTCAAATGAATGAGCCCAACCTGAGTTATAAATTCATCTTGAATGAACCATTCAAATGAGCCGATAAGGCGGTTTTATCGGTCTCATAAATAAATTTGTACTATGATCGTTATCAACATCGATATTTCTGCAAAATCAACTCGGCAAAGGAAAATTAATAACACAGCATTCACAAATTTAAAATAAACCGCAGCCAATTCGAGAGTTTACAGTCAAAATGAGTGATCCGTCCAACACAATTTTGTTCACTGAGACACAAGAGCTACTAGAAACGCGCGATGCTGAGCTAAATAAAGTCCTTAAGCTAAAATTAGTTTTAAATGAATTACGATCCTTAGATCTTGGACAAGAGGAAACCCCTGAAATCAAACACGCTCTCAGATTGATGTCAGTGAACGAATATTTGCGACTGGGAGATGAACATGTTTATTTGCTGGGTAAGCGATCTTGCTTAATTAATTGAATTACGTAAAATATGGTAATGTATCTTTGTAATAGACTTACAGGAGTGCAGCAGCTGTCCGCCGCTCAGTTACATTGACTGCAAAGTCTTGCGCACCAAATTGGCAACCAATCTGCGTACGAACCTGACACCTATTGTTGATTTGGGCAACAAGATACGAACAGAAATGCCGGACGCAATGACAAAAGATAAGGAACCGCAGTTGTCCACGGGACAACAGGAAATCATTAGGCTGCAAAAGGAACAACGTGAATGCTTGGAAAAATTAGTAGTAATGCGACGAAAAATGTGCTCTCTGATGATGACGGCAGCGGATTCAAAGATGGGACCACATCTTGGAAATGAATTGAAAGTGCAACAAGCGCAGGCGGAATTATTGCAAACAAAAGCGGATCTGATGCGTATTTACTTTATTAATGAGATATTCACTCGTGCAGATCACAGCTTAGAAGCCCATAAGGTAGTAGACAAATATCTTGATGAATTGCTGAGTGTCGACCAGACAAAAGGAGGAAGCAGTCAACGTTAAATCGAATAAACCTTATTAATGATTAATTTAAAAAAATTGAAATATAGCTTAATGTTTACACAGAACTACTTCAATGAGTGTTGCCAGACTGATTCTTAATTTTATTGCTTAAATTTGTGACAAGGTGGGAGCACTGTCATAAAAAAGTAAAATATAAATAAGGCGGCGTCGCGCAATGACGGAAAATAGTTCTAGCGAAAGTAAAGAGGAACAGTCGTTAAATGGAGATTCATTTTTTCAGGAAGAACCAACATCAATAGCCACAGTATGTGTTGAACCTTGCAGCACAGGTATTGATTTTGAGGATGCTGTGTCCCTAGACTCGGTGAGCGTCTTTAGCACAACTACGACAACAACAACACGCAGCAAAAGCAAGTCGCCAAATACGCGAAAGTTGAGAAAATTGTGCCGGCGTGCCAAAGCGCCTAAAATGGTTCAACCTCTTTACAAGTACAGGTTCGGTACATCAGGAGACATCTGTTATGAGTACGATTAAATATACCTTTTATAGTTACCACGTTCGTGAGGACCACAATCATCAGATCTTCGGTGTGCAGTTTAATCCCTTCCTGGACAGAGGTCAAGCGGTATTTGCCACTGTGGGCAAAGATCGAGTGTCCATCTATGAATGTGTAAAGAATAACTTGGAGGCTGAGTCTGATGAAGAGGATAGCATACGTCTGCTGCAGGTCTACGCAGACCCAGATGTAAGTAAACGCTACAACAGTAAAATTTTTTAATGGAAAATTCGTATTCCTTGCAGACCGATGAAAGCTTCTACACATGTGCATGGTCCTACGATGCAATCTCTGGTGATCCTGTGCTGGCTGCAGCTGGTTATCGTGGTGTCATTCGCATCTTCAATATTATTAAACATCAGTGCGCCAAAAATTATATTGGACATGGACATGCCATAAACGAGTTAAAATTTCATCCAGTACTGCCTCAGTTGCTGCTCTCTGGCAGTAAGGATCACTCGCTGCGCTTGTGGAATATCCAAACTGATGTGTGTGTCGCAGTATTTGGAGGAGTTGAAGGACATCGTGATGAGGTTTTATCAATTGATTTTGATTTAAGGGGGAATCGAATTATGTCCAGTGGCATGGATCACTCGCTTAAATTGTGGCGTCTCAATAAGCCGGATATTAAAGAAGCTATCGAGCTAAGCTCGAATTTTAACGCGAGCAAAAATACGGCACCATTTCCGACAATCAAAGAGCATTTCCCAGACTTTTCCACGCGTGACATTCATCGTAATTATGTGGACTGCGTCCAATGGTTTGGGGACTTTATCTTTTCCAAGTCATGCGAAAATTCAATAGTCTGCTGGAAGCCAGGAAAACTGTCCGCACATCGCCATGACGTTAAGCCACAGGACTCCACCACAGTTCTCCATCATTTCGATTACAAGATGTGTGAGATTTGGTTTGTTCGTTTTGCGTTTAATGCCTGGCAAAAGGTACTGGCACTTGGCAACCAGCTGGGCACAACGTTTGTTTGGGAGCTGGACTCCAATGATCCCAATTTGACCAAGTGCAGTCAACTTGTACATCCTAAATGTACATCAACCATAAGGCAAACATCATTTTCCAAGGATGGATCTGTATTAATTTGTGTCTGTGATGACAGCACAGTTTGGCGTTGGGATCGTGTTAATTAAGCTTACATTTTTTGATCTACTTGTATTTATTTATATTCATGTTTAAAACATAAATATTAACCAGTTTAGAGCTAAAATTATTATATTTTTTAAATTGTGGCGCTTAATTAAACTTATCGACAGAAAGTGGTGGTGCGCCGATTAATTACAAGTCGCAACTATGCGGTTTGGATTTACCGAATAGTGTTGGAAAAGCTTGAGAGCAAAACAAAAAAGAAGAAGGCGAAAACGTTTAGAAATTTCTGTAATTGACAAAAAAAGAATTATTGATTTAATTGCTAAAAAATGGGTTCGTCGTCTGGTAAAAAGCACAAAAAGGATAAAAAACACAGCCACCGATCGCGTTCACCCGAACGAACACATCGCGCACCGGATGATGAGGAGGTTACTTTGGATCTGACAGACGATTCGTCGTCAGCGCGACACAGACACCACAAGCATAAAAAACACAAGGAACATCGTCACAAGCATCACAAGCATAAGGAACGCGAGCGACCCAGCGAAGTCATCTCTCTCGAGGAATCGGACTCCGACAGTAAGTGTCTTCATGTGCGTTTTATTTAGTTATTTGTGCAGCCCATTTAAAGGGGTAATTGCGCAGTATATCAAAACGAAAAGCGATGTTTCAATAGAGTTTTGAATATAATGCCTTGCAATTGCCTTGGTGCTGCACTGTTTTTGGCTTGAACTTACTAAAGCGCTCTTGTTCTCTTTTTTTCATTTCTTGTCTTTCAGATGAACGGCCTGTGAGTGTGAAAAAGAGACAGAACAATAATAAATCCATACAAATTTGCGATTGAGCTAAAAAAGTCAATTTCAAGTCTGTACTAACATATTATATTTATGTTGCAGGTTCCGATTGCGTGGAGGTGCCTATTGAACAGGATCTCAAGGAAAAGGGACGTGAGAGAGAGCCAACTGCACGAGATCGAGAACCGTCAACAAGAGATCGAGAACGTGAACCGTTGTTCAGAGAGCGAGAGCCATCTACTCGGGAGAGAGAACGCGATCATGAAATATCAACTCCGCCCCCACCACAAATCTCCAAACATGTGGATTACGAACGTGAGCGACGACGAGAGAGAGAAGTCGAAAAAGAGCGCGAGACATGGAAACGTGCTGCTCGAGAGCGCGAACGTGTCCGGGGACGTTCCCGATCTCAATCCCCATCAGCACAGCAACAGCGTTCCTATTCGCCAAGGGCAGATAACAGCGCTAATCGCAAGCGTAGCAATAGGGAACGAGATCAAGGACGTGACCAAGGACGAGATCATGGTTGGGATCAAGGACGAGAGCACAGTCGAGAGCAAGGTCGAGAGCCAGCTCGAGAGCAAGGTCGAGAGCAAGGTCGAGAGCAAGGTCGAGAGCAAGGTCGAGAGCAAGGTCGAGAGCAAGGTCGAGAACACGGTCGAGAGCAAGGTCGAGAGCAAGGTCGAGAACACGGTCGAGAGCAAGGTCGAGAACAAGGACGAGAGCAAGGACGAGAGCAAGGACGAGAGCGTGAACTTGTCCGCTCACGTAGTAGTTCACCAATACCGGAAAATGGAGCTGGCGATGTACTCTCCATTTCAGAGACCAATAAATTGCGTGCCAAGCTTGGCCTGAAACCACTTGAAATGGATACGGGACCAAGTAAAGCGACGTCAACGGCTAATAGCAGCCACCAAGAGAACAAGAGGTCTGGTGCCGAAAAGGATCTCTCATCCTATAAGGATGAATGGGGCGAATTCTTACACAAGCCGGCAGATAACATCAAAGATAAAAAGGAGGCGGAAAAGCTACGTGAAAAGCTTAAGCAGCGCAAGGAAAAGCGTTTCCTTGAAGAGCGTTTGGCGCGCATTCGCACATTAGGCGAATCAGATGATGAGACGGATAATGTCACCAAATGGGTTGATCGCAACAAGCGCGTTGTAAATGAGCGTGAAGAAGCGAAGCGCAAAGTAAGTAAAAATAGTTTGAATAAAGTAAAATGTAATTGAAAAATTGCATCTCTTCTAGGCCAAAGAACTAGAGGAACTGGACGAGGCGTTTGGTGTTGCGGATTTATTGGAGCAAGAGAAGCAAAAAGCAAGACAATTGGCCTATGGCGACCGGAATCTAAAGGGTCTACGCGTTGAGCACGACATGGATGACTTTGGTGAGGGCCGCACGGTCATTTTAACGCTCAAGGATCAGGAGGTGCTCAACGAAGAGGATGGCGATACTTTGGTCAATGTCAATATGCTCGACGATGAACGCTACAAAAAGAATATTGCAAACAAAAAACTCAACCCACTTAGCTATGGATATAATGTCTATGAAGAGCAATACGATGAACTTGGAAATCCCATTGAGCGTTCCATACTCGAGAAATATGATGACGATATTGATGGAAAGCCCAATACACGCAAGAACTTTGTAATTGGCGAGAATGTGGAGGAAGAGCGCGAACATAGACGCAAGTTACTGGAAATTAAAACCAAATTAATTGGTAAACGATTGGAAACTCTGCAGGATACCCATATAAAACTAGCATCTGATACTTTCAGTGCGGAGGAGCTAGCAACGTATGGTTCTAAAATTCTCATTGATTTTTCTTTATTTAACTTTTTTTATGGTTTATTTTTACAGATTCAAGAAGCCAAAGAAAAAGATTAAGAAGAAGCTGCGTACTAAGCTAAAAGCTGAGGACTTGGAGCCAATTGATGAGCCTTCAAGTTCTTCAAATTTGGGCAGTCGTCATGGGCGTTACCGGGAAGTTGACGATGAAGATGTTCCAATGAAAGAAGAACCACAATTCAAGCTGGAAAATGACGACGATGATTTGGAACGTGTATTAAACAAGGCACGTAAACTAAAGCAAAAGGAGAACATCATCAAGAAATCTTTACCATTTGATGTGGCATCGATTAAGCGCGATATAAAACCCGAGCCGGTGGACGAGGCCAACAGTGCTGATGGTGTTGTTCTTAGCAGCGCCGATGGCAACATTGTGCTCAATGCCACAGCAGAGTTTTGTCGCACGCTGGGCGATATTCCAACTTATGGCATGGCGGGAAATCGTAATGAAGATTCCAATGATATGATGGACTTTGACAATAACGAAGCATTGGATGATCATATGGATGCCAATCAAGAGGAGCCAACACTAAGTCATGGCACATGGAATTCTGTTAATCCTGATGAAGTGATGCAACCTGCTGATTTAGACAATTTGGGCGATGATGTTGAGGAGCGTGCCATATTAGATGAGGAGCCTGATGTGGGCGCTGGTGTAGCAAATGCATTACGTCTGGCCCTATCCAAGGGATATCTGGAGAAGGAGGAGAAGAATCGGCCGAGCAACACGAAAATGGCACATCTGCAGGCTAAAAACTATTCCATTGAAGACAAGGCAGCTGGGTATGTATATTGTTACTCATTGATTTATAGAGAGATTAATTTATAAGTATTTCCATGGTTAGTGAGGATGACAAAATCGGACGTCGCGATCGTTTTCATGCTGGTCCCATTATGGACTTTAAGGACAAGGAGACATTCAAGCCCAATGTTAAACTTGATTATATTGATGATAACGGACGCATTTTGAACCTCAAAGAAGCTTTCCGTTATCTATCGCATAAGTTCCACGGCAAAGGACCGGGCAAAAATAAGATTGAGAAGCGTCTTAAGAAAATGGAACAGGATGGCGTAAGTAAAACTTGGTAAAATCTAATCTTTGGAGATATTTATTGATTTGCTCTACACACAGCTGATGAAAACTATGAGCTCCACGGATACGCCGCTATGTACGCTTACCATGTTGCAGCAAAAGCAAAAGGAAACCAAAAACGCCATATGTGGTGCTTAGTGGCAGCAACAAAAACGCCGCTGGCGTCAGCGGCGCCTCAATATCAAAGTTTAAGTAAAGATTTTAATTAATTTAATATGCTATCCAATTTCCAACACCTAGCCACAACGAAATGCAATAGTTACTTCCAAATCACACACAAGTATATATCGATATATCCGATATACATATAAGTTTAGAGTTCTCAACCACATACACACAAACTAATTTCAAATTGGAATATAATAAGTTAAAAAACTGTTTTGTAACTTTAATGAGCTTACAGCTTATATGAAAAACTAAAACCACTTTAATTTTTGTTTGTCTAAAATTGATTTTATTTAAGATTGTTTTCTATTTTTGACATTTTTATTATAGGTAAACCTTCTAAAGCTATCATAAACTAAGCAGAATTTGGGACAAAAATAATTAAAAATCTTAAATAATTTCTTTTGACAATTAAAATGTATTTTTATTTCAAAGTTGATATTATGTGCTCCAAGTTTATTGTGGTCTGTCGGCACTTAACAGGTGAATGTACATCGGTGGATGACCCAAATGAAGAGTAACTGCAAAGTGATTACTTTATGTATTAGTTAATAACTTAATTATATTGATTAAGTTTTACCCGTAAATTTGCTGCCCAATTGTGTTCGATTGCTGCCCTGAATCAACTCAAAGCGTTGATTTGACGGACCCGTGCAGTTCATGGTGGACTTTTCAAATTCAAAATTCCAAGTACAGTTGCTTTCTGCAAACTGGATGAACTTTACATGCACCTGGTCCACATTTAGTGGCAACTTGGCAGGCACTAACTGCAGCTGCAACGTATCATCAACTCGGGCAAAGTTGAGTCCACCAAAGCCAAAGATCAGCGCTTGCAGAAAGCCGCCAATGCCAGTTAGAAAATTAGCGGAACCATCGTAGCCAATTGGCGTCTCACTCCACACCTTAAACTCGGAACGCACATAGCTCTCATAGCCGCGTGCAAAGTATTTATGGGCACGCCAATCCTCCTTAGTGGCCAGATAGTTGGCAGCGAACATGGACCAGGTCATAGCCGGACCTGATTCCCGCGTCACATTCGCATAGTAATGCAAATCATTCAAATGCGTAGAGCTGCAGGGATTAGGAATAAATGCGAGTTCATCCGGTTACATTGTAATCTCACCTGGTGTCAAACTGCAGTGGATATCCGAGTAGAATTGTGTCCGCCTGTTTCACAATGGTGTTCAACTGATATCCCAAATGCTGCGGATGATAATCCAACTCCACATCATGCAGTATCACCAGACGATCCTTTAACTGCCGCCATTTCGCATATAAATCCGTGTTGTTGTTGCCACACTTGCCACCCGTCCATGCCGCAAAATCCAATGCTATTTTGGCTATAGCATTCGTGTACACATTGTCATCGACATTGGCGTGATCTTCATCTGGACCCATGACATTGCCTAAGTGACATAACTGCATCTCACAGCTCGCTCTGCTGACCAAAAACTCGGCCACGTCGGCAACTATGGGCCAGGCCGTCTTACACAGCCAGTTGTAGTCGTTGGATTGGGCAAAGAGCTTTTGTAAAGCAAAGGATATGTCTGGTGATATGTGAATCTCCTGTTGAGCCACCTCGGGGCAGCAGGGATTGGTGACCTCCGTGCCCGTGTAGGCGCTTTCCCACGGAAATCTGTAAAAAGAATTATATAAGTTTCAGATACAAAAACCATAAAGTTTAAAATGAAAAATTCGAAGTTGTTGACACATTTTTTGGCCGAATTGTTTATAAAAAAAAAGATTTTCTCCCAACATTTTTGCTTAAGAGTGGAAAATGTGAGAAATTCCCCTCCAGCTAAAGAATCTCACCTAGCACCCCTGTAACCCGTAGTATTGGCATTATATCTGGCGGCATCCAAATGTTTGTATCGATAATCCAATAGTAGTTTGCCATATTCATAGCCGAATTGGGTCACCACAGGCAGCATCCAAATTTCTGTATCCCAAAAATTGTGACCCTGATAATCCGAATCCAAATTACCACGTGCCAATCCAGTGGGACTCAGTCCATAGTATGGTTCATTGGGCTGATTGCTGTTTGGTGCGGGCAACGAGCTGGCCAAATAGAAGATTCCCGCATTGATAATCCTGGACAGTTCCAAGGCATTGCCAATAATTTCAATGGAGAATTTCTTGTGCCAAAACTCATGCCAGGCATCTATTTGAGTTTGAAGCACGGCCACATCATTTAATCGAAGCACATCCTTCATTTCCGTAAGAGCCACACTCTGTTGACGGTCTATGGAAATGATGACGCGATGTTGCAGCTTCGATTGCCATGTTGGCCACAGCAGCTCACGCGGTTGCTCCAATGACTCACTGAAAACCACGTGAATCTCATGCTGCTCTGGCTGGAATTTCTTAAACTCCAATACTTTGGTACGTCCACGGAGTTGGCGATAATCTTCAGCAGCATTGCTGCCATTGTTGATCACCACAAAGTCGAAGGCATCGCTGGGATTTCCCGGCTGTTGGGTCAGCTTAAGATACTTTGGTGCTGCAGGTAAGGATATAATTATTCCTTCAAATATTATGTAGAAATAGTAAGTATTTAATCTCACTTCAGTATATATTTTATTTTTCTACATTTGATGTTTAAAGACAACAAATGAAATATTATATTTTTTAAATATTCGTATTATCTTAGAGATTTATTAATAGCTCATTTTTTAATGTGCCTTTTTTAATATGCAAGTCAAGAAATAACTCTTATATCGAAACTATTATTTTAAAATAGAAAAAGTTTTAAAATTTTTCTTCCATTTTAAGATTTTAAGATAAGCTTACTTAATATAAAAGGATGATCAGAATAAAGAGTTATGTGCGCAATAAATCAATGTTAATGTCAATTAACAATACAATGCTCACAGTTTGTCAATGTAGCTGAATTATTTCTAATAGCCAAAACTTCATAGACCAATGCTCTATTATAATATCGATGTGGATACGTGCGTTGTTCCAGCGTAATACCAACGGAATTATAATTTGTTCTATATCGAAAGTAGCCATCGCGGAGATTCATTTCATAGCTGATGTCACTCGCCTGATCTTTTGAGAGGCAGCCAAATCGATCACAAATCTCCGTGTTTATATTTATCCAATTGGGGATCCGAGCACGCTTACTATTCCCACTAGCTCCATTATATACACCATTCATAAAAATGGCATCGCCAAAAACCGTATAACCTAAATGGCCATTTGATAAGCTGGGCATAAAGTTCAGATCCGATGGCAAACTAAGTATGTAAATGGAATAGAGAAAGTATTACATGGAAATAGTAAATATATTGATTGCTATTTTTAATGTAAAGCGATATAAATGGAGTTTCGTCATACCTCTCGGTCGTGAGAAGGTAGGGATCTGAAGTGTCTGCCGTGGTGCTCCAGATAAGTCCGAAAATGAATACCGAACACAATTTAAACATGCTGCGTTTACGATGATCCAATGTCTGGGATTGCTCGGATTATACTGAAATATCTCTCTCAGCTCTGGTTGCCTGACAGCTGGAAGAAAATTGATAAGTATTAATCTGAGCAGGGGGCACTGAACACTCGCTAATTGTTTACTGTAGTCTGAGTGAATAGAGCTTTCTCAGCTGAAACACTTTTCTTTCTTTCCCTCTTTGTTCGAAATTACTTTTATCAGCTTCAATCAAAATCATTGATCATTTTGTTAAGGTTTATAGAGAGGAAATGTTGATCACTCAAAAATTAATCTAGCAATTTATAAAAATATTCTTGTCAACTGTTACTTCAATTATTATTTCCCTACAGAGTTATTAAATTGTAAACTCCATTCGATACTTCAAAACTAATAATGTTATAGATATTTTCAAAGATTCATTCGATTCATCGTTTTCTTAACTTTTGCACATATTAATAAAGAAAGATTCTTAGATTGCTTTAGTATTTTGGTAAATGCATTCCAGAAGAGTCTATAGAAAAATTGTAGTCTTTTTTAATGGGCTGCACTTGTCGCATGAGATTTTGTTGATAATTGAGACAGAGATTAGGCGCGCTGCACATACAGAGAGACACAGTGACATAGAGGGAGAGAGAGAGAGAGAGACAAAGAAAGAGAAAGATGCGCTGATGACGTGCTGATGAATGGAAGCGCAGAGACAATAGGATGTGGGAAATCTTCTAATGGCATCAGCTCAAAAGAAAAGTCATTAAACGGTTAACTGAGAATCGCAGCTGGTTCATCAAATCTCTGGGGTGGCCCAGCGACCCGTAGCACCTGCGTATAGTATACTTTATTCTATAACAATTATTCCTTCTTTCATTTTTTTCTCTTTTTTTCTTAGACTAGAATATGCTCCATTTTTTGTTGTTTTTCTTTTCTTCTGTTTTTGTTATTATTTTTTTTTACTATGCATAATTCTTAGTTAGTCTTCTTCGCAGCTGGGCTAATTATATGGCTTTTGTTGTTGGCACTAATTACGTGAGAATCTCCGAGTGCATCGAAGCTTTCTGTGGTTCCATAGAAGTATTACCCAGGCGTAGAAACCATAGAGGCCCATTCCAAAATCAAATTCGACATCGCCATTATCATCTTTGGCCCGACAGCGAAGCGTAACCAATAGAACAGCTATGACTATGGTTATAGGAAGAGCTGCCCGACTAACTATAACCGATATGGGCTCATGACTTGCCGTCTCTTGCGTGTCTTATCACAAAGAGGGTAGTTAAGAATGGGTTAGTGGAAGTCGGGGGAGGTTTGGAAGCAACCAGTAACCCTTACATCTTAACTCAGCTATCTCAACTAATTTTAATGACGTTACGCCGCGATAGGTTTTCTGCTCAAGATCCATAAAGAAATGCTCAGGTGTTCGGGGCTATAAGTGTATGGGCACAACAGGTACAGTCCAATTTTATTGTTGTTATTGTTGTTGTTGCTATTGCTGCTGCTGTTGTTGGCTGGTCTTCTGCCTCTTTGTGGTTACTTGGCACGAGATCGGAATCTGTTGTAGATCTATGGGCCCCGTGATTTACCCTTTGTTATGCGGCTTTACTTCCCCCATTAGCGCTGTCTTCTTCTTGCACGCACACACTTGTTGTCTCGCTCTGGCAAATTTGAAATGATCATGTTGTTGTTATTGCTGTTAGTGTTATTTTTGTGTTCAAGAAGTCTATGTAGAGCCTGCCTATCGCGATGTCGTCGCTTGCCGAAGCGTAACTGAAATATTAAAACATTTTTTCTCTTTCGTTTTTTTTTTGCCATTTTATTTGTTGGTGCTTTTTTTTTTTTGGTCGGCCATTTTGCTGGTGGTTTTGGCGTCAGATTTTGGATTTTTTGCAGTCTTCTTTTGTAGTTGTTGTCAGTTTTTTTTTTGTTGTTGTTAACCTGTTGCCCGAAAAGTCGCGTCGAGAAATTTACGCAACGAAGCGTTACCAATGAGTTTCCGCTTTTGAGGCATTGGGCTTATTCGTCGTCGTCGTCGTCGCAACAAGCACCAACAACACCAACAACACCAACAACACAAACACTACCACCAAAAGCTATAACAACAATAATTTCAACAATGGTTATAACAACTATTATACATACACGGGCTATATGACAAGTTTTTGACAGAAATGTATCTGAAATGTAAATGTATTCATTTTATTTATTTCTTCTCATAGATTCATTACTAGTCTCTATATATTATTTTCTGGTTATTTTTTTTACTCAGATCTCACAAATCTCTTATTATATATTGTGCTTCTGGAAAGCAAATTTATTTATTTTTACTAGTTTAATTTCTAGTTTATGTCTTAACGCGCATTTTTTTAAAAGAAATGAAATAGTTTTATTAACAGTATATTTAATATATTCCAGAAGTTTAAAAAAATAATATTTTAGTCATATGATAAACGAATTCGTGAAAAATTAAACAATAAAATTTTATGAAATTTGAAAGAGGGTCTCTTTCTAAATAAACGAACGACTTTATTACTCAAGCGGCCCTCGCCACAAAATTGAGCTTAAGCATTTGATCGCGTTTTTGGGCTCTTGGTTTCTGAGTGTTTTTGTGCCTAATTTGTGTGTGTGCGTCCCGAAAATGAAACGCGTGTGAAAACTATGTTTATTATGTAGTAGATAGTACAATGTAATATATACAATATGTATAAAATATATACACACAATATTGTTGGAGGTCGCATACTTTCGCCGAAGCAGTTTTGGTTTTTGTCTAACTGCGCACAGTGGATAAAATGGTTCATTTGACACTCCATTTTTTGAAGCAGGCAACTTGTTTTGCATACAATTTTTTCATAATGTAATTTTAATTTTTAAATTTATTAAATGCATTTTTTGACATAAACATATTTAAGTTCTCAAAGAACACAGCTGATGCAAAAAGAAAAAAAAAAAAACATCGGGTTTTCAGTAACTATTAATATGATAATAATAACGTTGAAAAATGTAATTATCCCATGCCAGTTTGGCCATTTGTCCCACTGTGACAGCGTTGAGAGCGCCACAGTTTTACCTTTAATTGTTGTAATTTGCTTAGATATACTCGTATTTTATTTATTGTTGCAAGATAATTATGATGATTATCTGTGAAAGGGCGTATTTAAATTTTATGTTGTTTTCCTTCTTTCTTTTAAATGGCATTAGACGATTTAAATGTGCTCCAGCGGTAGTCTGGGAACCTAAAGTTCAAGACCTAAGATAAAGATAACGCAGGGTAGAGAAAGAGGGAGGTAGGAGGGGGAGGCCCATCGACACCGTCTTTTAGTCGCCGCATTTGCAACTCAATTATGAGAGTCGACTTGTATCTCTATCTGCACATCTGCCTGCACCTGACCATTCGTGCAATTCTAGCCGATAATTTGCATTATTTTGTGCGCGATGCACACAGGTGCACTCAGGTGCCTGAGTCGCCGTTGATCTCACGCGTCGCGTGGTCGCTTAAATTACACCATGCAACAGGTTCCAAACCCTCCTTTTTCAATTTTAACTGCCTACTTGCAGTTTCTTGCATACCAAATTTTAAAATACACTTTTTGACTTTTCGAAATCTTAATACTGTCCTAACTTTGTAATTATAATAGTATTTACCGAATTTTGGTCATAGTTTTTCTTTTTCAATCTGATATAACTTTGTCAAACTCATCATATTTTGGCCTCCTTTTTACTTCAGCACCAAAATTAGACAAGTAAATTTTTTGGCCATCACTGACCACATTTGACACTCTTTTGGAAATTTTAAACTGACATAACTTTGCCAAATTTTAACCGATTTCCTTGCGGAACATAATTTTGATCATATTTTTCCCTCTTTTTTAGTTCTGCACCAAAATTAGAAAAGTGTATTTTTTGGCCATCACTTTACATTTTTTCATATTTTTTGACGCTTTATTGAAAGTTTGAAACTGGCGAAACTTAATCAAATTTTAATCAATTTTCTGTTTATATCAATGTCGCCTGTTAATTCTATCCCCCTAATTTGTTGTTTAGTGTAGCCTTTGATAATTCTGCTTGGCAGCAATATGTGTGCAGCGTCTGTGACCTCTGGCCGTCTCTTCAATTCAATTACAATTGCCGCGGTGAAGCTGACAACAAAATGAATACACATACGGGTACTCATACACGGGTACTCACACATGCACTCGCACTCACACCACCTGATAATTATCAGCGTGAGGCGCAGCATATATATTATTTTTATTTTTTTGGACGATTGATATGTAAATTTCGTTTGCTTCATTTGAAATGCGTAAGTCATTGAAAGGGAAGCAACCACCAAAAAGCAATGAGTTTAACCGTGTGCTGCATTTGTGGTGCGCACAGGTGTGACAAATGAGCACGCTCGGTTGGCCACTAATTAAGGTAGGTCCAGGTCAGGAGCAGAGCGTGGGAAATGGCAGCAGAAAAAGGACAACGAGCTCACATCTTTCTCTGCATACAACGCGGCGTATGGGTTATATTTTAAGTTCCATTTGACTCTGTCTCGGACATTGCTGTAATTTTACAGCTGCTGACTGATTTAATGCCAAGGCAGCGAGCGTAACCGCAAGCAACCGACAGAATGTGCAGAAGTATCTGCAACTAAACAGTGAATGTATCTTTCTTTCACGGTCTGAGCCGCAAGACGCCTGTCTCATAATTCGCTCGACAGGCGCGAGCGGCAACCGGAGCGTGATTAGCGTTTTCCATGCAGCGGTTTCAATTATTACACCTGTTGGCGAGCTACCAGTCGACCCCTCCGAGATTTACCATCTCTGCTCGACTCAGTTATGTTCAGTTTTTTTCTGTTCTGTTAGTTTATTATTACGATTTTCATTTTAAATGAATTTTCATAAGATACATTTGTAGCTACAAAGCGTGCTTCCTGCTACGCAATAAGGTAACCATCAACATTTTGCGGCAAGATGGCGTGGCGTGTCGTGCCGTGGCCTATGCCTTGGCAATATCAATACCCAGTGGCCATTGTTGTTGGTGGCAGCTGGGGCACAGATAAGATCGCAGCAGTTGCATCCTCATCAATGATTGCGTTTACCCATCAGTTCATAAATATTTCAGCTTCATCTTGTGCTTCTTGTTCTTCTTTGGGGCCAAGATAATCACAGGCTCTCGAGTTACTCGAGCTTGTCAGAAGTGGCCTGGCCACCATTTAAGGTGTTAGCCTGCCGCACAGACAACGATCGGAAACAACAGCAACAACAACTGCAAGCAACTGCAAACAACTTCAACCTCAACACGTTTACGCATCATTGCAACTGCAACCTGTAACTGCCACAGCGACTGCGACTGCGACTGCGTTGCACTTGCCGCTGCACTTTAGTGGTAAATTGATTTCAGCTTTTATTGTTTTTGGATCGTTTCATATCTCACGTCATCTTGTACGAGCATTGTATCTGTATCTGGCAGATACTCAGGCAGCTGGCAAATCGATGACGTTTATTGCTATTGGCTTATTGGACGATAATAGACTTGTTATTGCATTTTAATTGAAACACTAAAGTGGCGCCATCTATCGCTCGCAGCACACTATGCTACAAAATATTTGTACTATCATTGATTTGTACATTAAGAGCTAAGATTTCAGGATCGCTTCAAGAACTACACAGATATGTAAATTTACGTAAAATATATACAAAGAAGTTAAATAAAATTATATTTGTTGAGCAGCTGTAAAATCAGAATTAACGGATATTTAAGAAATGCTACCGACAGTGAAGATTAGAAACTGAAATCAAGGAAAATTCTTACTTTCTGAAATACTATCGATAATTAGGCAGTATTAACAGAAAGACTAAGTAATGTTATGGAACTAACTAATGTTGTATTTTGATGGATTCAAAGTTTTAAATCATAGTTTACTATAAGTCTTAGACTTATTATGAACATAATAATATAAAAGGTTCGCAATTAATTTATACGCAAACCTAGATTTTATTATTATTTCCCAATGTTGTAAATAGTCTCATATTTTAAAGGATTTTAACTTTTAAGTCATACACTAAAAATGGAATACCTAGTATGAATAGAAAAATATGAAAAGTATGCAATTAATGTAAGAAATTTATATTAAAATCAAGCTTTATAATTAGAAATACTACAGAAACTCTGTTGCACAGTGTGGCAAGTATTATCTAAGAATGCGCCGCTGCTTTTTGCAGTAACTGTACCACAAGCATTTGCAAGCTGCGTGTTTAGCACATAATTTTCCACAATTTTCCATTTGCAGAAGCAGCGGAAAATATTTGTTAAGTCGATGCCGCTGTTGCTTCCACTTTGCTGCCACAATGAGGCAGCCAGGCGTTCAGCCATATTGCATGTTTGAGCGATAAGACTCTAAATTATTATCATAGTCATCTAGGGTCCGGGTAGAACTGATGCAACCTGACGATCTCTAGAGCGGTTTGCATCTGTGAAAGAAGTCGCTTTTTACTATGTGGACCTGTTGCACATTATTTTTTATATATATTCTTTTTTGATTTTCTGCTCTGCTGCCTGTGGCAATGTGGCATGAAAGCAATGAGGGCGGGTCGAAACTCCTCCAAGTTGCAACTTGCAGTTTGCTGTAGGGTAAATGCTGGAAAATCGTAACAATTTCAGTTCAAAAAAATAAAATAAAACGCTTTTCCCAAAAAAAATAAAGGAAAAAGAAATTAATGTTTTGGGTGACATTTGTGGTGGTTGTGGTTATTGTTTTTGTTGTTGCTGTGGTTGTTGTTGTTGTTGTTGTCGCACATGCGCAGCATTTAAAAAATTTATTTCGCTATCACAGATCTGTTGAGGCAGCCAGCCATAACGTTAGTCTGCCGCATAACTAGAAATTGACATAAAAATAAAAAACACACAAACTAAAAAGTAAAGGAAAAAGATACTGGAACCCATTTTGGGATCACTGAATTGTCGTGAGTTGTACTTGTTGTTGTTAGAACTATTTGCTGTTGTTGTTTTCAGTTGGCTCGTAAAATAATTGTCGGCTCATAACAGCAATGAGTCTGAGAAGAAGGAGGAGGAGGAGTTGGAGGAGGAGGAGACGAAGGAGGCGCTGCTCGGAGACAGTGAGCTCTGGCAATAGAGCGCGACATATCACATTGGCCCCGGCTTATGGAGCAAGAACTGCCCTGTAATTATGATGAAGCCAATACAAGAAACTGACCCTAAACGCACCGCTTTTTTTTTTTTTTATATTTCGCCGGCCGGCTGCTCAGCTAACTGGCCCCTAGTAATTAAGAAATCCTCTTTCGGTTTTCTTTATTTTTTTTGTGTTTTTTTTACTTTTTGGGTTTTATGTCGGGCAGCGGCAGCAAAAGTTTCACAGAATTCTGTTTTGATGACTTCACTTAAAAGTGGTCAAAACGGTCATACATGTTGGCTTATTGTTATTATTATTATTATTATCTTTATTGTTGTTGCCATTGCTATTGTTATTGTTATTGTTTTTGTGTCTAGTACTTTGTGGCAGCTACTGTTGTTGCCGTGCACAACTTTAGTTTAGGCCGTAGATTTTTATTTTTATTTATACTCTTTTTTTGTTGACTTCTGAAACTCACTGTGCGGTCAATTGCTTTTAACCCGTCTGGCCCCCTGGGCCAAAAACATTTTGGGCCTGTTGTTTTATTTTGGCCTGACTAAACATCCGTTAGTTCGGTTGAAGTTCAGCGGGAAGTTCTTGAAAATGATTTTTCCTGTTTTGGTGAAAGCTCGTTAGTTAGAACTGCGACTGTGAGACACTTTGGGATTAACGCCAGCTGCTTTACACAAGCAACGCAAGCAACACAAGCAACACAAACAACTCACAACACACACATGTTGCAACTTTCACCCGAAATTGTTGCAGCTTTCCCAAAATGCAATTTGGCCAATAATTGCAACTAATGCAACGAAACAATAACAACAGCAAAACAACGACAATGACAATGGCAAACAACAGAAATTGCACAATTTGTCGAAGCAACAGTTGTCTAGAAGGTGGGTGGAGGGGGAGGTGTACATCTGAGTCATGCTTAGAAACATATCATATACGTAGTCACTTGCATCCATGTATATATCATGTATCTATGTATACGAAATTGGAGCATTAAATGCTGAGAAGACAAAAAAAATGACTTTGCTTCCGTCGTGTTTTGTTCTTTTCATTTGGCTTTTCAATCTACCACATAGTACTACACATAGATCATATTTGGTAGAGTTTGGGTTTCTCAATAGAACGGTTTTGTTGCCGCGTCATTTCCTTATCGAGACAAGCTGCAAAATGTCACCAGCATAATTAATTATCCCTCTCTTCCCATTTGATTCGACGCACAGTAGCGCCTATTTCGGGCTAATTCTACTGCACTTTTCACTACTATTTTTTCGGGCTATTTTCTCAGTTTATTTTTATTATTATATTTTTTATTTTTTCGGTTTTGTTGGGTCTGTCATGCAGGCGCAGATAGCGCACGGCTGTGCACCCCTATAAAGTGGCCATAAACATTATCGCATGTTCTACACTTAGATCATCAAACGGGGGTTAGACTCTGTCAATGGCTCTGGGCACAGGTACATCACACACACACACACACGTACACCTACACACACACACTACACACACACTTGGCACAATAACAACGCGCCGTCACGGTTCGATGACAATGTAAAAAATAAAATAAAATAAAATAAAAACGCATGAGTTTCAAATACACGGGCATTATGACATTATATATATATATTTATATATATATGTATATATCTTTGATGAGTAGCTAGTCAAAATGTTACTTAGTTCCTTGTTGGCATTAAGAAGAGGCTATATTTCCTTGCCAAACACTTATTTCGGTATATTTTTGACACCAGTTGTAAATTAGTTAGACTCAGTCAAATATTTAAAATATCAGTTTGAAAAATACAAGAAAAATAATAAGTTATTTTGAATGCACTTTTAAGTTAACTAAAAATAGAGCTTCATATTTAAAAAATAATAGATCATAATCCTTAGGGTATCTGCTAGCCCAGCACTCTTGCTTTTGCTGTTAGTGCATTTGAGTAACTAACTGATTACATTTTTCGCAACTGTTGAAACAACAATAGATTAGTCGCATTATAGACATGTGTAGTTACTAAAATTCAAAATATATGAGTACGAATATTTGCACGCTCATCGCTTATTGGCCAAATACCATTTGAATACGCTAACAATGAGCTAATGATGTTACTAAAAACTTAAAGTTGGCCTTTAACCAAGTAAATATTTAAGAATGTTTGCACTTCTTTATTCATATTAAATTTAATTATGCTACTTGAATTGTAGGCAATAATAAAGAGTTCCTTATAATGTGAAGTATTTTTGAATTTTATATTATTATTCAATTGTTAAACTGTTTTAAATGGCTTCAAATTCTTGAGGATTATAATTTTTTTTCAATTTAAAAATCTTGAAATACAATTGCAATAAATTTTAGTAAAAAATGGAATTATTAAATTAGTTGCTTTGGATTTTTCATGTTCGAATTTATGGAATATTTACAATTAATTTGATACTACTAAAAATCCTGAAAAAGTCTTTAATTTTTGCAATATTTGCAAAGTTTAAAATGCAGAAAGCCAATTTGTTTTGATAAAGTTATGGGAGTGGTCACCTAATAAATCAAGTAGTTAGAATTGAAGGCAAACTTTAATAATGTAAAAATGTGGTAATATATATTGGAGTTGGATAAATGCTTATTGAGGAAGGTAAATATTTAGCCGGGATTATTTACAGCTCCTAAGCAGCGGCTGCTTAGTCAAATGGAAAGCTGTGGCAACAACAGCGGTGGCAACAACAGCGGTGGCAGCCACAGCGGTAACAGCTGCAGTTTGTTGCTGCAACTAATTGCATTTAGTCACCGGTCACCGGGAACAGATCGCCTAACGGTTGCATCCGTTAAGCAGACGTTGCAAAAGCTACAAACAAAAAAAAATGATAGAAAAATGGAAAAATAGAAAAATAGAAAAACGGCAAATGATTTTCCAACGAAATCAAAGCATAGAGCACCCGGTAACAATTCAAATAACAGTAGCGAAAAAAAATTTCCACATGAATGCAGCTGGCAGGCAACAGGCGGAAGTTGCGGTCATCGAAAGGTAACAGCGATTCTTAGCCTGGCCAGGATGATGACGCTGACGATGACGATGACGCTGACGATGACGCTGACGATGATGTTGATGAGCAATTAGAGCTTTAGGTGCAAGAGGCGCGTGGCAAGAACCGCCAACATCCGATTGCAATTGGGATACTCGATACTCGACTCTTGGACGATGCGTAGCTAGTTCCGGTCTACATAATAAGGGAGCTGTTAGGCAGTTAAGAAGATTGCATTTAAACGATTGACGCTTTATTGAAATTATAGCCAGGCCCGAATAGCGGAAGTGCTTGGAGCAACGTCAGCAAAGTTCACATCGAAGGGGTCAAAATAGTGAGGCGATTAAAATTGTGTGGCTTACAAATTCTGTTGAAAAGTCGGAAGCGTTGCTCTGAAGCAATAGTGTCTCAGGTTTTTTTTATTTTTTGGGGCACTACGCCGGGAGGGAGAGGGTGAAGAGGGACGGAGAGAGGGGGAGAGACAGTCGCACATGGCGACAATTTAGACGAACAAAACTGGAGTCAGAAACGGAGCTAATGATCATTGCAATTCAGCTGAGAGACAGCTAGAAAGAGAGGCACACAAGGAGAGAGAGAGAGAAGGAGCACAAGAGAGCGCTTGAGTGAGCTAGTGTGTGAGAGAGAGAGGGAGAGAGACCGAGAGCGAGAGAGAGAGAGAGAGCGGCAGTCAAGGCGAGAGCGAGCTGGCAATAGCCGACAGCGAACAGGTAATTACACCTGTGCTAATACGCTTCACTGAGCGCGCCATGTGCGAGCGAGACAAGCATAGGGACACCACAACGCTTCGGCGAAGTAGAAGAGTACAACAAACGACGATTCAGCTCGGCGAGGTTACAAAAACCCCGTACCACTCACGAGACCAGACAAGTCGCAAATTGGAACGCAAGCGAGCGAGTCGCAAGCGAGAGTCGCGTAGTCGCTTAGAACACTATATAAAATTCAATATATAAAACTCAACTCAACTTAACTGAACTTAACGCTCAACTCAACTTTGGCCAGAGAGTGAGTGTGAGAGACAATTTGGACAGTGAGTCAGTCAGTACAGAGACCTTACCTTCTATAATGTGATAGTTGCTGTTGTTGCTGTTAGTGTTGTTATTGCTGTTGCTGTTGCTGTCGCTGTTACTGCTGCTGGCGCGTTTTTTTTGTGTACGTCGCTTTTGGTGGTTACCTGTCGTGTTGGCCACGTTTGTGTCGATCCGATCAGTGCACCGTCAGCGAGCGGCGCGCGCAGTTCGTTCCCCAGCAACAGTTCCGTCACAACAACAACAGCAATACTAACAGCAGTAACAACAACGAGCCGAACGACAACAGCAACAATCGCCAACACACAGAGGCAGACAGCCTGAGAGAAGAGAGAGAGAGAGGGACAGAGAGAAAGGGAGAGCGAGAGCACACAGCAGAGCTATCACAAAAGTGTTAGATAAACTGATAATACAATAGAAAATAGAACTAGACAGGCACAGAAACGTGGCGCAAAAAACAAACCGAAATACACAAATACAAAAAAAATAGAAGTATATTTTATAAAAAAAATAATACTGCTGCAACAACAACAGCGAGCTGAACAACGAAATGAGCAACGTCAACGAAGCAACAAAACAGCGCAGTGTCAATAAAACTCTCGAATTCATTAACACAACACAAAACGTTCTATTAGTAAGCACTTGCAAATTTTGTTGTACGAAAAAAGCAAAAAAGTAAAAACACAGACACACACAGAGGAGACGGAGCGGCGAGCAGAAGAAGCCGAGCAAGTGGAAGACTCAACCAATTAGCGTGGAGAGACTCTATCGAATGGAGAAGCTAAAGATTCAAGTCAAGTCAAGTCGAATCGAGTCGAGTCGATATATGAGATGAGCAACAGTTGAAAGGTCTAAGCTATCAAATAGAGGAGAGCAGTGCAAATACACACACACACACGCACACACATCTACACACATCTACACATATATAACACCTCATAAACGTCAGACGCCATACCTGAGCGACTCTCAAAAGTTAGAGCCCATAATAAAAATCACCAACAGCAACAGCAACAACAAAAACAACAACAACAGCAGCAACAGCAACAGCAACAACAACAGCAAGAAGAGCAACAACAACTACAGAAATGCGACCGTTGTGTCCTTGGCCTCTAAAAGGGCAGGTGAGTTCAATATTATATGTTATTATGTATATTGTTTGCCATATGTTTAACCATTTTTATTACCATTTTGCCATGCATCATTAATCACTGACAACTAATAGATCTTTGGTTGTTTTTTATTCGTTTTTGTATGCCTCAAATTATGTTAGATTTAAGTTATCAGAAAAAGATCAAAGATTTACCTGTAAACGCTCAAAGGCTAATGAACAAAATAAGACCCTTCACCTTACAACACATCGAGTTTGAAACTCATTTCACATTTATAGCTACCAAATTTTACTCAATGAGGTAATACGTTTTCTTTAAACTAGTTCGAACTTAAAAACTAAATAACTACCCGAAATACATATACATATATTAAATTGTTATTAAGTGAACTTAATTCGATGAATTTTATAAGTTGATTTTATTTCATTTCTTTCTTTTAGTGCTCAATTAACCATTATATTTTTATTTTAAACTCGCATTTTATTTATTCCGATAGTATTGTTAGCATATAAAAAAAATAGTGAAAATTTGTGTTAGGATTATTTTTATATCGTTCTCAAATCCCTCGTTTCCTTAAACTGATTTTGAAAGTTCAGACAGTGAAATTTGTAGACTAAAACTTCACTTACAGATTGCTCAAAATTATAAGCTTCAATCTATGCACTAATAGCTAACAATCCGAAAAAATAAAGAAAAATTCACGTCTTTCTTTTTCTGCGCCATCATTTTCCATAATTTGTGGCACACAAAAAAAAAAAGGAAAAAACATTTAGCGGCGCTTTAAACAAGTCAATAAACGATTAAAATAATGATTTTTCAAAAGTAAGAAAAATAAATTATTTCGCAGCCCACACAAAAGGCCAAGTGGCCCAAAAAAAAAAATAATTTTACACTCGCAGCAGACAAAAGAAAAATACAAGATAATGTTGAGAAGTCGAAAAAAAAATGAAGCAGATGAAGAAGACAAAAAATTGTATAATAAAAGGCTGAATTCGACAGTTGGACACTGAGCTTGATTTTTTGGTACATATATATATATATATATATATATATATATATATTTTTTTTGGCTTTAATTGCGAGCCAAGTCGTCAAGTGACATCATTTTAGGCAACTTTTTGGATTTGGCAAACAAGTTGTACTCGAGGAGTATATATAGTAGTTGTTGTTACTGTTCTTGTAGTTGTTGTTGTTGTTGTTGTTGTTTTTGTAGCGCATAGTCAGGGCTTAATTGCTATGACTTTATTAGGTTATCAGTTGTGTGCGTGTGTGTTGAATCTGATGTACCGTGATGTTGTCTTTGAGTTATGTCTCATTAGCAACACGTGTGAGACTGAAACTTGAACTCCAGCTCAACTTCACACACACAGGAAGACAGAGAGGCATACATAGATCACACACACACACACACGCACACATACAGTTGCAATATCAATTACAGCATGCCACAGGAGCAGTTGAAGTCGTTGGAGTCAATAACTGGTTTTTTTGTACTCAGTACTTGGCAAAAAAGTATGAAAACAAAAAATGAGAAGAGGAGAAAAAAAAAATAAAGAAATAAGAAAATCTCATTGCCTGTTGCTGGGACACCTCCTGCAACCAGGGCTCCTGCAGGTTTCATGTTGCAAGCACTTGCCTTGACTCGACCGACTCCTAAAATGACCCAGAGCTATCCACAGTTGTGGCAACTGCGGCAACTGCTGCCGCATGTGTTGTTGCTGCCACAGCCATAAAGTTGCAGCAGGAAACTGAAGCAACAACAACAACAATTTGCAAACTCATGCCAAGGCAGCCTTAAAAGGCCGATCCGCTCTGACTAAGTCCCTAGCCCCTGTTCGCTCCTGTCCGTTCCTGTCCGTTCCTGTCCGGTCCTGTTCTCTTCTATCCTGTGCTGGCAAATAAAAGTGCGTGATTTGTGTGTTGAGTCCAATTGATGTGCCCACCATCAGTGCAAGCAAAACAGAGAGAGGGAGTCAGAGAAAGAGAAAGAGAAAGGGAGAGGGAGACAGAGACAGAGAGCGACAAGTGAGAGACAGAGAGACAATCCATCAGGCAACGCACACTGAGGTCTGTTGACCCCCCAAGAGGCCTAAGTGCTCCGACTCCGACTCCGACTCTGACTCTGACTCCGACTCCGTTGGTGGCATGTCTAATTGTAGTCAAAGTCACAACACTTAACCAGGCTCAAAGTCGTGTGAATCTGCCACCAGTTCAGCTGTAGCTGTGATAATTGCCAGCGGGTCAAGCAGCCACAGCCACAGCAGCAGCAGCAGCAGCAGCAGCCGCAATAGTTGAAAGTCTCATCTTCATCTTCAACTTGAAACTTCAACTTAAGCCTGAGTCTGAGCTTAAGCTTGAAAGTTCCTTTATCAGACACTTGCTCATTTCAGACAGTTTTGAGAGCGTCTTTCGCTTCGTGCTCGGATCGCTACTTAACCATGACAATGAGCTGAATTACAACTAACTGAAGTATGTGAACTTCTAGAAGAGCAGCGCGAAATGAATAGCATAATGAATTAACAACTAAACGGAAAATAATGAGAGTTCATTTGAAAGACTGATACTTTTTAAAGTAACAGGTAACAGGTTGTGGTTTAATTTGTGGAAATAAAAGAAAGGTTTCCAGACAAATCGAATTATACTTCTACAATGAAAAAAATCAAATATTTCATTTAGTTCACAGTTCATTTGAGGCCTATTACGAATTTCATAAATTTATTCAATACTAATATATTTAAGATTTTTTCATTTCAATTTTAAACAGTAATTATACAAAAATGGGAAAACTTCTGCTGAAAGTTGTGTACAATTTATGTGATTTATTATTTTAGTTAATAACTTATTTAAAAGTTAGAATTATCGAACATATTTTCAAAATAATGTTTTTGAGCATTATTTTATTTTGTCGCTCTTGGAAATTGAAAAACCAGTCGTTAAATAGTTCTTTATTCTGTATTTTATAAATTATGAATTACAATTGTTAGTATTTTAAAGAATCAGAAATGTTTTAAAATATTTGGTAAAATTTAAAGAATTCTTAAATTTTGGTTTCTCTAAAGACTTTTCCTGACTTTTTGATCTTTTGTCAGCTTTGACATAAACTTTATACAGAGAATTTTATATTAGGTTGACGTTCAGAGGAGCAAGTGTAGCTTGAAGTTCAAGTGTTTGCCTGTTGTGGTTGTTGTAGCTGTTGTTGTTGTTGTCGCTGCTGCTGTTGTTGTTATTTTTTTGGTTTTTATTTTCCGGCATGTCGAGCACTTCTGAAAAAGTTGCTGTGTTTCCTGGAATGGACCAGACCCCAGACCCGAGACCCGAGACCCAGCCAGAGGCCAGACAATCTCTTCCCCTCTCTCTTTCTCGCTGTCTCTCTTCCTCTCTCTCTGTTTATCTGTCGCTCTATCTCTCTCAGACTTGCTCACTCGCTGTACCTTGCTCAGTTTTATGTTTTATTTATTTTTATTTGTTTTTTTTATACCTATGTTTGTTTGTTTTTACATTTTTTTAATGCTGACGGTAGCGCTGACCTTTTTGGTTGTCTCCTTGTTGTAGTTGTTGTTGCTGCTGTTGTTGTTGTTGTTCTTGTTGTCACTTTTTTCGGCAGAAATTGTAAATAAGTTTGGTTCAAAGCGCCGCTTGCAATGTTAGCGTTAATGATCGCCGCTGGGTTAACGGGAGGAGCTAACTGAATTGGTAGCACTCTTGGCCGTGGCAATTGCAAATAGCCCAACAATTGGTCAAAAAAAGAGAAGAAGAAATGTGGAGGGGCTGCTGCTACCGTTGGCAACACACGCAACAGCAACAACAACAAATGGCATCATTTAAAATCGCATTTGGCCAGCACATCATCAAGCCAGGGCTTTGAAATCCCAGTCCGAAGACAAAGTCACAGATGAAGACGACGACGACGAGAAGACAAAGTCTCCATCTTCATCTCCATGCGATTGTCAGACAGCAGAGGTGCACAGGTGCACAGCGGGCAGTAGTCACAACATTGCACTGCTCATATATCTTTGAGCTTTTGCTTAGCAGATTGAGAGATGCAGGAGGCAGGAGAGTTGCGGTGACCAGGGGCGGAATGTGGGGAGAATCGCTGCATTTGCCGGCTGCTTCAATTGATGCTGACAGCAAATGAAAGGCGCTGCCTGAGTCCACAGTCCGCAGAGGTCGCAGCACAAAACCGCAGCCTCTGGTCTGGTCAGCAATGGCCAAGTTGCTCTTACTTCCTCTACAGAACCAGTTTTGACTCCCCAAGATCAATTCTAGCAGATTTCACTTTTTTTTTCTTATTCTTTCTCTGCTTCATTCGCTTCTCGACGCGACTCTCGACTGTCAGTATTATATTTGTTGTTGTTGTTGCTGTTGCTGTTGCTGTTGCCGTACGTTTTAAGGTGCAGCTCGAACAGTTGCAACTGTTGCCTGTTGGCTGCTTGTCGTCGTTTTGTTCCAGCAACATTCGCCAGCTTCCAGCTTCAGTTGCAGCTTCAGCTTCAGCCTCATGGATTGCAGTTTTATCTGAATGAGTCGAGCAAACATGTTGTTGCTCTGTTGCCTGTTGCCTGTGCCTGTTGCATGCCACAAATGTGCGATTGGCATGTCAAAAGAATTATGTATTGATTTTTGATTTCGCATCGCGCAACTTTTCATTGAACCCTACAAAAAAAAAAAACACAGAAAAGAAAAGGAAAAAACACTTGACAGCCTCCCCTTAGAACGAGAAGAAAACTCAACTGTCCGCCCCTAAAAGTCCCATTAAGCGCTACAAATTCAAACTGTACAACATGGCTCAGGGAGATGGCCGAAAACGAAGAAACAAGTTCCTGGCCAACAAGTGGGCGCCGTTTGGTCGCTTAAATGAATGACATTAAACGCTACTGACAGCAAACATTTGTCGGCCGCCTATCGCAACGGGGTAGTTAATTACTTTTGCACGAAATTATGTTAGTTAATTGATTAAGCGTCGAATAGTTGGAGCGTTTTTGATTACCAGCAAAGCAGCCAACAAAACTGGCTCCGATCGCAGCTCCAGACGTACCTTAAAAAAGCCAAAAACCTCAGCTTAAAATTGCAGCTGTAGCTGAAATTGCAGCAGATACTTTGTCTGTCTGTCGTTGCTGTTATTGTTGTTGTTGTTGCCGCTGCACCCACCCACGCGCTTGAGGCATAGGCAAGGATTGCAGTCAGGCTGCTGTCTAAATATGTACATGGGCGGCGTTTATGGCGGGAGGCGATTTAACATCAAATAACCCGGCACGAATCAGCAAATACAGGCAAGACTTAATAGCCAAGTTGCTCTTCCAGAGAATCGATCAATATTTCTCTTATAAATTATAATTAACCTAGACTTTCTCTTCTTGAAAAGTATCTCCTAGTTAGTAATGTATCTTCAAGCAAATAATGTAGTTACAAAGTCAGGCAAATCAAAATTTTAGCTGCTTGTTGAAGTTGAAGTCATGTAAAATGTATACCATCTTAAAGCTACAAATGTATCTAGAATGTTTGGAAATGTCAAGATCGAGCTGCAAATCAATGAAAATTTATTTTATATATTTTATTTTAACACTATAATTTATATATTTTGCAGCACATATTTTAATAGAAAGTAACCAAAGAATGTTTAATTTTATCGTATTTCAAAGATACGCGACATTCAATGAATCAAATTCAAGCAGCAAATAAATCTTTAATTCATTGAACAAGCCGCAAACGGAAATAGTAGTAGTTAATGTAGTTAAGTTATTGTTGATATTCTTACATGTATCTAAGAGATACCAATGTATCTAAAATGCTTAGCAATTCAATGAACTAAAAAGGGAAGATACGATCACAGCTTTGATCACTTGAAGTTATCTTGTAGATGATTAAGATCTGTTTTAATCATTATTTGAGGAAGTTTAATTAGTTAAACAAATTAAGATATCGATCATTGTCTATAGATTAAATGCTGATAGCTTAACTGATATCATATTTTATTCCAAACTGACAGACAAATAAAAATACTGTGTGAATTTAAAATCAGATTGCCAAAGCAACAGAAAGACACGTATTGTTAATAGATTTATAGATTGTGATGTTATTAGCTGAACTATGATAAAAAGTCTGGTTTTGAAAGTGACCCTAGAGATAAGAACACGAGTTGGATATATAAATATATTCTTCGATTCTATAGAGACAGGTTTATAGAACTGAATAGACGAATGGCTTGTGAAATACATAATAGTATTTATGAGGTGGCAAATAGGCAGAGATCGAGACAGAGAGACAGAGAAAGAGAGGAAGGGAATATGCGATAGACAGCTGTTGTCATTGTTAATAAGTATCTATTTTTGTTGTTCGTAGACATGCTACGCGTGTCTATGTCTGTGTGTATCTGTGTGCAGTTAATAACCAACAGATACACACAATATTAGTAAAGCGGCAAACAATAGAACGAGTCGTTTCACATTGTCATTTAAAGCTTTGCCAACGCATTCAAAATTGCGCGCATTGTTGTCTCTTATTGTTGTGGTTGTTGTTGTTGCTCGTGTTGTTGTCAACTACTCGACACACGCAGATAACCAACAAAATAAAATTACATACACGACTTTTTCATAACAGTCACGTTTTTTTCTCGTCTCCTCTTTTTTCCCAACTTTTTTTTTCGTTTTCTTTTGTATATATTTTAGTTTTATTTGCTTTGCTGACGGGCACAAAAATCGGAAAATATATTGTATTATATATTGTATCGAAATGAGGCCCAGTTTGACGTATCGTGCGAGCAAACAAATCACACGAAAATCAGTCGAAAGAGTCGAAAATCAAGAAGAAAACAGAGAAGTGGAAATCTTTTAAATCAGATTAGAAACATGGCAGAACAACAATGGGAGCAGGAGGAGAAGGAAGTGAGGAAAGAACAGGCAGCTTCATCAGCGTTGCTTACACAGCACAAAATAGACAAGCTGAAGATACAGATACAGATACAGCTGAAGAGATGTGCAGATACGGCTAGAGAGTATCTGTAAGCTGTGGGGATTATGATGTTGAACCGTTTTTGGCCTGGCACATTGCATTGGCACTCAGACGTCGCCAGGCTGCCAAGTTAATGACAGCTTCAAGTTACTCGCGCTTCACGTTCAGATCCAGCAGCAGCTACAGCTACAGCTACAGATACAGATACGACAGCAGCTACAGCTACAGCTACAGCTCCAACTTTAGCTACAGATACAGCTTCGATTGCTGCGGCTTTTGGGCTTTGACTCTCTTGGCAATTAGTTAAGGCAGCGTCTATACGTGGCGTATACGTAATATGACTATATATCATCAACTGCTGCCTCTCTCTTCCCCACAAACACACTCTCCCTCTCTCAGTCTCCCTCTCTGTCGCTCTGTCTGTCGTCTTCTGTGTGTGTGAATGAATGATGAGTGTTGAGTGCTGGACTGGCAAATAATTGCTACTGTTCATCAGCATCGTGAGCTGCCAACGTATAATTAAGATCAGGCAACGGAAAGCGCCTTATAAAGGTCACCATACTCCTACTTCCGAGCGCGCTTACTCTCTCTCTCTCTCTCACTCTCTTTCTCTCAGCATTTAAAACGCAATAATTTACTAAATAAGGCAGCCGAAAAAGAACACAAAAAAACAGTCGAAAAGATACAACAACGAAAAATGTGCATTTGTGCATAACTTGGCACAATTATGAAATACTTGAAAGGCTTCAAACACAAAACCGGTTGAGAACCCAAGAAAACTTCATAAATAATAATGAAGGATAATGATGATGATGTTGCAAGCACACAGACAGACCGACAGACAGACAGACATGTAGGGGAAATGCCACGCCAAGTTGGCTAGCTGCGCAACTCTCCGCACTCTCCTCACTCTTCAACACCCCCCACCCCGTCCAAAATCTTTGGCCAGACTTAAATGCGTAGAAGAAGTTGGTGCCTGAAAGTGCCGCCAAGATTTATGCATGTAAAAACTGTGCAGGAAGATAAATACAAAGTCTGGCAGGGCATTAAAAGTTAACTCCTTTGGCAAGACGTTGCAGTAGCAGGGACCGGGGCACGGGGCACGGGGCACGGGGCACAGGGCAGCGGGGGGTGTCGCTTTATTTGTCAAGATTAATTACAAAATTTGCGTTAAATCATAATTTTCAATGTTTTACGAGGCAAGGGAGTTGAAGCGGGAATTAGCGGGGTGGGGCAGCACCTTCCGTTGATTTACGGCTGCTTGTTGTCGACTGGTTGTTGTTGTTCTTGTTGTTGTTGCAGCAGTTGATGTTGACAAGCCCACGCTGACTGCCTGCCTGACTGCCTGGCTGCCTGGTTGCCTGTCCGTCTGGGCCTGGCCAAGAAGCGTGTGGCAACGTTGAGAGCATTTGCCATTTGCCTGGGAATGACATTTATGGCCTCGCACTGTGCCATACCAAATGAATTTCTGTCTACAATTATTTCTGCCTATTTTTTCCACGCTTTGTTTAGTTTTTCTCTTTATTTTTTTTTTGTGTTAGCCTTTTTTTATTGATAAGCTGGTCGCAAATTTGATTGGAAAAAATTGTCGTTCGCAGAAGTGGGAAATAACAAGTTATTTTTAGAGTTTATTTCAACGAAAAAGTTAATTATTAAATGGTTTGGCAATTTTGTACTAATTGAAAATGTTGATAATAATATTCTATAATTTAATCACAATAAAGAAAAATAAATTACGCTTACAGTCTTGCTGTAAATTGATTACCCGGTTAAAACTGTACAAAGTCAAAATATTTTGTCCGAATATTCTTAAAATTGTAAATATAAAGCACGGTTGAGCTTGTTATATTATAATAATTATTGAATATAATCGTTTAAAATTTTTTAAGAATAAAACTATTGATATTAGTTGCTTAACATATATTTATTCAATATCTAGTATTTATATTTATTTTTAAATATTATAAACTTGCTGGAAAAAGTCATAAAATTCCCAAGCATAGCTTTTATATTAATATATGGAAAACATATTCAAAAGATAAATGATTCATAATTTAGCTTTAATTGTTAGTTGAATAGCTTTTTATAGACTTAACTGATTGACTAAAGTCTTGTGAAAATGTGCTTTAATTAATGAATATGTTTTTGTTGTTTCCTTGCAGTTGATTGTGCAACTTGTCATGAATGAGGCAACGCTTGGCATTTACCATTTCCCCGGAGTCCTTTTTGCTGCATGCAACAAATGGAGTGACGATGTCAAGTGGCAGCCTTCTAAGGTAAGCGACTGTTCTGTTTATGGTTTTAATTAGAGAGAGAGAGAGAGAGAGAGAGGGAGAGAGAGAGAGGGAGAGAGTCAAAGAATGAGAGGTGCAACATTGGTGCAGCTCATTAGCAGCAATTTGTTGGGGCATGCCGACAAATGTGGCAGCGTTGCAAGAAAAGCGCACACGCTCCCAGAGCTGAAACCTTATAAGTTCAGCTGTGTGTGTGTGTGTGTGTGTGTGTGTTGTTGAACTTGTTAATTATGCATGTGGTACGGTTTCTAGGCGTTATCTATCAAACGAACGAAGCAAACAAAATCGTTAAATTCAAATTGACAGCGTCTCACAATCAGTGAAAGCGTGTGAACTGAACTTGAGACATTGCCAACAACCAACAACAACAACAATACACAAGACAGACAGACCGATAGACAGACAGACGGACAATAGTAATAAAAAACCACAGGCAAACAAGAGTTAAACATAGACACAGCGCCGGATTTGCCTAATGCATATGCAAAGAAACTTTGTGTGGCACGAAAAGGGGGCAGAAAAGCGACTGTGGCAGCCGACACATAAATCTACACATGTTTACACATTAACCAAAGGCACTTTGAGTACATACACACTTACCTATATATATATATACATTTATATATATATGTATTCGCTACCAAGCTACACACAACATTTCCCATATCAGTTGACAAATTTGTCAACTGGCTGCGACTTGAATGACATTTTCTATACAACAAACAATGGACAACAACAACAGCAACTGGCGATTCCAATTCATGAAATGCACAATTGTTGTCTGCTGTCTGCAACCAACAACAACAACAACAACAACAATAACAGCAATTACTCGTCTGACTAGACCGAAAACATAATATTGATAAGTTCAAAGTAAATTTTGCTGCACAATTGGCCTTATCAAAGACCTTTACGAGTCGCACCTACATACGTACTATATATACGGTATATGTCTATATTTACAAGTGTTGGTTTATTCCATGAGTCAGGCAAATAGATTTCATTGTCATGCA
Organism: Drosophila sp. st01m; assembly: GCA_018901795.1. Taxonomy (NCBI): domain Eukaryota; kingdom Metazoa; phylum Arthropoda; class Insecta; order Diptera; family Drosophilidae; genus Drosophila; species Drosophila sp. st01m. The sequence goes on from JAEIFG010001638.1 coordinate 8,728,405, forward strand.
ATTTTGTTACCAATAAGTCATCGTTTTTATAGTGCGACAGTAGCTGTAGTTCTTCATACCCTATATACTTTTAGACTGCTTAAAAGGTATACAGTACTAAAAATATTTAAATTCAACTAAAACCCCAAAAAAAGGAATTTTATTTAAAAAAACATAAATATAAAATTATTCAAATATATTTTGAAGTATACTACAATACAGGGTATTTGTCGGTCCAGCATGTTTGTTGCTTTACAGCTACTAAACTTAAGTTAAAAATTGTTGCTAGGCAATTTTATTTAATTTGGAACTAATGTTAGTCCTACTAATTAGTTTTCTCAACTTCCATTAGAATTCTCAAACATTTCAAGCAATTAACTCTGGAAAAGTTTTTTTAAAGCTGCTTATTAAATGTTACTATTTAAGTAAAAGGTGTGACACAAAGTATAGAATTTATGGGTGTGATCTGAAAGTAAATGGAGCTTCCATTCATTCGAAAAGTGAAGTAAGCTTAGAAAGGAGTTTTCATAGTGTTTTAGCCTTAAATTAAACAGTTATAAGCTGCAGGTAGAAAAGCTCAGTTCGAACTATTTTTTATGGCCTTTTATCAATTGAGGCAAATGATAAGCTCCAAGTGATCGTAAACTATAAACTACATGTATTTTCAAATAGTTTATGGCCGCGTCGTCTATCAATTCAAATGTTGAAGGCGATTTTGGTCTGAGCCCAAATCTGGACTTGTATTAACGCTACGACTTTGGTTATAAATCCGCATCTATTACTTATCAGCAGTTAAAATCTGTTTGGCCGCAGCTCCTGTGCTTCTGAAACTGAAGCTGGAGTTGGAGTTGGAGCTGGAGTTTAAGTTGGAGATAAATGTGCCCGCGAAAACTTTGACAAGCGATTAACTTTACAATTTATCGCCTGGTCGACAAAAGTCTCAATTGAAGCGGTGACTGTCGTAAATCTTGCTCACTCTCTCTCTCTCTCTCTCTCTCTCTCTCTCTCTTTCTGCCTCTCGCTCATGTTGTGTCATTAATTTAACTAGTTGTTGCAACAAGCGTCTGGGTCAGGCAGCTTGATTAAAACATCAGGCCAAGTAACGCTTCCAAAGGCTTTAACTGCAGCTGCCACAACTTAAGTTGCAAGTGCAACGTCTGCCTCTGCCTCTGCCTCTGCCTCTGCTATACTTGCCGTATTTATTTATGCATGTTTAAACATATTTAATGTCATTATGGGGCACCCAAGACCAACACGCATTTAATTATGCTCAGCGCATTAAATTAATGAACATTTTTATCAGCGTGCCGCGTCGCAGGTTGCAAGTTACCACTTGCCAATTGCCAGTCGGAACTTGGAACTTGGAACGAGCAACAAGTTTTCTGGTATCCCAACTCCAGTAGCTGCTCTTCCAATATATTTATTGCAACGTCCGCAGCACAAGTTGCACGTTGTTGTCGCTGTTGCCGTTGTTCTCATCGCTGTTGTCGTTGTTGTCTTCGTCGCCTTTTGCCGCGTTTTAATCGCATTTAATATATCATTTTATTAAGCCAATCGTTGACTGTCTGTTGACTTGGCTTGGCTTGGCTTGGCTTTGCTTTTGGGATGCTGCCTCTTGGGCCGCGTCTGCTTAGCGTCTGCCTCGCAGTTGGTTGGCCAATTTGCGTAATGCTGTCATAAGGCTGTCAGTTTATCATTCTTGCCCCTGTTTTGCATCTCTTTATATTAATTTCTTGAATGACTTTAAGCGGCGCCTTCAGCGACATGTGATGACACCTAACCAAAGTTGCCAGTTGTCAGTTGCACGGTGCACGTTGCACGTTGCACGTTGCACGGCCAGTGGCAGAGCAGTTTGGCCGGCCAGACTTGACAGCTAGATGAAATGCAGCAATGCTTGGCATTTAATTGTGGCATGTGGCAAGTTCCAAGTAACTGCTAGCAATATTCCAAGTGCCGCAGCTGCTGGCTAACTGCAAACAGCATTCCACAGCTGAAACCAGACAGCAAGCCAACAAACCAACAGGCCAACTAACCAGGCCAATTGTCAAATGCATTGACCAAGCCACCCTACGAGATCTCTTTGAGATGTCTGTGCCTCTTGGCTTGGCCCAGGTTTATGCCCCAGCCTGTTGACCACATAACTTACAGGCAGAGAGCTTCGTTCCCCACTTCAACCTGCAGCTGGCAACTTGCAACTTGCAACTTGCGACTTATTGTTGCCTCCTCTTTTCCTCTATTTGTTTGCTTTAGTTCTCTTCAGTTTCCTGCCTTTAATGCTGTGTCTATTATGTAGAGTAGAGCATTAGCCTGGCAGATGGCCAAAGCGACTGAAAAGCAACAAAAACTGAAAACAAAAACCCGAGGGAAGACTTACAACAACAGATCTTGTGGTAGAACTCGAAGCAGAACTGATGTGAGCATCATTTAAGTGACCATGAAACAAAAAACAGCTGAGGATCACAGATTCAGTTGCATTGATTAATGTCCTACAACATGACATTCAATTTAGATTTATTTCAAAGATATATAAGATTTTAATTGCTATTTATGTATGTCTCTATTTTATAGCAAATTCCAATTCAATTTGAGAAATGTGAAGACTTTGCATAATTTCTTAGTACTTACTATTTAAATAACCCTCGCAAAATGTGTTAGTAACAACGATTTTCATTGATATTTATGTCTCTGTTCTATTGCAGACCAAACAGATGCTTCGACAGCAGCTTGAACATGTCAATCACGAAGTGAATGTGGTTTGTAGTGAAATGGCCAAGAGACGCTTCCTGTTGGGTAAGCTATTAACTGAAATCTGAGACGAAACAACGAAGACAACGGAGATTGAGTGACAGGTAGGCAGATTGATGCTCAGCCAAAGCAAAATGCCAATGCCAATGCCAACTCTTTGACAAAAACAAGAATTAACAAAATGAAGACTTAAACACGCTGACCCTGCGAAGCGACCCCTAGCTGACCTTTACCGCCTGCCGCGACTAATTTATCAAACAAGTCCAAAGCGAAATTGAACTGAAACTTCAAACTGAGCTCAGCGCATAATTAGGCAAAAGCAAAACAGAGAGTGAGAGAAAGAGGGAGCGAAAAAAGAGAGAGAGAAGGGAGTTAACGCAAATGCGTTTTTAAACCATTGAGCAACGCCTCTTTCTAACAGTTTTCTGTAATTAGTTGGTTTGGTTTTCAGAATCCATTCGCTTTTTTTTTCTTTTTTGTTTGATTTTCGTTAATTGCCGCGTATTAATCTCTGGGCTATTTTGTTGCCCAGCTCGTTTAATGGTCTTACAAACGAAAATTCTAATTAATGAAATATTTGAGAGCGGCTCGAAAACCCAAAAAAAAAAAACATTTTGTTAACAGAAGACAAAATTGAAAAAAGCAGAAACTATTTTGTGTATTGTTTGGACGTCTCTAAACAATTAATCATAAAAACAGGCTCAACAACTCCGCATCAATCTGAGGAATCTGCCGAAACAAAGCCCATACATTGCCTACAAATTATTGTGAGACTTTGGAAATAGTTTCAGTATCTCAGAGCGCATTGACAAATTTGCTTGCCACTTGCAACTGAAATTAAGCCATCAATCATTTCGAACGAATATCAAAGATGCCGCCTTGATTAAAATTACACTAGTAGATAAAAGACACCAGCTGAAATAGAATTTAAAATGGGCGACAAAAATAAGTAAATGATATCAGGCAGTTGGTGGTCCAAGTCTATATAAAACTATACACTTAACTTACAGTCGATTCAGTTTGAATTGCTAACAAGTCTAGAGTTGAAAGTTGCGTCGTGGCCTGGGATCAAAGAGATATCGCATGTGATTGAAATGAAATATAAAATTACATTAAATTACCGGATGTAATTGCGGTGGTCGTGCCAGTCGCTCAACTGGCTCAGTAGCAACAGCAACAGCAACAGCAACAACAGCAACATCAACAGCAGAGTCTACTCTTACCCTGGTCAATGAATCATGGCCAAAACGAAATGCGACGCAATTGTGCAAAACAACAGCAACAACCACAAACAAAAAATTGAAAATGAAACAAAAAACAAAAGACTCTGGCAACGAACTTGAAGCACTTGGCGTGGGCGCACGCTCTCATGACCAAAAAAGACCAACGATACAAAATAAAGAAAAATACACAAATCTGGAGAAGAGGGAATACTGTAGTAACCCACGCTGCACTTTAAAAACTCGTAAAAAGCAACTGTGGGCCCAAAGTCAATGACACTCGCCGTATCTTATCAGAGGCAAACGATTTTGTCAAACGACAACGGCAACAACAACGACAACAACGACAACAACGACAGCAACAGCGACAACAACGACGACAACTGCCGGCACATTAAATGCCACTTTTTCACGCCACACGACATTTTCAATGCGCATTTAGTTGTCAATTATTTTTGATAGCTCGCCGAATGCACATGGCAGCCGAGTCTGATAAGAACACACATGCAAGTCATGGCTTAAATAAGCCAATAAGACCAACAGCAGCATCTAAGATTTCTGCTTGGCCAACTTGAATGCATTTTGTTGGTCATTTGCATATTGAGCGGTTGTTTGTCTCTGCCAGCGTTTTAGTTATTGCCTAAAACTTTACTAAATGTATGTCGCTGGTATGAATACGAATACGAATACGAGTACGAGTACTCGGTCCGTATTAGCCCATTTTGGGCAGCGACTTTCTATGGCTAACACAACTGGTTAAAAAGGCATAAGATACTTGTCGTTTCGCGAATGACACAAATCGCTGACAGTTGTTGCTTTTCGCTTAATTTATGAGTGAGATGTTATGAGAGATCTGGCCAAAATATGCGGTCTACAATCATGGCCAAAGCCAAGCCAGAAAACTGTATAAAAATAAAAGCCATTCGTCACGAAATCTCAATAAACTCTTCAATAAACATAAAACTGAACATTAAAATAATAAGCAACAATTGCTTTTATAGATTCAAATATCCTCGCAAAGATAAGCATTTAATTGGATTTAACTGGACATTTAACTAGTTTGGCAGCTGGTTTATAACTTGTCTAGAATTAGCTTGCATATATCTATATGTATAATATTTATTTTTATGGAAAATGCTTTTCTATTGCGTCAAAACGTCATTTCTGCATTTAAAGTTTATTAAATGCACAATTGATTTATGGGACTCTTAACATGTTTATATGATTTTGTGTTACCACCTGGCGGAATATATATATATCTAAATAGACTTTAACCTTTCACTCTAGCCATATATTATGTATATTTCAGATATGATGTTCCTTTCGATATACTAAATTGATTGGCTTTCGAATCTATTAAAAATTCATCTTCTCATCTTTTGATGGCATGAAAAATTGATATTTTTCACATGCCTTTGCTTTGGTTGTTGCACAATCAGAGCAACTCTGTGGCAACTGACCTATATATAAGATCTCTGGCCAATATATGTAATGTGTGTATGTGAGCGTGCAACAATTTTCGTTGAAAACAATTTGCAGCAAGGCAAACAGAAAAATGAACAGAGAAAATATTTTTCTGCACTGCATATGCCACGCACGTAGCAAGAGCAACAACTTGCAACAGACAATCAGACAATCATGCACATAATCATGCCATCAATATATGGCAATTATCAATGAAATTTATAACAATCCACGAAATGTAACGAAAACATAACCGACCAATAAAAATTTCATTTTCATAAAGGAATCAGGATTCAGACAGTGGGAATAAAGACTGCAGATTGGGGAACGGGGAATGGAGAATGGGGAATGGGGAATGGAGCATGGGGAATGTGGCATTGCAGCTGCAGCTCATACAATGTGGATGCCGCGTGCTGTGTCCAGTTCGTCATACTCAACACAGCAAATGTTGCCGTTGATGTTATTGTTGTTATTGTATTGCCTGTGATCTGCATCATAAAAACGTGCCAGATTGATGCGTGATTGAAATGCCAATTGGCTGAAAAGTCTGAAGCCGAAGTTGCCTCGTTACGAGTATTGTTGTTTGAGGCACGTTGCTTGGACTTCGACTTGACTCAAAGAAGCGCGTGTGGTTACCGTTAAGGTCTGCTTAAGAGCTCTGCTTCATACCTACAACTTGTATCTTCAGTCTCATTCTCTCTTTCTCTTACTTCTTTTCATCTTCGATGTATCTCTTCTTGTTTGCATTGTCATTGCTGACAATTAGAACTGGATTTGATTCAGAGCAGAGCATTTGACTGCAATTTGCTTAAAAAGGCCGCTAGATAAATGATAAACAGTTGTTACTGTTACCTTTTGACCATATACGATAGCCACAGCCTGTTGTTGGAGACGATTTCCGTCGCTTACCGTTCAGTTCAGTTCACTTCTTGTCCATGACATGGTCAAGACCATGACTAGTTTCTTTTCTTGTCTCTCTGCTTTTTTTGGTCTTTCAGGTAGCTTACTCTTTGCCTTGCGGGTAACTGAACTGTGGTAAACAGTTTGAAGCGTTGGGAAGTCAGAATTTTGATACATAAAAATAGATTTGAAAGCAACTAAAAAGTTAAAAAGAAAAAACTAGAAATAAATGAGTAGCTAGAAATTAGTGAAAGGCGCCAGAATATTTAAAGGCATTTTTAAAATTAACTCAGCAACTAATCATTAAGTATCAGAAAAATGTAATTTGAATAAAAAGATTCCTTCTTATGAATCTAAAATACATTTAACAAATTGATAGTAGATACTAAAAGCTATTGTGATTAAGAAATTTCTTGAAGTCTTTTGGAAAACAAGCAATTTGGGAAATAAATTAGAAAATGGCTATAAAAGAAATAGCTAAAGGAGTTAATAAATAAATCAGTGAACAGCTTGGATTTTAAATTTTAAATATTATGAAAAAGATTTTTAATATATAAATGAAGCTTTCTATAAATAAGTGTATATTATATTCGAACTTCGAGAACGTAACTTGAGTTTGACTTGAAGCATTTCTATTAATATTTATGCGGTCGTCGTTGACGCTGCGGCTGGCCGTGATGAATGAGTGTGTTGGGGCTGCTGCAGAGCTGCAGATCGACAGAGCTTGAATCTTTCCTGGTGAAGCAACTGGCGCCAAGTGAGCGGCGACAGGCAGACAAGTGCTGGCCATGTAGGGCAGGCAACAACTGGACAACTAACTATCAATGAGAGAATCGACTCTTATCTCGTTCTCTTCCAACTCTCTCTTTCTGTCTCTCTCTCTCTCTCTCTCCATCCTTCTCTCTGTCGCTCTGTCTGTCTATCTCAGTGGCAACAAATTGACCATTTCAATTAATGAAAAACGCACTTAAACATTAAAGAGTTGTTCGGACTGTCGGAGCAGGGTCCTCAAGTGTTGGCGCTAATGATGCGATGAGATGCGCGTGGATGCGATGAATGCAGTGGAAATGGAGATGCAAGATGCGAGATGTGAGATGCAGATGGAGACGTAGACATGTTAAAGCGTAGACCGCTCACATTTGCATATTTTGTTGTAGGTTTCTTCTTTTTTTTTTGGTTTTGTTGTTTGTTTTTTTTTTTTTTGCTGACGACGATGATTATTGCCGGGGCCAGAGATTAAGCGCGTAAATTTGTCGTTAAAAATCATGTTCAGATTGCGAGAAGTAAGCAGCAGAGTCAGAACGGCTGAAGGGAGCGGGGCGGGGGTCAAAAGAGGCGACACTGACGACGACGACGCGCAGTTAACGGCGACACGCGATTACGTTGCGAGTTGCCTTGAGAAATGGCCAAACAGCAGCTGTTGATACTTTAACTGTTTCTCATTTTTTTGTATTTGTGTTTGTGTTTGTATTTCTATTTTTTTTTCATAGCCCGACTGGAGGTTTGATTGCGGCGCTTTTTGATTGATGGCTGTCGCCTCACGACGCATGCTCGGCATGTCTATGAGACTTGGCTGCCTAACTGGCTGACTGGCTGACTGGCTGACTGTCTGCCTGACTGAGTGACGGACTGACTGACGTACTGATTTACCGTTGCTTGATAAGCAGCCAAACATAGCAACAACCAAACAGTGGCAATTACATGAAATGGAGCAGCCGAATTTGGCATTCGACATTTGCATAAATTGGCCGCAACGAAACGAAAGACTTAGGCAACAAACTCGATTACAATTTGCCATCGCATCTCGCTTTCTTCGTGACTAATTTGCGGCGACAGGGGCGACGACGACGACGACGACGACGTTTTCCCAGCATCAGAGCCAAAGTCAGAGGCCAGAGGTCATTTGTAATTCGCTAACCAAAAAAAGCAGTCAAAGCAATTTTCGATGTTACAATTTATTTTTCGTCTCTTTTCGTTTCGTATCTTTTTTATTAAGCTGGTTGCAACAACTCAATTTAGCCTGCCCCCATTTCTCAGTTGCGTTGTGCGGTGAAGCGCGATCGCGCATGAAACACTTTAAACTACGCTACTTAATTAGTTAAGCTAACATTATAATGTTTTAATTGGCTTCCTCTGTTGCCACTTCTTCTATTAATAATCATATTTTCTTTTTTATACATTGTTTTTTTATTAGTCTTACTTTTAACCCAAATTGAATTGTAATTTTATGCAACACGCAGCTCGGCAAAGCCGCAAAATGATTTTCACAGCGAATTATGTGGCCAACCGCAGCGACCCAGACACATTGGGCTTAGCTCCAGAGATACCAGAGATACGACATGCAATATTCAGGTGGGAACTCGTATTTCCCACGCACATGGCACCCCGCACTCCGCACCCCGCACCCCGCATCCCGTTCACCTCTTCCTGCCATCATCAATGGAAATGAACAACTTCCGCGAGTCGCGCAAAAGGAAAACCAAAAATTTGCGTTTTTTGATTAAATCGTGGGATAGATCAAAGCGCGAGGTTACCTTATCAGGTAAAAGAAATAAGCAGCACACAGGTGTACAGTGTACACAGGAAAAATAGTAAGAAAATCAAGAACAACGTGGGATAGATCTTTGAATCTAACAATAAAGATGCTACTCTGGATTCTGGTCCTGGTCTCAAAGAACAAGTTCATTTCTGATTTGTTTCTTGTGTTCTTGCTGTTGCTGCCCCGGGTAAATAACTTTTTAAGTGTGTTCCCAGATCAAAGCGAGCAGCGTTGCCATACCGGGCAAACACGTGGGATAAATCTCTGTAAAGCAACTTGAACTTCTCTTTTTTGGCTCTCTGCCTCTGTCAGGTAAGTTGAGAGTAACCTGTTTAAGTTTCGTCAAAAAGTGTGGCTTCTGGTCTGCATCTCGGCACAGTTAATGGCACTGGAAGAATTCACGGGGTTTTTATAACACACCCGTGATCTCTTAGTGGCATCTATGGTGCGGGATCTAACATACAGAAACTGAAAACTTCAGATTAATCAAAAATCTAGCGTCGCTCCACTGTAGAGGACGTGTTTTGTTGTTAATTGTGTTAATTGAGCCGTAAAAAACTGTGAAATGTCTTCTAATTTTTATATATTCTGTGCGTGATTTGAAATTAAATGTTACCAGTTTTTCTGTTTCTGTTGTTGCTATCTTAAATTGCAATAAGTCCAACAATTGTGGGAATTTTATTATTGTCGTGTTGCTCTGACGCTCATTAGCACCTAACATGAGTCCAACAATCTAATTCATAAATACCGATTGTAAAACCACGACAAAGAGAAACTTTCAAAATAATAAAAAAATAAAAGACATTTAAGAACCTTACAGCATTTTTTGGTAAGGGCGGGGTGGGGGGGGGCTGGGAACATCTGAGCGCCGGACGTGGCAGCCTTGAAAAATCACCTTTCACACTGGCCACAGTTGGACAGAGGCATTGCTACAATTAACAGTTCAATGAACTTCAAGCTAAGCGTTGGAGCGGATGGAACGGTGGCAACAACTATCGCTTCGAGTGAGAAATGAACACAAAAAGTACGAGTACCAGAGCTAGGCTCGAACCATGGATAATAGCCCAATGGAGCTGTTGGGCATGCTACAGAAAAAAAAAAAGAAGAAATACAGAAAAAAAGAACTCGGTGTAAACTAAAAAATTAAAAACAACCAGCAGAGAGCAGGAGAAAAAAAGATAATTAACTTTTTTTGCTTTTGTACTAAGTATGCCAACTGCAAGAGACGTACTTCGTCAACAACTCTGGAAGCACAACAACAACAACAACAACAACAACAACAAGAACAACAACAACAAATTACAACACGCTAGAAGTGCCGGCATGTGTGTGAGAGAGTTCCATGGGTTCCAGTTGCCCAGTTGCCCAGTTGCCAAGTTTCCCTCAGTTGTGAGCAACTAACCGCAGCAGTACCTGTATCTTTACCTGTACCTATACTTTTAGGGTGCACTGTCTCTCTAGAGGGTTCTCAACTCTCTACCGACACTCCAACTCCGACTCCGACTCCAACTCCGTCATTGTCAACTGAACGCTTCAATGATTTTATGCATAAATTGTGTTGCAAATTTTACCAGACACTTTTTCTTCAATGATACAAAGAAATTCCTGCACGAGCTATCTTAGATGTTGTTGTTGTTGTTGTTGATGATGATGATGATGATGACAACTCCAGCATAGTTCCACAAACGCTCCACGTTCCACTTGGCTAGCCTCGGAAGTGCAGGCAGCGTCGCTTCCTGTCCCGCCAACAGATTGCAATAATTTATGAGACACCTTCCACAATGGGGCAAGCAACATATCAATTGTCTGCATGGCAAACGGGCTTTTATTTATAAGCAGCCAAATTACAAACATCACAAAATGTATTCTGTGGAAGTTATTAGGGTTTCCTAACAGACAGATAATGACCCAGCACATTAGTGTGGATTTTAGATAATAACTGCGGTGGCAACCTTTCTCATTAAATACGTACGCTGTCGGAAGTCTAGGATTCTTGGAATTCTCACCTCGTTAGCTCTTCTTCATTAAGAAAATCTTTAAGCTGTAAGCTCGGGCTCAGATATTCGAGTCCTATAAATATTTAATTACATGGGAAGCAGTTGCTTTCGACTATTATGATACTATACTTAAATAAATTCATACTTTTTTAAAAATCCTGTGATAACGAAATAAAATTATAAATAATAAGATACAAAACTACAATAAACAAAAATTAATACTGTATATTTAAAATAAAATAAGTTTAATAATTAAATTCAGCTTTAAAATGTAAACTAAAAAATTTATTTACATTTACAGCTGAACATTAAATTTTTCTATATTCTTACTGTAGTTTTATTTATGTACATTTAAAAAATGCATTAACGGATTTAAGTAGATTTTAGAAGTTGTTCTTTAATGCATATTTATATTTATTTTAAAAGTTACGTTTATTTATGAAGCTTGGGGAAAATTATTTATAAATTAGGTTTGTCAGGCTTATATCTTAAAAATAAATTAATTAAGTTAATAAAATATAATTGAAATAGATAACTAGCTACCAAATAGCTCTTGAACTTGTTTAACTTGCCAAGTTATTTGCCACACATATATTTATTTTCGACTTGAAATCTCGTTGAAATTCCACCAAATTGAATGGAAGGCAAACAAATTTTGCATAATTCAATGCACACGCGCTTCAATTCAACAATTTTCCAATTTTCCCGGCCAACTGGCGACACAAATGGCCAGAGCCAGAGCCAGAGCCAGAGGACGGATAGTGCAACATGCTGGGGCAACTTGTTGCAGCTACGATTTAGGCCATTAAAATGACGACAGGCCAAATTGCCAGCCAAATGCATGCCGGCTGTTGCTCTTGTTGTTGTTACTGTTGCATTTGTTGTCGTTGTTGTTGTTGTTGTTGTTGTCAGTGTCACAGGGCGCGCAGGAAAATTTGGAAAATTACCTTTAATCAGAGCGAAAATGAGTTGGCTAATTTGAATGGCCAATGGGGCAAACGAACTTAAAAACTCGTAGCTGCATTTGCAAATCTGTGTTCAATTTCTGTGGGAATTGTGGCAATTGGGGTGAGCTCTTGGCCATTTGAAATTGCGCTCCAGTTGCGAGCATATCACACGGACAGTCTGACTGTCTGACTGTCTGACGGTCATGTCTTCTCAAGTGTGGGTGGCACTTCTCAGCATTACAGATACTATAAAAAAAGGGGACGCAGCTGTGCGTTTGGGAGTTTTTCGTTTGTGGAATGCGGCGCCATTTCGCCATGAGAATTGCGGCAGTTCACACAGCGAGTCATCGAGCAAGTCGCAGTCTGATTGACTTCCTAGCTGCATTTTATGCTGCAAATTATGCAAATTACCGCGGGACAACACAGAAAGAGATGGCTGACAAGGGAGAGCGTAAGGTAGAGAGAGAGCGATGGAGATGGAGGACAACAGCAGCATAGCACGCTTCGTTTTTGATCTATGAGCTGCGATTACGAGGCGGCAAACAAAAAATAAAAATTCAAAAAGCAAAAAGAAACGAAAATAATACTTAAGCGCATCTAAAAGCTGGACAAATAAAGCGCGGCTAAACTGATGCTGATGTTGATGCCAAGTGCGGCAGCTGCTGCTGGGAAAACCTGCCGCCAGCAGTCTAAACTTTGCAAATGATGATGAGGCACAACCGAAGCAACAACAGCAACAACAACAGCAACAAGAACAACAGCAACAATGCCACAATGCTGCATAAACCATGACAAGCGACAAGTTGTCGTTAGGCCCAAAATTAGAGGCATTTACATGATCGCCACACAGTCCAAGAAAGAGAGCGAGAGAGAGAGAATGAGAAGAGAGAGAGAGAGAGAGAGTGAGCAAGACTGTCTCATCGAGTGAGCGAGAGAGCGCGCTTTATGGTCTGTGTGTAAACATTTAGATGCATCAATGCAGCTGGCCAAGATTTGCACTGGCAACGTCTCTTCCTCCGACTGTGACGACTGCATCCGAAGACTGAAGACTGAAGACTTTGCACTGTGCAAATATTTGTTACAGCAATTTTCAGCTTAAATGCCTCTACAACAAGGCTCGCTGGGCTTTAGTGGACTTCAGTTAAACCTTTGCCTAACGATTGCATTAAGATTCTGCAACTTTTCTGCTTAGATGTATTTAGAACGCAGTTATGCGAAATATTTACATTTTAAAATAACAGACGGTTAGAAAAAAATAAATAAATTGGTTCGGTTTCGATGTCTGCCTTAATCTGTATTCTTATATAATTGTTAAATTAAATTATCCTAAATTTAACTATTACATACATTAAAAAAATTGTATGTTCTGTATAATTGAAATTAAGTAAGATATAGCCACAAATGATAGTTACTAATTTGAATTGAGACTAAATAGACTGTATCCGGTTTTCACTTTTAATTTTATTGAATTTAGTAATTTATTAGAATTTATTATCAGCATTAATTTGATCTAGTTTTATTAAATTTATGACAATTCAGATGGAATTTCTAAAATAACAATTGAGATATTGTTATATTCAGTAAATTGATATCCATTTTACTTAAACAAAATTAAAATAATGGCTACAAAGTGTGTTCAATAACTTCCGTAAGTTGTCATAGAGACATTTGGATGACAAGTTGGATGTCATCCAACTTCTATACTATTATAGTTACCAGCTAACTGTAAGCTTTTCTAGTTCCTCTTTCTCTCTTTTCTCTTTCTGTATTTCCTACTCATTCACTTAGTGTCATTGAAGTTCGGGGAATTTCCAGGTATAATCAACTTATTAGCTAGCAAAAATGAAAACACGTGACGACTCTCGCTATCGGTTCATAGAGATCATTCAGAAATAATTGCATTCAAAATCAGTGACGTTTGTTTATATATATATATATGTATATATATCCATATTTACAGTGTACACACAAATTTATATATATACCCCAGACCTCGCAACACATCGCATTGGAATATTACATTTGCTTTGTTTTTTTGGATGATTGAATTTAAGTTGTCCCTGAAATTGTGCAGCAACCCCATTGCGAGTTTCCGTTATGCCGATGTAAAGCGTATCAATTGATTATATGCGAACCTCTACTATGAATTTATTAACAATTCAAATTGCAACTTGAAAAGAAACTCACAAATAAAACACAAAACAACAATCAAAGGCCAAGCGATAAGCAAAATTGAGATGACCAGCTGCAGTTTGAAAGCAACTGTTACTAACTATTGTTGGTTGGTGACGTCGCTTAGTCAATGCATTAAAAAACTCCCGTAGTTGGATTGCCTTTGTATGGTTTCTGTCTTTGCTGTGGGTTACTATATCTGCTAGGTTGAGGTTTTTGTTTGGTTATATATTTTACTTTTTGGCGTCTTTATCCGTTTTATCCGATTTTTTCTCTTCTTTCTTCTCACATTTTTTATCCGTTTCTGCAGATTTGGCACATTTCTCTTCCGTTTTCTTAACGCATTTTTCATCCTTTTTTGGCTTTTCACATACTTTTTCTTCAGCCTTTTTAGGATTTTCATTAACTTTTGGATCAACACATTTTACAGCTGGCTTATCAGTTTTTCCTTTGCCGTTTCCTTTACACTCAGCTATTTTCTCCGTGCAATCCGTTAAAATTTCATTGACTCTCTTGTCGATTGCCTTCTGAACTTTCTCTGACATAAGATCCAATTTTGGCGCTTTCTTAGCTCGATCTTGCTGCTTCTTTTCGATCTCTTCACACCATTCCTTGAGTTTCTTCTCTTCGGCCTTGTTAGCCACTTGTGCCTTGTGCATTTCTTCCTGCTTCTTTTCCATGGCCAAACACCAGTCCTTTAACTTGGCCTTTTCCCCTTCCTTTAACTGAGCTGCCAGCGCCTTATCAAACTCCTTCTCCCGATCCTTCATGGCCTCCAAGCTGTCATCCAGACATTCCTCTTCATCATCCTCTCCCATGTTCATTTGGATGCCTCCACTTAATCGTCGGTCATCGCGCAGTTCCATCGATTGATTCTGCAGTTCCACAAAACTGAAACGATGATAGCCAAAGTATTGGGCGTTCTTATATGCCTTCGTCTTTCCTGCACCGGGACCGAGCACTTCATCACTTCCCTTAAATTGCCGATATGCTTGCGGTCTGACAAAGTCGGATATTTCCAACTCCTGATGGTCCACACTCTGCGGTTGATAGCCCTCGTCGGGCGGATCCTTTGGTGGATGAGGCGTATTCGAGGCCTTGCTGCTCAGCTTCATCACGAACCTGTAACTTGAGGTCTTATCGTTAAGATGACGCAAGGAATGAGCTCGTAATAAAAACTTGTACATTGTAGTTTTTAAAATAAACCTATTCAGTTAATTCTGAAGTTGAAACTCTCAATTGAATATTCGAATTGTAATATTTTATTTTAAATTGAAGTTTAAGTCAAAAAGCTCTTTATGATAATCTGAATTAAATTCTACTTAAATTTCCCACAGATAAAAAAAAAAAACTAATACGCAGAATGTGGTTTTGAACATTTGCATACAGTTCTTTATAATTTACATATTATATTAATATTATATAATGAAACATTATGGAATTCTTGGTATGCTTCAATGATTAGAAATAAGCTGAATATTTTATATATGCTATGGAGCTGTGGCTTCCTTATAGGGTATAGTTTATGTGAATATAGATAAGAGGCAGACAATATAAAGTGCAAATGACTACGATGATAAGTTTAGAACTCAATATTCGTCTTCAAGTACATTTTTGTTTTGTACAGTCAACCTGTAATATGATATTTAAAATAGTTGCCATAAGTTTAGTGATAAATGCATATATCACTTTTTCGGATGCTATTCCAATTTCCGAATTAAATGAGACAAGTGCATTTCTTTCAATTAGCTCCCAGCTAACCGAATTGAGGTAACTTTTCTAACTCTAACAGTTGCTAAAATCGAAATTAAATTTTTTATCAGAGCTCAGTTAGATCGACAGGCCAAGAGGGAAGATCTGAATAATTTGAAATCATTCAAACGCAATTGTGCCGAGGCAACTGCAAATTCAAAACATAGTGGAATCTACGAGATACTTATCCCCAATTACAGTAGTCAACCATTTAAAGTTGTCTGCGATGCAGAGACTCAGGAAGGAGGTTGGACTGTAATTTTAAGGAGAATCGATGGAAGTGTTGACTTTTATCGAAAGTGGACAACTTACAAGAAGGGATTCGGAGATCTGGATGGCGAGTTCTTTTTGGGATTAGATAAAATACACGCACTCACCGCAGAGTTCAGCCAGGAGATGATTGTATTGTTCGAGGTTTATCAGGGAATTCAAATGTTTGAAGTATATGAGAAATTTGCTATCGGGAGCGAGGATGAACAATATGCATTACATACTTTGGGAGCAGCCAATGGAACTGCTGGTGACTCACTAAGAAGACAGCATGGCATGCAATTCTCCACCTTTGATCGGGATAATGATGTTCATGAGAATAACTGTGCTCAACTCTACACGGGAGCCTGGTGGTACAAAGATTGTCACGACTGGTGAGCAGAAATTCTTAAGCATTTTAAAGCTTGACTTATTAATTTGTTTTCTTGCAGCAACTTAGCTGGGAAGTATAATGACACACCTTTGGCAGGGCATCAATTGGAACACTTTCGGGGCAAGGTACTCGCACAAAGAGCCGTAATGATGATACGTCCAAGAAAATAAGGTCTACATAATATTAATGAACAATATATTAATTATGGAAAATTAAATAAAATTGTTTCCTTGAACTTAAAGGGAATATAAACAAAACATAATTGATAAGTATTTAAATATTTATTTAATAAAAAAAGACTCCGTAATATTTAACATAATAATAAAAAAAATTTTAAAATGTGAAAGTTTAGAATTTTCTAATGTCAATTCGAAATATTTAATTATTGTTTTAAAAAATTAATATTTAAAATAAAAAAAATCATTAGTTTTCCTAAAAAATTTCTTTCTTATATTGTCACCTGAAAATAATGGATTATTTTCCAAATACGATGCTGAATTTAATTTGTTTATTAAAAAAGTTAAAAAATTTAATTTTTTTTCGATCATCTGCCAATTTTCCATACCTACCCCTTGTCATATTTTCAAAAACTTTGAACTCTCGTAACTCTGTGAAAAATCAACCGATTTTACTTCGGAATACCATTTTGATCAAGATTTAGTCTCAAAATTCATTCTGCATTTAAATATAAATTATTTAGAACATTTAATTTTTTTTCGAAAATCCCCCATTTTTCCATACCTACCCCTTGTCAAATTTTTTCAAAAACTTTGAACTCTCGTAACTCTGTGAAAAATCAACCGATTTTAATTCGGAATACCATTTTGTTCAAGATTTAGTCTCAAAATTCATTCTGCGTTTAAATATAAATTATTTAGAACATTTAATATTTTTTCGAAAATCCCCCATTTTTCCATACCTACCCCTTTAAATTTTTTCAAAAACTTTGAACTCTCGTAACTCTGTGAAAAATCAACCGATTTTACTTCCGAATACCATTTTGATCAAGATTTAGTCTCTAAATTCATTCTGCGTTTAAATATAAATTATTTAGAACATTTAATTTTTTTTTCAAAAATCCCCCATTTTTCCATACCTACCCCTTTAAATTTTTTCAAAAACTTTGAACTCTCGTAACTCTGTGAAAAATCAACCGATTTTAATTCGGAATACTATTCTGATCTCGATTTGGCCTCTTAAATCATTCTATGTTAAACTTAAATAAGCTGCCAACGCTGACTTGGTCGCCTTTAGTTTGTTAGTCTTCAATTTTAATTTAACTCTGTTGCATGTTCTTAAAAATTTCACACTACTCGTTAAGATAGAAAAGAGAGAGAATGTGTGAGAGAATGTAAGAGAGAGTAGAGAGAGAGAGAGAGAGAGAGAGAGAGAAGGTAAACTTTCAATTGCCTTATCCTTTGTAGCATTACTCATCCTCTGCCGCACGTTGCATGCCCCACACATGCATCATGGTTCGCTGCACCTAGACTTTTTGTATCGAATCAGATGTTTGGCAACTGGCACTTCCGTTTCCGTTGTTTTCTTAGCAGACTCGTAGGTGCGGGCTTTGATGGGGACACCTAGACCAGAAGTGGCAAGCCTGCGACTAGCTGCCACAGACAGAGCGCAGCAAGGTCAACATACTTTCCTCCAAGAAGTCGAGAGAGTGGAGGAAGTGGCAAAGCCAAATCAGAGTTTAACAGTTTACTTTGCTCTCTGAGTCTGCAAATCTTATCTGTCTGTCCGCGAAGATGTATGTATGTGTATTTCTTTCCTCGATTCGACAGTGACAAAAAGAAGTAGTTTTCCATGAGCTGTCAGCCAATTGTCAAGTGGAAACGCCCAAAGGGAGATGCAGAGAAGCCAACTGCACTTCTGATGAACTTTTAAGTGATTTTCTTTTCTGGCAGACTTTGCGAGCTTTTGGCCAACAGCCGGTGGCTGTCAGCTGAGCTTCTCTCCTTTATCTTTGTCTCTGGGCCAAAGTCAAAGTGTGCCACTTTAAAGCGACTTTTCAAATACTCGTATTCTAGCGAAATTTTTATTATTAAATATGTTGTTACTTTGCTTTTGTGGCAGCTTGTACCAGCTTAGCGAACGGCTATAATCTGTGTTCAGAGGGCAGTTACAATAGTTAAACATAGTTTCCAACTATCTCTAATTATCTTACGTGTATTTAATTATTTGCAAAATAAACCATTATCAATGTCAGCGCAGAAATATTTTAGTTATTAATATTTCTAGCTTAGTTATATTTATGACTACGAATGTAACTTAAGTTAGTAAAATATGGAAAGGGTTACTTGGCGTATGAATTATTCATTATCTGCATTTCTACTTTATAAAAGTGAAGCCTTTTAAAGTTACCAAGTTGATGACTTCTTAACATATTTCTTTCAAATTTAATTTGCAATTTCATCAACTTTTGGCATAAAAATGTATTAAGTTTTGGGTCAACCCTCTCTTACCTGCTTGGAATTTTCATTGTTTTCATAGCGTTGTGCTGTTAACAGCTTCACTTCCCTCTCCATCTTTGGACGACCTCGCAAGTTGACCAAGTGCAAGTTTATTTTTAAGTGTGCAACGTAAACTTTATGGTTTGCCGAGAGAAGAAGGATCAACTTTGCCAGCACTTGTCCTGTTCCTGCCCTTTCACCTATTTGCCCTATGCTGTCTGTCTGTTTATTATTAAAAAATTTGTTGCCATTTGCTGCTACCCTAAAGAAACTTGCTTCAAGGTTTATGGCCAACTTGCGTGCACACGTGTCCGGGATTGGAGAGCCGTGGACAGTGGGGGGGGGGTGCAGCATTGGCCATGGCCAAGTGTCAAAGTCCATGAAAGCAGATTAGGGTCAACCATAAACCACCTGTTGTTGCCTCACAAAGTATGGAAGTTAATCTGAGCTCGCAAATATCGCTTCTTCTCGGACACACGAAATGTCACATAATATAATACGGATTTCTGCTGTCATTGCTTTATTTCTATTATTTGCTGATTCAAATTCAATGTTTGATTTGTATGATTACATAAAAGAGCATTTCATTTTATATTAGTCAGGACAAGAAGAAATCTTCTAAACTTGACTTTTTTTATTTTGCTAACTAGTTATAAGATTCTTTATCTATGAATTTCTCTAATTTCGAGTTTTTTTTGTCTGCACACAAAACCCAAAAACGGAAAATCAAGACGAATTAAACTTTATAAACTTTGTCCGCCACTAAATTGAGAAGAACTCAAATATTTCTGATACTTTTTCCACACTTTTATACGTTGGCGTCTCTTTATTTAGTTTCTCTCTTCTTTTTTTTTAGGTTTTATAATGCAGTTGACTAAGAAGTTAGACAAAAAACAATTAAACTTAAGACTAAAGTTAAAAAAAACAGACAGGCGACATAGTTGGAGTTATTTGAAAAGCAAATAGTGAAAGTCCCGTATCCCACATAGGATTAAATATAACACAAGAGTTCACTTACAGTATAGTTGTGTGTGTAAGTGTGTGTGAGTGTGTGTGTGAGTGTGTAGAGTGTGTAAGAGTGTGTGCTTAAATGCTAGACATAATCATGTTGTCATTTGTTCGTGAGTTCAGCTGAAGTTCTTGGGTTTGAAATTTTACCATTGAGCGCGACGATTGCCATTACGCTCCGAGCTGGAGCTGGAACTGGAACTGGAACCGGAGCTGGAGCTGGAGCTGGAACGTAGATCGTCGCTATCACGACGCTGCTCATTATCCTCAAGCCTTTCCAGCTGCCAGAGATCGTTGTCGAGCAGCCGACGTCCGTGACTCCAGCTGATGGCGGCTCCAGCCCGAGCGGCGTTGCCATTGAGGCGAGTAGAGATCAAGCCATTGAGATTGCCCGACTCCAAGATCAGAGGGGAGCTAATGAGCTGAGCCTGCAGAGAAGCACTCGATGGCTGGGACAGAATCAAAGGCTGAGCGGTGCGTTCAATGGTCAGACGAGCGTTGGGCAATTGGCGCCAGGCATCCAGATCCCGTTCGCGGGTCAACAGCGAGGTAGTTGTGCTGCCAGCTGGCAGACGAGAGAGCAAAGTGGGTGGATGCGAGATGACGCTGGCCTGGACACTCTGGCCAAGCAACTGGGCGGAGCTGGGCAGCAGCAGCGACTGCTGATCATTGCTCAAACGCTCGAGAAGACGCTGACTCTGGCTGTGACTCTGGCTGAGGCGACGCTCCTGCTCCCTCTGCTGATCCCGCTGCTGTTGCTGGCGTCGCTCCTGGTCACGATCCCGTTGCTCCTGCAGACGCTGCAATTCGCGCAGCTGCTGCTCCTGCTGCTGACGCTGTTGCTCCTGCTGCTGACGCAGCTGTGCCGTTTGCTGCACCTGCTGCTGGAACTGTTCCATCAACTGCTGGGCCTGCAGGCGTGCCTGGTTCTCGGACTCCCGGCGGGCTTGTGCCTCCAGCTGCAAATGCGATTGTTGCTGGGCATCGGCAATGGCCTGAGCCTCGGCCATGGCCTGGGCTGTGAGACGCGACTGCAGCTCCTCAATGCTGTTGTAACGGGCGGAGGTCGATGAGGATGAGGAGGCGGAGGCGGAAGCAGAGGCGGCGGCGGAGGTAGAGGCGGACGAGGCCGATGAGTGTGAGGAGCTGAGACGTTCATTCAGACGCTGCTTGGAAACGATGGCATTAAAACCACTGGCATCATCCGCCGTGTAGTCCACAATGCGACGCGTGCCATCGGGTTCAATGAGCGAATATTGTCCCTTTACCAAATCCCCATCACGCTTCTCCTCCTGCCGCTTGTCATCGCCGGTCAGCGAATCGCGCACATCGTAGGCAAATGTGTATTGTGGCCGGCTATCGTAATCCTCACTAGAATTCGGCAATATGGTGGTCGCCTCATCCAAATTGTCATCCTCGTTGTTTAGCTCTCCACGCAGTTGTTGCTCCCCTCTCTGTTGTTGTTGTTGTTGCTGTTGTTGCAGGTTGGTTGACTTGCTCAACTGGCTGAGTTCGATGGGTCGCAGATAGGATGCATTGGCCACATTGCAGGTCAGCAGACTCAGGCAGAGCAACAGGCAGGACTGTGCAAAAAAATGGAAAAAAGTTGAGAAATACACATGCAATAAAATATGCTCTGAATTGCGGAGGATGCCGAAAACTTGACCAGCAAATAAATCAAATTGGCCAATTGCTGTTGGCATCATAAATTTCCAATTCACTTCTTTTTTTCTCTCTCCAACAAGGACCTTAAATGAATGAGTTTCCCTCTCCC